>CM038681.1:370457506-371057506 GCA_021605205.1 Aegilops longissima
CACACTTTTATTTACTTACAACTCAATATTACAACTCGATATCTAGAACAAATATATGACTCTATATGAATGCCTCCGGTGGTGTACCGGGATGTGCAATGATCTAGCGTAGCAATGACATCAAAAAACGGACAAGCCATGAAAATATCATGCTAGCTATCTTACGATCATGCAAAGCAATATGACGATAAATGCTCAAGTCATGTATATGATGATGATGGAAGTTGCATGGCAATATATCTCGGAATGGCTATGGAAATGCCATGATAGGTAGGTATGGTGGCTGTTTTGAGGAAGATATAATGAGGCTTATGTGTGATAGAGTGTATCGATCACGGGGTTTGGATGCACCGCGAAGTTTGCACCAACTCTCGAGGTGAGAAAGGGCAAGGCCTGCATCAAGAGGCTAGCAATGATGGAAGGGTGAGAGTGCGATAATCCATGGACTCAACATTAGTCATAAAGAACTCACATACTTATTGCAAAAATCTATTAGTCATCGAAACAAAGTACTACGCGCATGCTCCTAGCAGTACAAAAAAAGACACATCCGTGACATTTTGGGCCAAACGAAATTTTTTCTGTCATACATATGACACTTCTATGACGATAATTGTGACAAAACCTGGTATCATCATAGATGTGGTGGGCTCCTACTTCTATGACAAAAAATCATGACAGAAAATGGGCTTTTCATCCTGGGCGGGCCGGAGACGCAGCTGCATGACATTCTTTGGGCCGTCCATGACGGAAAAAACCATGGTAGAAGCGAGGGGAGGAAAATTTCGGGAGTTCCGATTACGGTGGGAGGTCGGGGCTGAGCGATGCGCATTTCTCTTGTACATGTACGCGTGTGTGTGTGAGGCGTTGGCTCTAACTGAACCAGAGCGAGGCATTGGGCTCTAACTGAACCCGAGCGATTGCACTGCAGGCTATGCGTTACTGAACCCGAGCGATCGATCGATGGCTGTTAACTGAACCCAATCGAGCGATTCCTTCGCTACTGCTGCTAACTGAAGCCAATCGATGTTGCCTCTGGGATGAACAGTGAGCGTTGCGGGGAGTTTGGATGAACAGTGAGTGGTGGCGTTGCCTCTGGATGAATAGGACCCTGTGGTGTGGTGGAGTGTTGGATGAACAGTAGACGGTGGAGGGGTGCCTGTGGAGGGGTGGTTGAACAGGACCCCGTGGTGTGGAGGGCTGGATGAACAGTAGACGGTGGAGGGGCGGTTGAACAGTAGCCGGTGGAGTAGCGCGCGGTGGAGGCTGGATGAATAGGAGCCCGTGGAGGCTGGAGGAGGTCGACGGTAGCCCGTGGAGGCTGGAGGAGGTCGACGGTGGAGATGAACAGATCCCGTGGAGTCCCTTTTGCGTACGCCACACCCTCCCGGCGAACATGACCCCGCTTTGACCGTGAAGGCCCAACACAAGTCCGTTGGTCTCCGTTTTGCGATACGCCACACCCTCCACCCCCTGCTTTCGACTTTAGGAGGTCCGTTTCCTCCATTTTGCGGTACGCCACACCCCTCCCGATCAACAGGACCCCCGTTTCGACCGTATGAGGTCCGTTTCCTCCGTTTTGCGGTACGCCACACCCCTCCCGACCAACCGGACCCCGTTCCAAACGTAGGAGGTCTGTTTCCTATGTTGTGCGGTACGCCAGGCCTCGTTTCCATCGCATGTTCCGTCCAAGCCCTCTCGATGAACACGACCACGCATTCCGTTCCGACCCAGCCGGTTGGCTCCCACGCGTTCCGTTGCCTCCCGATGAACACGACGCATTCCGCTAAGGTCCCCATGAACACGACGCACTCCGTTGCCTCCCCATGAACATGATGACGACAAGAGTTTCTCCGTTCGACCCAGCCATGTACACGAGCCCTGGCCGACGATGCGCGAGTAGGCGTTGAGACCCCGCCCGTATGTACACATACTTGGCCATATTTTCTTTCTTGCACCTCGCCGCTGACGTACATGTACATGCTACGTGCGCGCCTCTACTACTTACGTCGCGCGCGCTCTACAACGACCAGTATGTACGTACACATTCGTGACCAGAATGACAACGCTATGTACGCTTCGGCCAGGTGGGTCCTGACTGTCAGGCACTTCCTTGCGTGCGAAGATGTAGCTGGTGGGTGCCAGCAGTCAGGGGGTGAATCATTTTCTTTTGGCCCGGACGCACTTCCTTGTGTGCAAAGATGTAGCCGGTGGGTCCCAGCAGTCAGGGGGCAAATCGTTTTTTTTTTGCCCGGACGCACTTCCTTGCATGCAAAGATGTAGCTGGTGGGTCCCAGAAGTCAGCGGGGCGAATCGTTTTGTTTTTTTTTTTGCCCGGGCGCACTTCCTTGCGTGTGAAGGTGTAGCTGCTGGGTCCCAGCAGTCAGGGGGCGAATCGTTTTTTTTGCCCGGACGCACTTCCTTGCGTGCGATGGTGTAGCAGGTGGGTCCAGCAGTCGGGGGGCGAATCATATTTTTTCGGACGCACTTCCTTGCGTGCGAAGATGTAGCTGGTGGGTCCCAGCAGTCAGGGCGGCAAATCATATTTTTTCCGGACGCACTTCCTTGCGTGCGAAGATGTAGCTCGCGAGTCCCAGCAGTTAGGGGGTGAATCATTTTTTCGTGAAATACGGTGGCCCGTCCGGTGGGTCCCCGCTGTCAGGTGGAGGAATAATTATTTTGCGCGTAATAAGGAGGCACTTTCTTGCACCGCCGTGGACCCAATTGTCGCCTCTCCACGTCTGATCCACGTCCGATGGAAGTCGCCCTTGACCATTGACCACGCCACGCCGAGAGCACCACGGTGGTGGACGACGGCGAGACCTAGGAAGGGGACGACACGGAGCCGGGGAAGACGCAGCAGTGGATGCACACGCAGAGAGGAGTACGAGGGTTCACTGGTTCGGCTGCGCTGCCGTCGCCACAGAATAACAGGGGTTGTGGGTGAGTGGAGGGATGGCCTGCCAGCGGTGGGAGTAGTAGGGCGGTGAGGCCTCCTGGCAAAGACAGCCGCCATGGGAGGTAGGAGCAGCAGCACGACCAACGCTGCTTTGGGCGGCCGGAGCAAGAAGACCAGAGGTTGAAGAAGCACGACGGCCGTTGGATGGACATCGACGATACCATCGCAGCTAGAATCGTTTATATTGACTAAGTTGACAAACCTTGGTACGCCAACTTAGTAGGCCCACAGTCAGCTTCCGACACGGTGCGCCCGGATGTCGGGGAGGAATCATTTTTGGGCGGTGAAGCTAGAATATCCGAGATTGAAGAAGAAGACGACATCTGTTGGATGGACATCCAACGCCCTTCGCTGCTAGAACCGTGTGTTGACTATAAGTTGACAAAGCCTTGCATACGCGTCAACTCTGTTTTTTTAGGGGACGCGTCAACTTAGTAAGGCCAGAAGTGCGTGGCTGAGAACTTATAGCCCATTTGAGATTTTTAAGAATGTATAGCCCATTTTTGAATTCTAATGGAATTTACTACATCCCATTTACAGTTTGTTAAAAGTACAGCCCATTTCAACCAACCGTTCAAAACAGAATTCAATAAAATTTCCCACATTTTGATGGGATCCAAAATATTTTTATCCTGAAATTTCTAGTCAGATTAAATACAATTTCAATATAAATTTATATTACGTAAAAATCAACTAAACATTGCGTCAAGAACAATTAATGAAATTAAAATTTTCAATATCCAAAAATAATAATTTATAAAGTAATCACGTGTTTGGTGCATTTTTTAGTTCTGCCAGTTTTTACAATTACATCCCATTTATTATTTCTTAAAACCCATTTTCTTGTTAAGCCTAATGCATCCCTCCTAGGAAAGATTTGCAGCCAACAAGCGGAGAATAACAACTTGACCTTGCGTGGGTATTCCTAAAAAAGTATAGCTGGCTAGCCATTTTCAGCTTGAAAAAATTAATATCTGGGCTGGATATCTGCTCGGGCTAGACGGGCCCAGCCCGCCAAGTTAATACCTGCAGCGATGTTTTCGTTGTTGTTTAGAGGAGAAAAATTAATATCTGGGCTAAACATCAAAAACTCTGCACAAATCGCTCGAGCTGCTTGGTCCCACTGCCGGCCGCTTCTTGTGCAATTCTCTCGTTTATCGACTACCTGTGGTTGACAATGGTGTGGGACCGTGATGTCAGAAACCAGGAGGAAGCAAAATAAATTATAGTTATATATATATATATATAATACGGATGCACTTGCATACGTGAGGCTATGGACCTGGTGGGTCCCCATTGTCATCCTCTCCAATTAAAGTCATCTCCTCACAAGGCTTCCGCTTCCGCTCAAATAACGCCGCCGCCTTCGCTTCCCGATGCGGCGATTGTTCGCCTTCAAACGACACAAGTGTCGTCCGTCAAATCCATCTGCCGCCCACATTAATGATACGCTGTTGCCGAGGCGGCTACTCCAAGGCCACACGCCCGTCTCCCTCGCCGCCCACCATTGCTATATACCGCCGCTGCCGCCATAGCCGCAGTCATCCGCATCCGTTCCCTTTCTCCTGTCCACACCACTACTGCCCACCATGGCTTCCTCGCGCTCCAGCGCTCTTCAAGACGGGTGGACGACGGACCACAAAGAGATGGCAGCCATTGCTGCCGACCGGCTGGCCGGCAAGTAGCCGTAGGACGACGATGTCCTAATGGATAACATGGTAGTCGACATTCTAGCGCCAACCCCTTCCTCCGCGCCATCCTCACCGGTGCATTGCACCATGATCATCGGCGAGGCCCGTGCCCAATATATGGACAGGGTGAGGCAGATGCGTGAGGAGCAGTTCCGGGAGGCGCAGCCGACGCGCGCCACAACCACCATCTCCTCCAGAGCACTGCAGCGGAGGAGCAGATCGCCGCGAGCGGTGGAGCAGAGGCGCTGCTCGACTGCACCGCTCCGCCCGCAAGGGCCGCCTCGTGCCGGGCGACATCGCATGCGGGTGGCGGAGGCTGCGCCGCCACAAAGAGGCTAGCAAAGAGGGCGGCGAAGCGGACGAGGCGCTGTTTGGCGAGACCGAGGACGAGGCAGAGGACGATGCCGGCCCGACGAGTCCCCGCTTTCTCGGGCGCCGACGAGGCAGAGGACATCGCCGGCTCAGCCGAGGCCCCACCTGCCGCAGCGTGGGGAGGATTTCCACCGCCCGCTGTGTTGGGTAACGAGTAATTTCAAAATTTTCCTACGATCACGCAAGATCATGGTGATGCATAGCAACGAGATGAGAGTGTTGTCTCACGCACTCGTGAGACCAGCAACGGAAGCGTTGACGCAACGAGAGGAAGTAGTCGTATTTCTTCCCGATCCAACCGATCCAAGTACCGACGCGACGGCACCTCCGAGTTCTGCACACGCTCAGCTCGATGACGCCCTCGAACTCCGATCCAGCCGAGTGTTGAGGGAGAGTTTCACAAGACGACGGCGTGGTGACGATGATGATGTTCCACCGCGCAGGGCTTCGCCTAAGCTCCGCAACGGTATATTCGAGGTGTAGTTTGGTGGAAGGGGCACCGCACACGGCTAAAGAACGATCTCAATGATCAACTTGTGTGTCATGGGGTGCCCCTGCCCCTGTATATAAAGGAGGGAAGGGAGGGCTGGCGGCCAAGGAGAGGTGCGCCAGGGTGTCCTACTCCTACTAGGAGTAGGATTCCCCCAAATCCTAGTCCAACTAGGTTTCCCCAAGTGGGAAGAGAGAGAGAGAGGCGCCTTCTCCTAGTCCTAATAGGACTAGGGAAGGGGAAGGTGCGCCAGCACTATGGCCCCTTTTCTCTTTCCCACTAAGGCCCATCAAGGCCCATTGACCCCGGGAGGTTCCGTAACCTCCGGTACTCGATAAAATTCCCAATTTCACCCGGAGTGATTCCGAGTCCAAACATAGGCTTCCAATATATCAATCTTTATGTCTCGACCATTTCGAGACTCCTCGTCATGTCCGTGATCTCATCCGGACTCAACAACCTTCGTACATCAATATCATATAAACTCATAATAAGCGCCATCGAAACGTTAAGCGTGCGGACCCTACGGGTTCGAGAACTATGTAGACATGACCGAGACACCTCTCGGTCAATAACCAATAGCGGGACCTGGATGCCCATATTGGCTCCTACATATTCTACGAAGATCTTTATCGGTCGACCGATAACAACATACGTTGTTCCCTTTGTCATCGGTATGTTACTTGCCCGAGATTCGATCGTCGGTATCCAATACCTAGTTCAATCTCGTTCATGGCAAGTCTCTTTTCTCGTTCCGTAATACATCATCTCACAACTAACACATTTAGTTGCAATGCTTGCAAGGCTTATGTGATGTGCATTACCGAGAGGGCCCAGAGATACCTCTCCGACAATCGGAGTGACAAATCCTAATCTCGAAATATGCCAACCCAACATGTACCTTCGGAGACACCTGTAATGTACCTTTATAATCACCCGATTACGTTGTGACGTTTGGTAGCACCCAAAGTGTTCCTCGGCAAACGGGAGTTGCATAATCTCATAGTCATAGGAACATGTATAAGTCATGAAGAAAAGCACTAGCAACAAACTATACGATCAGGTGCTATGCTAATGGAATGGGTCATGTCAATCAGATCATTCAACCAATGATGTGATCCCGTTAATCAAATAACAACTCCTTGTTCATGGTTAGGAAACATAACCATCTTTGATTAACGAGCTAGTCAAGTAGAGGCATACTAGTGACATACTGTTTGTCTATATATTCACACATGTATTATGTTTCCGTTAATACAATTCTAGCATGAATAATAAACATTTATCATGATATAAGGAAATAAATAATAACTTTTATTATTGCCTCTAGGGCATATTTCCTTCATCTCCCACTTGCACTAGAGTCAATAATCTAGTTCACATCATCATGTGGTTCAACACCAATATTCACATCTGTATGTGATTAATACCCATAGTTCACATCGTCATGTGACCAACACCCAAAGGGTTTACTAGAGTCAATAATCTAGTTCACATCGCTATGTGATTAACACCCAAAGAGTACTAAGGTATGATCATGTTTTGCTCGTGAGAGAAGCTTAGTCAACGGGTCTGTCACATTCAGAGCCGTATCTATTTTGCAAATATTCTATGTCTACAATGCTCGCACGGAGCTACTCTAGCTAATTGCTCCCACTTTCAATATGTATCCAGATTGAGACTTAGAGTCATCTGGATCAGTGTAAAATGCTTGCATCGATGTAACTCTTTACGACGGGCTTTTTACACCTCCATAATCGAGAAATATTTCCTTAGTCCTCACTAAGGATGTTCTTGACCAATGTCCATTGATCTACTCCTAGATCACCATTGTACTCCTTGCCAAATTCAGAGCAAGGTATACAATAGGTCTGGTACATAGCATAGCATACTTTATAGAACCTATGGTGAGGCATAGGGAATGACTTTCATTCTCTTTTCTATTTTCCGCCGTGGTCGGGATTTGAGTCTTACTCAATTTCACACCTTTGCAACACAGGCAAGAACTTTTCTTTGACTGCTCCATTTTGAACTACTTCAAAATCTTGACAAGGTATATATTTATTGAAAAACTTATCAAGCGCCTTGATCTATCTCTATAGATCTTGATGCTCAATATGTAAGCAGCTTCAACGAGGTCTTTCTTTGAAAAACTCCTTTCAAACACTCCTTTATGCTTTGCGAATAATTCTACATTATTTCCGATCAACAATATGTCAATCACATATACTTATCGAAAGGCTGTAGTGCTCCCACTCACTTTCTTGTAAATACAGGCTTCTCCAAAAGTCTGTATAAACCCATATGCTTTGATCACACTATCAAAGCGCTTATTCCAACTCCGAGAGGCTTGCACGCACCATAAATTGATCGTTGGAGCTTGCACACTTTGTTAGCACCCTTTGGCTCGACAAAATCTTCTGTTTGCATCATATACAACTCTTCTTTAATAAATCCATTAAAGAATGTAGTTTTGACATCCATTTGCCAGATTTCATAAAATGTGGCAATTGCTAACATGATTCGGACAGACTTAAGCATCGCTACAGCTTGAGAAAGTCTCATTGTAGTCAACACCTTGAACTTGTCGAAAACCTTTTGTGACAAGTCGAGCTTTGTAGATAGTAACACCACTATCGGTGTCCGTCTTCCTCTTGAAGATCCATTTATCTACATGGCTTGCTGATCATCGAGCAAGTCAATCAAAGTCCATACTTTGTTCTCATACATGGATCCTATCTCAGATTTTATGGCCTAAAGCCATTTCATGAATCTGGGCTCATCATCGCTTCCTCATAGTTCGTAGGTTCATCATGGTCTAGTAACATGACTTCCGAACATGATTACCGTACCACTCTGTGCGGATCTCACTCTGGAAGACCTACGAGGTTTGGTAGCAACTTGATCTGAAGTTTCATGATCATCATCATTAACTTCCTTACTAATTGGTGTAGGAATCACGAAACTGATTTCGTGATGAACTACTTTCCAATAAGGGAGAAGGTACAATTACCTCATCAAGTTCTACTTTCCTCCCACTCACTTCTTTCGAGAGAAACTTCTTCTCTAGAAAGGATCCATCTTAGCAACGAAAAACTTGCCTTCGGATCTGTGATAGAAGGTGTACCCAATAGTTACCTTTGGGTATTCTATGAAGACGCACTTCTCCGATTTGGGTTCGAGCTTATCAGGTGAAAACTTTTTCACATAAGCATCACAACTCCAAACTTTTAAGAAACGACAGCTTAGGTTTATTGTTTAAACCATAGTTCATACGGTGTCGCCTCAACGGATTTAGATGGTGCCCTACTATACGTGAATGCAGCTGTCTCTAATGCATGACCCCAAAACGATAGTGGTAAATCGGTAAGATACATCATAGATCGCACCATATCATAATAAAGTACGGTTACGACGTTCGACACACCATAACGTTGTGGTGTTCTGTGGCGTGAGCTGTGAAACTATTCCACATTGTTTTCATTGAAGACCAAACTCAGAACTCAAATATTCATCTCCACGATCAGATCGCAGAAACTTTATTTTCTTGTTACGATGATTTTCCACTTCACTCTGAAATTCTTTGAACCTTTCAACTATTTCAGACTTATGTTTCATCAAGTAGATATACCCATATCTGCTCAAATCATCTTGTGAAGGTCGAAAATAACGATACTTGCCACGAGCATCAACACTCATTGGATCGCATACATCGGTATGTATTATTCCCAATAAGTCAAGAGCTTGTTCCATTGTTCCGAGAACGGAGTTTTAGTCATCTTGCCCAAAAGGCACGGTTCGCAAGCATCAAATGATTCATAATCAAGTGATTCCAAAAGTCCATCAAGCATGGAGTTTTCTTCATGCGCTTTACACCAATATGACCTAAACGGCAAGTGCCACAAATAAGTTGCACTATCATTATTAACTTTGCATCTTTTGGTTTCAATATTATGAATATGTGTATCACTATGATCGAGATCCAATGAACCATTTTCATTGGGTGTGTAACCATATAAGGTTTTATTCATGTAAAGCAGAACAACAATTTATTCTCTTACTTAAATGAATAACCGTATTGCAATAAACATGATCAAATCATATTTATGCTCAACACCAAATAACACTTATTTAGGTTCCACACTAATCCCAAAAGTATAGGGAGTGTGCGATGATGATCATATCAATCTTGGAACTACTTCCAACACTCATCGTCACTTCCCTTCAACTAGTCTCTGCTTATTCTGTAACTCCTGCTTTGAGTTACTAATCTTAGCAACCGAACAGTATCAAATACTCGGGGCCACTATAAACACTAGTAAGGCACACATCAATAACCTGTATATCAAATATAACCTTGTTCACTTTGCCATCCTTCTTATCCACCAAATATTCAGGGGTAGTTCGCTTCCAAAGGACTAGTTCCATTGCAGCAAAAGTACTCGGCCTCGTGCTTAGGTCTAGACTTGGGCTTCTTCACTCGAGCAGCAACTTGCTTGCCGTTCCTTTTGAAGTTCCCTTCTTCCCTTTGCCATTTTCCTTGAGACTAGTGGTCTTGTCAACCATCAACACTTGATGTTTTTCTTGATTTCTACCTTCGCCGATTTTAGCATCGCGAAGAGCTCGAGAATCTTTTTCGTCATCCCTTGCATACTATAGTTCATCACGAAGTTCTACTAACTTAGTGATGGTGACTAGAGAATTCTGTCAATCACTATCTTATCCGGAAGATTAACTCCCACTTGATTCAAGCGATTGAAGTACTCGGACAATCTGAGCACATGCTCACTAGTTGAGCGATTCTCCTCCATCTTTTAGCTATAGAACTTGTTGGAGACTTCATATCTCTCAACTCGGTATTTGCTTGAAATATTAACTTCAATTCCTGGAACATCTCATATGGTCCATGACGCTCAAAACGCCTTTGAAGTCCCGATTCTAAGCCGTTAAGCATGGTGCACTAAACTATCAAGTAGTCATCATATTGAGCTGGCCAAACGCTCATAACGCCTCAGATCGCTCATATTGAGCTAGCCAAACGCTCATAACGCCCGCATCTGCTCCTGCAATAGGTCTGTCACCTAGCGGTGCATTAAGGACATAATACTTCTGCGCAGCAATGAGGATAAACCTCAGATCACGGATCCAATCCGCATCATTGCTACTAACATCTTTCAATACAATTTTTCTAGGAACACATATGAAAACATAGGGAAGCAACAACGCGAGCTATTGATCTACAACATAATTTGCAAAATACTACCGGGACTAAGTTCATGATAAATTAAAGTTCAATTAATCATATTACTTAAGAACTCCCACTTAGAAAAATATCCTCCAATTCTCTAAGTGATTGCGTGATCCATATCAACTACACCATGACCGATCATCACGTGTGATGGAGTAGTTTCAATGGTGAACATCAATATGTTGATCATATCTACTATATGATTCACGCCGACCTTCGGTCTCCGTGTTCGAGGTCATATCTTATATGCATAGCTCGTCAAGTATAACCTGAGTATTCTGCGTGTGCAACTGTTTTGCACCCGTTGTATTTGAACGTAGAGCCTATCACACCCGATCATCACGTGGTGTCTCAAAGACGAAGAACTTTCATAACGGTGCATACTCGGGAGAACACTTCTTGATAATTTAGTAAGGGATCATCTTATAATGCTACCGTCAATCAAAGCAAAATAAGATGCATAAAGGATTAACATCACATGCAATCAATATAAGTGATATGATATGGCCATCATCATCTTGTGCTTGTGATTCCATCTCAAGCACCGCCATGATCACCATCGCCACCGCGCGCGACACCTTGATCTCCATCGTAGCATCGTTGTCGCCTCGCCAATCTTATGCTTCTACGACTATCGCTACCGCTTAGTGATAAAGTAAAGCATTACGTATGCATTGCATTTCATACAATAAAGCGACAACCATATGGCTCCTGCCGATTGCCGATAACTTCGTTACAAAACATGATCATCTCATACAATAAAATTCAGCATCATGTCTTGACCATATCACATCACAACATGCCCTGCAAAAACAAGTTAGACGTCCTCTACTTTGTTGTTGCAAATTTTACGTGGCTGCTACGGGCTGAGCAAGAACCGTTCTTACCTACGCATCAAAACCACAACGATATTTCGTCAAATAGACTCCGTTTTAACCTTCTCAAGGACCGGGCGAGCCACACTCGATTCAACTAAAGTGAGAGAGACAGACACCGCCGGTCACCTTTAAGCAACGAGTGCTCGGGCGGTGAAACCAGTCTCGCGTAAGCGTCACGCGTAATGTCGGTCCGGCCGCTTCATCTCACAATACCGCTGAACCAAAGTATGACATGCTGGTAGGCAGTATGACTTGTATCGTCCACAACTCACTTGTGTTCTACTCGTGCACATGACATCAACGCATAAAACCAGGCTCGGATGCCACTGTTGGGTAACGTAGTAATTTCAAAAATTTTCCTACGATCACGCAAGATCATGGTGATGCATAGCAACGAGATGAGAGTGTTGTCTCACGCCCTCGTGAGACCAGCAACGGAAGCGTTGACACAACGTAGAGGAAGTAGTCGATTCTTCCCGATCCAACCGATCCAAGTACCGAACGACGGCACCTCCGAGTTCTGCACACGCTCAGCTCGATGACGTCCCTCGAACTCCGATCCAGCCGAGTGTTGAGGAGAGTTTCGTCAAGACGACGGCGTGGTGACGATGATGATGTTCCACCGCGCAGGGCTTCGCCTAAGCTCCGCAACGGTATATTCGAGGTGTAGTTTGGTGGAAGGGGCACCGCACACGGCTAAAGAACGATCTCAATGATCAACTTGTGTGTCATGGGGTGCCCCTGCCCCTGTATATAAAGGAGGGAAGGGAGGGGCTGGCGGCCAAGGAGAGGTGCGCCAGGGTGTCCTACTCCTACTAGGAGTAGGATTCCCCCAAATCCTAGTCCAACTAGGTTTCCCAAGTGGGAAGAGAGAGAGAGAGGGCGCCTTCTCCTAGTCCTAATAGGACTAGGAAGGGGAAGGTCTTGCCAGCACTATGGCCCCTTTCTTTCCCACTAAGGCCCATCAAGGCCCATTGACCCCGGGAGGTTCCGTAACCTCCGGTACTCGATAAAATTCCCAATTTCACCCGGAGTGATTCCGAGTCCAAACATAGGCTTCCAATATATCAATCTTTATGTCTCGACCATTTCGAGACTCCTCGTCATGTCCGTGATCTCATCCGGGACTCGAACAACCTTCGTACATCAATATCATATAAACTCATAATAACTGCCATCGAAGCGTTAAGCGTGCGGACCCTACGGGTTCGAGAACTATGTAGACATGACCGAGACACCTCTCTCGGTCAATAACCAATAGCGGGACCTGGATGCCCATATTGGCTCCTACATATTCTACGAAGATCTTTATCGGTCGAGACCGCATAACAACATACGTTGTTCCTTTGTCATCGGTATGTTACTTGCCCGAGATTCGATCGTCGGTATCCAATACCTAGTTCAATCTCGTTCTTGGCAAGTCTCTTTTCTCGTTCCGTAATACATCATCTCACAACTAACACATTTAGTTGCAATGCTTGCAAGGCTTATGTGATGTGCATTACCGAGAGGGCCCAGAGATACCTCTCCGACAATCGGATGACAAATCCTAATCTCAAATATGCCAACCCAACATGTACCTTCGGAGACACCTGTAATGTACCTTTATAATCACCCGATTCGTTGTGACGTTTGGTAGCACCCAAAGTGTTCCTCGGCAAACGGGAGTTGCATAATCTCATAGTCATAGGAACATGTATAAGTCATGAAGAAAAGCACTAGCAACAAACTATACGATCAGGTGCTATGCTAATGGAATGGGTCATGTCAATCAGATCATTCAACCAATGATGTGATCCCGTTAATCAAATAACAACTCCTTGTTCATGGTTAGGAAACATAACCATCTTTGATTAACGAGCTAGTCAAGTAGAGGCATACTAGTGACATACTGTTTGTCTATATATTCACACATTTATTATGTTTCCGGTTAATACAATTCTAGCATGAATAATAAACATTTATCATGATATAAGGAAATAAATAATAACTTTTATTATTGCCTCTAGGGCATATTTCCTTCACGCTGAGGTGCCACCCGCCGGCAACGAGACAGAGGACATCGCCGGCTCCGCCGAGGCCCCTCCCCGCTGCCAACGAGGCCGCGCCACATAGAAAACGAGGAAGAGTAGAACACGGTAGGTCGCCTGTAACATCCCAAATTTCCTATTTGGAATGTTTTACAATTATAGCTAAGCATCTATGCATGTTGTTTGAAATTGAGTGGCATTTGAAGTTTTGGGGTTTTGGAATTTGAATTCAAATTTTGGCAAGTGGAAATCATTTCAAAAACTATGCCTGATAAATACTTGAGAAAAAGTATGAGAGGAGTAAACATGACACTCCAAAAATATCAGAGGAAAACATTGCCAAAAGTTTTGAATTCAAATTTGAGTTTTATTTGAATTTTGAAAAAAATGAATTTTTATAAAGTTTGGATTTTGCCCCTGGAAAAATGTTCAAATGATAGGGAATATTCCCCTGATCATTTTGATATATATATGTCCTATATAAAATATTTATATTTTATATATTATCTCTTTTTATCTTTTTAAAAAATAAAATTTGAAAAGAAAAAATACCCAGCGCCTAACCAAAGACTGGCAGCCCACCCAACGGCCGAGGCCCACCAATGTGAGGCCCACAGCGCTCCCAACCGGCCCGACCCGACCCCCCCATTGAAACCCCTCGCGTCGGCCAACCGACCGACGACTCCCTCTCTCTCCCGACAAGCGGGCCCCCACCTCCTTCTTCCTCACAAGACGCCACCACCAGCGCACGCCACGGAGATCCCGAGATCCCGGGATCTCACCTGATCCCCGATTCGCCCCCGCGCAAGTCGAGGCCCCGCCCTATAAATACCTCGCCTCACCTCATTCCCCTCACCCCTCACCCGACGCCTCCTCCCCAGAAGCCCCGCTGAGTCCGAGAGCGCCGCCGCCGCCATTAACCCCACACTCGCCGCCCTAGCCCTCCCCGAGCTCACCCGACTCCACCAAACCACTTCCCTCGCCGCGCCGCACCCGCCGGAGCTCCCCGCCGTCGCCCCCGACCACCGGAGACGCCGGAACACTCGCCGCCCGAGCCGCCGTCGCCGTCGACGTCCGTAAGCCGCGAGTCCCCCGCCGTCCGATCTCGCTTCAACGATTAGGATTAGATCCCCGAAGGGTATTGTAACGCCGGATTCGGCGCGCCAGTGTCCGTCGCTTATTCGTCAAGATTGCCATGTCATGTGCTTGCGTGTCTCTCTTTCCATGTCATCATCTGCATTTCATATCATGTCATCATCGCATTTCATTTTGCATACGTGTTCGTCTCATGCATCCGAGCATTTTCCCCGTTGTCCGTTTTGCAATCCGGCACTCCTATGTCTCCCGGCGCCCTCTTTTACCTCTTTTCATGTGCGGGTGTTGAACGGTCTCGGAATGGACCGAGGTTTGTCAAGCGGCCTTGGTATAGCACCGGTAGACCGCCTGTCAAGTTTCGGATCATTTGGAGGTCGTTTGGTACTCCAACGGTTAACCGGGTAACCGCAAAAGCCTCTTTTGTTGCAGCCCAACTCCCCTTTCAAAGTGGCCCAAAACCCACCAAACTCCCCTCCATGCTCTCGGTCGTTCGATCACAATCGCGTGGCCGAAAACCGCACCTCATTTGGACTCTCCTAGCTCCCTCTACCTATAAATATGTCCACCCCTCCGAAATTCGCGGTCAAATCCACCCTAACCCTAGCCTTCCCTACCTCACCAACGGACAAAATCCTCGAGCGGACGCGTGGCCAGCCGCCACCTCACTCCGGCGAATCGCAAGGCCCACGTCACCTCCGCCGCCTCCCTTCTCCACTCATGGCGCCACGTGTCCCGGGCGGCGCCCGCTCCGCCGCCACCAGCGCTGGGCCGGGCTGGGGCCCGAAGCGGCCCGCCTGCCCAGATCGGCCGCCCCGCTGACGCGCCACCCCCGCCGGTGGCCTCGCTCCGCCGCCCGCCTGCCTCCCCTCCGACCCCCGCCCCCAGGCCCGCGAAGCGCCCGGCCCCAGCGCCGCCAGACACTGGCGCTGCCCGCCCACTCGCCTGCGGCGTCGCCGCCATGGCGCTCGAGCTCGGGCCGAGCTCGGCCGCCTCCCGTCGCTTAGCCGCCTTCCCGCGGGATCCGCCGGATCCGGCGAGATCCGCCCGGATCCGAACGTCTCCGCCATCTCTCCTCCTCTCCGCGAAGTTCCGCGGAGATCCGCCTTCCTCGTAAACCGTGCACGCAGGGTTGACTTCCCCCCCTCTAAATTCTTCTAAGTCCCGAGCATATGTGATATTTTGTGCCATTTTCGTTGCATCATATCTCTGTCATCGTAGCTCCGTTTTGCGCGTGTAATATGTCAAAATGTTCGTATCGAAGAGTAGATCATTTCATCTCATTGCATCATTTTCATTTGAGCTCATCTTGGTGCCCGAAATGCTGTTGCAAGAGTGCTATGTGATGTTAGTTTCTGATTTTTATCGAACATGCACTTTGTCATTTTTGCCATGATTGTTGTGTGCATCCTATGGACTTGAGTCCTACATGTGTTTTGTAATATGCCATGTCTTCTTTCCAGTGGTGCTTGCTATGTATTTTTGTGATCTATGTGGTGACTAGCACAAGCTTGCAAACTAGGTGTCTTGTTGTTGCTGTTTTCAGCCCTATTTTGCTGATATTTTGATGCCATGTTAACTTGATGCTACCAAGAGATCCATGCATATTTTGACATACTTCAGTAAGGATGTTTTGTTAAACATGTCTTGCTCTATCCATCCATGCCCTTGTTTGCAATTATGGAGTAGTCTAGCTTGAGTCAATCGAGCTCTACTTTTGCTTCAAAATGTTCTGGCAGATTGTTTACATGTTATTCAATTTTGCCTAGGTTGTTGTGGTTGATCCGTATATGCTATGTTATTGTTCTTGCCATGTATGTCTTCTATGCCATGTCTTCTTGATGTATGCATGCTTAGTTTATCATTTAAGGCTCTGTAGTGAGTGCATTGAGCTTGTTAACATGCCCTCTTGTTATCAGTTTTGACATGCCATGTTGCTGAATCATAACTAAACTTTCAATATTGACATGGGTGTTACTATATTTTCTGATCCTTTTTGGCTTATGGTCACTAAAGGATTTTTGTTCTATGCTTTGAGTAGATTCATGCCATGATAAGTTCTTGTAACATGTTGTTTCATAGCTCTAAACATTGCAACTTTGATGTTATTTACGCCAATGCCCTAAACTGTTATTAGTTGCAATCTTGCCATGTCATTTTGAGCATGTTCTAGTCATTTCTGGAGGTAGCTCAGTTCTCATGTTTTGTAATGCTTTACCTGTAGATCATGCCCATGCCTTTTGTTTTCATATTGAGGTGCTGTAGCATGTTGCTTTGATGCTTGCAATATGCCTAGTTGCTGTTTTGGGCAGATTGTTGTCATATCTTGTATATGATGTTGTTGTATTCTTGGCATTTGTGCCTTATGTATGTATCCCTATGTATTATGTAATGTTGATGTAATGATATCCACCTTGCAAAAGCGTTTCAATATGCGGGTCTATCCTTGGTGGGACCATCGAGTTCCTTTTGGATAGGGTCGCATATTGGGCGTGTTCAAGTTGGTATCGAGCCTCGACCAACCCTAGGAGCCCCCTTGGTTGATCGTGTAGTTTGGCCGTTGTTGAGTCTAGAAGAAAACTATTTTCGGAGTCTAGTTATATCGGAGAGTAGGAATTCTTTTTACTCCTCAGCCCCTTCGTCGCTCTGGTGAGAAATCTTGACGTAGGTGTTTTGAATTACTTCTCTTCCCCTTCAAATTTTTCTTTAGGATCACGCAGTTGGTTTTCCGGTAGTTGTTCCTCAGCTCTTTTCATCCGGTGCATTTCTCGTCAAGTTGACTCGAGCCTCTTCATCTTTGAGTTCAATCCTCAACTCTTTTCGATCGATGTTATTTCTCTGTCCGAAGTTGTCCTTGTTTTTCCCACCCACCCTCCCTGTTTTTCTTCTCGGAACCGGAGTCCGTAATCGAGTATGCTTCCTACTCGTGTGAAGTCTTTGCTTTCTTTCCTCAATGATTTCAACCGGTGTTTTCTCTTTAAGATATTCGTTGGTTTCCCCTCCCAAGTTGCCTTTGTTTTTCCCGCCCACCCACCCTTTTCTTCCCGGAGTTCGAGTTTTCTTTCGACAATCTATTTCATTCGTGTGGAGCCTCTTCAGTCTTCCATCAATTATTTCAACCGGTGAATTCTCGTTTTTGTACGACATTCTTCATCTCTTTTCTTTTCCGGTGGATTCAATTTAAGTTTTTTTCCGGTGTTGATTATATTCTTTTCCTCGGATCAAGTGTTTTCTTTGATCGTCCGCCTCTCGCCATTTAGTCCTTCCGGAGTGCTCAAGACATATCAAGAGATTCGTCTGTGTTCTAATTAATTCGAGGTTGTCACCTCATTCAAATATTCCAATTGTTCCGGTGCATCATCTATCTGTTCAACAATCCTTTCCAACGGTGTTTTCTTTTCAGTGGGCCCTAACCCACAGGTCTTTTCCCAGGATCTTACCTGACTCTTCTGATTTCCCCGGAGTTATTCCAAATTCTTTTCAAGTGTGACGTAAGAATGAATTTCATCAGTCACATGCTTTCTCCAAGATCGCTTTCAATTCTTTTCATTGTTGGCTCAACCTCTGTGTTTTTTTCTTTCTTCCGGAGTATCAATAATTTTGGTGGTGTTTCTCGTCGTCATTTGAAGACCGAAGAAGAGAATTTTTTTCTCTTAAATCTTTTCCGTTCTCCCGGAGATTCGCGGTGCTAGCTTGATGTTATCCTATCTAATTGTTTCCAGTCATGGAAATTCTTTTCATCCATCCGGAGTATTTCAGGAGTTACTTTCCGTCTCGATCATCCGGAGGCCATCTTTTCGGAATATTTCCTCCTTCCAAGTTCTCAGCTTCGTTCTCTCAATTATTCTATATTCGTGCCCCTTCGTTCGCCTCAATATTTATCCCGGTGCCTAGTTCAAGTGTTCTTTAATCAGCTCATGATCTCTTTGTTCTTTTGCATCTAAATACCCTCGAGTTTATTGTCCTTCTAATTCTTCCCGGCGATTCATTATCTTTCGTCAGTCATTTTCAAATTCTTATGGTGGTTCGTTCAAGATTCTTTTCTTTGTTATCATATTAATTCATTCGTTCTTTCCAATCCTATCGGTGATTCATGAAGACTTTCTCAAGTTTTGTGCTATCCCTTCACAATTCTTTATCAAGAAGAATAAGTAGTATGCAAATCCATTGCTTGTCATCAATTTAATTTGATGAAGGACAAGCATACAATAAATCTTATTCTTATTTCATCCAAGTGATTGATCTTTTTCTTCGGAGTTTGTTCTTGATGAATAAATTCTAGTTCCAAGTGCTTTCATCTTTTCTTTTCCGGAGTTCAATTATTTTCCTCAGGCTTTTCGTCGGAACCTCCATCTAAATCAACGCAAGGCTTTAGTCTTATTCTTTCGTCCTTCATCCTATCTCATCAACCTTTTGTTATCGGAGTTCTTCATGGTGGTTCTTCATGATTTAATTCATTCTTCAAGAGTTCATCAAGATTTTGTTGGCGGAGTTCAAGTATCTTTTCTTCTCATCTCGAAGTGCAATTAATTCTCCATATTCTTTTGAAGTGGAGTTTTGCATTCCTACGTTCTTCTTAGCTATTCAATCATATCCGTTTGCGGCTGGTTATCACCTCACTAATTTTGAGATGTTATCCATAAGTCCATAACAAGCTTATTCTTTTCGTTGTTGATTTTCTCAACAACTCGTTATAGCCTTCCTTCTAAGGTTGCTTTCAATTTCATTCGTGGCACAAGTTGTCATATTCTTGCCAGTTCTTTCCATTCAATTCTCTTTCAATTCTTTCCGGAGGTTTTGTGTCATGTCTTCGTCAAGTATCATTCCATCCTCTCAAGTTCATGTTCTAATCCTTCCATTTTCAACCGGTGTGCTGCCTAAATCCTTTCAGTCTTATCCGTTTCTTTTCTCATTCTAACCGCTCCGGTTAGAACGAGTGATTTCAGAGTCTATCTTGTTCCTTTAGCTTTCGATTCTCGTCATTCTCGTCGTTCCTCTCTTATTCTCGAGTGCTCTCGATTCTTTGATTCTTCTCTGGAGTTCTTGTTTCACCTCATCCCTTTTCCCTTCCGTCTCGGTCCTAAGATCTCGGGACGAAATCTCTTGTTAGTGGAGGAGTGTTGTAACGCCCCGGATTCGATGCGCCAGGTGTCCGTCAGTTATTCTTCAGCATTGCCATGTCATGTGCTTGCGTGTCTCTCTTTTCCATGTCATCATCTGCATTTCATATCATGTCATCATGCACATTTCATTTTGCATACGTGTTCGTCTCATGCATCCGAGCATTTTCCCCATTGTCCGTTTTGCAATCCGGCACTCCTATGTCTCCCGGCGCCCTCTTTTACCTCTTTTCATGTGCGGGTGTTGAACGGTCTCGGAATGGACCGAGGTTTGTCAAGCGGCCTTAGTATAGCACCGGTAGACCGCCTGTCAAGTTTCGGATCATTTGGAGGTCGTTTGGTACTCCAACGGTTAACCGGGTAACCGCAAAAGCCTCTTTTGTTGCAGCCCAACTCCCCTTTCAAAGTGGCCCAAAACCCACCAAACTCCCCTCCATGCTCTCGGTCGTTCGATCACGATCGCGTGGCCGAAAACCGCTCCTCATTTGGACTCTCCTAGCTCCCTCTACTTATAAATATGTCCTCCCCTCCGAAATTCGCGGTCAAATCCACCCTAACCCTAGCCTTCCCCTACCTCGCGCCACCGGACAAAATCCCCGAGCCGGACGCGTCCAGCCGCCACCTCACTCCGGCGAATCGCGCGCCTCCACGTCACCTCCGCCGCCTCCCTTCTCCACTCCATGAAGCGCCACGTGTCCCGGGCGGCGCCCGCTCCGCCGCCACCAGCAGGCCGCAAAGGCCCGAAGGCTGCCCGCCTGCCAGATCGGCCGCCTCCATGACAACGCCACCCGCCGCCGGTGGCCTCGCTCCGCCGCCCGCCTGCCCTCCGACCCGCCGCCCGCAAGGCCCGGCGAAGCGCCCAGCGCCCGCACGCCAGACCGGCGCTGCTCACACTCGCGCGGCGTCGCCGCCATGCCGCTTCGAGCTCGGGCCGAGCTCGGCCGCCTCCGCGTCGCCTCCCGTCGCTTAGCCGCCTTTCCCGCGGGATCCGGCGGATCCGGCGAGATCCGCCCGATCCGAACGTCTCCGCCATCTCCCTCCTCTCCGGCGAAGTTCCGGCGGAGATCCGGCCTTCCTCGTAAACCGTGCACGCAGGGTTGACTTCCCCCCCTCTAAATTCTTCTAAGTCCCGAGCATATGTGATATTTTGTGCCATTTTCGTTGCATCATATCTCTGTCATCGTAGCTCCGTTTTGCGCGTGTAATATGTCAAAATGTTCGTATCAAAGAGTAGATCATTTCATCTCATTGCATCATTTTCATTTGAGCTCATCTTGGTGCCCGAAATGCTGTTGCAAGAGTGCTATGTGATGTTAGTTTCTGATTTTTATCAGAACATGCACTTTTGTCATTTTTGCCATGATTGTTGTGTGCATCCTATGGACTTGAGTCCTACATGTGTTTTGTAATATGCCATGTCTTCTTTCCAGTGGTGCTTGCTATGTATTTTTGTGATCTATGTGGTGACTAGCACAAGCTTGCAAACTAGGTGTCTTGTTGTTGCTGTTTTCAGCCCTGTTTTGCTGATATTTTGATGCCATGTTAACTTGATGCTACCAAGAGATCCATGCATATTTTGACATACTTCAGTAAGGATGTTTTGTTAAACATGTCTTGCTCTATCCATCCATGCCCTTGTTTGCAATTATGGAGTAGTCTAGCTTGAGTCAATCGAGCTCTACTTTTGCTTCAAAATGTTCCTGGCAGATTGTTTACATGTTATTCAATTTTGCCTAGGTTGTTGTGGTTGATCCGTATATGCTATGTTATTGTTCTTGCCATGTATGTCTTCTATGCCATGTCTTCTTGATGTATGCATGCTTAGTTTATCATTTAAGGCTCTGTAGTGAGTGCATTGAGCTTGTTAACATGCCCTCTTGTTATCAGTTTTTGACATGCCATGTTGCTGAATCTGTTAACGAAACTTTCAATATTGACATGGGTGTTACTATATTTTCTGATCCTTTTTGGCTTATGGTCACTAAAGGATTTTTGTTCTATGCTTTGAGTAGATTCATGCCATGCCTTTGTTTGCCATGATAAGTTCCTGTAACATGTTGTTTCATAGCTCTAAACATTGCAACCTGATGTTATTTCTGCTAATGCCTGAAACTGTTATTAGTTGCAATCTTGCCATGTCATTTTGAGCATGTTCTAGTCATTTCTGGAGGTAGCTCAGTTCTCATGTTTTGTAATGCTTTACCTGTAGATCATGCCCATGCCTTTTGTTTTCATATTGAGGTGCTGTAGCATGTTGCTTTGATGCTTGCAATATGCCTAGTTGCTGTTTTGGGCAGATTGTTGTCATATCTTGTATATGATGTTGTATTCTTGGCATTTGTGCCTTATGTATGTATCCCTATGTATTATGTAATGTTGATGTAATGATATCCACCTTGCAAAAGCGTTTCAATATGCGGGTCTATCCTTGGTGGGACCATCGAGTTCCTTTTGGATAGGGTCGCATATTGGGCGTGACAGGTATGTTCATTTAAATAAAACCGGTTCAGTCCCGGTTAGTTCCGGTTTATTTTAGTTAGGTTTTTTTTATTTGAGCCGGCCCGATTCGTTTAAACCCTAGGCCCGTTTAGTTAAGTTACGCCCAGGGCGTTAGTTAGGCCCATTAGGCCATTTTTCTTTTAATTTCGTTTTTTGTTTTAACAGAATAGTTTCAGATTTGAAAAATTCATAACTTTTAGTCTACTTAATATTTTTAAGTGATTCTTTTTTTGTTGGTTTGAAAATTTCTTATAGTTTCTGTAGAAAATATAATTAGTCATGTTAAAATTATTTAAAATTGCTTTATTTTAGATTTAGACAGAATAGTAAATCTGCCATAAAATGAGTTAGGAAAGTTATTTTTTAGTGATTCTTTTTGTCACAACTCTGTTTTGACATTGCCTAACCGTAGGAATTTATTTGGGCATTTTAGGATTAATAAAAAATAGTTTTAATCATAATCATGTTATTCTTAATTAATTAACTAGCTACTGTTTTCCTATTGTTCTACTTAGCAAATAAATTTATTTTTCATATGTGATAGATTATTCTAGGTTAGTTTCTGTCACTTTAGAGCATGGACTTTTATTTATAATGAATAAAACTTTTATTTTATTTTTATTACTAAAATTTGCTTTAGGCCTAATAGGTGTTTCATAATGGATTTTAAGGTGATTCTTTTTGCTCCTAGTTGCATAATGCATTCTTTTTCTGTTAAGTTAACAAAAACCCATGCTTAGGTTATGTTAAGAAAATTTTTGTTATGTAAAACTATTTTAGTTGTTGCTTGAAGTAGGAAAACTTTGAGTTGGATTTCTTCGAGTTTTCTTTTGGGTTTTGATTCGTTTGTTTGGTGTGTTTCATATTACTATGGTGTTATGTAAGTGATCATTTGTTGTATGCTTATTGTGGTTATTGTTTGCCTCGGGAGAATTTCCGGAGTGTGAAGCTTGCTACCACGAGTCCCTAGCTTACGAGGATCGTCAGCAAGGCAAGTCATTGATCATATTTCTTTTACTATACCTATGATTTTATTGCATTAGAAGTATACCTCCCCACCATGCATGAAGTAGGTGAAATTTTGAAGTTATGTTCTTGAGTAGTATCATGTGGTAGGATGAACCAATTCCCCTTGTTACCATGACCCGGGATGAAGTAGTTTATTTTGCTATGCTCGTAGACGGGAATTGGTTGAGTGAATTCATAAGAAAGATGTGAGAGTCAAGATGATGACAACCCCATGAACTTCAAGCTCAAGATGGACTTGAATTCACTCTGGGTGGAGGCGGTTGTTGACGGGCACCTGGAGAACCCAGTGGTTGGCGGGATGCATGGAGAAGTGCCATGACATCTTGCGGAAAGCTTCACCCAGCCACGAAGAGATGGATGTATGCCCCATTGACTGGAAGCTTACCTGTGCAGCCGCAAGCCATTATGGGCTCTGGCTTGGTCAACCCTAGTTGTGACTCTGGCTGGACGGTACTACGAGATGTAGAAGAACGGTAGGATTGGATGGGTACCGGCAGTGGCCAGAAGAACTCTTCGGAAGACCCTGTTTCGTTCATCCCGTCTTCAAACACCATGAAGTGCGAAGACTTAAAAGGAGGGAACGATTCTTGCGGGTAAAGTGCGCAAACCTCTGCAGAGAAAAGATCTAATCGATTAGCCGTGTCCCCGGTTATGGACAATTTGAGCCTCTGGAACTTGGAAGTATTCGGAAATCTCAACACTAAAATTTATAAATTAATTAAGGGGGTTATGACTTAATAATTTGGGAATGAGACATTGGTTGGCGGAACCATCTCAATAACTACCAACAATTTTGTAGTATTTGCAAGCAAGTCCACTGTAGTAGGGAAAAACTGGCTTTTCGCAAAATGATGAAACTTAGAGCTCCACAGCCCAATTGCATATAGTGTTAGTAATTTTATTATTGTTCTCTCTTATTGACTTGCCAGCATATTCAAAATGTTGACCTACACGGCTGCAACATCTTATGTTGCAGAGGAGTATTCCGATCAGGAGTGAGGCTACGCTCCGCGCTTGGCGATTGCCCTTTGGAGTCGGATGGACTCGCTATTCTTCTACGCTTCCGCATGTTTTACTTAGTTTATTTCTCATGAGTTGGCCTTCGGCCGAATTTATTCTATTGTAATAAAGACTCGATATGAGAACCGTGTAATAAATTCAGGTGTGATTGAACTTTGATTATTTCATCAATGTACTGTGAGTACCAGCATGATCTTGGGATGGTACAGACACAGAGATTTGACCGATTTTGGGTCAGGTCGCTACAAAGATGGTATCAGTTGCATGAAACTTTGGGTACGAGGCTGGAGTTCAGTACAGCTTTTCATCCGTAGACAGATGGACAGACCGAGAGAGTCAACCAGATTCTGGAGGACATGTTGAGAGCTTGTGTGCTAGACTATGGGTCTAGCTGGGATGATAATTTGCCGTACGCAGAGTTCTCATACAACAACAATTATCAATCCGATCAAGATGGCCCTTCGAAGCTCTATATGGAAGGAGGTGCAGAACACCATTGCTGTGGGATGGTGTTGGAGATCGATCACTTTTCGGTTCCAATCTTATCAGAGATTCCGAAGAGAAAGTCAAGCTGATTCGGGATAGACTCAAGATAGCACAGTCGAGACAAAAGAGTTATGCCGACAGTAAACGCAAGGAAGTAACTTATGAAGCGGGAGACCGAGCATATCTTCGTGTGTCTCCACTTCGTGGAATCAGGAGGTTTGGTGTCAAAGGAAAGTTAGCACCCCGATTCATTGGCCCCTACAAAATCCTCGAACGTCGTGGAGAAGTTGCTTACAAGTTGGAATTGCCGGAAGGATTATCCGGAGTTCATGATGTCTTTCATGTTTCTCAGCTGAAGAAGTGTCATGCCGACATGGCCGATATTCCGTTGAGAGACACAGTGCCCCTAGAGGCCATACAGCTTGCGGTGATCGACTTATAAGGAGAAACCCGTCCGAATTCTCGAGACTGCGAACAGAGTCACCCGCAGCAAGATCATCAAGTTTTGCAAGGTTTGTGGAGTCATCACTCCGAGGAAGAAGCCACACGGGAGCGAGAAGAAGACCTTCTTCGAGACCACCCGCACCTATTTGTTAGTTAACCCGAATCTCGAGGGCGAGATTCATCTTAAGGTGGTAGGTTTGTAACATCCCAAATTTCCTATTTGGAATGTTTTACAATTATAGCTAAGCATCTATGCATGTTGTTTGAAATTGAGTGGCATTTGAAGTTTTGGGGTTTTGGAATTTGAATTCAAATTTTGGCAAGTGGAAATCATTTCAAAACTATGCCCGATAAATACTTGAGAAAAGTATGAGAGGAGTAAACATGACACTCCAAAAATATCAGAGGAAAACATTGCCAAAAGTTTTGAATTCAAATTTGAGTTTTATTTGAATTTTGAAAAAATGAATTTTATAAAGTTTGGATTTTGCCTCGAAAATGTTCAAATGATAGGAATATTCCTGATCATTTTGATATGTATATGTCCTATATAAAAAATTTATATTTTATATATTATCTCTGTTTTTATCTTTTAAAAAAAATAAAATTTGAAAAAGAAAAAAAAATACCCAGCGCCACCAGCCGACTGGCCCACCAAAGACTGGCAGCCCACCCAACGGCCGAGGCCACCCAGTGTGAGGCCCACCAGCGCACCCAACCGCCCGACCGAACCCCAGCGCTGAACCCCTCGCGTCGGCCAACCGACCCGACGCACTCCCCTCTCTCTCCCCGATAGGCGGGCCCCCACTTCCTTCTTCCCCTCGCGCACGCCACCCGCGCCGCCTCTCGCCGGAGATCCCGAGATCCCCAGGATCTCACCTGATCCCCTCCCGATTCGCCCCCTCGCGCAAGTCGAGGCCCCGCCTATAAATACCTCGCCTCACCTCATTCCCCCTCGCCCCCTCACCCGACGCCTCCTCCCCATAAAGCCCGCTGAGCCGAGAGCGCCGCCGCCATTAACCCCACACTCGCCGCCCTAGCCTCCCGAGCTCACCCGACTCCACCAAACCACTTCCCGCCCGCGCAAGCACTCCCGGACTCCACTGGCGCCCGACCACCGGAGACGCCGAACACTCGCCCCGAGCTGCCGTCGCCGTCGGCGTCCGATGTAAGCCGAGTGCCCCCGCCGTCCGATCTCGTTTCAACGATTAGGATTAGATCCCAAGGGGTATGTTCATTTAAATAAAACCGGTTCAGTCCCGTTTAGTTCCGGTTTATTTTAGTTAGGTTTTTTTTTATTTGAGCCGGCCCGATTCGTTTAAACCCTAGGCCCGTTTAGTTAAGTTACGCCTGTATGTTAGTTAGCCCATTAGGCCATTTTTCTTTTAATTTCGTTTTCTGTTTTAACAGAATAGTTTCAGATTTGAAAAATTCATAACTTTTAATCTACTTAATATTTTTAAGTGATTCTTTTTTTGTTGGTTTGAAAATTTCTTATAGTTTCTGTAGAAAATATAATTAGTCATGTTAAAATTATTTAAAATTGCTTTATTTTAGATTTAGACAGAATAGTAAATCTGCCATAAAATGAGTTAGGAAAATTATTTTTTAGTGACTCTTTTTGTCACAACTCTGTTTTGACATTGCCTAACCGTAGGAATTTATTTGGGCATTTTAGGATTAATAAAAAAATAGTTTTAATCAGAATCATGTTATTCTTAATTAATTAACTAGCTACTGTTTTCCTATTGTTCTACTTAGCAAATAAATTTATTTTTCATATGTGATAGATTATTCTAGGTTAGTTTCTGTCACTTTAGAGCATGGACTTTTATTTATAATAAATAAAACTTTTATTTTATTTTTCTTACTAAAATTTGCTTTAGGCCTAATAGGAGTTTCATAATGGATTTTAAGGTGATTCTTTTTGCTCCTAGTTGCATAATGCATTCTTTTCTGTTAAGTTAAAAAAAACCCATGCTTAGGTTATGTTAAGAAAATTTTTGTTATGTAAAACTATTTTTAGTTGTTGCTTGAAGTAGGAAAACTTTGAGTTGGATTTCTTCGAGTTTTCTTTTGGGTTTTGATTCGTTTGTTTGGTGTGTTTCATATTACTATGGTGTTATGTAAGTGATCATTTGTTGTATGCTTATTGTGGTTATTGTTTGCCTCGGGAGAATTTCCGGAGTGTGAAGCTTGCTACCACGAGTCCCTAGCTTACGAGGATCGTCAGCAAGGCAAGTCATTGATCATATTTCTTTTACTATACCTATGATTTTATTGCATTAGAAGTATACCTCCCCACCATGCATGCAGTAGGTGAAATTTTGAAGTTATGTTCTTGAGTAGTATCATGTGGTAGGATGAACCAATTCCCCTTGTTACCATGACCCAGGACGAAGTAGTTTATTTTGCTATGCTCGTAGACGGGAATTGGTTGAGTGAATTCATAAGAAAGATGTGAGAGTCAAGATGATGACAACCCCATGAAATTCAAGCTCAAGATGGACTTGAATTCACTCTTTGGGTGGAGGGCGGTTGACGGGCACCTGGAGAACCCAAAGTGGTTGGCGGGATGCATGGAGAAGTGCCATGACATCTTGCGGAAAGCTTCACCCAGCCACGAAGAGATGGATGCATGCCCCATTGATGGAAGCTTACTGTGCAGCCGCAAGCCATTATGGGCTCGCTTGGTCAACCCTAGTTGTGACTCTGGCTGGGACGGTACTACGAGATGTAGAAGAACGGTAGGATTGGATGGGTACCGGCGGTGGCGAAGAACTCTTGGAAGACCTGTTTGCGTTCATCCGTCTTCAAACACCATGAAGTGCGAAGACTTAAAAGGAGGGAACGATTCTTGCGGGTAAAGTCGCAAACCTCTGCAGAGAAAAGATCTAATCGATTAGCCGTGTCCCGATTACGGACAATTTGAGCCTCTGGAACTTGGAAGTATTCGAAATCTCAACACTAAAATTTATAAATTAATTAAGGGGTTATGACTTAATAATTTGGGAATGAGACATTGGTTGGCGGAACCATCTCAATAACTACCAACAATTTTGTAGTATTTGCAAGCAAGTCCACTGTAGTAGGGAAAAACTGGCTTTTCGCAAAATGATGAAACTTAGAGCTCCACATCCCAATTGCATATAGTGTTAGTTATTTTATTATTGTTCTCTCTTATTGACTTGCCAGCATATTCAAAATGCTGACCTACACGGCTGCAACGTCTTATGTTGCAGAGGAGTATTCCGATCAGGAGTGAGGCTACGCTCTGCGCTTGGCGATTGCCCTTTGGAGTCGTATGGACTCGCTATTCTTCTACGCTTCCGCATGTTTTACTTAGTTTATTTCTCATGAGTTGGCCTTCGGCCGAATTTATTCTATTGTAATAAAGACTCGATATGAGAACCGTGTAATAAATTCAGGTGTGATTGAACTTTGATTATTTCATCAATGTACTGTGAGTACCTTCATGATCTTGGGATGGTACAGACACAGAGATTTGACCGATTTTGGGTCAGGTCGCTACATCGCCGCCGCTCGGGTCCAAGTAAGGCCACTACTGCTACCCTTCGGTTGAAGCCAAGCTAGGCGGGTTGACCATTGACGGCCTGTTAGCTTCTTGGCGGCGACGTGGAGTCGGAGAGCTGCGCTTGAGAAGAACGCTGCTTCTACTTAACTGTTGGTGCAGTTGGCTGACTGACATGTGGGCCCAACAGGCCACATGTCAGTTACACAACTGCACCTGCAGTTAAGTCATCAAGCTTCTGCTCGCTCGCCTGGGACACAGTGGGTAGCTTCGGTAAATTAATTATACCTCCAGTAGCACCTTTTTAGTTGAAGAATGTATGAAATGTAATGAAATCCGGCATGTTTATATGAAATCCGACCGTGTATTAATGAATTTATTTCGATTAGTTCAAATTCCTGTATCATCGGCATTGGATGAACATGCAAAACAATACGTACTAGCATTATTTCCGGGGTGATCACCTCGTTTGCAGCAGTTTCACATGTACTCCTCCGGTCCTTTCTATTCGCATACAAGTTTTGTCTGCGGTCAAAGTATCTCTACTTTTACCAATCTTATACAAAAAGTATGCACTTTCACAATGTGCCAAGTAAAAGGAATGAAGGAGTACAAAGAGTTTGAGCAGCTTTTTAGCGTTTCAGACATTGCAATCAAACACACAGGCCGGCAATTCATAGGAACATTCAAAACAATCGATGGTTATGCATCTCAATGACTCACATGTCGAGGCAATATTTACTTCACAACTAAAGAATAAATAAAAATTGATCGAAGTCACGACAAAGAAAAGGCGTCCCATTCGAAAATATCAAACGCATGTCTTGCTAAAATCAATGAACAAAATTTGACAAGGTTGTCCCATTCCAAAATATCAAATGCCTACGATTGTGGAATGGGCAGGGTTTGCCATCAGTTCGGACATTGACATGGTACCTCATGCTAAATAAACCAGCTATTCTTTTTGTGCAGTTCCACCAAAATCAACCAAATTCGCGCGTAGCTTGTATGATTTCGCCCTTATATGTTGCAACGCCTTGAACTTATCGGCACCTCCTTTCTTGTGGTGGAAATGAATGATTCGATGTATTCATGAACATTTTGTGCAGTGCCCATTGAAATCAAGCTGAGCACCCCTGTTTGCACAAATACAAAAAAGTGATTAGTATAAAGCAAACTGTACTATGATTTGACAGTTTCAACAGGCACATACATGGTCCATGTAGAGCACACTTTTAGAAAAATGGAACTCACCAGAAAGAATCCTAGAACAACATTGTACTCGCGCATCACAGCAAAAAATGGAGATTTGTTAGTCCTTCTGAGCTGAAGTTAGTTTGGTCTTGTGGGGAGTAATGTAACCATCCTTCAACTGCTCCTTATGATGAGAAGATAGACATGGCTTCTTCATCCTAGCATAATCGGAACTAGTCACTTCACATACTCCATATTCTTCTTCAGAGGAAGATGATCCTGTTGTGCAAAGACAAGAGGACTACTAAATGCTAGCATCCATGTTTGCTCGAAAAAAGGAAAGGAAATATTTAAAACATCACAGATGAAGCACTTCTCAAGGACAATACCACTTTTTCATGACAGTATCTAAACAGTAGCACAACACCAATAGAGATGACAAAGCTCAATCATATGGATGAAATCGGTGGTAGTACCAACCTTTGTCGAGGTTGATTGTGTAGAGCATACATATGAAGCACTTCTCCGAACCATCTGTTGCTATCTACGGGGTGGCCATGCTTACTATATACTCCTCGATCAGTTTAATGTTTCCAACATCTTCTTGTGCAGTTCCACTAAAATATATGGTATCTTCAAAGAAGATCCTGTTTCCACAAGTAGAGATAATTACGTATGGCATCAAATCGGTGGCAAAACAATTGCTCGTTCCAACCATAGCAATAAATTAAGATGCAAAACTATATCATTACTTGTGTCATCACAGTTCCGAAGGCTTCATTACACACCGGAGTTGATTTTGTTTTTCTTCCGCTTGTTCTTCCCTTCATCACTTGGTTCAATAATGACAAGCTTCGCCTTCAATGTAAGATTTGGCATTTCAATTAGGGAGCACAAGTATAGTACTAAACTTAATTTTTCGATGAAAGTGGCAAAATACATGCCAGCAGTTGTGAAATATCCTTATCTTACCTCAATGGGATATTACGGTGCACATACAGATTGGAAGTCTTGTCTCCATTTGTGCAGTTCACTAAAATCAAGCAGCATTATCGTACAAGTAGCACAACATATGAAAGCACACTGCAGAATCATGTGAAAGAAGGCTAGTACTAACCTCTCATGATGCGGAATTCAAACAACTCACAAGAAGAAGATCTGAACCAAATTCTCCTTAACGGATAGGAAGTAACATCTCCTCTTGTGAAGTTCCACTAAGATCAAGCAATCAAGCAACGTTGACGGTGTGACATTTTGGTTGAACTGCACAAAACACTCTTAAAACAAAAGTGTTTTGTGTAGTGCAACAAAAGGTCACAATGGCAACAAGGTGAAGTAGATAACCCTGTTTACACAGAGGTGCAAAGGAAACAATTAGTGGTCAATAACGGCGGATGACACAGAATCCAACAAAAAGAAGCATCTACCTCTATCTAAATGGGAAAGAAAGCAAGACAGTAGCATTTCTCAAACGGGGGCATTGATTAATATTAACATAGAGATTATATTAACAATAAAATTCGTTAAACATGTAATTTGCTTTTAAGCGTGGCATTGCATCAATTTTCCAAATGGCATTATTAGAGGCGTTTGTTTACGAGGACATTTTGGTGTAGGGACTAAAAAACTCCGTGTCAGTCCCATCTAAACCAAACAGGAGGGACTTGTAGGGACTAAAAGTGGGCATTTGGGACTAAAGAAAAAAGACCCCGAGGGAGTCTTTTTGGGACTTTTTCCAACAGTTGCCCTTGCCACGCATCGCACCTTGTTTCTATTAGTTCATTACTAGGGGTAACATGGTCTTTTAACATGTCATTTAATAACCTCTAGTCCATGTTTAGTCCCTGGAACCAAGCAGGTAGGGACTAGGGAGTTTTTAACCAAACAGGGCCTTAGATTAACAACAGCTAATGAGTTGCATGTGACAGTGGACGCACCAGCACCATGTGCATCTACCGATGTACTATTGTCATGCACAGTCTGTTGCAACAAAGAAAAAACAACCAAGGAGCATATTTGTGTTGGTCCCAGTTTTGTTATCTTTAGACACCTTTCCTATGTGAGCAAAGCAAATCTAGTCTGCTCAAACTCTACAGCCTTGTCCCTTCCTTTCCTTTTTGAACTAGTACTTTTGCCCCTTCCTTTCCTCTTTGAACCACGTCCTAGATTTATGTGATACAACTTTCCCCACTACTTTCCCACATTCCTTTCCTCTTTGAACCACGTCCTAGATTCATGCTATACAACTTTCCCCCTTCATTTCCTCTTTGTAAAGATTCCACTATGAACTACATCAGGATGTATATAGATGCATTTTAGAGTGTAGATTCATTCATTTTGCTCCATATGTTGTCCTAGTAAAATCTCTACAAAGACATATATTTAGGAACGGAGGGAGTACAACTTTTCCCACTACTTTCCCCCACTCCTTTCCTCTTTGAACCACGTCCTAGATTCATGTTATACATGCATCTAGAGCAATGCATGTGGAGTAAGTAAATTATACCTTAAGGTTCTTGGGGCGTGGTTCGGTGGGCGACGGGACGGCGGCGAAGAAGAAGGGGTCGGAGGCCCTCCCGCGCCGCCGCTGGGTGGAAAGTGAACAGCTGCGCCGGTAGTGGATTCCCTCCCTCGCCGACGGCGACAGTGTTAAGCCTCATTCCCTTCCCGGCGGACGGATCCTGCCGGCTCTTTGAGCAGCAGTGAGGGGAGAGAGAGAGGCCAACGAAGTCTTGTTTAGATCTAGAGAGGGCGAGAGAGTGTGAAGAGAGCAACTACAAGCGTTGAGGCTCCAGCGGGAGAGGGCGAGAGAGTGTGAAGAGAGCAACTACAAGCACTGAGGCTCCAGCGTGTATATATATACTGGAGAGAGAGTGTGAAGCGTGCAAACCCTAGAAAACATTTTGACCAGTCAAAGAATCCTCCTGGCAAAAATTATGCTCAAGTGTAGTTATCGAACCCGAGACCTCAAGTTTGATGAGCGAACAGGCAAACCAGCTACACAACCCTCCCCTTATGTTCAACGAGAGGAAAATAACCTTTTATACATTCCTGCATTCGTGTGACAAGCATGCCATGTTTTTTTTGTGTGTGTGTGGGAGTCATTGGGATTTCAATCATAATCGTGTCATGTGGCTTTGGTGGTAAGACTATCCAGAGTGGTGCAGAATAATGCAGCCTTAGTCACCTTACCTCTCTCCACGTAGTACGTTGGCTCCCACAAGTCAGAGGGTGAAACAAACAAATTAATAAGAAAAATTAAAAGCGCCAATGTGTATCTTACTCACACATCTCGCCATCGCTCGGGAACACTATCCAATTGATCCCTCTGTTCGCTCACGTACTATTTTAAGTGAATCCTTATTATAACATGCACACAAATTTTGGGCACTTGTATTCGACTTAAGTCGGTGTGCCACAGTATCTCGTATACTTACTACTCCCTCCGTCTAGGTGTAATAAGTCACGTTAGAAGGTGCAATGGAACCAAGGGTGTGTGTGTGCGTGTGTGTTTAATAAAGCATGTGTGTGTTAGAGAGTGCGACAGATCGACCTACTCCTACAGAGAGATGGTGTGTAGTGTATGATTTTAGCCGCGAGAGTCGGTGCATCCTCTCGTTTCTGGGCGTGTTCGGTAGGGACATGTGGACAGCTGCCACGCCCGCTCCTGACCAGCCTGGCCCAACCAAAGCCTCTCCATCGCCCGCGCGCGCTTCCTGCCGAAACGGTCAGCGCCGCTCCAAAGAATCGGTGCCACATTCATGCCCGGGAAGAGCGGACGCGACCTCTCACTGGCGCAAGAGTGATGGTTGCTTCGTCCGTCCAACTTACTGTTGGGTCTATGTGATTTGACGGCTCATTGGTCTTTATTACTAAGGTGGTAGGACTGCTGGATTTCCCACGCTTTCGGTGAAAGGAGGTACTACTACTACTAGATTACAATTTTCTCCATTCTTACAGCGGAGGAGTGCAAGAGCAGTGAAAACACGCAGGCTCAGTGATTACATGGCCCACCTCACACTATCACCGTGCGACACCTAACTCTTTACATAGTACTCCCTCCGTTCCTAAATATTACTAGATGAGTCCAGCGTTGCTGTCATGAACAATGTATATCTCTCTGCATAAAATTATCAATTTCATAGAACTAAAAAAACTCTATAACCGCATGACAAATGTTGTAGCCAAACTAAATAAACTCCCATCATCATTTAGATCATCCCACGTAAGGAAAAAAGATCAGCCAACTCCTACTGCATAATGGGATTATATTTTTCTTTTTGACATGTGAATGGGACTTAAAAGCTCACTTACATGCATGCTACCGGTGCATGCTTGCATGCAGACATGTTGATGTGATTTAAAACCCACTCACATGCATGTGACACGGTATTTCTGCATGCTTGCATGTGGCTTAGTGTGGAGCCTCTCAACGTCTAGATCAGACGACTATTATGGACTGATTTACTTCATCTAATGGCTACATCAATTTTGATGATGTGGCTCAAGGAGAGGATAGAGAATTCCTAGTAGTGGGGGCTAGCTATTACTAGTAGATAAGTCTTTGTAGAGATTCCACTAGGTGAACTACATACGGAACAAAATGAATGAATCTACACTTAAAATGCATCTATATACATCTGCATGTGGTTCATGGTGAAATCTCTACAATGACTTATATTTAGGAACGGAGGAAGTACTAGTATAGTACGTACTACTGTAATTTATCAGCGAGATAAATTTGTACAATGCTATGAAGCTTCCAGCTTCTATTACATGTATCTTGCGTCCAAGGTTGCCCATTGCAACATTTCATCAAATACAAAGGAGTCTAACATGCATGCTATTGCATCTCAATGATTGACAGATCATAGCAAATATGTACTCCCCCGTTCCAAAAAAAGTGTCTCAACTTTGTGCAAACTTTAGTACAAAGTTGTACTACTACTAAAGTTGACACTTATTTTGGAACAGAGGCAGCTAAATAAAAAATGATCCATGAAGTCCCTAGCCCTTGAACCGTGAACCCTGACCAGCCTTCAATTTGCTGGCAACGTTCGAGCTTCCTGATAAATGAAGTTTGCAACCTTTTGACCATCAGATCATTTTGTGCAGTTTCACCAAAATCGGGATGAGCATCCATGTGGCAAAGAAATTGAAGAAGCGTGATTAGAATAAGATTAATGGGACTAGTTGATGAGACATAAACTCATCACAAATACTGAGACGTAGAAGCCAGAGAGGTATGTGCGGGGCAAAGAAGTAGAGAAATATCCACAGGGAGTGATGTGGGCAGCTGGAGCAGTGGTGCAAGCCGGCTGTAAAGGGAGTTGTACCTGAGGGACGTAGCTCAACCTTGAGGAGGGCGGTGGGAGGCGGCAACTGCCCACGTCGTGGCAGTGAGCAAGGGACGAAGGCAACCTCACCGGCTTTGTGAGAGAGAACGGCGGGGACCCATGATCTGGACGTGCCGACAGTGGGTTTTCGCCGTCGGCGACAGCCACCGCATCTACACTAAGCATCCACCCCTTCCCCAAGTGGATGTGATCCACCGGGATGTTAGAGATGTGGCCACAGTCGTTTTGTGCGAGAGAGTGTGAAGAGAGCAACCCCAGCAAGCAACCGTGTAGGCTGGCCCGTCCTGACTATGTATATAGTGGAGCGGTTTCCTTTTCTCTCCATATGAACCTATCATATTGCGTACGTGCCACTGAAGAAAAAAATCTTTATTTATAAATGACGTGGCACCTACTACTCGTTCTCCTATAACCTTGCGCTTGGCATCTCCAAAATATTAACCTTGCGACTGGCTCTTCGCCTCTTCGGGAAGTCGAGCAATAATGGTTGTGCAGTATATATCGTTCTGGCTATATGAGACCGAATGAATTGCTGCACGCCCACCACGTATGCAGGGTCGAGGGCGAGGGAGAGTGCTACATACGGAGCAAAATGAGTGAATCTACACTCTAAAATACGTCTATATACATCATTTTTTGGAGTATGTACTAGTAGTTCATATTGAAATCTACTAAAGGACATATATATTCCAAACAATATGATATAATCTCTATAACCAAGGTAGTAGGGACGAGGAGTAAACGGAGGGAGTAGTAAATTTTTCTCCTCGTCCTGCAAGCCACCGCGCGCATGGGCGAGGGAGCAGGCGTAAGGCGGAGCAAGCTTCACCTCATCCTGCGAGCCACCGCGCTCGTGGGCGGGGGAGACGGTGTACTAAGCAAGCTTCTCCTCATTCTGCGAGTTGACGGGACACATCAAAAGTCTTGCCTCTAAGGTAGGCCCCACATGGTTTGCCTCTTTTTTTAACATAACACGTCAAGTCGCAATTTGTTTGTTCACCCGTGGTAGACGGTCCTCCCTCCACCAAGTGGACAACCAGTACACGTGCCAAATTACCACGTGGGCTGCCTTTTTCGTACAGAATTGAGCTCCACCGTGTACCCAGCGGGTGTGGTTGGGAAAGAGAGGCAGAGTACGCGCGCGTGCATGCACCTCTTCTCTTCCTACGTTCCCCCACCTACGTGGGTGTGTGTGAGAGATACAAACCGCGTTCGTGAGTGTTTTTGTTTTGGGGTGGGGTGGGGGTGGGGTGGGGTTGATGTCATGAATTATTTGTGGGAATATGTGTGATGACATCTCAAACAAAATTTTGCATGCAATGTGTGTGAAATGGAGGCCTATCCATATCATACATAGATGGTCGGGCAATCCACGAGAAGAGAGGGAGGGTCATAGCTATCGATAGAGTCAAGAGAGGATCAAGTGGGTGGGTGCGAGATCGATGAAGAGAGCCATCGAAATTGTGTGTGTGTGCAAGTCAAAGATATAGGGCGAATGGCCTACAGAGCGTTAGAGGGCACATGTCAAGTTTGTGTGTGGCAGGGAGACATGACTAGGCGCCGATGTATCGGTGTGTGTGGGGGAGGGGGTGGGGAGGGGTAGGGAGAGGCCTAACTATAGAGGTAGAACGACTCGTATATGTGTTGAGAAGGAGAGACCCAGATATGTCTTGAGGGAGATCGGTCGACATCCATACATAACGAAGGACAGGGAAATATGATGGGAGAGAGAGAGAGAGAGAGAGAGAGAGAGAGAGAGAGAGAGGGAGGAGAGGGAGGGAGAGGGTAGAGTGCTGGATGGGTGATGGAGTTGCTTCTCGGAGATGGTGGGAGAGGCCTACTAGACAAACCGAGGGTGGAACTGCAATGTTATCAATAAGAGTGGGGATGTGTTTCTGCGTGTGCCTGTGCGTGATAGATCTGTCGGGACACATCCATGGATGATGAAGGGGAACCATGTGTTTGGTAAGCAAACCTAACTAGATCGGTAGATCAATTGTTGTTTGTCGGAGGAAGGGAGAGACAACTAATGAGGTAGATTGATCGATGTGTGGGTAAAAATGAGTTATAAGGACCTAGCTAGCTATATGTATAGCGAGAGACCGGTCGGTGTACGTCCATTTGTTAGAGGCAAATAAGGCCCAGCGAGACGGATAGACAGAGAGAATGGAGCTAGGAGGTGGTGCAAGAGGCCCAACTACTAGCTAGATAGGGGGGAGTGTGCGGTTGTGAGATCGAGGAAAAGAGGGGCGAGAGTTTACACGTGTGTCTGACCGTATGAGAGACCCGAGGCAAGGACACATAAAGGAGGAGATTGAAGGTGTGTGTGTATGTTGTAGGCAGGCATCATTTGGAGAGGTTTATCGATCGGTGTGTGTCGGAAAGGAGTTGTGGAGACTCTGGGAGAGCGACCTAAAGAAAAAAATGAATGTGCCCGTGGATAGAATGAAGAGGAGGGGGAGGGCGAGGAGGGCGTGTGCATGCACGAGAGAAAGTTAGTGGTAGCTACAAAGGTTAGAGGATTGTGTGGGTGTAAGAGACTAACAAAGATCACAATTTGATATGAAAGAAGATTCATATATTTGAACAGGAGATCATAGTGTTTTAAATATTGCATGGATGAATATAGCGGTGATACATGTGTTGTGCACATGTTATACCATAATGTGATAATGCATGGCCTTTGCAACTCACAACTAAATGCCGAACAATCTAAACCATACTATACATCAAACAATCTCACATTTTATTTGAATTTGTGATAATGTGTGGCGTTTACAGCTTACAACTAAATATCGAACAATCTAAAAAATACTATATATCGAACATTCTCACATTTTATTTGAATTTGGGGTAATGTGTGGTGTTTGCAACTCACATCAAAATACTTGTAGGCGTAGGGGGTGGGGCACCATACATAATGTGATAAACAAATTATACATATGAGACATGGTTTAGATTATGAAGATCTAGCTAGAGCTAGAAATGTAATGTGAGTTTAAATCAAAATAAAGTGGATTCAAAAAATCTAGTTCGAGTTCATATAGTACACATACTTCATATGTAACTCGAGACTAATCATGTGGTGTGCTGTGAAGATAATACACAAATGATGGTTTAACTTGACAATAATGACGATTGTAGATCTTATTAAAACAGAGAAACGAATTCAAATTCTTTGACTTCACAACAATCATTACTGTAGATCTTATTCAAATAGAGAAACGAATTCAAATTTAGTTCATATTGAAGCGGTAGTATATACGTTTGGAATGCACTAAAACGTTCATTTGAGTAGTAGGTTGCATGCATTATACACGTAGCAGAATATTTTAATTGAACATAACATGACTTCAAAGTTTTGATTGACATTTGTAGTGCACATTGATTTGGTACAGTACACGTTAGCGCTTGTCCGGAAATTTCAACCCGCGCCTTGTTAGCCCGAAATATTTAAGATATATCTTTCTCTTGTTGTGCTCCGACAACTCCCTCCATCTCAACCCGCGCCTTGCTATTCCGAAATTACAACGCGCGCGAAAACTCCCACCTCCTGTGAAATCCCGACACGCGAAATGCCCGTGGTACCCTTGAACCGAAAGAACCACCTCAAATCGGTGGGGGTTACTTTCATAACTTACCCCACATTTCGGACAAGCGCGTCTCTAAGCCATGGTTCCCCGCTGCCATCCCATCCGCCCACCCATTCGTACACCGAGGCCGCGAAAACCCGCGACGAAACCCCACACCCTGCTCCGTCCGCCACCCAGCCGGAGCCTCTTCCCCGACGACGTCGTCCACATCAACACCTCGACATCCCTCATCCACCGTACCAGATGAGGATCCGTCATCGATCTCATCATCCCGCCGGTTCAGCCACCCCATCCTCGACCTCCAAGGAGCTGCCCCGACGTTCCCCTCGTCTTTCGCGCCACCTCCATTCCCACACCGGCGTCTTCACCTGCACCACCGGAAGAGCATCATCATCACTGTTTCCTCGGATGAAGCTGCGGCCTAATCGGTGCCACCAAAGAGGTTGTACACTAATCGCCGCATTTTCTTCTTGATTCGATCTCACGGTGCTGCCGGCGCTCGGTCCCGAGCCGACACGGCGCGGCTCCATCCACGGCGGCGTCGCCGGCCACTTCCTCCACGGCGTTGCTCCCTCGGCGACGACGTCCACATCAGTAGGATCTGCTGCTGCTTTAGCTCTCGCTCGCGCTGCTGCTCTGCTCTTGCTCTCGGTCCCCTGCCTGGTCTGCTCTTGCTATTGCTCTTGCTTGCGCTGCTGCTCTCGCTCTTGCTCTTGCTTGCGATGCTGCTCGATTGCTTACACTTGATCGAATGAATCGACTTTTGGGTCATCGATTTTGGGGGGCTCGCTGGGTGAAGGAAGAACCAGCGCAGCGGGAGGAGGGGCTCACGGAGAGGTACCCCACTATCTATCTTAGGGTTCAGGATGGGCGGTGGTCGCCGGCGGTGGCGGGGATCGCCGGAGAAAGAAGATCGGCACGGGGGCTAGAGGATGGCCAGGGCGCGCGGACCGGCGGTGGGGAGTGTTTTCGGCGGACGAGGCGGCGCACACGCCCGCCATGACGGCGGGTGTCTTTGTTTGGCCGGTGGTGGTGGCGGCTCGGGGTGGAGGTGGAAGATGAACCGCAGGCCCTTGATTTCGTATCCAACGGCTGCAAAATCGGTGACAGAGATGAAAAGGTCGGTCGATCGACGTGTAGCCTCACCTTGCTAGTGCGTTCAGTTTGACAACAAAATTCAGTTTCGACGGCAAAATTCAGTTTCGGCGATTAAGTTCAGCCGACGGTTAAGTTCAAAATGAGCGGCTGATGTATTTTACATCTAGCACTTTGTGGTTATGTATTTTCGTCATGTATTGGAGATGCTATTAGAATTCCACTCAGGTTAACGTTGTTCGTTGTCTCTCTTGTCTGCTTCACCTCGGCGTCGTACAACTCACCGGAGCTGCTCCAATGATGAAACCCTCCATCACAGCGGAGCAGTACCTCGGGCTCCATCTCCAGACGCCTAAGATCTTCTTCCCCTCCTCCGACAGCAAAGTCAGCCGGAGCATCCTCACCAGCCAACCCAATCACGCTGAGATCGACCTGGCTTCGCCAAAGAGGTTGTACACTTGTTGCATCTCTTTTTTACTCTACATGTTATATATATTGTCCACTGAGCACACGGATTTGTTCCTTTAGTGTCTCCTTGAAAGAAAAAAGTAGGAATTTTAATTTTCACGTGTTCTCCTTTTCAAATTCCTATTCATGAAGCAGAAGACTAAGAGATAGTAGCATAATAGCATTATAACCGTACATTTTCTTGTGGTTTGACTTAATCTCACCATGCTTCTTTGCATCCTGTGATCTTCTAATTGTTGTGAATCAAACACCCAGATTGGCAGAAATCCTGTGTTTTTAAATTCTTTGTTTTGCACGTGCATTCCTATCCTATTCTTGTCTATTTCCTATCCCTGCATTGTTGGAATTCTCCAATTCAAACGAGCACTTACAGAATTACTTCTCTTACAGATAGTTGTCAAAGAAAATCTTGCGTGGTTTGTCCCGCTCCTGCTGCGCCGTCATCCACCCCATCTCAGCTGCTCCAACGATAGAAGGGTCCAGCACAGCAGGGATCCGGCATCCAGACTATCTTTCGCCGCCTCAGATCTTCTTCCCCGCCGCTGGCAGCCATGAAAACTGCATTACCATCATCAACCGAGCAGATGACCTCAAGGACTACACGGGTCCGCAAGAGAGGTCGCACTCTTTCGTGTCTGGTTACGTTATGCATCACTTAATATTACATGCTACTTTATCGTCCTGTTCACCGATTAGACTCTGAGTCAGCTCCAAACTAATGGTCAAACTTGAGTTTTTAAATGGTTGTGCGCTACATATCGGGGCCGCTATCAATAGTATCTATCTACTGTCTGGTTAATCTCCGGTGTCTACTATGATTTTCATGTTGGGTGGGAAACAAACAATAAAGAAGCCATTATCTGTATTTTTTAACTAAAGCCATTATCTGTCTGCTATTATTGGTTTTGGGTCTATCCACAGGTTGCTACCATCACTCTGCATTTCTGCATGCACTCCTTACATAATCTCACTATGTTTTATTCCTATGCATGAGAGTTATTGTAAACAATGGAACTGAACATGTAGAGCAAAAGAGACGAGCCTTGCGTGGCAATAAAATTTCATGCAGACGTCGCTCCATGGTAGGCACAAAGGCAGCCCCCCTCCACGCATTTCGGACTGTAATTGAGAGGAAGATATACATTACGAGGGGATTCGGAAGAGAAGACAACTCCTATTTACCCCCTGAGGTCTTCGCTCTAACTTGGCATGCTGATGTTGGTTATATCATGCATATGGTGTCTTGCATTGCTTACTTTATACATCAAATATGTCATCTGCTTATTTTAGACATCTTTTGTGTGAATTCCATCTGTTTAGTTTATTCATCGTTTATGTGAATTATGCAACGCCATCTTGTTTAGCCAGGCATCATATATGTGAATTTTGCAATGCCATCCTGCTTAGCTAGTCATCTTATATGTAAATTATATCAGGCCATCCTTTTTTTGTGTTACATATTACATTTATCAACAATGTTAGTACATTCAACTGTTCTTCGTGTGCATCAGCCATTTGACACGGTGATGGCAAATTCTAGAGTGAAAACAAGGCCTTCAGAGCAGACTATGCTATATGACGAAGCGCATATCTCGCTGGTTACGGATAGCTCCTCGGAGGAGGATTCAGAGACAGATGACCAGTCATATTCCCCCCTCGAGGTGTATGCTCTAACTTGGCAGGGTTATGTTGCTCATATCGTGCGTATGGTGTCTCGCATTGCTACGTCATTTGATTAGTTTAGACATGCTTTGTGTGAATGCCACCTGTTCAGTGTCTAATTACCATATATGTGAATTATGCATTGCCATCTTGTTGCAAGACATTATATATGTGAATAATACAATGCTATCTTGTTGCAAAGGCATTATATATGTGAATTATGAAATGCCATGCTGTTTAGCCAATCATCATGTATGTGAATTATATCATGCTATCATTTTTTGTATTACGTGTTCCATTTGTCGACAACGTTTGTATGTTCAACTACTCTTCCTGTGCATCAGCCATTTAAAGCGGTGATGGAAGTATCTAGAGTGAAAACAAGGTATTCAGAGCAGACAATGCTACCTGCTGAAGCAGACATCTTGCTGGTTACAGAGAGCTCCTCAGAGGAGGATTCAGAGACTGATGACCAGTCCTATTTCCCCCCTGAGGTATATTCTCAAACTTTGCAGGGTTATATTACCCATGTCATGCATGTTGTGTTGCATTGCTTAGTTTTTACATCATATATGGATTGCCATCTGCTTACTTGCTTACTATATAAATCATATATTTGGATTATATCATGCCATCATATTTACATAGTACATACACATCATCTATCTGAATTATGGCATGGCAACCCATTTAATAAAGACATCATATAGTTATATCATCTCATCCTGTTTAGTGTTTACAGTCATCATATTTTGAATTATGGCATTCTGTCCGTGAATGTATGTGAATTATGGCATGCCAACTTATTCAATAAACACATTCTATAGTTATGTCATGTCATCCTGTTTACATAGTCTCATATTTTGAACTATGTATTTCCATATTTTTTAGTTAGCCATCATAATGTGAAATTGTGTCATGCTATCCTGTTTAGTTAGCCATCATATATGTGAAATTGTATCATGTTATCCTATTTGGTTAGACATCATAAATATGAATTATTTCATGCCCTCTTTTATTCCCCACTATCCATTGCACTTGTCTATCATACAATGTCTATACTTTCAATTACTTTTCTTGTTTATCAGCCATTTGAATTCAAGAGCGTGATGGCAGTATCTAAGGGAATAACAACACGGTCTTCAGAAAAGATAGTGCTACCAGTTGATGCAGATAGAACCACGGTTGTACTTGCCCAAGGACCAGATCCACCACACATAACCCAGACTCGCAGATTGTACCCCTACCCGCTTGGATAGAGAACCAGCTACACCCCTTCTAACCCCAACCCCGGCAGATAGTAACCCAGTTCCAGTTGACACAAGCACCGACTCCACCACAGAGCACCCAAACACGGCAGTTAGTAAGGGAACTGCAGTGCCCAAAGCACGAGGACCACCACTCGAATCCCAACTCAACGCTTAAAGGAGAAGAAGATTTGTTCTCGGGTCAGGGTTACGTAGCTATGGTTCAAACTCCTTTGTTGTTGCATTCTTGTATTTACTCATACCAACTATTTTCAAATTTGAAGGATGGAATTGAAACTCCAATGGCGCAATGGTATGTTTTAAACCTGTTTCTTTAACTGGTTTGTTGTTGTAACCTGCTCTATGTTCATTTCAGTTTCAATTGAATAAACAGTTATGTTCTCATGTCATGCACATTACAAGTGTTGTTATTGCTCTATAGTTAACCACACTTATATTCTGTCTATTCTGTTTTGTCTTGAACAAATATCATTTGAACTGTGTCTCTATCTTGATTTGGCAACAAAAACTAGAATGATATAGACCATAAAGTGACCATGGTACATAGATATATGTTTGTTTCATGCTATTATCATGTCCACTTTACTACTGAACTCATTTACCAAAATGAGTTTCATATACAACGTGGTAAACATGTGATGTGTCTGCTTGTTTCTCTTTTAGAATGCAGACAAAATATTGGAGAACAGTACCGCGTTCTCCAATGGTAAAGGAAGTAATGCAGATAAGGTTCAAGATAGTGAGACATCCCTGTTGGTCTCCACGAAAGCTGATAAAAACTATCTTGACGACAGTGAGGGAACCCAAAAGTCCTGTCTTGATGTAGTGTTCAAGTTACTGGCCACTGCTGCTAGCACAAGCTCTTCGAACTCGCTCCCTGAATCAGTTCGTCTTCTTGAGTCTCAACTTCAAGTTGAAATACATCGATCGAGATGTCTTTGCGACAGAAGTCAAGGACTGAGGAAGTCCCTGTAGAATTCAGATGCATATTTTCTGGTGCAATAGCAAGCGCTGGAGAATTTAAGCGCCAAACAAGAGAAAGTTAATAAGCTTGCTAAGCATCTTGCCAGCATTATGGGTACCCAGGATATTGTTTCTTGAGATCTTCTAAAGTAGTTTCAGTTCTGGATTTGTTTTGCTGTGGCGTTTATTTGTGCTGGTCGCCAACTTTGACAACCAGTGTATATGATATGCTGCTTTGTTCCCTATATTTGCACTGGTGGCGAACTTTGATGCCCAGTGGATGTAATATGTGTAATAGCCGTGATAGCCTAACGTTAGTTTCTTGCTTATTTATTTCCTTGTTGTCTTGTTTATTTGTTTGCTTGTAGTCATTGCAGTTCTTTTTCCGCGGTTTGCTAGTGGCTGCAATAACCTATTTTTTAAAACTAGGCCACAATAACCATGGTCTAATATTTACTGTAGTGACACTGGGCCTCCTTCTGGCCGTAGAAATAGTGGGCCTTCTACGGGCCGTAGAAACAATGGGCCTTCTACGGGCCGTAGAAACAATGGGCTTTCTACGGGCCGTATCATCAATGGGCCTTATACGGGCCGTATGATTGATTGGCCAAACATGGGCCAAACAGACCGCATTATGGCCGTAAACGGGCTAGAGTTGGAATCATCCGTTCATGGGCCGACCATAACGGGCCATCGTTAATAGGCCGTATTTGATGAAGCTATGAAAAGCGCCCAGCGACGATAACGGACCACAAGCGGGCGATTGTAACCACGGGCTGAATTTGGCCCAAGCGTAAAATAGCGAACGGGCCGTAAGTAAACGAATGCTGGAAATGAGCCCAAGAATAAATGGGCTCTGAGAAGGACGAAAGAATAACATGGGCTGGAAACGGCCCAACAAAATAACGGGCCGTTAATGGGTATAAAGTGATACACTATTCATTACGGGTCAGTTTCACCACGGGCCGTTAATGGGTGTAAAGTGATACACTGTTCATTACGGGCCAGTTTCACCACGGGCCGTTAATAGGCCAAGAGTTACATAGGGCCTCATATGGGCCGAAAGACGTCATGGGCCATACATGCGCCAGAAGTGAAAACGGGCTGGAATCATATTGGATGGCCCAGATGACGCTACTGGGCCTAATTCAGATAGGGCGTAATGGGCCTTGCGTTAGCGGGCTGTAAATGGGCTATATGCGAACAGGCCATTAACAGGCTTTCCATGGGCCGGCCCTCCACCTTTTGACCAAGTCAAACGGGCCGGGCTTTTCACAGGAATGGGCCTCTGTTGGGCCGTGCCACGTGTCGACGTATCATAGGCGCCTTTACGTCCAATGAGTGGATGACATCTGTCCCAGCGATGAGCAGACACGTGTTTCCTCCAGCCAATGATAATTTTACATGTGGAAAATCCCCATTGGTCGGGGCTGTTAACGGGTTATCGGATCCAAAACCCGACCCGATAGCTTAACGGCGTTCCGTTACGATGGATGCCATGTGTCGGTCACCCTTGACGAGATCACTTCTGTGACGCGCGATTTATCGTCATGGAAGTGGACACTTCCGTGATGATAATTTTGGTAATGTCATGGTACACTTCTACGACAGCACAAGTATGACTATCTTGATTCTGTCATAAAATCGTCATGGATGTACATGCATGATAGAAAACGCGACCTACTGTGACAAACACGTATCATCACGGAAGTGTACTTTTTTTGTAGTGTAGGGGGATAGATTGGTAGGAAAAGACCATCACTCGTCCCCGACCGCCACTCATAAGGAAGACAATCAACAAATAAATCATGCTCCGACTTCATCACATAACGGTTCACCATACGTGCATGCTACAGGAATCACAAACTTCAACACAAGTATTTCTACAATCCACAACTACCCACTAGCATGACTCTAATATCACCATCTTTATATCGCAAAACTATTGCAAGGAATCAAACATATCATATTCAGTGGTCTACAAGTTTATGTAGGATTTTATGACTAACCATGTGAATGACCAGTTCCTGTCATCTCTCTAAATAGATATAAGTGAAGCAAGAGAGTTTAATTCTTTCTACAAAAGATATTCCCACGCTCTAACAAATATAAGTGAAGCAAAAGAGCATTCTACAAATGGCGGTTGTCTATGTAAAGAGAAACAGGCAATCCAAACTTCAAATGATATAAGTGAAGCACATGAAGCATTCTATAAAGCCATACTCAAAAGATATAAGTGAAGTGCAAAGAGAATTCTATAAATCAACCAAGGACTATCTCATACCAGCATGGTGCATAGAAGAAAAGTGAAAACTAAAGCAAAAGATGCTCCAAGATTGCACATATCGTATGAACGAAACGAATCCCAAAAACATACCGATACTTGTTGAAGAAAGAGGGGATGCCTTCCGGGGCATACCCAAGCTTAGACGCTTGAGTCTCCTTGAATATTTACTTGGGGTGCCTTTTCCATCCCCAAGCTTGAGCTCTTGCCTCTCTTCCTTCTTCTCGCATCGAGACCTCCTCGATCATTGAACACTTCATCCACACAAAACTTCAACAGAAAACTCGGTAAGATCCGTTAGTATAATAAAGCAAATCACTACTCTAAGTACTGTTGCAAACCAATTCATATTTTGTTTTTGCATTGTGTCTACTATAATATAACTTTTTCGTGGCTTAATCCACTGATATAAATCGATAGTTTCATCAAAACAAGCAAACTATGCATCAAAAACAGAATCTGTCTAAAACAGAACAGTCTGTAATAATCTAAACATTCACCATACTTCTGATACTTGAAAAATTCTTCCACAATTAGGAAAAATAAACAATTTGTATAGCAAGACAGTTAAAAAAGAACCAGAACCATTTGACGTTCCAGTAAAAAATTTAAAATCGAGCACTACAACCAAAGTTTCTGTCCTGCACCGTACAAACCAACAAGAATTGTAAACATCCTAAAGGCAAACCTTGGCACATTATTTTTATAATACAATGGAATTGTACAAGGGGATAATTATTTTTGTTGAAAAGTTTCTATAATTAAGATTCACAAAGTTTCCGTGAGCATGAACGAAGTTCAAGGCTAGCTCCCACTTCAACAATGCTTGTCTCTCTCACTTTCACTTTCCTTTTTGAAAAAGTTTTGGGTTCCCCTCTTTATTTTTGTTGTTTTTAAACTATATGAAAGCACTCGACAGAAATAAATGACTCTCTAAAACTTCCGGGTTGTCTCCCTGGCAGCGCTTTCTTTAAAACCATTAAGCTAGGCATATAGTGCTCAAATAGTGAATCCACCCGGATCCCAAGGTATATCAAAGCCAATTTAAATTAGCAATGATTTGTAATTTAGTAGTGAGAACAAAGTAACATATATCAAGCAATGATGAAGTCTAACTCTCTTCCTATGCATCGCCATGTCATAAAAGAACAATTCATGCACACATAGTAAAGGCCGATGCATAGTATAAATAATTTCTTGCAATTTTATCGTGTTGGAAACATAGAGAGGTGGAGATATAGTTCCTCTATCATAATAATTGCAAGTAGGAGAAGCAAGCACATGCATATTATATCTATCAAGATCATCATGTGCAATGGTAAAAGGCAACCCATCAATATAATCCTTAATAAGAGCAAACTTCTCCGATATAGTGTAGTTTGGAGAATTCAAAAAGATAATAGGACTATAATGCGTGGGTGCAATAGCAACAATTTCATGTTTAACATAAGGAACTATAGCAAGTTCATCTCCATAAGCATAATTCATATTGGCATCTTGGCCACAAGCATAGCAGACATCATCAAAAAGGGATATTTCAAGAGAATCAATGGGATCATAACAATCATCATAGCAATCATCCTTCGGTAAGCACAAAGGGAAATTAAACAATGTATGAGTTGAAGAGTTACTCTCATTAGAAGGTGGGCATGGGTAGCTAATCTGCTCTTCCTCCTTTTGTTCTTCGCTCTCCTCATTATCTTTTTCATCCAATGAGCTCATGGTTTCATTCATTTCTTCTTCCATAGACTCCTGCAAAATATTAGTCTCTTCTTGGACAGCGGAGACTTTCTCAATAAGTGCATTAATATCGGAGTTGTATTCATAATTCTCATAGCAATATTTGAGGATAGCTAAATTTTCAGGTCTGTAAACATCATCATCAAAAGCTTCAAACTCTTTAAACATAGATTCAATTTCATAAGCACCCATAAAAGCAACAAATTCTTCTATTTGTTCCACATCTTAGTAATCATATATACCATTAGCATAAGAAGCTAAGGTTTTATTATCATTAAATCTACAAGAAAAGGGAAGGTGTGGAGCCTTCATCCTAGAGCAACAAGTATAATCATATCTCAAGCATAGTTGCCTAGCATACCACTTCAACATATAAATTTGATCCCATAATAGTTTCCCTTTTTGTGTCAAGCGATAATCCCTAAAGTATTCACGTTGATCCAACGTTACTCCCATTACCAAATTGAAATGGGTTTTCTCTGGATTATCAAAGTAGTGCATAATTTCTGTCACATAACGAGCATCGAGGGTTTTAGGAGGTTCCCCATCTCCATGAGCAGCAAGTACACCTAATTTTTTTGGTTTTTTGTGTTCCATATCCATAACTAAAGATAAAGAACAACTAAGAACAGCAAATAAAAATTACTTAGTGATAAAGCAAACAAGCAAACACGAGAATATTCACCCCACACTATTTCTCCCCGACAACGGTGCCAGAAAAAGGTCTTGATAACCCACAAGTATAGGGGATCGCAACAGTTTTCGATAAGTAAGAGTGTCGAACCCAACGAGGAGCTAAAGGTAGAACAAATATTCCCTCAAGTTCTATCGACCACCGATACAACTCTACGCACGCTTAACGTTCGCTTTACCGAAAACAGGTATGAAACTAGAAGTACTTTGAAGGTGTTTTTGGATAGGTTTGCAAGAAAGTAAAGAGCACGAAAATAAAACTAGGGGTTGTTTAGATAAAGACAAATTTAATTAGTTTTAGTAAAGAGCTTGTTGTCACGAGAAAGTTATTTGTCCCTAGGCAATCGATAACTAGACCGGTAATCATTATTGCAATTTTATTTGAGGGAGAGGCATAAGCTAACATACTTTCTCTACTTTGATCATATGCACTTATGATTCGAACTCTAGCAAGCATCCGCAACTACTAAATATCATTAAGGTAAAACCCAACCATAGCATTAAAGTATCAAGTCCCCTTTATCCCATACGCAAACAACCTACTTACTCGGGTATGTGCTTCTGTTCACTCATGCCACCCACCATAAGCAAATCATGAGCATATTGCAAACCCAACAGCGGGGATCCCTCACGCTTGCGCGACACGGAGAGGACCATAGGACAGCACCAATAAGAAAACATGCAACTCATACCAATCTTGATCATCAAATAACCCATAGGACAAAAGGGATCTACTCAAACATCATAGGATAGCCATACATCATTGGGAAACAATATATAGCGTTGAGCACCATGTTTAAGTAGAGATTACAACAGGTAAGAGAGAGGTTACACCACTGCATAGAGGGGGGAAGAGTTGATGATGATGGCGGTGAAGTTGTTGGTGAAGATTGCGGTGATGATGATGGCCCCCGGTGGCACTCTGGCGCCACTGGAAGCGAGGGAGAGAGAGGCCCCTCCTTCTTCTTCTTCCTTGACCTCCTCCCTAGATGGGAGAAGGGTTTCCCCTCTGGTCCTTGGCCTCCATGGCATGGGAGGGGCGAGAGCCCCTCCGAGATTGGATCTGTCTCTCTGTTTCTCTCTGTTTCCGCGTTCTCTCCCGCTGCCCTTTCACCGTTTCGTATATATATGGAGATCCGTAACTCCGATTGGAATGAAACCTTCGCCGTGATTTTTACCAAAAATTAGCTTTCTTGTGGCCAAAGAAGGGCGTCAACCGCCTTACGGGTGGACCACGAGGGCCAGGGGCATGCCCAGGGGGGCAGGTGCGCCCCCTGCCTCGTGGCCACCTCGGGCACCGTCTCTTGTGGATTTTTCTTCCGGAATTTTTCAAATATTCCAAAAATAAGCTCCGTCAGTTTTGTCCCATTTGGATTCTGTTTGATATGGATATTCTGAAACATAAAACATGCAATGCATGTGAACTGCCTTCGGCAATCGGATCAATATGTTAGTCCCAAAAATAGTATAAAAAGTTGCCAAAAGTATATGAAAGTTGGAGAATACTGGCATGGAACAATAAAAAATTATAGATACGACGGAGACGTATCAGATACCAAGTTGTTAGTTTTATGCTTATCCTTCTTTTCCTGAGTTTTGCATGTGTTCTCTGTAGATGCCGAGTAGCAGTGACAGCACTCATTCAGGCCATGTATCTTCATCTGATTCGGACAACCCTAGGTCTTCAGTAGATTGTGAGGGATCAAGTAGTCTTGAACAGGATAGAACTGCAACAATTACCCTTCCGTTCAGGACAAGGAGGAACTCTCCAAGGAAGCCCACACACCGGGGACTCTGTAAGCCGCATGGCATCAACCTGTATATAAAGGGATGACCCAGCAGTGGGTTAACTCAAGAGACAACTCATCGAGAACTATGTCAAGCGTATTCGCTCCCTGGTAATTGAAACCCAAGCAATACAACCTAAAGCAGGAGTAGGCTTTTACCTCGTTGAGAGGGGCCAAACCTGGGTAAACTCTCTGTGTCCTTTGTCACGTTTAACCCATTTAAGCTAACCTAGTTGCAATGGATCCACACCTAAGTCCTTTTGCTAGGGCATCTGCCGTGTTAAGTCCATGACAGTTGGCGCCCACCATGGGGCCAACGCACGGTAGTTTCAAATTCTTGAAGGGCAGCTTCGCAGGGATCAAGGGATACGCCGTCGGCCGGATGAATAAAAGCCGCGGCGGTAAGCTCTACATCGACGATGTTGGCTAGGTCCCCGAGACCGGCTCAATCGAGTACGGGTACCGGGTTCCCTTCGGCAGAATCCACGTCTTCATCGGCAAGATCGGCGATTCGGAGCCTAAGTCAGACATCTGCGCAGACATCGTCGAGATGGCTCAGCGCGCACGACCCGCCAAGGTTCAAGCCGCCGTGAAGCATGCTTTTTGTGGGTTTTACTCATGGAGTGGATCTTGAGGAAGGATCTGTGTTCGGTGGAGAGACGACCATCTATTCTGGTGATGAGTCCTCAACCGGCGAGACCAATTCCATATATCAAGATGGTGGGCTTGGGGGCTCTTCCCATGGCGACAGTATTCCGGACCCCTATAAGCTGCCGAACAGGATTGCGATCTTCATGGCCGGCATGCAACCGGTGCTCAGCTCGACGACTACTGCGGCTATGACCTCCAGTTCAATGGCTGCTGCGACGGCCGGGGCGAGCGGCACTGCGCGCCCACCGGCTCAAGTGTTATCCTAGCTCTTGGAGGCCTTGGCGACCTTATTGGCTACAGAGGTGACGCTATAGAATCAGGCACAGCATAAGGTGGATGTTGTGAAACTTCAAGATGAGATAGCTCAAGCCAAGGAGGAGTTTAGCATTGAGAATGCTAGGATGGCAACAGAATGAGCCGCTTTGGGTGCTACAGCACAACGAATTCAGGCAGAGTCATTCCGGCTTACCTTGGACCAGAACGCTTCAAACACCATTATGAGGAGGAGGCACCAGACCCGTCTACCCACAGAGTTTGAGGCTAGGAACCTCTTCAACACGCCTGGGGCAGAAACCAGTGACCCGCTCGTGGTAAACCGGGTTGTTGATGCACCCGCAACCGGAGCGATGGTTCAACCACGTGTTGCAAACCCACCTCATTTGAATTTGACTCCGCCTCAGCACGTTCCGACACCACCGGGTCATTATTCTAAGCCTCTGGACAATATGATTGCTGCAGCTACGCGATTGGCAGCTCTCCCTGTTGAAGGCGAATCTCCAGCAGCAATGGAGATATGGAGGGTCCGCGAGCTTCTTCAGACAGCGGTGGCCCAACAGGCGGCTTATTAGTACATTCGTGAACGGATTCATTCAATCCCTCGTCCAAGCCGGAGTTATAGCAGGCATTTTGATTTGCCAGCAGTTTCAAGCAGTGAGCGGCACCATAATCCGCCTCGTAGGCATGACCCACCGCGTGCCGGTAACGATGCTCAGGCTTTGGTGGATCAGGGCAGGGCATGTCAAGAGGCTGAGCTGGCGGCTCAGTTAGCGGCTCATCAACAATCTCCGGCTTACCCATCGGTGTCTGTGGAGGCAGGAGTGACCTCTAGAACCCTTGGTGTGCCATGTTTATTGCCGGCTCTACGTAACGAGCGCTTGCCCAAGGATTTTAAGGGCCCCCGCAAGGTGCCTAATTACACGGGGATCAGCCCCCAGAGGCCTGGATTGAGAGCTATGAGATGGCCATGGAGATGTTGGATGTTAGTGATGCTTCGTGTGCTAAATACTTCACCATGATATTGGATGTGCCGGCACGCACTTGGCTGGAAGGATTGCCCCTAACCCCATCAGGTCATGGGCTGAATTGAAGACGCGTTTTATCCAAAATTTCAAAGACACATGCAAGAAGCCTATGTCGATTCTTGATTTAGAGTCTTGTGTCCAGGGTGAGGGCGAGTCAACAACCAATTGGGTGCGCCGAATCTTGGACGTTATCCACTCATTGGACAGTATCAACACCGGTTCAGCCGTCCTGATGTTGGAAAAGAATTGCCGGTTCCTTCCCCTTAAGCAGAAGCTGGGGCGGCTTAAGCGCCACTGGAATGATATGGGAGAGCTCATCGCGGCTCTTGTCAAATACGCCAACTCTGATAGTACTAAGGACCATGGTTCTCATGAGGAGAGGGCTGGCAAGGGAAAGAAGAACGGCAATGCCAAGGGGCAGCAGCACAATACGGCGGCTCAAGGTAACAACGGTAAGCGCAAAGCCGATAGCAGTTCAGACTTTGTGGCTAACTGCAATACACAGAATAATAATCAGCGTCGCAAGAGGAAGTCATCAGTGCCCCGGTTTGGCGGGCCAAAGTTCAACCTTGAGGCGATGATGAATCAGCCTTGCCCAAACAGGGTACGCAAGAGAAGCCGGCCAGTCATTTGTGGAAAGATTGCTTCATCATGAGGGAGTATAAAAATTCTAGTTTTTTCCAGAACAATCATGGCCTGCATGGCGGGTCAGGATCCGGCTCTCACGGACCTGGATTTGGGGGTGGCGTCAAGCTCCGGTTTTCAGGGCCAAGGCAATCAAGATGGTTTTAATCAGCAACCTAGTCAAGGGAATCAGCAGCAGCAGTCTGGTTATCATAGTAATTCGAAGCAGCTGAATAGTGGTCAATGTCATGTGTTTACCACGAGCTTATGCAAACGAGACCAAAAGATTCATAATCGGGTGGTGAACGCAGTTGAGCCGACAGTCCCTCGATACTTGCGATGGTCTGAACATCCTATTGTATGGAGTCATGAGGATCACCCACCCCGGGTTGACAATTCAGGTCAATTGGCTCTGGTGATTTCCCCTCAGGTTGGAGGATACAAGTTTACAAAGGTGCTCATGGATGGAGGCAGCGGTATCAATATCCTTTACTATGATACTTTTCGACGTATGAATTTGACTGACAAAGATCTTAAGCCATCTTCTACTGTTTTTCATGGGGTGGTGCCTGGTAAGTCAGCATATCCTATAGGTAAGATAAACTTGGAAGTGGCCTTTGGTGATGACCATGATTACAGAGCTGAAACATTGACCTTTGAGGTGGTCAAGATCAAGAGTCCCTATTACACCTTGTTTGGACGGCCGGATTATGCTAAATTTATGGCACGACCTTGTTATGTTTATCTGCAGCTTAAAATGCCAGGTCGTAAGGGTACCATCACAGTACACGGCAACAAGAAGATAACTTTGGAGTGTTAAGAGGGTGATGCTGCCTACGCTGAGTCTGTTTGTGCAACAGAGGAGCTGAAGTTCTACAAAGATAATGTTGACCCGGAAGATATGACACCCCTAAACAAGCCAACCACAGAGCATGATCCTTTGTTGAAGTTCAACTCAGCTGATGATACTAAGCAGGTTGACTTTGTCCCCGGCGACTCATCCAAACAGTTCAGCATCTACACCAATATGGATCCGAAATAGGAAAACGTGCTCATCGAGTTCATCTATGAGAACCGGGACATCTTTGCATGGAAGCCTTCAGACATGCCGGGTGTACCGAGGGAACTCGCTGAGCACACTCTCAATGTGGACCCAGAGTTTAAACCGGTCGAGCAATTCCTTCATCGTTTTAATGAAGAGAGGCGCAAGGCCATTGGGGAAGAAGTAGCCCGGCTATTGGCGGCTGGGTTTATTATTCAAGTTTTTCATCCTGAGTGGTTAGCTAACCCGGTGCTAGTACTGTTGAAAAACGGCACTTGACGTATGCGTGTGGATTACACAGACCTTAACAAGGCCTGTCTGGCTGATCCTCTTGCTCTCCCTCGTATTGATCAGATCATTGACGCTATGGCAGGTTCTGAGCATTTGAGTTTTCTAGATGCTTATTCTGGTTATCATCATATCAAGATGGCAGTTAAGGACCAGGAGAAGACAGCCTTTATCACTCCTTTTGGAGCCTTCTGCTATGTGTCTATGCCTTTTGGGCTCAAGAGTGCCCAGACGACTTATCAGCGTTGTGTTCAGAATTGCCTCCACAATCAAATTGGATGCAATGTCCATGCTTATGTAGATGACATAGTTGTGAAATCAAGGAAGAAAGATACCTTGTTAGATGATTTGAAGGAGGCCTTTGACACCTCCAGGTCTACAAAATGATGGTTAACCCGGCCAAGTGCGTTTTTGGTGTTCCGGCTGGTAAACTATTGGGTTTTTTTGGTTTCTGAGAGGCATTGAAGCTAACCCAGAGAAAATCAATGCTATCACTTCCTTGGCTAAGCCGGCATGTATCAATGACGTCCAGTGTTTGGCGGGTCGTATCACGGCTTTGAGCCGGTTTATAAGCCGTCTGGAAGAAAAGGCTATTCCTTTATACCAGATGATGAAGAAAACAAATCACTTTTATGTGGAGTGATGCTGCTAATCAAGCTTATGAGGAACTGAAAAAGTAGTTAGCTGAGCCGCCAATCCTTGCAGCTCCTATTGATAACGAGCCCTTGTTTTTATATGTGGCTGCTAACCATAGAGCCATTAGTGTAGCGGTTGTTGTGGTAAGGAAGGAATAAGGCAAGGAATTTCCGGTTCAGCTGCCGGTTTACTATGTCGATGAGGTACTCATTGAATCAAGCAGAGATACCCACATTGGCAAAAGATGGTTTATGGCGTGTTCATGGCTAGCCTTAAGTTGAAACAGTATTTCCTTGGTCATCCCATCACTGTGGTTAGTTCTGCTCCTTTAGGGGATATTATTCAAAACAGAGAAGCCACAGGTCGGGTGGCGAAGTGGGCCATCGAGCTTGGACCCCATGGTTTGAAGTATATGCCTTAGACAGCCATCAAATCTCAAGCGCTTGTGGATTTTATCAATGATTGGACAGAGTTGCAGATGCCTGAGGAAAAGCCTGATAACACATATTGGACTATTCATTTTGATGGGTCTAGGCGGTCGGAAGGCTCGGGGGCTGGAGTTATTTTGACTTCCCCACGAGGTGATAATTTTTGTTATGTTTTAAGGTTGATGTTCCCTTGTACTAACAATGCAGCTGAGTATGAGGCCTTGATCCATGGTCTTCTGATGGCAAAAGAGATAAATCTAAGCCGGGTTAGGTGCTTTGGCGACTCAGATTTGGTGGCTCAGCAAGTTTCCGGAACTTGGGATTCCAAGGACCCACTCATGGCGGCTTATCTCCGAGACGTTGATGTTATTGCTGGTCACTTCAAGGGTTATCAAGTGGAACATGTTGATCGTAGAAAAAATGAGGCGGCTGATGCTTTAAGCCGGATGGTATCCCAGCGTAAGCCGGTGCCACCTAATGTTTTCCTTGATGTTTTGAATAACCCTTCAATTCAATTACCTACGGAGGAGAATCTTGCTATCCCTGACCTGGAGGCGCAGTCGTTGGCGGCTCTCCATGTTCACTACTGCAGGATGCTGCTAACGCGACACTACGATCGAGACCCTTTCACGGCTGTGAGCGATGCATTAATCCACAAACGGGATGTAAAAAACCGTCAAAAGGTGCAAAACGTTTGCAATGGAGGATGCATCAAACACGGTTCAGATTTTAGTTGCGTGTGCGATCCGGGCATACGGTTTAGTCAATGAACCATTTGTGATGAGGCGGAACAAAAGAAACGGGCAGCCCGATGAAGGCGTGTGCGATGTACAACATACGGTTCACTTTCGGATGAACTATTTGTGATTAGGCAACACAAAAAAGCGGTCAGCCAGATCAAGGTGTGTGCGATGTACAACATACAGATTCACTCGGATGAACTGTTTGTAATTAGGCAACACAAAAGAAACGGTCAGCCAGATCAAGGCGTGTGCGATGTACGGCATGCGGTTCACCCGGATGAACTGTTTGCGTCGAGACAAGAGAACATAAGTGGTTCAATATAACATATACGATTAATATTGCATGGTTCAAGTTCAAAGATTACAACACCCAAATTCAAACATTGCAAGCTGCGTAATTTCTGAAAAGGGATCAGCCGCTGCAAGTCACGTATGGGTTTGACACAATAACTTCCAATTGCTTTGCCATATGCTCTTCCAATACGAAGTTTGGAATTTTTGGAGGCACTTCCATTCCGCAGTACCAGCCGCCTCTGATAATCATACCATTGATCTTTCCTAATTAAATGTGTGTTCAACCTCAGTACCCTCAGCACCTTTGCTCTGGCAAGAAAGAACATGGCGAGTGTAATCTCCGGTGGGGTCCCTCGGTAGGAGTTCAAAGTAATATTTGAGAGATGGAGATCCAGGCATTCGATGTGATTGTCGTTATTAACATCTTCCACCGGGCCTAATATGCACTGCAAAAGAAGAGAACGTGTTAGTGCCTACATGTAGTTTTGAACACTGCTACACGCCCATTTGGTTTGCAGGATTTGTAAAATGCACCAAAGTGTCATCTTCGATCTGTCATGATTAACATGGGCATTACTTTGATTACAATCTAGAAACATGTAGCCTTCTTCACAAGAGGTTGGATTGGATGAAAAATTCCCTAAGAAAACTAATGCAGATGAATCCAAAGGAGAAATGCTTATGGACGATTGTAACCATATGAATGAAGCAACCAATATGGGGTGGGGTGTATGTCCTAAAATCCTCCAAAATTCCTTCGTAAATCGTAGTACATAGTAATTGTAAACTTGGGAAAAGGTGCAAAAATTGAAATCCCTTGTGGTTAACATTTAACAGAAAGGAACATCACCTCGATATACAGCTTCTTGAGGCATGGAAAGCATCTCGAGCAACTGAAAACTTGGTCCAGGTTGGGGATGACACATTCTAGTTCTAAGACCTTCTTTGTGCCCAGTGCAGGTGAAGTCACGGATGATGATTTAACATACATCTTCAAAACTAGAGATAATGTTGATATCAAGAAGGAGAGGTATATAAGCTGACTGTTGTACCTGAAAGTTGTAGTATTTGACAAGCGAGTAGCCCACCACTTTCAACTACAAGTAATCTCTCAAGTGAAGGTGTGTCTGGATGACCATATTGTGGTCCACCTTTTGTGATTTCTCGTTGCAGCACCAAACAACACACATAAATACTGCAGAGAGTCCTAGAGGTGATGTGCAAGGTACTCGACCAATTCATCGCCTGAAGACGAAGGAACTCGAGTGCAGTACAGCCACGGAGCAGGCGCTCCATGTCATCCTTCGGGATGCGGATGGTGACGAGCTCGAGGTGCTTTGGTCGTGGTAGAAAAAGAGCGGGCGCGTCATTAAGGGGGGGTGGCAGTTCATGAACTTGGCGAGGCGCAGCATGGGCGCGAAGCGGAGCACGGACGTTGGAAGCAAGCTCATATGCCAATCATTATAACTTAGCTTCTCGAGCTGATCATATGCCCTACCGAAAACCATCATGCTTGTTGTGAGAAGCTCTGGTTTGTGAGAAGCATAGACCCAAACCTACCCCAAATGGGACAAAATTTTTACCACGACATGTTGATGCCGCTCCATGATAGCATGCCAAGTTTCATGAATTTCAGACGAGTTTTGGATTTACTAGAATTTAAAACCAGGCATCTCAATGTTTGCCGGCAATCAACGGTGCCATGGTGTTTGAAATTCATTCACATTTCTTGCATGGGACTAAGCATGCACCCAAGGACAAAGATTTGATTTTTCAACTAATTTATATGCACTGGAGCATGTGCATGTAGTTCAAATTTGAATTATGCACATAAATGCATTGAAAACTCACTTAATGCATAAAAATGTCCAAACGAACCCTGAACAATTCCAATTCTTTTATGATCACTCCATATAAAAGGTCTAGCAATTCAAACACCGTCCATGGCGTTGTGACCCTATTATGTAATTCAAATCAAGACCAAAAATCAAGTAGATCCCCACAGTTTATTATAACCAACCGTGTGAGATGCAGCACAAAATATCTCCGGACCATGTCTCGAATAAGGGACCGTGTCGATGACACTTTTGGCGCCAGTTTTTTCGTTGAAGCGATTCCAAATTTTTGGCTTTCATGAAATATCTACCTCCCCCCCTCCCCTTACCAAAAGCCACATTTCCCCCTTCCGCCTTCCTTTCCAAGTTCAAACCTTCACTCCTTGCTTGTAGCGCCGCCGCCTCCTCGGTGGCGACCCTCCTTCATGCTTCTCGACCTCGCCTATCCAGGCAGGTAATCCACACCCGACCCACATCCTCCTCCTCCTTCCACATCTCACATGCCCCGACCGCCGGCGCGAGCACGACACCTGCCACCCAAATCACCGACCCCTCCACCAAATAAGCGCCCGGCCTAAGCCATGGTGCCTTGATATAGCCAGGACCTCAAGGAGCATTTGGCAGCGAGAGAAGAATCGCGTCGCGCGCGCCGATGAGGTCGCGACGGCTGCCATTCATGTCGACCCCCAGATCTTGGAGGAGCACCTCGCCATCGAGGGCACCGTTGATGCCTCGCCCGCCGATGCCGCGACGCGTGTAACACCCCGGATGTAACTTTCCATATTTGTAACTCCAACTCTTGCCATTTTCGCATTGTGATATGATATTCCCTCCGTGGTTGGGTTTTGTCTTTCGTTTTGCATTTTGTCCATGTCATGCATTTCATATCATGTCATCACGTGCATCTCATTTGCATACGTGTCCGTCTCATGATTCGAGCATTTTCCCGTTGTCCGTTTTGCAATCCGGCACTCCTATGTCCCCGGCGGCCCCTTTACGTTTTTCCATGGCGGGTACTAAACTTTCGGGAATGGACCGAGGTTTATCAAGTGGCCTTGGTACACCACCGTAGACCACTGTCAAGTTTCGGTCATTTGGAGCTCGTTTGGTACTCCAACGGTTAACCGCACTCTCGCAAAGGCCTCTTTTAAGTTGCAGCCCAACACCCCTTCAAAACAGCCCAATAACCCATCTAAGTCACTTCATGCTCTCCATAGTTCGATCACGATCGTGTGGGTGAAAACTACACTCCATTTGGAGCTTCCTAGCTCCTTCTACCTATAAATATGCATCTCCTTCCTCCTCTCCGGCGCCTCCCGAGGCCTCGTCGGCCTCTCCTTCCTCCTCTTCGGCCGGCAAGCCTCGAGCCGCCGCCGGCCGCCTCAGATCCGATCGGATCTAGATCGGGGTTGACTTCTTCTCCCCCAAATCGCCTAAGTCATATTCCTGTGTTTATTTTATTGCATTTTCGTCATGCCATAATTCTCTGCATATTGCTCAGTTTCGTGCGTTTAATATGTCAAAATGTTCGTCTCGAAGAGTAGATCATTTCATCTCATTGCATCATTTTCATTTGAGCTCATCTTGATGCCCGAAATTCTGTTAGAAGAGGGCTATGTGATGTTAGTTTCTGTTTCTTAACTGAACATGCACTTTTGTCATTTTTGCCATGATTGATGTGTGCATCCTTTGAATTTGAGTCCTACATGTGTTTTGTAATATGCCATGCCATCTTTACAGGGGTGTATGCCATGTATTCTTTTGATCTCTGTGGTGACTAGCACAAGCATGCAAACTAGGCTTCCTGATGTTGCTGATTTCAGCCCTGTTTTCTTGATATTTTTATGCCATGTTAACTTGATGCTACCGAGAGATACATGCATATTTTGAGATACTTCAGTAAGGATGTTTTGAACATATGGTTATGCTCTATCCATCCATGCCTTTTTTTGCAATTATGAAGTGCCATAGCTTGAGTCAATCGAGCTCTACTTTTGCTATAAAATGTTTCCTGGCAGATTGTTTACATGTTATTCAATTTTGCCAAGGTTGTTGTAGTTGATCCGTGTATGCTATGATGTTGTTCTTGCCATGTATAGCTTCTATGTCATGTCTTCTTGATGGATGTATGCTTAGTTTATCATGTAATGCTCTGTAGTGAGTGAATTGAGCTCTTAAACATGCCTACTTGTTATCTGTTTTTGTCATGCCCTGTTGCTGAATCTGTTAACGTAACTTGCTATATTGACATGGGTGAAACTGTATTTTCTGATCCTTTTTGGCTTATGGTCAGTAAGGGAGTTTTGTTCTATGCTTTGAGTAGATTCATGCCATGCCTTGTTTTGCTATTATAAGTTCCTGTAGCATGCTGTTTTCTTGCTCTGAACATTGCTTCCTGATGCTGTGTCTACCATGTTCAGTAATTTCATTAAGTCTGTGAAGCTGATATATTTTGCGCTTTTGCCATGCTTGTTTGGACCTGTTATGATGTGAGTTAGCCGTAGCTCAGTGTTCATCTTTTGTCAAGCATCTTGAGTAGATCACTGCCATATACTTTGTTGGTACGTTTGGGTGCAGTAGCTTAATTTCTTGTTGCTTGCTATGTGGCATCATGCTGTTGATGGCAGATTTGTGTCAATCTTGTTTTGCTTGTCATTTGCAAACCGTGCATCCGATTCCGGTGATCTTTATATCGATTTCAACCGAAATCATCTCATCTTTCAGTGGCATACTTGGTTTTCCAAGTTAATGCCTGGTTCATCATCTTCCTTCCGAGCACGCATACACATTGCATATCACATCTCACATATCATGCCATGTTTTGCATCATGTTGCTTGTGCATTGCACCGTAATTTATTGTGGTTCCTTTGTTTGTGTTCTTGCTTTGGGTAGAGCCGGATATGAGTACGTGAGCGAGGAACCTGTTGAGAACGCTTACGAGGATCAAGCTTTCGACAACTCTCGAGAACTTTGAGCAAGATGACCATACCCTCGAAATCACTTCTATCTTTGCTTGCTAGATGCTCGCTCTTTTGCTATGCCTATGCTATGATGCCTATCACTTGCTTATCATGCCACCCATATTGCCATGTCAAACCTCTAACCATCCTTTCCTAGCAAACCGTTGTTTGGCTATGTTACCGCTTTGCTCAGCCCCTCTTATAGCGTTGCTAGTTGCAGGTGAAGATGAAGTTTGTTCCTTGTTGGAACATGGAGATGTTGTTCCTTGTTGGAACATGTTTACTTGTTGGGGATATCACAATATATCTGCTATAATTAATGCATCTATATACTTGGTAAAGGGTGGAAGGCTCGGCCTTATGCCTAGTGTTTTGTTCCACTCTTGCCACCCTAGTTTCCGTCATACCGGTGTTATGTTCCTTGATTTCGCGTTCCTTACATGGTTGGGTGATTTATGGGACCCCCTTGACAGTTCGCTTTGAATAAGACTCCTCCAGCAAGGCCCAACATTGGTTTTACCATTTGCCACCTAAGCCTTTTTCCCCCGGGTTTTCGCGAGCCCGAGGGTCATCTTTATTTAACCCCCGGGCCAGTGCTCCTCGGCGTTGGTCCAAACTAGAACCACTTGCGGTGCCACCGAGGCAACTTGGGGCATCTTCGGTTGCCGACGAGTGTTCATCCGGATGTGCCACGAGAACGAGATATGTGCAGCTCCTATCGGGATTTTTCGGCACAATCGGGCGGCTTTGCTGGTCTTGTTTTATTGCTGTCGAAATGTCTTGTAGTCCGGGATTCCGAGACTGATCGGGTCTTCCCGGTAGAAGGAATATCCTTCGTTGACCATGAGAGCTTATAATGGGCTAAGTTGGGACACCCCTGCAGGGTATTATCTTTCGAAAGCCGTGCCCGCGGTTATGAGGCACATGGGAATTTGTTAATGTCGGTTGTAGAAAACCGAAGTTGACCTTAATTAAAATACACATCAACGCGTGTGTAACCGTGATGATCTCTTCTCGTGAGTCCGGAAGTGAACACGGTGTTGGAGTAACGATTGGCGTAAGTAGTTCAGATCACTTCTTGATCGCTACTAGCTTCACGACCGTGCCTTGCTTCTCTTCTCGCTCTCTTTTGCGAATGCAGCCACCATATATGCTAGTCGCTTGCTGCAGCTCCACCTCACAACTCTGTCCTTCCTATAAGCTTAAATAGTCTTGATCTCACGGGTGTGTGATTGCTGAGTCCCGTGACTCACAGATTCTACCAAAACAGTTGCAGTGCCGACGATGCGGTCAGATGGCGCAACCGAGCTCAAGTGGGAGTTCGACGAGGAACGTGGTTGTTACTATGTGTCTTTTCACGATGATCAGTAGTGGAGCCCAAGAGGGACGATCGGGGATCCGTGTAGCATTTGGGGTATCTTCTTTTATTTTGGTTCCGTAGTCGGACCTTGAGTGTAATCTGAATGATGGATGTTTATTTATGTATTGTGTGAAGTGGCATTGTAAGCCAACTATGTATCTCTTTCCCTTATGTATTACATGGGTTGTGTGAAGATTACCTCACTTGCGACATTGCTTTCAATGCGGTTATGCCTCTAAGTCGTGCTTCGACACGTGGGAGATATAGCCGCATCGAGGGCGTTACAAGTTGGTAATCAGAGCCATCCCCGACTTAGGAGCCCCCTGCTTGGTTGAATCGCTGACTTTGTTGAGTCTAGAAAAAAATGTTTTGAGTCTTAGGATTTTATATATCGGAGAGTAGGATTCTTTTTACTCCCCAGTCCCTTCGTCGCTCTGGTGAGGTCTCCTGACGTAGAAGTTTTGACTCTCCTCTCCTCAAATTTCACTAAAAAATTTTTTAGGATCACGCGGGTATCTTGGAATCGTTCCGATGGTTTTGTGACGAGAACATTGTTCTTGGTGCCTCCTGACATTTAGGGGTTGTGGCAGTGTCCCGGGGAGTTGAGCTCCGAGGTGTTGTCGTCACAATTTTATCGTTGCAGTTCTGGAATACCTGAGATTTGCCGACATCGAAATATCTTTTGTACAATTGTTGGTGAAAACCCGATAACCCGAGATCGGGCGAGCTCGGGAGTATTACCATCACTCATTATAACGGATGCTTTTCAAGGTCGAGGTACACGATTTCGAAGGTTTCTTGGTTATGTGTTGACGGATGGATACAGCTGGATCTAGGTATTGTTAGTTTGGGTGATATATTTTGTGTCCCCTGTATCCCCAACACCAGATTGCATAACCAGAAAGTTTCGGGAGTTTATAGGTGGGATTCAAGTAGCTCTTAGCAATTCTTCCCGCAGATATTTGGTTTGTGATTGGGTAATCCTTACCACTTATTTGTTCCAGTCGTACCTTGTTATTTTTTTCATCAACCTTTAATCAAGGGGCTTCTCACCTTAATGGACGTGTGATGTTAACTTTGGAATTCATTCGTTCATCCTTGTTCGAATGTTTATTGTGAAGACTATATGTTGCAATTTCTATCCGTTGATTCAACTTGTCTATCTGTCTATCAAAGTGCTAACGGATGTCACCCTCTTCAGGATGGCTCCGCCAACGCGTCTGAATCCGGAACGCGATGATGGGAATCAGTCGAACCCTCCACCTCCACCTCCGCCTCCGGAGGCCTGGCAAGCTATCATGGCAGCCACCAATGCCAATGCTCAGATGATTTTGCAGCTCTTGCAAGAGCGTACTCAAGGGCAAGGCAGTCAAGGAAATCAAGGTCAAGGCAACAACCAGCTGCACTTTGCTACCCTCAATCAGTTCCTCGCTAATCAGCCGAAGTCTTTCAGTTTCTGTGTCGAGGCCACAGACGCCGACAATTGGCTTGTGGACATCTGCAAACATTTTGAATGTAGCAATGTCAGACCTGAGGACTTTGTCAAGTTTGCTTCGTTTCAACTCAAGGACCAAGCTGCTGAGTGGTACCAGCAATACAAAGATTCCAGAGGAGGTCGTGTCATTACCTGGGATGAGTTCCGCCGAGACTTCAGAGCTCACCACATTCCGAAAAGTGTTGTTGAGAGCAAGCGTGAGGAGTTCCGCAATCTCAAGCAAGGCAACATGTCCGTGTATCAATACAATATCCAGTTCGAGCTTCGCTCGCTTTGCTAAGCAAGGCGTCCACGATGAAAAGAGTATGATCTATCAATTCAGAGGTGGTCTCAGAGAAGATCTGCAATTAGCTCTCGTGCTTTTTGAGCTAGAAAAGTATGATGAATTCTACAACATGGCACTGAAGCAAGAAGCTGCCCAGCTCAAATGTGAGGCTTCTAAGAAGAGAATCAGGGATGCAGTTCAGTCTTCTTCTTCCTCTCAAGTGGCAGCTAAGCAGCAGAAGTTCTACCTTCCTCCTCCTCCGTTCCGTCAGCCTTATCAGCAGAAGAACTCAGGTGGTCGTGGATCTTCCCACCCGCCCAACCCAGGCTATCAGAACAAGTCAAATTCTCAAGCTCCAAAGTCAAATGCTCCTTATCAACGTCCGCTCTCAGAGGTGACTTGCCACAAATGTCAGCAGAAAGGTCACTATGCGAACAAGTGCTTCAACCAAAGGCGCCTTCCGCCTCCTCCTCCTGTGAAATCTTCCAGCAATGCAGTGGTCAAGCATAATCCAAAGCATGCCAAGGTGAATATGATGAATGCAGCTCAAGCGGAGGAATCTACTGATGTGATAATGGGTAATCTCTCAGTTAATGATATTCCTGCAAAAGTCTTATTTGATACTGGTGCATCGCTTTCTTTCATTTCGAGACCTTTTGTTGCCAAGCATGAGTTTGTGACGGAAAAGATTCCTATTCTGTTGAAGATTGTGTCCCCGGGTAAGCAAATGACATCTAATATTTGCGTCCCGGATGTTTCTATCAAGATGGGTGACTATAGATTTCTGGCTAAACCAATTGTTCTTGGTGACTCAGATATTGATCTAATTCTCGGGATGGACTGGCTTTCTCAGCACAAAGCTCAACTTGATTGTGCTGCTGGGAAATTCAATTGACTCACTCTTCTAATGATGTGATCATCTATCTTTGTTAACCCGAGAGAAGGTGTCTGTAGTTGTGAATTGGGAACCTCCTCGAATGTCAAGCGGCTTCGCGATTTTCTTGGTCTTGCAAGCTATTGTCAAGATTCGTTGAGAATTTCTCCAAGATTGCAAAGCCTCTTTCCAACCTCCTCCAGAAGCATGTGAAGTATGTCTGGTCTCCTGAGTGTGACGTTGCTTTCAATACTCTCAAAGAGAAACTCGTCACAGCTCCTGTCTTGACTCCTCCTGATGAATCCAAGCCATTCGAAGTTTTCTGTGATGCTTCTCTTCAAGGTCTCGGTGCTGTGTTAATGCAAGAGAAGAGAGTTGTGGCCTATACCTCTCGTCAACTGAAGCCCAACGAAAAGAACTACCCCACTCATGATCTTGAGTTGGCGGCAGTTGTCCATGCATTAATAACTTGGAGACATCTCTTGTTGGGAAGGAAAGTGGACATTTTCACCGATCACAAGAGCCTCAAGTATATCTTCACTCAACCGAACCTCAACCTCAGGGAGACTCGATGGGTCGAAATGATTCTAGAGTACAACCCAAGTATTGAATATACTCCGGGCAAGGCCAACGTGATTGCAGGTGCTTTGAGCGGGAAGGCTTATTGCAACAATTTAATCCTCAAGCCCTTCCAACCGGATCTCTGTGAAGCTTTCCGCAAGCTGAATCTTCAAGTTGTTCCCCAAGGCTTTCTTGCCAACCTCATAGTCTCTCCTACTTTGGAAGATCAGATTCGTGAGGCTCAACTCCTGGATACCATGGTGAAAAAGGTGAAACGTGGTATCGACAAGGGCATTTCAAATACAAGTGCTTCCACATTGATGACAAAGATACTCTTTTCTTCGAGGACCGGATTGTGGTTCCTAAGGGTGTTCTCGTAAAGTCATTATGAGCGAGGCACACAATTCGCTTCTATCCATTCATCCCGGAAGTATGAAGATGTACCATGACCTCAAGCAGTCATATTGGTGGACTCGAATGAAGCGAGAAATTGCTCAATTCGTGAATGAGTGTGATGTCTGCGAGAAGAGTGAAAGCGAACACCAACGACCAGCTGGTCTCCTCCAACCTCTTGCTATTCCGAATGGAAGTTTGATCATATCGAAATGGACTTCGTGACTGGATTTCCAAAGTCCAAGCGTGGAAATGATGCTATCTTCGTTGTCATTGACAAGCTTACTAAAGTGGCTCATTTTCTTCCTATCAAAGAACCTATCACAGCAGCTCAGTTGGCAGAGCTATACACCTCCAGGATTGTCTCCTTGCACGGCATTCCACAAGTGATCTCTTCAGACCGTGGCAGCATCTTTACCTCCAAGTTTTGGGATTATTTTCAGAAGGCCATGGGCGCCAACATTCGTTTCAGCACAACTTTCCATCCTCAAACAAATGGCCAAGTCAAGCGAGTCAATCAAATCCTTGAAGATATGCTCAGGGCTTGTGTCATTTCCTTCGGTATGAAGTGGGAAGATTGTCTTCCATATGCCGAGTTCTCCTACAACAACAGCTTCCAAGCGAGTTGGGCAAGGCCCCATTCAAATTATCTATGGCGAGAAAGTGCGTACTCTCAATTGGTCCGAGGCAGGTGAACGCCAACTTCTTGGCAACGACTTGATCACGAAGCGAAGAAATGTGCAAAGTCATTCACGAAAATCTCAAAGCCGCGCAATCGCGCGGAAAACTATTATGATGACAAGCACCGTGATGTGGCTTTTGAAATCGGAGACCATGTCTACCTCGCGTCTCTCAATGAAAGGCACTCTAAACCCGGTATCAAAGGAAGCTTGCCCTAGATACGTGGGTCCTTTCAAAATCATTGGCAAAAGAGGCGATCTCGCCTATCAACGAGCTTCCGTCCAACTTCACGAGCGTGCGATGTGTTTCATGTGTCACAGCCGCAAGTGCTTCAAGACTCTGGCGCACTATCAACGAAGATATTGACCTCCAAGAAGATCTCTCTTATCATGAGCACCCCCTGCTATTCTTGAAGAAACCGGCGCAAGACTCGCAACAAGTCAATCAAATTTCTGAAAGTGAAGTGGTCACACCATTCGGCGAGAAGCCACACAGGGCGCGAGGATCACCTCCGTTCGAATATCCGGAGTTCTTTCAGTCCTAGATCTCGGGGCGAGATCCTCTTGTAGTGGTGGAGTGTTGTAACACCCGGATGTAACTTTCCATATTTGTAACTCCAACTCTTGCCATTTTCGGCATTGTGATATGATATTCCCTCCGTGGTTGGGTTTTTGTCTTTAGTTTTGCATTTTGTCCATGTCATGCATTTCATATCATGTCATCACGTGCATCTCATTTGCATCGTGTTCGTCTCATGATTCGAGCATTTTTCCCGTTGTCCGTTTTGCAATCCGGCACTCCAATGTCCCCGGCGTCCCCTTTTACGTTTTTCCGTGGCGGGTACTAAACTTCTCCGATATAGTGTAGTTTGGAGAATTCAAAAGATAATAGGACTATAATGCGTAAGCAATAGCAACAATTTCATGTTTAACATAAGGAACTATAGCAAGTTCATCTCCATAAGCATAATTCATATTGGCATCTTGGCCACAAGCATAGCGTACATCATCAAAAGGGATATTTCAAGAGAATCAATGGGATCATAACAATCATCATAGCAATCATCCTTCGGTAAGCACAAAGGGAAATTAAACAATGTATGAGTTGAAGAGTTACTCTCATTAGAAGGTGGGCATGGGTAGCTAATCTGCTCTTCCTCCTTTTGTTCTTCGCTCTCCTCATTATCTTTTTCATCCAATGAGCTCATGGTTTCATTCATTTCTTCTTCCATAGACTCCTGCAAAATATTAGTCTCTTCTTGGACAGCGGAGACTTTCTCAATAAGTGCATTAATATCGGAGTTGTATTCATAATTCTCATAGCAATATTTGAGGATAGCTAAATTTTCGTGTCTGTAAACATCATCATCAAAAGCTTCAAACTCTTTAAACATAGATTCAATTTCATAAGCACCCATAAAAGCAACAAATTCTTCAAAATGTTCCACATCTTAGTAATCATATATACCATTAGCATAAGAAGCTAAGGTTTTATTATCATTAAATCTACAAGAAAAGGGAAGGTGTGGAGCCTTCATCCTAGAGCAACAAGTATAATCATATCTCAAGCATAGTTGCCTAGCATACCACTTCAACATATAAATTTGATCCCATAATAGTTTCCCTTTTTGTGTCAAGCGATAATCCCTAAAGTATTCACGTTGATCCAACGTTACTCCCATTACCAAATTGAAATGGGTTTTCTCTGGATTATCAAAGTAGTGCATAATTTTGTCACATAACGAGCATCGAGGGTTTTAGGAGGTTCCCCATCTCCATGAGCAGCAAGTACACCTAATTTTTTGGTTTTTGTGTTCCATATCCATAACTAAAGATAAAGAACAACTAAGAACAGCAAATAAAAATTACTTAGTGATAAAGCAAACAAGCAAACACGAGAATATTCACCCCACACTATTTCTCCCGACAACGGTGCGTAAAAAGGTCTTGATAACCCACAAGTATAGGGGATCGCAACAGTTTTCGATAAGTAAGAGTGTCGAACCCAACGAGGAGCTAAAGGTAGAACAAATATTCCTCAAGTTCTATCGACCACCGATACAACTCTACACGACGCTTAACGTTCGCTTTACCGAAAACAGGTATGAAACTAGAAGTACTTTGAAGGTGTTTTTGGATAGGTTTGCAAGAAAGTAAAGAGCACGAAAATAAAACTAGGGGTTGTTTAGATAAAGACAAATTTAATTAGTTTTAGTAAAGAGCTTGTTGTCACGAGAAAGTTATTTGTCCCTAGGCAATCGATAACTAGACCGTAATCATTATTGCAATTTTATTTGAGGAGAGGCATAAGCTAACATACTTTCTCTACTTTGATCATATGCACTTATGATTCGAACTCTAGCAAGCATCCGCAACTACTAAATATCATTAAGGTAAAACCCAACCATAGCATTAAAGTATCAAGTCCCCTTTATCCCATACGCAAACAACCTACTTACTCGGGTATGTGCTTCTGTTCACTCATGCCACCCACCATAAGCAAATCATGAGCATATTGCAAACCCAACAGCGGGGATCCCTCACGCTTGCGCGACACGGAGAGGACCATAGGACAGCACCAATAAGAAAACATGCAACTCATACCAATCTTGATCATCAAATAACCCATAGGACAAAAGGGATCTACTCAAACATCATAGGATAGCCATACATCATTGGGAAACAATATATAGCGTTGAGCACCATGTTTAAGTAGAGATTACAACAGGTAAGAGAGAGGTTACACCACTGCATAGAGGGGGGAAGAGTTGATGATGATGGCGGTGAAGTTGTTGGTGAAGATTATGTGATGATGATGGCCCCTTGTGGCACTCTGGCGCCATCGAAGCGAGGGAGAGAGGCCCTCCTTCTTCTTCTTCCTTGACCTCCTCCCTAGATGGGAGAAGGGTTTCCCCTCTGGTCCTTGGCCTCCATGGCATGGGAGGGGCGAGCCCTCCGAGATTGGATCTGCTCTCTGTTTCTCTCTGTTTCCGCGTTTCTCCGCTGCCCTTTCACCGTTCAGATATATATGGAGATCCGTAATCTGATTGGAATGAAACCTTCGCCGTGATTTTTACCAAAATTAGCTTTCTTGTGGCCAAAGAAGGGCGTCAACCGCTTTACGGGTGGACCACGAGGCCGAGGGCATGCCCAGGGGGCAGGTGCGCCCCGCCTCGTGGGCCACCTCGGGCACCGCCTCTTGTGGATTTTTCTTCCGAATTTTTCAAATATTCCAAAAATAAGTCACGTCAGTTTTGTCCCATTTGGATTCTGTTTGATATGGATATTCTCGAAACATAAAACATGCAATGATGTGAACTGCATCGGCAATCGGATCAATATGTTAGTCCCAAAAATAGTATAAAAAGTTGCCAAAAGTATATGAAAGTTGGAGAATACCGCATGGAACAATAAAAATTATAGATCTGACGGAGACGATCGATACCAAGTTGTTAGTTTTATGCTTATCCTTCTTTTCACGAGTTTTGCATGTGTTCTCAGAGATGCCGAGTAGCAAAGTGAAGACTCATTCAAAGCCATGTATCTTCATCTGATTCGGACAACCCTAGGTCTTGAGATTGTGAGGATCAAGTAGTCTTGAACAGGATAGAACTGCAACAATTACCCTTCCGCTCGGGACAAGGAGGAACTCTCCAAGGAAGCCCACACACCGGGACTCAGAAGTCGCATGGCATCAACTCAGATATAAAGGGATGACCCAAGAAAGGTTAACTCAAGAGACAACTCATCGAGAACTATGTCAAGCGTATTCGCTCCCCGTAATTGAAACCCAAGCAATACAACCTAAAGCAGGAGTAGGCTTTTACCTCGTTGAGAGGGGCCAAACCTGGTAAACTCTCTGTGTCCTTTGTCACGTTTAACCCATTTAAGCTAACCTAGTTGCAATGGATCCACACCTAAGTCCTTTTGCTAGGGCATCCGCCGTGTTAAGTCCATGACGCTTGGCGCCCACCATGGGGCCAACGACGGTAGTTTCAAATTCTTGAAGGGCAGCTTCGCAAGGATCAAGGGATACGCCGTCGGCCGGATGAATAAAAGCCGCGGCGGTAAGCTCTACATCGACGATGTTGGCTAGGTCCCCGAGACCGGCTCAATCGAGTACGGGTACCGGGTTCCCTTCGGCCGAATCCACGTCTTCATCGGCAAGATCGGCGATTCGGAGCCTAAGTCAGACATCTGCGCAGACATCGTCGAGATGGCTCAGCGCGCACGACCCGCCAAGGTTCAAGCCGCCGTGAAGCATGCTTTTTGTGGGTTTTACTCATGGAGTGGATCTTGAGGAAGGATCTGTGTTCGGTGGAGAGACGACCATCTATTCGGTGATGAGTCCTCAACCGCGAGACCAATTCCATATATCAAGATGGTGGGCTTGGGGCTCTTCCCATGGCGCATGATTCGGACCCCTATAAGCTGCCGAACAGGATTGCGATCTTCATGGTCGGCATGCAACCGGTGCTCAGCTCGACGACTCTGCGGCTATGACCTCCAGTTCAATGGTTGCTGCGACGGTCGGGCGAAGCGGCATCATGCGCCCACCGGCTCAAGTGTTATCCTAGCTCTTGGAGGCCTTGGCGACCTTATTGGCTACAGAGGTGACGCTATAGAATCAGCACTGAGATAAGGTGGATGTTGTGAAACTTCAAGATGAGATAGCTCAAGCCAAGGAGGAGTTTAGCATTGAGAATGCTAGGATGGCAACAGAATGAGCCGCTTTGGGTGCTACAGCACAACGAATTCAGGCAGAGTCATTCCGGCTTACCTTGGACCAGAACGCTTCAAACACCATTATGAGGAGGAGGCACTGACTGTCTACCCACAGAGTTTGAGGCTAGGAACCTCTTCAACACGCCTGGGCAGAAACCAGTGACCGCCGTGGTAAACCGGGTTGTTGATGCACCCAGAACCGAGCGATGGTTCAACCACGTGTTGCAAACCCACCTCATTTGAATTTGACTCCGCCAAGACGCTCCGACACCACCGGTCATTATTCTAAGCCTCTGGACAATATGATTGCTGCAGCTACGCGATTGGCAGCTCTCCCTGTTGAAGGCGAATCTCCAGCAGCAATGGAGATATGGAGGGTCCGCGAGCTTCTTCAGACAGCGGTGGCCCAACAGGCGGCTTATTAGTACATTCGTGAACGGATTCATTCAATCCCTCGTCCAAGCCGGAGTTATAGCAGGCATTTTGATTTGCCAGCAGTTTCAAGCGATGGCGGCACCATAATCCGCCTCGTAGGCATGACCCACCGCGGCCGTAACGATGCTCGTGCTTTGGTGGATCAGGGCAGGGCATGTCAAGAGGCTGAGCTGGCGGCTCGCTTAGCGGCTCATCAACAATCTCCGGCTTACCCATCGGTGTCTGTGGAGGCAGGAGGACCTCTAGAACCCTTGGTGTGCCATGTTTATTGCCGGCTCACGAACGAAAGCGCTTGCCCAAGGATTTTAAGGGCCCCGCAAGGTGCCTAATTACACGGGATCAGCCCCTGAGGCCTGGATTGAGAGCTATGAGATGGCCATGGAGATGTTGGATGTTAGTGATGCTTCGTGTGCTAAATACTTCACCATGATATTGGATGTGCCGCACGCACTTGGTGGAAGGATTGCCCCTAACCCCATCAGGTCATGGGCTGAATTGAAGACGCGTTTTATCCAAAATTTCAAAGACACATGCAAGAAGCCTATGTCGATTCTTGATTTAGAGTCTTGTGTCGTGGTGAGGGCGAGTCAACAACCAATTGGGTGCGCCAATCTTGGACGTTATCCACTCATTGGACAATATCAACACCGGTTCAGCCGTCCTGATGTTGGAAAAGAATTGCCGGTTCCTTCCCCTTAAGCAGAAGCTGGGGCGGCTTAAGCGCCACTGGAATGATATGGGAGAGCTCATCGCGGCTCTTGTCAAATACGCCAACTCTGATAGTACTAAGGACCATGGTTCTCATGAGGAGAGGGCTGGCAAGGGAAAGAAGAACGGCAATGCCAAGGGGCAGCAGCACAATACGGCGGCTCAAGGTAACAACGGTAAGCGCAAAGTCGATAGCAGTTCAGACTTTGTGGCTAACTGCAATACACGAATAATAATCAGCCGCAAGAGGAAGTCATCAAGGCTCCGGTTTGGCGGGCCAAAGTTCAACCTTGAGGCGATGATGAATCAGCCTTGCCCAAACAGGGTACGCAAGAGAAGCCGCCATCATTTGTGGAAAGATTGCTTCATCATGAGGGAGTATAAAATTCTAGTTTTTCCGAACAATCATGGCCTGCATGGCGGGTCAGATCCGCTCTCACGGACCTGGATTTGGGGTGGCGTCAAGCTCGGTTTTCAGGCCAAGGCAATCAAGATGGTTTTAATCAGCAACCTAGTCAAGGGAATCAGCAGCAGCGATGCGGTTATCATAGTAATTCAAGCAGCTGAATAGTGGTCAATGTCATGTGTTTACCACGAGCTTATGCAAACGAGACCAAAAGATTCATAATCGGGTGGTGAACGCAGTTGAGCCGACGATCCCTCGATACTTGCGATGGTGGTCGAACATCCTATTGTATGGAGTCATGAGGATCACCCACCCGGGTTGACAATTCAGGTCAATTGGCTCGTGATTTCTCGGGTTGGAGGATACAAGTTTACAAAGGTGCTCATGGATGGAGGCAGCGGTATCAATATCCTTTACTATGATACTTTTCGACGATGAATTTGGTGACAAAGATCTTAAGCCATCTTCACTGTTTTTCATGGGTGGTGCCGGTAAGTCAGCATATCCTATAGGTAAGATAAACTTGAAGTGGCCTTTGGTGATGACCATGATTACAGAGCTGAAACATTGACCTTTGAGGTGGTCAAGATCAAGAGTCCCTATTACACCTTGTTTGGACGGCCGGATTATGCTAAATTTATGGCACGACCTTGTTATGTTTATCTGCAGCTTAAAATGCCAGGTCGTAAGGGTACCATCACAGTACACGGCAACAAGAAGATAACTTTGGAGTGTTAAGAGGGTGATGCTGCTTACGCTGAGTCTGTTTGTGCAACAGAGGAGCTGAAGTTCTACAAAGATAATGTTGACCCGTAAGATATGACACCCCTAAACAAGCCAACCACGAGCATGATCCTTTGTTGAAGTTCAACTCAGCCGATGATACTAAGCAGGTTGACTTTGTCCCCGGCGACTCATCCAAACAGTTCAAAGATCTACACCAATATGGATCCGAAATAGGAAAACGTGCTCATCGAGTTCATCTATGAGAACCGGGACATCTTTGCATGGAAGCCTTCAGACATGCGGGTGTACCGAGGGAACTCGCTGAGCACACTCTCAATGTGGACCCGAGTTTAAACCGGTCGAGCAATTCCTTCATCGTTTTAATGAAGAGAGGCGCAAGGCCATTGGGGAAGAAGTAGCCCGCTATTGGCGGCTGGGTTTATTATTCAAGTTTTTCATCCCGAGTGGTTAGCTAACCCGGTGCTAGTCTTGTTGAAAACGGCACTTGACGATGCGTGTGGATTACATGCACCTTAACAAGGCACGTCTGGCTGATCCTCTTGCTCTCCCTCGTATTGATCAGATCATTGACGCTATGGCAGGTTACGAGCATTTGAGTTTTCTAGATGCTTATTCTGGTTATCATCATATCAAGATGGCGATTAATGACCGGAGAAGACAGCCTTTATCACTCCTTTTGGAGCCTTCGCTATGTGTCTATGCCTTTTGGGCTCAAGAGTGCCCAGACGACTTATCGGCGTTGGTTCGTAATTGCCTCCACAATCAAATTGGATGCAATGTCCATGCTTATGTAGATGACATAGTTGTGAAATCAAGGAAGAAAGATACCTTGTTAGATGATTTGAAGGAGGCCTTTGACACCTCCAGGTCTACAAAATGATGGTTAACCCGGCCAAGTGCGTTTTTGGTGTTCCGGCTGGTAAACTATTGGGTTTTTTTGGTTTCTGAGAGGCATTGAAGCTAACCCAGAGAAAATCAATGCTATCACTTCCTTGGCTAAGCCGGCATGTATCAATGACGTCCAGTGTTTGGCGGGTCGTATCACGGCTTTGAGCCGGTTTATAAGCCGTCTGGAAGAAAAGGCTATTCCTTTATACCGATGATGAAGAAAACAAATCACTTTTATGTGGAGTGATGTGCTAATCAAGCTTATGAGGAACTGAAAAAGTAGTTAGCTGAGCCGCCAATCCTTGCAGCTCCTATTGATAACGAGCCCTTGTTTTTATATGTGGCTGCTAACCATAGAGCCATTAGTGTAGCGGTTGTTGTGGTAAGGAAGGAATAAGGCAAGGAATTTCCGGTTCAGCGGCCGGTTTACTATGTCAGTGAGGTACTCATTGAATCCAAGCAGAGATACCCACATTGGCAAAAGATGGTTTATGGCGTGTTCATGGCTAGCCTTAAGTTGAAACAGTATTTCCTTGGTCATCCCATCACTGTGGTTAGTTCTGCTCCTTTAGGGGATATTATTCAAAACAGAGAAGCCACAGGTCGGGTGGCGAAGTGGGCCATCGAGCTTGGACCCCATGGTTTGAAATATATGCCTTAGACAGCCATCAAATCTCAAGCGCTTGTGGATTTTATCAATGATTGGACAGAGTTGCAGATGCCTGAGGAAAAGCCTGATAACACATATTGGACTATTCATTTTGATGGGTCTAGGCGGTCGGAAGGCTCGGGGGCTGGAGTTATTTTGACTTCCCCACGAGGTGATAATTTTTGTTATGTTTTAAGGTTGATGTTCCCTTGTACTAACAATGCAGCTGAGTATGAGGCCTTGATCCATGGTCTTCTGATGGCAAAAGAGATAAATCTAAGCCGGGTTAGGTGCTTTGGCGACTCAGATTTGGTGGCTCGGCAAGTTTCCGAACTTGGGATTCCAAGGACCCACTCATGGCGGCTTATCTCCTAGACGTTGATGTTATTGCTGGTCACTTCAAGGGTTATCAAGTGGAACATGTTGATCGAGAAAAATGAGGCGGTGATGCTTTAAGCCGGATGGTATCCCAGCGTAAGCGGTGCCACCTAATGTTTTCCTTGATGTTTTGAATAACCCTTCAATTCAATTACCTACGGAGGAGAATCTTGCTATCCCTGACCTGGAGGCGCAGTCGTTGGCGGCTCTCCATGTTCACTACTGCAGGATGCTGCTAACGCGACACTACGATCAGAGACCCTTTCACGAAACTGTGAGCGATGCATTAATCACAAACGGGGATGTAAAAAAACCGTCAAAAAGGTGCAAAACGTTTGCAATGGAGGATGCATCAAACACGGTTCAGATTTTAGTTGCGTGTGCGATCCAGGGCATACGGTTTAGTCCAATGAACCATTTGTGATGAGGCGGAACAAAAGAAACGGGCAGCCTGATGAAGGCGTGTGCGATGTACAACATACGGTTCACTCGGATGAACTATTTGTGATTAGGCAACACAAAAGAAACGGTCAGCCAGATCAAGGTGTGTGCGATGTACAACATACAGTTCACTCGGATGAACTGTTTGTAATTAGGCAACACAAAAGAAACGGTCAGCCAGATCAAGGCGTGTGCGATGTACGGCATGCGGTTCACCCGGATGAACTGTTTGCGTCGAGACAAGAGAACATAAGTGGTTCAATATAACATATACGATTAATATTGCATGGTTCAAGTTCAAAGATTACAACACCCAAATTCAAACATTGCAAGCTGCGTAATTTCGAAAAGGGATCAGCCACCGTAAGTCACGTATGGGTTTGACACAATAACTTCCAATTGCTTTGCCATATGCTCTTCCAATCTGAAGTTTGGAATTTTGGAGGCACTTCCATTCCGCAGTACCGGCCGCCTCGATAATCATACCATTGATCTTTCCTAATTAAATGTGTGTTCAACCTCGGTACCCTCAAAGACCTTTGCTCGGCAAGAAAGAACATGGCGAGTGTAATCTCCGTGGGGTCCTCGGTAGGAGTTCAAAGTAATATTTGAGAGATGGAGATCCGGGCATTCGATGTGATTGTCGTTATTAACATCTTCCACCGGGCCTAATATGCAATCGCAAAAGAAGAGAACGTGTTAGTGCCTACATGTAGTTTTGAACACTGCTACACGCCCATTTGGTTTGCAGGATTTGTAAAATGCACCAAAGTGTCATCTTCGATCTGTCATGATTAACATGGGCATTACTTTGATTACAATCTAGAAACATGTAGCCTTCTTCACAAGAGGTTGGATTGGATGAAAAATTCCCTAAGAAAACTAGTACAGATGAATCCAAAGGAGAAATGCTTATGGACGATTGTAACCATATGAATGAAGCAACCAATATGGGGTGGGGGTGTATGTCCTAAAATCCTCCAAAATTCCTTCAGAAATCGTAGTACATAGTAATTGTAAACTTGGGAAAAGGTGCAAAAAATTGAAATCCCTTGTGGTTAACATTTAACAGGAAAGGAACATCACCTCGATATACAGCTTCTTCAGGCATGGAAAGCATCTCAGGCAACTGAAAACTTGGTCCAGGTTGGGGACGACACATTCTAGTTCTAAGACCTTCACTGTGCCCAGTGAGTCCGGTGAAGCTTCACGGATGATGTATTTAACATACATCTTCAAAACTAGAGATAATGTTGATATCAAGAAGGAGAGGTATATAAGCTGACTGTTGTACCTGAAAGTTGTAGTATTTGACAAACGAGTAGCCCACCACTTTCAACTACAAGTAATCTCTCAAGTGAAGGTGTGTCCTGGATGACCATATTGTGGTCCACCTTTTGTGATTTCTCGTTGCAGCACCAGCAACACACATAAATACTGCAGAGAGTCCTAGAGGTGATGTGCAAGGTACTCGACCAATTCATCGCCTGAAGACGAAGGAACTCGAGTGCAGTACAGCCACGGAGCAGGCGCTCCATGTCATCCTTCGGGATGCGGATGGTGACGAGCTCGAGGTGCTTTGGTCGTGGTAGAAAAAGAGCGGGCGCGTCATTAAGGGGGGGTGGCAGTTCATGAACTTGGCGAGGCGCAGCATGGGCGCGAAGCGGAGCACGGACGTTGGAAGCAAGCTCATATGCCAATCATTATAACTTAGCTTCTCGAGCTGATCATATGCCCTACCGAAAACCATCATGCTTGTTGTGAGAAGCTCTGGTTTGTGAGAAGCATAGACCCAAACCTACCCCAAATGGGACAAAATTTTTACCACGACATGTTGATGCCGCTCCATGATAGCATGCCAAGTTTCATGAATTTCAGACGAGTTTTGGATTTACTAGAATTTAAAAACCAGGCATCTCAATGTTTGCCGGCAATCAACGGTGCCATGGTGTTTGAAATTCATTCACATTTCTTGCATGGGACTAAGCATGCACCCAAGGACAAAGATTTGATTTTTCAACTAATTTATATGCACTGGAGCATGTGCATGTAGTTCAAATTTGAATTATGCACATAAATGCATTGAAAACTCACTTAATGCATAAAAATGTCCAAACGAACCCTGAACAATTCCAATTCTTTTATGATCACTCCATATAAAAGGTCTAGCAATTCAAACACCGTCCATGGCCGTTGTGACCCTATTATGTAATTCAAATCAAGACCAAAAATCAAGTAGATCCCACACAGTTTATTATAACCAACCGTGTGAGATGCAGCACAAAATATCTCCGGACCATGTCTGAATAAGGGACCGTGTCTGATGACACTTTGCGCGCCAGTTTTTCGTTGAAGCGATTCCAAATTTTTGGCTTTCGCGGAAATATCTACCTCCCCGCCCCCTCCCCCTTACCAAAAGCCACATTTCCCCCCTTTCCGCCTTCCTTTCCAAGTTCAAACCTTCACTCCTTGCTTGTAGCGCCGCCGCCTCCTCGGTGGCGACCCTCCTTCATGCTTCTCGACCTCGCCTATCCAGGCAGGTAATCCACACCCGACCCACATCCTCCTCCTCCTTCCACATCTCACATGCCCCGACCGCCGGCGCGAGCACGACACCTGCCACCCAAATCACCGACCCCTCCACCAAATAAGCGCCGGCCTAAGCCATGGTGCACGCAGTATAGCCAGGACCTCAAGGAGCATTTGGCAGCAGAGAAGCAAATCGCGGTCGCACGCGCCGATGAGGTCGCGACGGCTGCCATTCATGTCGACCCCCAGATCTTGGAGGAGCACCTCGCCATCGAGGGCACCGTTGATGCCTCGCCCGCCGATGCCGCGACGCGTGTAACACCCCGGATGTAACTTTCCATATTTGTAACTCCAACTCTTGCCATTTTCGGCATTGTGATATGATATTCCCTCCGTGGTTGGGTTTTTGTCTTTCGTTTTTGCATTTTGTCCATGTCATGCATTTCATATCATGTCATCACGTGCATCTCATTTGCATACGTGTCCGTCTCATGATTCCGAGCATTTTTCCCGTTGTCCGTTTTGCAATCCGGCACTCCTATGTCCCCCGGCGTCCCCTTTTACGTTTTTCCATGAGCGGGTACTAAACTTTCTGGGAATGGACCGAGGTTTATCAAGTGGCCTTGGTACACCACCGGTAGACCACCTGTCAAGTTTCGGGTCATTTGGAGCTCGTTTGGTACTCCAACGGTTAACCGCACTCTCGCAAAGGCCTCTTTTAAGTTGCAGCCCAACACCCCTTCAAAACAGCCCAATAACCCATCTAAGTCACTTCATGCTCTCCATAGTTCGATCACGATCGTGTGGGTGAAAACTACACTCCATTTGGAGCTTCCTAGCTCCTTCTACCTATAAATATGCATCTCCTTCCTCCTCTCCGGCGCCTCCCGAGGCCTAAATCGGCCTCCTCCTTCCTCCTCTTGGCCGGCAAGCCTCGAGCCGCCGCCGGCCGCCTCAGATCCGATCGGATCTAGATCGGGGTTGACTTCTTCTCCCCCCCCCCCCCCAAATCGCCTAAGTCATATTCCTGTGTTTATTTTATTGCATTTTCGTCATGCCATAATTCTCTGCATATTGCTCAGTTTCGTGCGTTTAATATGTCAAAATGTTCGTCTCGAAGAGTAGATCATTTCATCTCATTGCATCATTTTCATTTGAGCTCATCTTGATGCCCGAAATTCTGTTAGAAGAGGGCTATGTGATGTTAGTTTCTGTTTCTTAACTGAACATGCACTTTTGTCATTTTTGCCATGATTGATGTGTGCATCCTTTGAATTTGAGTCCTACATGTGTTTTGTAATATGCCATGCCATCTTTACAGGGGTGTATGCCATGTATTCTTTTGATCTCTGTGGTGACTAGCACAAGCATGCAAACTAGGCTTCCTGATGTTGCTGATTTCAGCCCCTGTTTTGCTGATATTTTTATGCCATGTTAACTTGATGCTACCGAGAGATACATGCATATTTTGAGATACTTCAGTAAGGATGTTTTGAACATATGGTTATGCTCTATCCATCCATGCCTTTTTTTGCAATTATGAAGTGCCATAGCTTGAGTCAATCGAGCTCTACTTTTGCTATAAAATGTTTCCTGGCAGATTGTTTACATGTTATTCAATTTTGCCAAGGTTGTTGTAGTTGATCCGTGTATGCTATGATGTTGTTCTTGCCATGTATAGCTTCTATGTCATGTCTTCTTGATGGATGTATGCTTAGTTTATCATGTAATGCTCTGTAGTGAGTGAATTGAGCTCTTAAACATGCCTACTTGTTATCTGTTTTTGTCATGCCACATTGCTGAATCATTAACGTAACTTGCTATATTGACATGGGTGAAACTGTATTTTCTGATCCTTTTGGCTTATGGTCAGTAAGGGAGTTTTGTTCTATGCTTTGAGTAGATTCATGCCATGCCTTGTTTTGCTATTATAAGTTCCTGTAGCATGCTGTTTTCTTGCTCTGAACATTGCTTCCACGATCTGTGTCTACCATGTTGATAATTTCATTAAGTCTGTGAAGCTGATATATTTTGCGCTTTTGCCATGCTTGTTTGGACCTGTTATGATGTGAGTTAGCCGTAGCTCAGTGTTCATCTTTTGTCAAGCATCTTGAGTAGATCACTGCCATATACTTTGTTGGTACGTTTGGGTGCAGTAGCTTAATTTCTTGTTGCTTGCTATGTGGCATCATGCTGTTGATGGCAGATTTGTGTCAATCTTGTTTTGCTTGTCATTTGCAAACCGTGCATCCGATTCCGGTGATCTTTATATCGATTTCAACCGAAATCATCTCATCTTTCCAGTGGCATACTTGGTTTTCCAAGTTAATGCCTGGTTCATCATCTTCCTTCCGGAGCACGCATACACATTGCATATCACATCTCACATATCATGCCATGTTTTGCATCATGTTGCTTGTGCATTGCACCGTAATTTATTGTGGTTCCTTTGTTTGTGTTCTTGCTTTGGGTAGAGCCGGGATATGAGTACGTGAACGAGGAACCTGTTGAGAACGCTTACGAGGATCAAGCTTTCGACAACTCTGAGAACTTTGCAGGCAAGATGACCATACCCTCGAAATCACTTCTATCTTTGCTTGCTAGATGCTCGCTCTTTTGCTATGCCTATGCTATGATGCCTATCACTTGCTTATCATGCCACCCATATTGCCATGTCAAACCTCTAACCATCCTTTCCTAGCAAACCGTTGTTTGGCTATGTTACCGCTTTGCTCAGCCCTCTTATAGCGTTGCTAGTTGCGGTGAAGATGAAGTTTGTTCCTTGTTGAACATGGAGATGTTGTTCCTTGTTGGAACATGTTTACTTGTTGGGATATCACAATATATCTGCTATAATTAATGCATCTATATACTTGGTAAAGGGTGGAAGGCTCGGCCTTATGCAGTGTTTTGTTCCACTCTTGCCACCCTAGTTTCCGTCATACCGGTGTTATGTTCCTTGATTTCGCGTTCCTTACACGGTTGGGTGATTTATGGGACCCCCTTGACAGTTCGCTTTGAATAAGACTCCTCCAGCAAGGCCCAACATTGGTTTTACCATTTGCCACCTAAGCCTTTTTCCCCCGGGTTTTCGCGAGCCCGAGGGTCATCTTTATTTAACCCCCCGGGCCAATGCTCCTCTGAGCGTTGGTCCAAACTAGAGCCACTTGCGGTGCCACCCTGAGGCAACTTGGGGCATCTTCGGTTGCCGTACGTAGTGTTCATCCGGATGTGCCCTGAGAACGAGATATGTGCAGCTCCTATCGGGATTTTTCGGCACAATCGGGCGGCTTTGCTGGTCTTGTTTTATTGCTGTCGAAATGTCTTGTTGTCCGGGATTCCGAGACTGATCGGGTCTTCCCGGTAGAAGGAATATCCTTCGTTGACCATGAGAGCTTATAATGGGCTAAGTTGGGACACCCTGCAGGTATTATCTTTCAAAGCCGTGCCCGGTTATGAGGCACATGGGAATTTGTTAATGTCCGGTTGTAGAAAACCGAAGTTGACCTTAATTAAAATACACATCAACCGCGTGTGTAACCGTGATGATCTCTTCTCGGCGGAGTCCGGGAAGTGAACACGGTGTTGGAGTAACGATTGACGTAAGTAGTTCAGGATCACTTCTTGATCGCTACTAGCTTCACGACCGTGCCTTGCTTCTCTTCTCGCTCTCTTTTGCGAATGCAGCCACCATATATGCTAGTCGCTTGCTGCAGCTCCACCTCACAACTCTGTCCTTCCTATAAGCTTAAATAGTCTTGATCTCACGGGTGTGTGATTGCTGAGTCCCCGTGACTCACAGATTCTACCAAAACAGTTGCAGTGCCGACGATGCGGTCAGATGACGAACCGAGCTCAAGTGGGAGTTCGACGAGGAACGTGGTTGTTACTATGTGTCTTTTCCCGATGATCAGAGTGGAGCTCAGAGGGACGATCGGGATCGTGTAGCATTTGGGGTATCTTCTTTTATTTTGGTTCCGTAGTCGGACCTTGAGTGTAATCTGAATGATGGATGTTTATTTATGTATTGTGTGAAGTGGCATTGTAAGCCAACTATGTATCTCTTTCCCTTATGTATTACATGGGTTGTGTGAAGATTACCTCACTTGCGACATTGCTTTCAATGCGGTTATGCCTCTAAGTCGTGCTCGACACGTGGGAGATATAGCCGCATCGAGGCGCTACAAGTTGGTAATCGAGCCATCCCGACTTAGGAGCCCCTGCTTGGTTGAATCGCTGACTTTGTTGAGTCTAGAAAAAATGTTTTGAGTCTTAGGATTTTATATATCGGAGAGTAGGATTCTTTTTACTCCCAGTCCTTAAATCGCTCTGGTGAGGTCTCCCGACGAGAAGTTTTGACTCTCCTCTCCTCAAATTTCACTAAAAAATTTTTTTAGGATCACGCGGGTATCTTGGAATCGTTCCGATGGTTTTGTGACGAGAACATTGTTCTTGGTGCCTCCTGACATTTAGGGGTTGTGGCAGTGTCCCGGGGAGTTGAGCTCCGAGGTGTTGTCGTCACAATTTTATCGTTGCAGTTCTGGAATACCTGAGATTTGCCGACATCGAAATATCTTTTGTACAATTGTTGGTGAGAAAACCCTGATAACCCAGTACTGGGGCGAGCTCGGGAGTATTACCATCACTCGTATAACGGATGCTTTTCGAAGGTCGAGGTACACGATTTCCGAAGGTTTCTTGGTTATGTGTTGACGGATGGATACAGCTGGATCTAGGTATCGTTAGTTTGGGTGATATATTTTGTGTCCCCTGTATCCCCAACACCAGATTGCATAACCGAAAGTTTGGGAGTTTATAGGTGGGATTCAAGTAGCTCTTAGCAATTCTTCCCGCAGATATTTGGTTTGTGATTGGGTAATCCTTACCACTTATTTGTTCCAATGTACCTTGTTATTTTTTCATCAACCTTTAATCAAGGGCTTCTCACCTTAATGGACGTGTGATGTTAACTTTGGAATTCATTCGTTCATCCTTGTTCGAATGTTTATTGTGAAGACTATATGTTGCAATTTCTATCCGTTGATTCAACTTGTCTATCTGCTCTATCAAAGTGCTAACGGATGTCACCCTCTTCAGATGGCTCCGCCAAGCGTCTGAATCCGGAACGCGATGATGGGAATCAGTCGAACCTCCACCTCCACCTCCGCCTCCGGAGGCTGGCAAGCTATCATGGCAGCCACCAATGCCAATGCTCGATGATTTTGCAGCTCTTGCAAGAGCGTACTCAAGGGCAAGGCAATCAAGGAAATCAAGGTCAAGGCAACAACCAGCTGCACTTTGGTACCCTCAGTCAGTTCCTCGCTAATCAGCCGAAGTCTTTCAGTTTCTGTGTCGAGGCCACAGACGCCGACAATTGGCTTGTGGACATCTGCAAACATTTTGAATGTAGCAATGTCGGACACGAGGACTTTGTCAAGTTTGCTTCGCTTCAACTCAAGGACCAAGCTGCTGAGTGGTACCGGCAATACAAAGATTCCAGAGGAGGTCGTGTCATTACTGGGATGAGTTCCACGAGACTTGAGCTCACCACATTCGAAAAGTGTTGTTGAGAGCAAGCGTGAGGAGTTCCGCAATCTCAAGCAAGGCAACATGTCGTGTATCAATACAATATCCAGTTCGAAACTCGCTCGCTTTGCTAAGCAAGACGTCCACGATGAAAAGAGTATGATCTATCAATTCAGAGGTGGTCTCGAGAAGATCTGCAATTAGCTCTCGTGCTTTTGAGCCGAAAAGTATGATGAATTCTACAACATGGCTTTGAAGCAAGAAGCTGCCCAGCTCAAATGTGAGGCTTCTAAGAAGAGAATCGGGGATGCAGATTCAGTCTTCTTCTTCCTCTCAAGTGGCAGCTAAGCAGCGAAGTTCTACCTTCCTCCTCCTCCGTTCCGTCGGCCTTATCGCGAGAAGAACTCAGGTGGTCGTGGATCTTCCCACCCGCCCAACCCAAGCTATCAGAACAAGTCAAATTCTCAAGCTCCAAAGTCAAATGCTCCTTATCAACGTCCGCTCTCAGAGGTGACTTGCCACAAATGTCAGCAGAAAGGTCACTATGCGAACAAGTGCTTCAACCAAAGGCGCCTTCCGCCTCCTCCTCTGTGAAATCTTCCCCAGCAGTGAAGTGGTCAAGCATAATCCAAAGCATGCCAAGGTGAATATGATGAATGCAGCTCAAGCGGAGGAATCTCTCGATGTGATAATGGGTAATCTCTCGATTAATGATATTCTGCAAAAGTCTTATTTGATACTGGTGCATCGCTTTCTTTCATTTCGAGACCTTTTGTTGCCAAGCATGAGTTTGTGACGGAAAAGATTCCTATTCTGTTGAAGATTGTGTCCCCGGGTAAGCAAATGACATCTAATATTTGCGTCCCGGATGTTTCTATCAAGATGGGTGACTATAGATTTCTGGCTAAACCAATTGTTCTTGGTGACTCAGATATTGATCTAATTCTCGGGATGGACTGGCTTTCTCAGCACAAAGCTCAACTTGATTGTGCTGCCAGGGAAATTCAATTGACTCACTCTTCTAATGATGTGATCATCTATGCTGTTAACCCAGAGAAGGTGTCTGCAGTTGTGAATTGGGAACCTCCTCAGAATGTCAAGCAGCTTCGCAGTTTTCTTGGTCTTGCAAGCTATTGCCGAAGATTCGTTGAGAATTTCTCCAAGATTGCAAAGCCTCTTTCCAACCTCCTCCAGAAGCATGTGAAGTATGTCGGTCTCCCGAGTGTGACGTTGCTTTCAAGTATTTCAAAGAGAAACTCGTCACAGCTCCTGCCTTGACTCCTCTGATGAATCCAAGCCATTCAAGTTTTACGTGATGCTTCTCTTCAAGGTCTCGGGCTGTGTCAATGCAAGAGAAGAGAGTTGTGGCCTATACCTCTCGTCAACTGAAGCCCAACGAAAAGAACTACCCCACTCATGATCTTGAGTTGGCGGCGATTGTCCATGCATTAATAACTTGGAGACATCTCTTGTTGGGAAGGAAAGTGGACATTTTCACCGATCACAAGAGCCTCAAGTATATCTTCACTCAACCGAACCTCAACCTCGGGGAGACTCGATGGGTCGAAATGATTCTAGAGTACAACCCAAGTATTGAATATACTCGGGCAAGGCCAACGTGATTGCAGGTGCTTTGAGCGGGAAGGCTTATTGCAACAATTTAATCCTCAAGCCCTTCCAACCGGATCTCTGTGAAGCTTTCCGCAAGCTGAATCTTCAAGTTGTTCCCCAAGGCTTTCTTGCCAACCTCATAGTCTCTCCTACTTTGGAAGATCAGATTCGTGAGGCTCAACTCCTGGATACCATGGTGAAAAAGGTGAAACGTGGTATCGACAAGGGCATTTCCAAATACAAGTGCTTCCACATTGATGACAAAGATACTCTTTTCTTCGAGGACCGGATTGTGGTTCCTAAGGGTGTTCTACGTAAAGTCATTATGAACGAGGCACACAATTCGCTTCTATCCATTCATCCTGGAAGTATGAAGATGTACCATGACCTCAAGCAGTCATATTGGTGGACTCGAATGAAGCGAGAAATTGCTCAATTCGTGAATGAGTGTGATGTCTGCAGAAGAGTGAAAGCAGAACACCAACGACCAGCTGGTCTCCTCCAACCTCTTGCTATTCCAGAATGGAAGTTTGATCATATCGAAATGGACTTCGTGACTGGATTTCCAAAGTCCAAGCGTGGAAATGATGCTATCTTCGTTGTCATTGACAAGCTTACTAAAGTGGCTCATTTTCTTCCTATCAAAGAACCTATCACAGCAGCTCGGTTGGCGAGCTATACACCTCGAGATTGTCTCCTTGCACGGCATTCCACAAGTGATCTCTTGAGACCGTGGCAGCATCTTTACCTCCAAGTTTTGGGATTATTTTCAGAAGGCCATGGGCGCCAACATTCGTTTCAGACAACTTTCCATCCTCAAACAAATGGCCAAGTCAAGCGAGTCAATCAAATCCTTGAAGATATGCTCGGGCTTGTGTCATTTCCTTCGGTATGAAGTGGGAAGATTGTCTTCCATATGCCGAGTTCTCCTACAACAACAGCTTCCAAGCGAGTTCGGGCAAGGCCCCATTCGAAATTATCTATGGCAGAAAGTGCCGTACTCTCAATTGGTCCGAGACAGGTGAACGCCAACTTCTTGGCAACGACTTGATCACAGAAGCCGAAGAAATGTGCAAAGTCATTCACGAAAATCTCAAAGCCGCGCAATCGCGCCAGAAGAGCTATTATGATGACAAGCACCGTGATGTGGCTTTTGAAATCGGAGACCATGTCTACCTCCGCGTCTCTCCAATGAAAGGCACTCGTCGCTCCGGTATCAAAGGGAAGCTTGCCCCTAGATACGTGGGTCCTTTCAAAATCATTGGCAAAAGAGGCGATCTCGCCTATCAACTTGAGCTTCCGTCCAACTTCACGAACGTGCACGATGTGTTTCATGTGTCACAGCTTCGCAAGTGCTTCAAGACTCCTGAGCGCACTATCAACTTCGAAGATATTGACCTCCAAGAAGATCTCTCTTATCATGAGCACCCCCCTGCTATTCTTGAAGAAACCGAGCGCAAGACTCGCAACAAGTCAATCAAATTCCTGAAAGTGAAGTGGTCACACCATTCGACCGAGAAGCCACCGGGAGCGCGAGGATCACCTCCGTTCGAATATCCGGAGTTCTTTCAGTCCTAGATCTCGGACGAGATCCTCTTGTAGTGGTGGAGTGTTGTAACACCCGGATGTAACTTTCCATATTTGTAACTCCAACTCTTGCCATTTTCGCATTGTGATATGATATTCCTCCGTGGTTGGGTTTTTGTCTTTAGTTTTTGCATTTTGTCCATGTCATGCATTTCATATCATGTCATCACGTGCATCTCATTTGCATACGTGTTCGTCTCATGATTCCGAGCATTTTTCCCGTTGTCCGTTTTGCAATCCGGCACTCCAATGTCCCCGGCGCCCCTTTTACGCTTTTTCCGTGAGCGGTACTAAACTTTCTCGGAATGGACCGAGGTTTGTCAAGTGGCCTTGGTACACCACCGTAGACCACTGTCAAGTTTGGGTCATTTGGAGCTCGTTTGGTACTCCAACAGTTAACCGTGACTCTCCCAAAGGCCTCTTTTAAGTTGCAGCCCAACTCCCTTCAAAACAGCCCAATAACCCATCTAAGTCACTTCCATGCTCTCCGTCGTTCGATCACGATCGTGTGGGCGAAAACTACACTCCATTTGGAGCTTCCTAGCTCCTTCTACCTATAAATATGCATCTCCTTCCTCCTCTCCGGCGCCTCCCGACGCCTCGTCGGCCTCTCCTTCCTCCTCTCCGGCCGGCAAGCCTCGAGCCGCCGCCGGCTGCCTCGGATCCGATCGGATCTAGATTGGGGTTGACTTCTTCTCCCCCCCCCCCCCCAAATCGCCTAAGTCATATTCCTGTGTTTATTTTATTGCATTTTCGTCATGCCATAACTCTCTGCATATTACTCCGTTTCGTGCGTGTAATATGTCAAAATGTTCGTCTCGAAGAGTAGATCATTTCATCTCATTGCATCATTTCCATTTAAGCTCATCTTGATGCCCTAAATGATGTCAGAAGAGGGCTATGTGATGTTAGTTTGTGTTTCTTAACTGAACATGCACTTTTGTCATTTTTGCCATGATTGACGTGTGCATCCTTTGAATTTGAGTCCTACATGTGTTTTGTAATATACCATGCCATCTTTACAGGGGTGTATGCCATGTATTTTTGTGATCTCTGTGGTGACTAGCACAAGCATGCAAACTAGGCTTCCTGATGTTGCTGATTTCAGCCCCTGTTTTGCTGATATTTTTATGCCATGTAAACTTGATGCTACCGAGAGATCCATACATATTTTGAGATACTTCAGTAAGGATGTTTTGAACATATGGTTATGCTATATCCATCCATGCCTTTTTTTGCAATTATGGAGTGCCATAGCTTGAGTAAATCGAGCTCTACTTTTGCTATAAAATGTTTCCTGGCAGATTGTTTACATGTTATTCAATTTTGCCAAGGTTGTTGTAGTTGATCCGTGTATGCTATGATGTTGTTCCTGCCATGTATAGCTTCTATGCCATGTCTTCTTGATGGATGTATGCTTAGTTTATCATGTAATGCTCTGTAGTAAGTGCATTGAGCTCTTAAACATGCCTACTTGTTATCTGTTTTTGTCATGCCCTGTTGCTGAATCTGATAACGAAACTTGCTATATTGACATGGGTGAAACTGTATTTTCTGATCCTTTTTTGCTTATGGTCAGTAAGGGACTTTTGTTCTATGCTTTGCTTAGATTCATTTCATGCTTTGTTTTGCTATTATAAGTTCCTGTAGCATGCTGTTTTCTTGCTCTGAACATTGCTTCCTGATGCTGTTTCTGCCATGTTCAGTAATTTCACTAAGTCTGTGAAGCTGATATATTTTGCGCTTTTGCCATGCTTGTTTGGACCTGTTATGATGTGATTTAGCCGTAGCTCAGTGTTCAATTTTTGTCAAGCATCTTGAGTAGATCACTTCCATATACTTTGTTGGTACGTTTGGGTGCAGTAGCTTAATTTCTTGTTGCTTGCTATGTGGCACCATGCTGTTGATGGCAGATTTGTGTCAATCTTGTTTTGCTTGTCTTTTGCAAACCGTGCATCCGATTCCGGTGATCTTTATATCGATTTCAACCGAAATCATCTCATCTTTCTAGCGGCATACTTGGTTTGCCAAGTTAATTCCTGGTTCATCATCTTCCTTCCGGAGCACGCATACGCATTGCATATCACATCTCACATATCATGCCATGTTTTGCATCATGTTGCTTGTGCATTGCACCGTGATTTATTGTGGTTCCTTTGTTTGTGTTCTTGCTTTGGGTAGAGCCGGGAGACGAGTACGTGAACGAGGAACCTGTTGAGAACGCTTACGAGGATCAAGCTTTCGACAACTCTGAGAACTTTGCAAGCAAGATGACCATACCCTCGAAATCACTTCTATCTTTGCTTGCTAGATGCTCGCTCTTTTGCTATGCCTATGCTACGATGCCTATCACTTTCTTATCATGCCACCCATATTGCCATGTCAAACCTCTAACCATCCTTTCCTAGCAAACCGTTGTTTGGCTATGTTACCGCTTTGCTCAGCCCCTCTTATAGCGTTGCTAGTTGCAGGTGAAGATGAAGTTTGTTCCTTGTTGGAACATGGAGATGGAGATGTTGTTCCTTGTTGGAACATGTTTACTTGTTGGGGATATCACAATATATCTGCTATAATTAATGCATCTATATACTTGGTAAAGGGTGGAAGGCTCGGCCTTATGCCTGGTGTTTTGTTCCACTCTTGCCACCCTAGTTTCCGTCATACCGGTGTTATGTTCCTTGATTTCGCGTTCCTTACACGGTTGGGTGATTTATGGGACCCCCTTGAAAGTTCGCTTTGAATAAGACTCCTCCAGCAAGGCCCAACATTGGTTTCACCATTTGCCACCTAAGCCTTTTCCCCCCGGGTTTTCGCGAGCCCGAGGGTCATCTTTATTTAACCCCCCCGGGCCAATCCTCCTCTGAGCGTTGGTCCAAACTAGAGCCACTTGCGGTGCCACCCTGAGGCAACTTGGGGCATCTTCGGTTGCCGTACGTAGTGTTCATCCGGATGTGCCCTGAGAACGAGATATCTGCAGCTCCTATCGGGATTTGTTGGCACAATCGGGCGGCTTTGCTGGTCTTGTTTTATTCTTTGTCGAAATGTCTTGTAGTCCGGATTCCGAGATCGATCGGGTCTTCCCGGTAGAAGGAATATCCTTCGTTGACCGTGAGAGCTTATAATGGGCTGTTGGGACACCCTGCAGGTATTATCTTTCAAAGCCGTGGCGCGGTTATGAGGCAGATGGGAATTTGTTAATGTCCGGTTGTAGAAAACCGAAGTTGACCTTAATTAAAATACACATCAACGCGTGTGTAACGTGATGGTCTCTTCTCGCGGAGTCCGGAAGTGAACACGATGTTGGAGTAATGATTGACGTAAGTAGTTCGGGATCACTTCTTGATCTCTACTTGCTTCACGACCGTGCCTTGCTTCTCTTCTCGCTCTCTTTTGCGAATGTAGCCACCATATATGCTAGTCGCTGCTGCAGCTCCACCTCACAACTCTGTCCTTCCTATAAGCTTAAATAGTTTTGATCTCGGGTGTGAGATTGCTGAGTCCCGTGACTCACAGATTCTACCAAAACAGTTGCAGTGCCGACGATGCGGCAGGCAGGTGACGCAACCGAGCTCAAGTGGGAGTTCGATGAGGAACGTGGTCGTTACTATGTGTCTTTTCCTGATGATCAGTAGTGGAGCCCTGTAGCGACCCGACCTCAGACGGTCAAGCCTCTGTGTATCCGTGCCATCCCTGGATCAGTATGCTGGCACACACAGTACATCAATGTATATATCAAAGTGCAATCACATGTATAAATAACGTAAAGCTGATATATACCTCATAAGTCTCAGCGGAAACATGTAATCAGGTATGGTGTCCCATCAACGCCGTCGGCAGGTTGAGTGTAGACCATAACCCTGTATCGTAACTCTTACTCGCCGAGGAAATATCTGCAACATGATACGTTGCAGCCGTGTAGGTCAGTACATTGAATGTACCGGCAAGATCACAATAAGAGAAAACAGATGATAAACTATACTATATGCAGTATGGCTTTGTGGCTCTGTATCTGAGTTTTGTTTGCGTAAAAGCTGGTTTTATTTTCCCTACATCAAAGGGATAAATGAAGTCTGTACTATAGAGTTTTCTATCATGACATGGTTCCGCCAACCGATGTCTCATAGCCTAAATTCATCATAAGTTGCCCACAATTAAGTTATCAGTCCGGTGTTGAGAGTTCCGAGATAGATCCAAGTCCAGATGCTCAAATTGTCCGTAACCGGGGACACGGCTAATCGATTAGGTTATAACCCTCTGCAGAGGTTTGTACACTTTTCCCGCAAGATTCGATCCCTCTCTTTACGTTCTCGCACTTCAGGGTGTTTGAGAACAAGATGACCGAAACATGGTCTTCCGAAGAGTTCCTCTGACCACTGTCCGATGCTCATCCCATCCAACCGTAGTTCTACATCTGCTAGCACCGTCCCAGCCAGAGTCACAACTAAGTTCAACCAAGCCAGAGCCCATAATGACTTGCGGTTGCACAGGTAAGCTTCCGGGCATGAAGTATTCTTCCGTCTCTTTGAGTCTGGGTGAAGATTTCCGCAAGATGTCATGGCGCTTCTCCATGCATCCCGGCCAACCACTGGTTTCTCCAGGGTGCCCGTCAACCGTCCTTCACCCAGTAGTGTATTGAATTCTTGTCTCGAGTCTTGAAGTCTTGAGGCCTTGAAAATGCAGTCCTTGCAGATTCCATCATGGAGTTGTCGTCATTGACGTAGAGTCCTCCGTCTTCACACCACTCTCGTGCACTCATACCAACCCCGTCTACTATAGCGTAGCATTAAAACAAATAACGTCCCGGGCTTGGTAACAGGGTGATGGGTTCCTACCTCATGCATAGTACTCAACTACAAGGATTCAATATCACTACTGGAGGGTTGTTGCAAAGATGCCACTAAATGCAATAAAACACGTAGGTATGAAAAACATGGTCAACGTGAACTTGCTCGGTATTACTTGATGAAGATAATAACGCCTCGAATAAAGACTTGGTAGAACTATTCGTCACTCCGTTGAAAATCTATATTAAACAGACAATCATATAAGCAATCATCCTAGCAATCAATTCTATCAATCATAACAATACTCAATCAAAATAAAAGCAACAAGGAAAACCAAGTCGAAAACCAAAGGAAAAACTTCGAAAGAAAAATTCAAGGAAAAACTAGTGGTGACCAACTCACACAAATCTTAACATAACATCACTAAATTACTCTAATATTTTTTTTACAGCAAAGAAAATATAAATCTAATAAAATAACAGAAAATAAATTACTAATTTAATAACTAACAAAAAGAACTAATATAAAACTACTATAACCACCTAGGTAATACTAGAACAAATATAGCAACTAGCAAAACACTAAGACAACTATAACAGCAAATCATTTATTAAAACATTAATAAACTATACTAAATAAATATAACAACTAATGTGTTCACAAATAACAGAAACAAAAACAATATAACTTGAAGTGGAAAAGAATTACTTTTAAAATTAATAAAACTATTTTTATCCACTATCACTATGAACTAAACAAGCAATTACAAAAACAGTAGCTAAACACTAATAAATAACTACAAAAATTTATCTACTGTAGCTAAACATAAACACATAACAACAAGTGAAAATCTACAAAAGTAATGAACTAAAATAATTAAAAACAATCATTACATAACCAAAACAACTATATAACCAAACAGTACTGTTTTTACTAAAATCTAATTTAAAATAGTCCAAAATTACCAAATTAAATCCTACAGCTAAAAAATATCACAAGTGACCAGGAGCAAAAGAATTAATTAAAACCTATTTTAAACTCAAGTTATGGCCAAAATACTAATCTGAACAAAATTTATCAAATTCAAATTTAAACTGCTCAAATTTGAAATCCAGAGACACTAACAGAAACTTCAGCAAATTTGTGACACATAGCAATTGGAATCACTCAAAATACTAAAAACTCTAAAAGATATGAATTTTCTAAGATTGCTATTTTCTGAAAAAATGAATTACGGGATTTCGTGGATCTCACCGGAGTAGTCGTCGTAGTTGGGGAAGAAGATCGGATCCGATGTTGCAGTTGCTCCTAGAGGAAAGGAGATCACGGGACGGTGGAGAGGAGATCATATAAACCTCAGGAAAGGTCGAGGCGCGGCAGCACTTGGCGGCGGTGGCAAGCGGCGGTGAAAGCTACTGCTGCTGCTGCGGAGAGGAGAGGAGAGATGTTGGTTTGATGTGTTGGAGGGGGGGGGGGTGCTTGGGTATTTATAGTGGGGAGGGGAGGGGTTTGCTTGGGGTAGGGGACAAGAAATAGACTAGGATTAGGAAACAAAAGGGAAAAGATCTAGAAACAAATCGGAATAAACGGAAGTAGGAAAAGAATCCTACTAGGATTGGAAAAAGGAGGCTCCCTGGCTCCCTTGGTGCGTGCGGCGATGGCCTTGTGGCCGGCCGGCCGCTGGCTTGGCCTTGGGCCTTGGCCCTTGGCCCGGCGGGGTGCAGCGATTTTTTTTTAAGACAGAGACAACAAAACAAAAATAAAAAATTTTATATAGGCATATAATATATCAAAATTTTCAGAAAAATATTTTCTACAACATGAACACTATTTTAGCTTGAAATGAAATACACACAAATTTTAATAATTCACACAGTGCTACTGGTCCAATAAAATCCAATAAAATCATTTTTAAAATACCAAAATGACTTCAAATTAATTTCTCTCCAATTTTCTGATGTAGGGAATCATGTTACCCTATTTTCCATATATTTTGTTTTCGGAGAAAAATAATTTGAAGAAAACTCAAATAACTCCAAATTGGAAATAAATTCAAAAGAACTTTGAATTTAATTCTTTTAAAACTCCCAACTCATATTTCATTTAATTTGAAGAAGTCATTTTATCTTCTCTCGTGAAAATCATTGAGTTGCATAAAGTTTCAGAATTGGAAATATTTTCCAAATGAAATTCAAATATTTTCAACACCCCTTGTCATTTAAATAAATGGAAGAAGTCATGTCATCTTCTCTCCAGGGTTTTGTGATGAAAAGAATTTGAATCCTCAAGATCATAAAAGCAAAATGAAAGTTTGGGAAAGTCCTTTTATTCCTCTCATTTAACTTTCAAAAAGTTTCAAATTCCACTCAATTTCCCACAATCAATCACTCAACAATCAAACAAACAATCAGAGTTATTTTTTTAATATAACATTCCAAAATTTAGAATTTTGGGATGTTACAAGCCCAGTTGGGACGATCGGGGATCTGTGTAGCATTTGGGGTATCTTCTTTTATTTTGGTTCCGTAGTCGGACCTTGAGTGTAATCTGAATGATGGATGTTTATTTATGTATTGTGTGAAGTGGCATGTAAGCCAACTATGTATCTCTTTCCTTATGTATTACATGGGTTGTGTGAAGATTACCTCACTTGCGACATTGCTTTCAATGCGGTTATGCCTCTAAGTCGTGCTTCGACACGTGGGAGATATAGCCGCATCGAGGGCGTTACAACGCGGTTGGCTACTTTAAAGGATAGTTCGTGGCATTTTCTCGAGGCCACCGTCGGTGCCTTCGACGAAGACTATGAGGTGTTTTCTCAGCATGCACGTGCTTACCTCATCTCGAGAGCCAGCAGGTTGGTGACCGGAGCGGCTCAGGCAACTCACCACTACAACGAGGGCACCCACGATGCGGAGGCCTCTCCCTCTTCCATGTCCAAGGAGCCAATCGTCATCGATATCTCCGACAATGAGGAGTAGCTTGTATTATTATCTCACTATAAGGACCCATGTTCAGTTTGCTAGCTACTGCCTTTCCTTAACAAATTCTAGTGAATTGTGCTATCTACTTTCACCATGCAATCTTCTGCTATAGTGTATATGTTCTATATGTCGTGCAATGTGGTGTTCAATTAACTGCTTGGTTCAATTCTGCAAATGTGATGTTCAATTCTTCAGGGTGCAATATTTCCAAGTTGTTAAGCATGCTTGGTTTGGTTAACTGTCTAATCTTCTACTAGGAGTATGTTATATTGTTCAATTGGTGTTTATTTAACTGCTTGGTTCATTTGTTGTGGCTTGGTTCACTTGTTCTGGTGTTTAGTTAACTGCTTGGTTCAATTCTGCAATGCGATGTTCCATTGTTGTGGCTGCATTCTGTTATTGTATACCATGTGAGGAATAAATCGAATTTGGCTGTACTAAATACACGAGAAACAAATACAATTGCTATATTTCCAAGTTGGTAAGCATGCTTTGTTTGGTTTATGTCCAATCTTCTATTAGGAGTATGTTATATTGTGCAATGTGGTGCTCAGTTAACGTTTGGTTCATTTGTTGTGGTGTTTAGTTAACTGCTTGGTTCAATTCTGTAATGCGATGTTCAATTGTTGTGGCTGCATTCTCTTATTGTATACCATGTGAGGAATAAATCGAATTTGGCTGTACTAAATACATGAGAAACAAATACAATTTCTATATTTCCAAGTTGTTAAGCATGCTTGGTTTGGTTAACTGTTTGATCTTCTATTAGGAGTATGTTATATTGTGCAATGTGGGGCTCAGTTAATGTTTGGTTCATTTGTTGTGGTGTTTAGTTAACTGCTTGGTTCAATTCTGCAATGCGATGTTCAATTGATGTGGCTGCATTCTCTTATTGTATACCATGTGAGGAATAAATCAAATTTGGCTATACTAAATACATGAGAAACAAATACAATTGCTATATTTCCAAGTTTCTAAGCATGCTTGGTTTGGTTAACTGTCTGATCTTCTATTAGGAGTATGTTATATTGTGCAATGTGGTGCTCAGTTAACGTTTGGTTCATTTGTTGTGGTGTTTAGTTAACTGCTTGGTTCAATTCTGTAATGCGATGTTCAATTGTTGTGGCTGCATTCTCTTATTGTATACCATGTGAGGAATAAATCGAATTTGGCTGTACTAAATACATGAGAAACAAATAAAATTGCTATATTTCCAAGTTGTTAAGCATGCTTGGTTTGGTTAACTCTCTGATCTTCTATTAGGAGTATGTTATATTGTGCAATGTGGTGCTCAGTTAACGTTTGGTTCATTTGTTGTGGTGTTTAGTTAACTGCTTGGTTCAATTCTATAATGCGATGTTCAATTGATGTGGCTGCATTCTCTTATTTTATACCATGTGAGGAATAAATCGAATTTGGATGTACTAAATACATGAGAAACAAATACAATTGCTATATTTCCAAGTTGTTAAGCATGCTTGGTTTGGTTAACTGTCTGATCTTCTATTAGGAGTATGTTATATTGTGCAATGTGGTGCTCAGTTAACATTTGGTTCATTTGTTGTGGTGTTTAGTTAACTGCTTGGTTCAATTCTGCAATGCGATGTTCAATTGTTGTGGCTGCATTCTACTATTGTATACCATGTGAGGAATAAATCGAATTTGGCTGCACTTAATACATGATAAACATATACAAGTGCTATATTTCCTAGTTCTTAATCATGCTTGGTTTGGATAAATGGGTTTTCCATGTGGCTTGAATTAATCTGATGAATCTGCAATGTGCTTATTTATCATAAACATATTTTACTGATAGCATGTGAACCCTTACTTAACCGATGACTAACTACCTTATATGTGTTGTGTGGAAACAATGGGAAGCTTGAGGTTTACAAGATGGTACTAACTATTATACCTTGCCTTTTGTATTCCTTTTCCCCATTTCCAATATAGAGAAGATATTTATGCACATCCTTGTTTTCAGGCTTCACTGATGATTACCTCTCAAACCACCTCTATGGTCAGGAGGCAACGAAAGTTCTCATACAACACCCACGGTTCAATATTGAAGTGTTCCTGAAGAGGTCGAAGGATGGACGGTCAATCATCCACGGGCACTGGCCTAAAGTTGCAAAGACCTTCAACATGAATGAAGGATCAATTCGCCTTCCGCTTCAGCAGTTTTCCAGATGAGATGCATCTCTCTATGTATCGTCTATGATGCTAGTTTCAAAAGGTTCTAGATGTTGCATGTGAAACTTGCTGCTAGTGCAGTTGTGTAATGGGTAGTTGAGTGCTGAAGCTATATCATGTTGTACTCTGATGTATTTCAATTATGAAATCCTGCTTCCTTAATATGGAAATTGAATATATTATGTTCTTAATATGAATGTCAATTAGATTAGTAAATGGATTATTAATAATAGGGCAATTAGCCTGCTAATTGGCCAATTAGCTTGCTAATTGGGTTTTCCTATTGCAAACGGTTAATGAGAAACCACCGTGGGCGATGACCTCAGGCAACGCACATAGTTTCTAGGAATAAACCATGTTGGATCAATGAACAATCACACACGACGTTCTCTTCAAAACTGTTTGCGTTACGCCACCTTGCGCAAACGTTTTCCTTGTAGTGACTGTGTGGGATTTATAGATGAACGGAAACGTTTAGTGGTGGCTGAACGAGCCGCCGCATGGTGGCTTATGTTGAAGATGATAATGAAAAGGCTCCTCAGGATGCTCTTAACCTCCTCGATGAAGAGCGTGACCTTGCAGCGGCTTGTTCAGCAATCTTCCAGCAAGATCTGCGTCGATATCATAGTCGCCGGGTTATAACCCGGACCTTTCAAGAAGGTGACTTGGTGCTCCAGCTCATCCAGGATCAAACAGATATGCATAAGTTACCCCCACCTTGGGAAGGGCCTTTTGTGGTCAGCAAAAATATGAACAATGGATCATACTACTTTATGGATGTTCGAGACCACAAGGACTCACGCACGTCAGAGAGGAGACCCGTCGGCCGTGGAATATTGCTCATCTTCAACCTTATTACACCTGAGCCACCGGCTCTTGTGATGTACATACTTCTACCAATGTATATATTATGATTAGTATAATAAAGCCGGCATCCCTGATAATTCAGGGCCTCTTTCATTTCATTTCTGAGTATCTGAGTCTTTATTGTCAATTCATAAGATCACTTGGGGGCTTCCTGCTCATTGAGCATAGCTATGACTACCCTCTTGATTCGGCTTGCACGCCTTGTTACAAATAACATGGGGGCTTCCTGCTCATTGAGCATAGCTATGACTACCCTTTGATCCGGCTTATACGCGACTTGGGGGCTTTTTTGCCCAAGTTATAAGGTTACCAAAGAGAACTTGCTGTAATGAGCAGTTCAAACATAGGTAACCTGCCTTGATGGCTTATTATAGGTCACTTGGGGGCTTCCTGTTCAATGAACATAACTATATTTACCCTTTTGATCGGCTTGGACACCAGGTGTATTCACCAACACTCCGGGTTATCCTACCTTCGTATGTCTGCCACTCCGACCAGGTAATCTTGGAATGACCCGCCATACTCTTGACAGTTAATCTTATAAAGACCCTAAACTTGTTAAAGTTAAAATGGAGGTTGGTCATGTGAGGACCGGCTTACAGGTTTGAATAAAGGATTAACTCAGTGGTTGTCCGGCCCTTGAATAGCACTTGATATTGAGGCTTGGCAGCCTATGAAGGCCTTGTTTTTACCTGATTTGCTATTTGTTTTAAACTTTGTTTAGGTTCATGTTTTTGTGCCATCTTGATGTATGGCTTAAAATTGATTTAGGCCATGTAGCCTTAATCCTTATGACTCATGTTTGAGCATATCTGGGGTTTTGATAACCCGGCCTGGCTTTGGACGATAAGTCGCCAGTATGCCTTGATGTAGCACTTGGAATTCTGCGCTCTAAGTCTTTGGGATGTCACCCTGACTGCATATGGTGTTGTAAGCCAGCAGTATGAACAAATATAACATGTATATTATTTGTTTAGTCTATTAATATGCGAGGTTTTGATAACATGCCCTGGTTATGGACTATACAGTCACCATCGGCTTTTATGTTGGACATCATGATCCGCCCAGTGGTAAACCGCCAGGGCACATGTTATCTGCTTGTGTGTAGGGAATATGATAAATATGACCTATAAGATTGATAATATTGTGAGCAGAAACAGCAGATCTGCCCATATCAAGATTGGCGGTTTAAAGTGTTATAAAGATAAACATGCACGATGGCATGGCAGATCATTCTTTTCAACTAGCCTATTACAAGGTGTCATGTAGCCCAAAAGAATAAGTTTTTTTACGCGCACAACTTCTGTATGGCTGATAGGGAGCCGGGTCGTGGTTCAGTGACCCTGGTCTTGACATGTTGAAGCTTCCAGGTCATCCTGCACCGGTTCTTCTTCTTCTTGTTCACCCATTGGCTGGAAGTCAAATGTGGCCCAGTTGATCCCAGTAAAAGCTCTAAATACAGCTTCATCATCAATAAGGCTTGATGGGTCAATATCAGGAGCGAAGGTATGCTTACGTGTTGGCGGGATAAGGTCCACGGACTCATGAACCGGCGCCTTCACTTTTGCGTTTTCAACATCATAAACTGGATGGTACTTGGAGAGATCAGTTTCCTCAGCCAGTTTGCTTGCCAAAGGACGCGTCTCCCTTACTATATTGGTGAAGTCGTTGGCGCTGAAGGGAGACCCATCTTATTTTAAGCAAGGGCAACCCGTGGCTAGCTCTTCCGGGTCAAGTTCTGCTTGCCATGCCTTGGCCCAGCTCAGTGCGATAATGGCACCGGCTCTAGCGGCTGATCTCTTTAATTCTTCAAATATTTGGGGCAGCACAGACAGTTTTTTTAACACTTCTTTGACGAGGGAAGGTGGATGCTTCTTATGGGAGGCAGCAGAAATAGCTTGTTGAGCACTAGTATACAACTGCTCCACAAGGGTGTACATAGCTTTAAGCGTTACGTGCATGTCTTGACCCAGCTTGGAGCTTCTAGAGCCTCATCAGCAAAAATATTGGAAGTATTCTGTTACTTACCGAAGATGGCAGCTATCATGTTATTGATTTGCTGCTTTAAGCCGGATAACTCGTCAGTCACCGGCTTAAGAGCGGCCTCAACATCTTCTGCTCTTTTCAACAAAGTTGTCTTCTCGGTCTCCCAGCCAGTTCTTTCAGTACTGAAGTCCCTTTTCAATTTTTCAATGTATTCTAAAGCGGTCTTCATCTCTGATTTGGCTTTGGAAGTTTGAGTTTGCTAGTTTGGGATGTTCTGTCTCAGATCAGTGACTTGAGATTCCTTCATATTTAGTTCAGCCTGCCACACAAAAAGGCAGGCAGTATGACGTTATGATGATCATCTTATTTAAAGTCCCAAGCATAATACAAGTATTTTACTTGGCACTTGGGGGCTAATGCACATTGCTCTTTTTTAAGACAAATTCTATGATGACCCGGATAAATTTCTACGACTAAAACCGGTTCATGGGGCTACACATTTGGATTTTATTCATAATTATGGTGATAAGTCCCGGCTTAGCCATGCTGGTTAAGCCGGCCCTTGGGAGCTACATATGCGAAGTTAAGAACTACAATTTCAAGTCCCGGTTCAGCTATGCAGCTTAAGCCAGCCCTTGGGGGCTACTCGTTTTGATTCTACAACTATAGCATGCTATGACATAAATGTAAAATTACAGAGGCTATCTAAAGTCTGCATCATATTAAATTCTATCATATCCAGTAGACTTGGCGGCTGACAGAGATTTACTTATATGGAGAAGATTGTAGTGCTTACTGAGGGAGTCCTGGAGTAGGGGGTCCTTAGGTGTCCGGGCTGTGTGATACGGGTCAGACTGATGGGCCGTGAAGATACAAGGTAGAAGACCTTCCCCCGTGTCCGGATAGGACTCTCCTATGCGTGGATGGCAAGATTGGCGTCTGGATATGTAATTTCCTTCTTCTACAAGCCGACTTTGTACAACCCTAGGCCCCTTCGGTGTGTATATAATACGGAGGGTTTAGTCCGTAGAGGCTATCAGAATTCATATAGGCTAGACATCTAGGGTTTAGCTATTACGATCTCGAGGTAGATCGACTCTTGTAACCCCTACACTCATCAAATACAACCAAGCAGGACATAGTGTTTTACCTCCATCAAGAGGGCCCGAACCTGGGTAAAACATCGTGTTCCCTGTGTCTCTTGTTACCTTCCATCCTCAGATGCACATTTCGGGACCCCCTACCAGAGATCGACCGGTTTTGACATCAACATTGGTGCTTTCATTGGGAGTTCCACTGTGTCATCGGCAGAAGGTTCGATGGCTCGTTCGATCATCAACAACGATGCTATTTCCGGGGAAACTTTTCTCCCTGGTCAACTTTTTGTGTTTGGCGGCTTTGCTCTGCGGGCCAATTCAATTGGCCACCTTGAACAGATCGATAGCTATGCCCCTGGTCATCAAATCAGGTTCGGAAATCTGAATTACATCGCTGATGTCCGAGGAAACTTGATCTTCGAAGGGATCTCGGCCCCGACCGCTCCTCATCTACAAGAAGGGAACATGTCGGATCCGCCATTTGGCTCCGTTCAAGAGTAAACAGTAATCCCTGCCCTGGCCTTAGATCCAGAGCAGACCAACTCATCCGAAGATGGGAGTTTGAAACCCACCGGACTCTCTCCTACTATGGAGCTCCCTGCCGGAGACCCAGAGGCCGCTATAATATCGGCAAGCCTGGAATCAAGCAGGACTCTCCCTATCATTGGGGAGCCAAACTCACCTCTGGATGCTAACTCTGAACTTCCGAGGTCTGCGTCCATTGAGCATGGCTAGGTAGCATTTACCATACCCAGCTCCGCAGGTCCTCGGTTCCCCGTCCAGCCTTCGCTCCTAAACGAGGCCCTAGACTTAATGCGATCTCTAGCCATTACGGAGGTATCACCTCTGAATTACGCCCAGCCCGGAGGGGCTGAGAGTGGGGAATTTTGCATCACACCCATCACCCACTTAATAGCCATTGTCGAGGATTTAATCGACATGCTAGATTATGCGTCCGAAGACATCAACGATATGGACGACGATGCCGGAGACAAACCAGGTCGAAACCCGCCATTTACCGGGCGCTGGACGACCACCTCCACTTATGATGTGTATATGGTAGATACACCTAAAAAGGACGACGATGACGGCAGGCAGGACCCGATTGAGGACAAGCCCGCCGAGGCACCATCAAAATGTCGACGTTAGCGGCGCCGCTCAAAATCGCGTCCATAAAAGGAAAGCAATACCGGCACCGGAGACAACAACACTCCGGATGATGCCGAAGACCCCGAAGACCCCGTCGAGCCTGCATCCGAGCAGGACGAATGGGAGGAGGGACAAGTTAACCCCGACGAACCAGTCGGGAATGAGGACTCGGAGGATAGTAACTATCTACCAATCTCCGATGAGGATGTTAGCCTCGGCAACTTTAACACCCCAGATGTAAAACTTCCATATTTGGCAATATATCTATGTTGGTCTCCATCCAATTCCATTCGGGGTCCCATCTTTTGGTCTCTTTTTGTTTTGATTATGTTGTTCTACTCATTTCATTGCCATGCTTACCTGGTCATATTGCATTTGTGCTTCTTGTCATATTCCTTTTAGCCATCATATGTCATCATCATTTTGTGCATATCTATGTTGTGTTGTGCTTATGTCAACTTGCTTTTCCATGTTATTCATGGATGATATGTTGTTGCATGTTCTATGTGTGATCCATGCATCACCACCTCCATGCATCACCACCTCTCCTTCTATTCCTTTCTTTTGACAAGTGCCATTTTACCCTCCTCCATTAATGTTCAACTCTGCCTCAATATTCTATCACCATGTCATTTACCCCCCTGTAGTATTTCAGCCGTTTTATAAGTTGTTTTGGTTGGGTTTTAAAATGGTTCAAGTTTGAACTCAATTCAAACTTGAATTATTTTACTTCCTCTAAAAATACCCAGATCAATTTTATCAAATACTACACAAATTCAGGACCTTGAGAATATTGTCAGATTTCTCAAAATCCTTCCTTTTAACCCTGTGCTTTTCCTTTTGTTTCTGTCTGAAGAAAATTTGGAAAAGGAGAGCAGGAGAGCTGCCTAGCAGCAGCGGCAACCACCTGGGCTCCGGCCTCCAAGCCGGCCCAGCTAGTTCAGCCCCGCAGCCCTTGTAGCGTGCGCGCCAGCCCGCTCGTTCCCCTCCTCCCTGTCTTCTCGCACCTACGCGCGCGTGCACCCACGCTAGTTCCTCTCCACGTGGCCATCCCGGCCCCGCTCGTCAGCGCCTACCCTGTTCCCCGCACCCACCTTTTTCCCTCTCCTCTCGCCGTCGCCATGGGGACCGCGAGCACGAGAGCGCATGAGCTCGCACCGTCACCCTAGCCCCTACTTATCTCCTCTCCTTGCCCAACCACTCGCTAGGGTTTCCCTCTACCTCCAGCCGCCGCCGCCAGGCTGCCTTAACCACCAGATCCACCGTTACAGCTCCGTCCAGAGCACACCTGAGAGCGCGACGTCGTCGCCGGCGTGCTCTCCGGCCACTTCCACCCCGGAGATCGTGTTTTTCTTCTTCCTCATCATCGTCTTCATCCACGACGTCGACTACGGTGCCCCGGACGACAAGTTCCTCGACGTCCTCTGCTTCCATCTTCCTCTCGGTCAGGACTGCGCCAAGGTTCAGAGCTCTACTCCGTCGCCGCCGGCTCGTCTCCGTCGACCCCGTCATGTCTTTGGGTGAGCTGGGTAACACACCTCCCTCTCCCATCCATCCCATGGCATGTAGGCACCCGTAGAACTCGCCCGATCCGTGTTTTTTTCGCAAGGCCAGAGTGCTCCGGCGAGGTCTGAATTTTTCCTGTGTGTGTACTTGCTGCAGCGCCTGCTGCGTTCTCCAGCCGGATCCCCAAGTTGCTCTCTCTCACACACACGCACGCACCCCTGCGGCAAAGCACCTCACTTGATCTTTGTTGTAGCCTCGCCTCGCCGTGTTAAATGCCGCCATGGCCGCAAGCTCCTACCCACACGCACACCCACACATGCGCGCATGTTCCCTTCCTGCACCGCACGCACTCTGCCCTGCTGATTCCGCAAACCCGCCGGCACCTCCTGAGCCCCGCCGTCGCCGCCGTTGCTCGCCGGTGCCGTCGGCATTTCTCTCTTCTGCCCAGGAGAGGAACCCGTACCAGGAGGGCTTACCTCAAAAGGAGCGAGCTCCCCCCCCCCCTTATCACGATCATGTTAATAGCCCGACTGGTTCCCGTGCCGTGCCTCCACCCAGGCGACCCGGGTTCGATTCCACGCAGGTGCATGAATAAATCCTCCCCCTTTTCTTTTCCTATTTTACTTGTGACAGCGACGCCTCAATTCAATGTCATACACACACCCGCATAGACCCACTGTCATACAAACACGCACACATCTCCCTCTTTTTTTTGTATTTTGTTCTTATTACCCCGCGCTTTCCATTTCGGGAAAGCCCTCTCTTTCCATTTCGGGCAAGTCCATTTCTGGACGTATCCAGATAAGGGAAACTACCATTTCTGTCATTTTCCATTTAAGGCAGTTTTTAACTTGTTGCACTTGTGAATGATTTTCTTCAGCAACCCCAACATATTATATATGTTTTTGGGGTAGAAAAATCCCACCAACCCATTGGTGGCATTCGTTCCTGCATTTGAGCAAGTTCATGAACATGTCATTTTACATCATGATGATGTTTTGTCTTGTTCATGTGATTTAGTTCAAACATGCTACGTGGCTGTTTTGCACATGGATAGCTTCATTTTCATGTCTACTTCATGCTAGTACTTGTTCCATGCCATGACATGCCTGGTAGTGAGTTAATCAAGCTTGTAAAGATGCCATGTTGAATCTGTTTCTGCTATGTCTAGTATTTTCACTGTCTGTAAAACTGTTATATTTTGCACTTTTGCCATGCTTGTTTGGACCTGTTATGGTGTGATTTAGCCGTAGCTCAGTGTTCATCTTTTGTCAAGAATCTTGAGTAGATCACTGCCATATGCTTTGTTGGTACGTTTGGGTGCAGTAGCTTAATTTCTTGTTACTTGCTAAGTGGTATCATGCTGTTAATGGCAGATTTGTGCCATTCTTGTTTTGCTTGCCATTTGCAAACCGTGCATCCGATTCCGGTGATCTTTATATCGATTTCAACCGAAATCATCTCACCTTTCCGGCGGCATACTTGGTTTGCCAAGTTGATGCCTTGTTCATCATTTTCCTTCCGGAGCACGCATATGCATTGCACCTCACATCTCGCATATCATGCCATGTATTGCATCATGTTGTTTGTGCATCGCCCGTGAGGTTCTATTGTTTGTGTTCTTGCTTTGGGTAGAGCCGGGAGACGAGTACATGAATGAGGAAACTGTTGAGAACGCTTACGAGGATCAAGCTTTCGACAACTCTGAGAACTTTGCACGCAAGATGACCATACCCTCGAAATCACTTCTATCTTTGCTTGCTAGATGCTCGATCTTTTGCTATGCCTATGCTACGATGCCTATCACTTGCTTATCATGCCTCCCATATTGCCATGTCAAGCCCCTAACCATCCTTTCCTAGCAAACCGTTGATTGGCGATGTTACCGCTTTGCTCAGCCCCTCTTATAGCGTTGCTAGTTGCAGGTGAAGATGAAGTTTGTTCCTTGTTGGAACATGGAGATGTTGTTCCTTGCTGGAACATGTTTACTTGTTGGGATATCACAATATCTATTGTTTAATTAATGCATCTATATACTTGGTAAAGGGTGGAAGACTCGGCCTTATGCCTGGTGTTTTGTTCCACTCTTGCCACCCTAGTTTCCGTCATACCGGTGTTATGTTCCTTGATTTCGCGTTCCTTACGGTTGGGTGATTTATTGGACCCCTTGACAGTTCGCTTTGAATAAGACTCCTCCAAAGAAGGCCCAACCTTGGTTTTACCATTTGCCTACCACCTACACCTTTTCCCTTGGGTTTTCGCGAGCCCAAGGGTCATCTTTATTTTAGCCCCCCCGGGCCAGTGCCCCTCTGGGTGCTGGTCCGAAACGAGCAGACTGCGGGGCCACCTTGGGGAGACTTGAGGCTTGGTTTTACTCATAGGATGTCTCATCCGGATGTGCCCTGAGAACGAGATATGTGCAGCTCCTCTCGGGATTTGTCGGCACAATCGGGCGGCTTTGCTGGTCTTGTTTTACCATTGTCGAAATGTCTTGTAGTCCGGGATTCCGAGACTGATCGGGTCTTCCCGGTAGAAGGAATATCCTTCGTTGACCGTGAGAGCTTATAATGGGCTTGTTGGGACACCTGCGCAGGTATTATCTTTCAAAGCCGTGCCCGCGGTTATGAGGCAGATGGGAATTTGTTAATGTCGGTTGTAGAAAACCCGAAGTTGACCTTAATTAAAATACATCAACCGCGTGTGTAACCGTGATGGTCTCTTCTCGTGAGTCCAGAAGTGAACACGGTGTTGGAGTTATGTTTGACGTAAGTAGTTTCAGGATCACTTCTTGATCGCTACTAGCTTCATGACCGTGCCTTGCCTCTCTTCTCGCTCTCTTTTGCAGTGTAGCCACCATATATGCTAGTCGCTGCTGCAGCTCCACCTCACAACTTTGTCCTACCTATAAGCTTAAATAGTCTTGATCTCATGGTGTGAGATTGTTGAGTCCCGTGACTCACAGATTCTACCAAAACAGTTGCAGGTGCCGGCGATGCTGTGCGGTGACGCAACCGAGCTCAAGTGGGAGTTCGATGAGGAACGTGGTCGTTACTATGTGTCTTTTCCTGATGATCAGTAGTGGAGCCCAGTTGGGACGATCGGGGATCTGTGTAGCATTTGGGGTATCTTATTTTATTTTGGTTCCGTAGTCGGACCTTGAGTGTAATCTGAATGATGGATGTTTATTTATGTATTGTGTGAAGTGGCGACTGTAAGCCAACTAGTATCTCTTTCCTTATGTATTACATGGGTTGTGTGAAGATTACCTCACTTGCGACATTGCTTTCAATGCGGTTATGCCTCTAAGTCGTGCTTCGACACGTGGGAGATATAGCCGCATCGAGGGCGCTATAAGTTGGTAATCGAGCCATCCCGACTTAGGAGCCCTCGCTGATTGTTTCTTTGGCGTTTTGAGTCTAGAACAAAAATGTTTTGAGTCTTAGGATTATATATATCGGAGAGTAGGATTCTTTTTACTCCTCAATCCCTTCGTCGCTCTGGTGAGGTCTCCTGACGTAGAAGTTTTGGCCCTCCTCTCCTCAAATTAAACTAAAAAAAAATTTAGGATCACGCGGGTATCTTGGAATCGTTCCGATGGTTTTGTGACGAGAACATTGTTCTTGGTGCCTCGACATTTAGGGGTTGTGGCGGTGTCCCGGGAGTTGAGCTCCGAGGTGTTGTCGCCACAATTTTATCGTTGCATTTCGGAATACCGAGCTTTGCCGACATCGAAAATCTCTTTTGTACAGTTGTTGGTGAGATAACCCCGATAACCCAGTACTGGGGCGAGCTCGGGAGTATTGCCATGACTCGTATAACGGATGCTTTTCGAAGGTCGAGGTACACGATTTCCGAAGGTTTCTTGGTTATGTGTTGACGGATGGATACAGCTGGATCTAGGTATTGTTAGTTTGGGTGATATATTTTGTGTCCCCTGTATCCCCAACACCTGATTGCATAACCATAAAGTTTCGGGAGTTTATAGGTGGGATTCAAGTAGCTCTTAGCATTTCTTCCCGCAGATATTTGGTTTGTGATTGGGTAATCCTTACCACTTATTTGTTCCAGTCGTACCTTGTTATTTTTTTTCATCAACCCTTAATCAAGTGGCTTCTCACCTTAATGGACGTGTGATGTTAGCTTTTGGAATTCATTCGTTCATCCTTGTTCGAATGTTTATTGTGAAGACTATATGTTGCAATTTCTATCCGTTGATTCAACTTGTCTATCTGTCTATCAAGATGCTAACGGATGTCACCCTCTTCAGGATGGCTCTGCCAACGCGTCTGAATCCGGAACGCAATGATGGGAGTCAATCGAACCCTCCACCTCCACCCCCGCCTCCGGAGGCATGGCAAGCTATCATGGCAGCCACCAACGCAAATGCTCAGATGATTTTGCAACTCTTGCAAGAGCGTACCCAAGGGCAAGGCAACCAAGGAAATCAAGGTCAAGGCAACAATCAGCCGCACTTTGCTACCCTCAATCAGTTCCTCGCTAATCAGCCGAAGTCTTTCAGCTTCTGTGTCGAGGCCACAGACGCCGACGATTGGCTTGTGGACATCTGCAAACATTTTGAATGTAGCAATGTCGATTCGAGGACTTTGTCAAGTTTGCTTCGTTTCAACTCAAGGACCAAGCTGCCGAGTGGTATCAGCAATACAAAGATTCTAGAGGAGGTCGTGTAATTACCTGGGATGAGTTCCGCCGAGACTTCAAAGCTCACCACATTCCGCAAAGTGTTGTTGAGAGCAAGCGTGAGGAGTTCCGCAATCTCAAGCAAGGCAACATGTCTGTGTATCAATACAATATCCAGTTCCAGAAACTCGCTTGCTTCGCTAAGCAAGATGTCCCTGATGAAAAGAGTATGATCTATCAATTCAGAGGTGGCCTCAGAGAAGATCTGCAATTAGCTCACGTGCTTTTTGAGCCAGAAAAGTATGATGAATTCTACAACATGACACTGAAGCAAGAAGCTGCCCAACTCAAGTGTGAGGCTTCTAAGAAGAGAGTCAGGGACGCAGTTCAGTCTTCTTCTTCCTCACTAGTGGCAGCTAAGCAACAGAAGTTCTGGTTGCCTCCTCCTCCTCCGTTCTGTCAGCCTTACCAGCAGAAGAACTCAGGTGGTCGTGGATCTTCCCACCCACCCAACCCAGGCTATCAGAACAAGTCTAATTCTCAAGCTCCAAGGTCAAATGCTCCTTATCACCGTCCGCGCCTCGGAGGTGACTTGCAACAAATGTCGGCAGAAAGGTCACTACGCGAACAAGTGCTTCAACCAAAGGCGCCTTCCGCCTCCTCCTCCTCCTGTGAGATCTTCCAGCAATGCAGTGGTCAAGCATAATCCCAAGTCTGCAAAGGTGAACATGATGAATGCAGCAAGCAAGAGGATTCTTCCGATGTGATAATGGGTAATCTCTCGATTAATGATATTCTGCAAAGTCTTATTTGATCTGGTGCATCGCATTCTTTCATGTCATATCCTTTTGCATCAAGCACAATGTTGACACAGTAGATTTTGTCCAAAGTTATGCAAGTTGTCTCTCCGGAAAGCTTATGACTTCTAGTTTGATTGCTCGATGTCACTATCAAGATGGGCGACTATAGATTTCTGGCTAAACCAATTGTCCTTGGTGACTCGGATATTGATCTTATTCTTGGGATGGATGGCTTTCTCAGCACAAAGCTCAACTTGATTGTGCTGCTGTGGAAATTCAATTGACTCACTCTTACGAGGATGTGATCATCTATGCCGCTCGTGATGAAACCATTGGTTGTTTTCTCTCAATGAGAAGGGCGAGTTGGATGCTATCTCTCGATTCCATCGCTTATGAGTATCAAGATGTCTTTCCGTAAGAGCTTCCAGAATGCCTCCTCACCGCCGCTTGAGTTAGTTATCGATCTTGAGCCCGCATTGAACCCGCTTTGCAAGCGCCCATACAAGCTTGGACCTAATGAGCTGAAGGAATTGAAGAAACAGCTCGATGAACAAGAGCGTCTGGGTCTGATCAGACCGAGTTCATCTCCTTGGGGTTATGGTGTTCTTTTTGTCTAGAAGAAGGATGGCACGGACCGACTGTGCGTCGATTACCGTCCATTGAATAAGAAGACAATCAAGAACAAGTATCCACTTCCCAACATCAATGAGCTTTTCGAGCAACTCAAAGGTGCTAAAGTGTTCTCCAAGCTTGACCTTCGTATGGGTTATCATCAAATTCGCATTCGTGAACAAGATATTCCCAAGACAGCATTCGAACAAGCTTTGGTTCTTATGAATATCTTGTCATGTCTTTCGCCTTGTCAATGCTCCTCCAACATTCTCTCGAATGATGAACTTCATCTTCAACCCCTACACCAATGAATTCGTATTGGTCTATCTTGATGATATTTTGGTCTTCTCCAAGAATAAGAAGGATCATGCCAAACATTTGCGATTGGTGCTCGACAAGCTCAGAGAGCATCAATTCTATGCGAAGTTTTCCAAATGTGAATTTTGGCTTGATGAAGTTCTTTACCTTGGTCATATCATCTCCGCCAAGGGCATCGCTGTTAACCCCGAGAAGGTGTCTGCAGTTGTGAATTGGGAACCTCCTCAGAATGTCAAGCAGCTTCGCAGTTTTCTTGGACTTGCAAGCTATTGCCGAAGATTCGTTGAGAATTTCTCCAAGATTGCAAAGCCTCTTTCCAACCTCCTCCAGAAGCATGTGAAGTATGTCTGGTCTCCTGAGTGTGACGTTGCTTTCAATACTCCCAAATAGAAACTCGTCACAGCTCCTGTCTTATCTCCTCCTGATGAATCCAAACCATTCGAAGTTTTCTGTGATGCTTCTCTTCAAGGTTTCGGTGCTGTGTTAATGCAAGAGAAGAAAGTTGTGGCCTATACCTCTTGTCAGTTGAAGCCCAACGAAAAGAACTACCCCACTCACGATCTTGAGTTGGCGGCAGTTGTCCATGCATTAATAACTTGGAGACATCTCTTGTTGGGAAGGAAAGTGGACATATTCACCGATCACAAGAGTCTCAAGTATATCTTCACTCAACCCAACCTCAACCTCAGGCAAACTCGATGGGTCGAAATGATTCAAGAGTACAATCCGAGTATTGAATATACTCCAGGCAAGGCCAATGTCATTGCAGATGCTTTGAGCAGGAAGGCTTATTGCAACAGCTTAATTCTCAAGCCCTTCCAATCGGACCTTTGTGAAGCTTTCCGCAAGATGAATCTTCAAGTTGTTCCTCAAGGTTTTCTTGCCAACCTCATAGTCTCTCCTACTTTGGGAGACCAAATTCGTGAGGCACAACTCCTGGATACCATGGTGAAAAAGGTGAAACGTGGTATCGACAAGGGCATTTCCAAATTCAAGTGCTTCCACATTGATGACAAAGATACTCTTTTCTTCGAGGACCGGATTGTGGTTCCTAAGGGTGATCTACGTAAAGTCATTATGAACGAGGCGCACAATTCTCTTCTATCCATTCATCCTGGAAGTACGAAGATGTACCACGACCTCAAGCAGTCGTATTGGTGGACTCGAATGAAGCGAGAAATTGCTCAATTCGTGAATGAGTGTGATGTCTGCAGAAGGGTGAAAGCAGAACACCAACGACCAGCTGGTCTCCTCCAACCTCTTGCTATTCCAGAATGGAAGTTTGATCATATCGATATGGACTTCGTGACTGGATTTCCTAAGTCCAAGCGTGGAAATGATGCTATCTTCGTTGTCATTGACAAGCTTACTAAAGTGGCTCATTTTCTTCCTATCAAAGAATCGATCACAGCAGCTCAGTTGGCAGAGCTATACACCTCCAGAATTGTCTCCTTGCACGGAATTCCACAATTGATCTCTTCAGACCGTGGAAGCATCTTCACCTCCAAGTTTTGGGACTCCTTTCAGAAGGCCATGGGCACAAACATTCGTTTCAGCACAGCTTTCCACCCTCAAACAAGTGGCCAAGTCGAGCGAGTCAATCAAATCCTTGAAGACATGCTCAGGGCTTGTGTCATTTCCTTCGGTATGAAGTGGGAAGATTGTCTTCCATATGCCGAGTTCTCCTACAACAACAGCTTCCAAGCGAGTTCGGGCAAGGCCCCATTCGAAATTCTCTATGGCAGAAAGTGTCGTACTCCTCTCAATTGGTCCGAGACAGGTGAACGCCAACTTCTTGGCAACGACTTGATCACAGAAGCCGAAGAAATGTGCAAAGTCATTCGTGAGAATCTCAAAGCCGTGCAATCGCGCCAGAAGAGCTATTATGATGACAAGCACCGTGATGTGGCTTTTGAAATCGGAGACCATGTCTACCTCCGCGTCTCTCCAACAAAAGGCACTCGTCGCTTCGGTATCAAATGGAAGCTTGCCCCTAGATACGTGGGTCCTTTCAAGATCATTGGCAAAAGAGGCGATCTCGCCTATCAACTTGAACTTCCGTCCAACTTCGCGAATGTGCACGATGTGTTTCACGTGTCTCAGCTTCGCAAGTGCTTCAAGACTCCTGAGCGCACTATCAACTTCGAAGAAATTGACCTCCAAGAAGATCTCTTATCATGAGCACCCGCTGCTATTCTTGAAGAAACCGAGCGCAAGACTCGCAACAAGTCAATCAAATTCCTGAAAGTGAAGTGGTCACACCTTTCCGACCGAGAAGCCACCTGGGAGCGCGAGGATCAACTCCGTTCTGAATATCCGGAGTTCTTTCAGTCCTAGATCTCGGGGTGAGATCCTCTTGTAGTGGTGGAGTGTTGTAACACCCCAGATGTAAAACTTCCATATTTGGCAATATATCTATGTTGGTCTCCATCCAATTCCATTCGGGGTCCCATCTTTTGGTCTCTTTTTGTTTTGATTATGTTGTTCTACTCATTTCATTGCCATGCTTACCTGGTCATATTGCATTTGTGCTTCTTTTCATATTCCTCTTAGCCATCATATGTCATCATCATTTTGTGCATATCTATGTTGTGTTGTGCTTATGTCAACTTGCTTTTCCATGTTATTCATGGATGATATGTTGTTGCATGTTCTATGTGTGATCCATGCATCACCACCTCCATGCATCACCACCTCTCCTTCTATTCATTTCTTTTGACAAGTGCCATTTTACCCTCCTCCATTAATGTTCAACTCTGCCTCAATATTCTATCACCATGTCATTTACCCCCCTGTAGTATTTCAGCCGTTTTATAAGTTGTTTTGGTTGGGTTTTAAAATGGTTCAAGTTTGAACTCAATTCAAACTTGAATTATTTTACTTCCTCTAAAAATACCCAGATCAATTTTATCAAATACTACACAAATTCAAGACCTTGAGAATATTGTCAGATTTCTCAAAATCCTTCCTTTTAACCCTGTGCTTTTCCTTTTGTTTCTGTCTGAAGAAAATTTGGAAAAGGAGAGCAGGAGAGCTGCCTAGCAGCAGCGGCAACCACTGGCTCCGCCTCCAAGCCGCCCAGCTAGTTCAGCCCCACAGCCCTTGTAGCGCAAGGGCCAGCCCGCCATTCCCTCCTCCTGTCTTCAAGACCACGCACTGGCGTGCACCCCGCTAGTTCCTCTCCACGTGGCCATCCGGCCCCGCCACAAGACCTACCTTGTTCCCCGCACCCACCTTTTTCCCTCTCCTCTCGCCGTCGCCATGGGGACCGCGAGCATGAGAGCGCATGAGCTCGCACCGTCACCCTAGCCCCTACTTATCTCCTCTCCTTGCCCAACCACTCGCTAGGGTTTCCCTCTACCTCGGCCGCCGCCGCCAGTTGCCTTAACCACCAGATCCACTGTTATAGCTCCGCCCAGAAAGACTTTTGAAGCGCGACCTGCGTCGCCGGCGTGCTCTCCGCCACTTCCACCCGGAGATCGTGTTTTTCTTCTTCCTCGTCGTCGTCTTCATCCACGACGTCGACTACGGTGCCCCGGACGACAAGTTCCTCGACGTCCTCTGCTTCCATCTTCCTCTCGGTCAGGACCGCGCCAAGGTTCAGAGCTCTACTCCGTCGCCGCCGGCTCGTCTCCGTCGACTCCGTCGTGTCTTTGGGTGAGCTGGGTAACACACCTCCCTCTCCCATCCATCCCATGGCATGTAGGCACCCGTAGAACTCGCCCGATCCGTGTTTTTTTCCGCGCTCGTAGTGCTCCGGCGAGGTCTGAATTTTTCCTTGTGTGTGTACTTGCTGCAGCGCGCCCGCGCGTTCTCCAGCTTCGGATCCCCAAGTTGCTCTCTCTCACACACACGCACGCACGCGCCCTGCGGTCAGCAGCTCACTGTGGTTGTTGTATCCCTGCCTCGCCGTGTTCGCCGCCATGGCCGCAAGCTCCCGCCCACACGCACACCCACACATGCGCCGACGTTCCTTCCTGCACCGCGACGCACTCTGCCTCGCTGATTCCGCACACCGCGCGGCACTCTCGAGCCCCGCCGTCGCGTCGTTGCTTTCGCCCGGTGCCGTCGGCGTTTCTCTCTTCGCCAGAGAGGAACCGTGCATCAGAGGGCTTACCTCAAAAGGAGCGAGCTCCCCTTATCACGATCATGTTAATAGCCCGACTGGTTCCCGTGCCGTGCCTCCACCCAGGCGACCTGGGTTCGATCCCCAGCGGGTGCATGAATAAATCCTCCCCCTTTTCTTTTCCTATTTTACTTGTGACACTGACGTCTCAGCCCCACTGTCATACACACACCCGCAAAGACCCACTGTCATACAAACACGCACACATCTCCCTTTTTTTTTGTATTTTGTTCTTATTACCCGCCGCTTTCCATTTCGGGAAAGCCCTCTCTTTCCATTTCAGGCAAGTCCATTTCTGGACGTATCCAGATAAGGGAAACTGCCATTTCTGTCATTTTCCATTTAAGGCAGTTTTTAACTTGTTGCACTTGTGAATGATTTTCTTCAGCAACCCCAACATATTATATATGTTTTTGGGGTAGAAAAATCCCACCAACCCATTGGTGGCATTCGTTCCTGCATTTGAGCAAGTTCATGAACATGTCATTTTACATCATGATGATGTTTTGTCTTGTTCATGTGATTTAGTTCAAACATGCTACGTGGCTGTTTTGCACATGGATAGCTTCATTTTCATGTCTACTTCATGCTAGTACTTGTTCCATGCCATGACATGCCTGGTAGTGAGTTAATCAAGCTTGTAAAGATGCCATGTTGAATCTGTTTCTGCTATGTCTAGTATTTTCACCGCTTGTAAACTGTTATATTTTGCACTTTTGCCATGCTTTTTGGACTGTTATGGTGTGATTTAGCCGTAGCTCGTTGTTCATCTTTTGTCAAGAATCTTGAGTAGATCACGGCCATATGCTTTGTTGGTACGTTTGGGTGCAGTAGCTTAATTTCTTGTTTCTTGCTAAGTGGTATCATGCTGTTAATGGCAGATTTGTGCCATTCTTGTTTTGCTTGCCATTTGCAAACCGTGCATCCGATTCCAGTGATCTTTATATCGATTTCAACCGAAATCATCTCACCTTTCCGGCGGCATACTTGGTTTGCCAAGTTGATGCCTTGTTCATCATTTTCCTTCCGGAGCACGCATATGCATTGCACCTCACATCTCGCATATCATGCCATGTATTGCATCATGTTGTTTGTACATCGCCCGTGATTTATTGTGGTTCCATTGTTTGTGTTCTTGCTTTGGGTAGAGCCAGAGACGAGTACGTGAACGAGGAACCTGTTGAGAACGCCACGAGGATCAAGCTTTCGACAACTCGAGAACTTTGCGCAAGATGACCATACCCTCGAAATCACTTCTATCTTTGCTTGCTAGATGCTCGATCTTTTGCTATGCCTATGCTACGATGCCTATCACTTGCTTATCATGCCTCCCATATTGCCATGTCAAGCCCCTAACCATCCTTTCCTAGCAAACCGTTGATTGGCGATGTTACCGCTTTGCTCGGCCCTCTTATAGCGTTGCTAGTTGCGGTGAAGATGAAGTTTGTTCCTTGTTGAACATGGAGATGTTGTTCCTTGTCTGGAACATGTATACTTGTTGGGATATCACAATATCTATTGTTTAATTAATGCATCTATATACTTGGTAAAGGATGGAAGACTCGGCCTTATGCCTGGTGTTTTGTTCCACTCTTGCCACCCTAGTTTCCGTCATACCGGTGTTATGTTCCTTGATTTCGCGTTCCTTACACGGTTGGGTGATTTATTGGACCCCCTTGACAGTTCGCTTTGAATAAGACTCCTCCAGCAAGGCCCAACCTTGGTTTTACCATTTGCCTACCACCTACACCTTTTCCCTTGGGTTTTCGCGAGCCCAAGGGTCATCTTTACTTTAGCCCCGGCCGGTGCCCCCGGGTGCTGGTCCAAACGAGCAGATCAAGGGGCCACCTTGGGGAGACTTGAGGCTTGGTTTTACTCATAGGATGTCTCATCCGGATGTGCCCTGAGAACGAGATATGTGCAGCTCCTCTCGGGATTTGTCAAGACAATCGGGCGGCTTTGTTGGTCTTGTTTTACCATTGTCGAAATGTCTTGTAGTCCGGGATTCCGAGATCGATCGGGTCTTCCAGTAGAAGGAATATCCTTCGTTGACCGTGAGAGCTTATAATGGGCTTGTTGGGACACCCCGCAGGTATTATCTTTCAAAGCCGTGCCCGCGGTTATGAGGCGATGGGAATTTGTTAATGTCCGGTTGTAGAAAACCCGAAGTTGACCTTAATTAAAATACATCAACCGCGTGTGTAACCGTGATGGTCTCTTCTCGGCGGAGTCCGGGAAGTGAACACGGTGTTGGAGTTATGTTTGACGTAAGTAGTTTCAGGATCACTTCTTGATCGCTACTAGCTTCACGACCGTGCCTTGCCTCTCTTCTCGCTCTCTTTTGCGAGTGTAGCCACCATATATGCTAGTCGCTTGCTGCAGCTCCACCTCACAACTTTGTCCTACCTATAAGCTTAAATAGTCTTGATCTCGCGGGTGTGAGATTGCTGAGTCCCGTGACTCACAGATTCTACCAAAACAGTTGCAGTGCCGATGATGCGGGCAGGTGACGCAACCGAGCTCAAGTGGGAGTTCGACGAGGAACGTGGTCGTTACTATGTGTCTTTTCCTGATGATCAGTAGTGGAGCCCAGTTGGGACGATCGGGGAGCTGTGTAGCATTTGGGGTAGTCTTCTTTTATTTTGGTTCCGTAGTCGGACTTTGAGTGTAATTTGGATAATGGATGTTTATTTATGTATTGTGTGAAGTGGCGACTGTAAGCCAACTATGTATATCTTTCCGTTATGTATTACATGGGTTGTGTGAAGATTACCTCACTTGCGACATTGATTTCAATGCGGTTATGCCTCTAAGTCGTGCTTCGACACGTGGGAGATATAGCCGCATCGAGGGCGTTACAGCAACGAAGACATCATCGTGCCAGAGGAACCCCTCGAGCAAGAGCGCTGTGAGGAGCCAAAAAAAAGAAACAGCAACAACTTCAAGCCAAACAAGATACGCTCAATCACAGATGGACACAGGTCCTAGCCGCCGAGGAGTACGGCCTCGAACACCCAACAAAGAGTTACCTGAAGCATTGGCTACTGCCACAATTTGACGATGTGGCCCTTGAGCCAATACCATCAAGATATAATCACGCTGACAAACCAGACCGACCACCATGTGGACGAGACAAAGCGGCTGCTTATGCCGAACACCAGCCCGCGCCACCTCACCGTCGAGGCAGAGAGGGAGCAGCTCCGGGCTACACATACGACTTACGCCAGGACCAGGACAATGGAGCCGGTCAGGCTAGATCAATCTATGGATCAAGGGGGCATGCTCCAACGCGAGATGACGGCCATCAAGCCTGGAGCGATAAGCATAACCACACTCGTGTTGAAAACCGAACATGGATGTCATCCGAACTCCGTCGTGATGTTGCCCGATACAGAGGAGTCGCACACCCTTTGTGCTTTACCGATGAGGTAATGCATCACCACTTTCCACAAGGGTTTAAACCCGTGAACATCGAACCATACGATGGAACGATGGATCATGCTGTATGGATCAAAGATTTTCTTCTCCATATTCACATGGCTCGTGGTGATGATCTACACGCCATCAAATACCTCCCCCTAAAGCTAAAGGGACCAGCACGGAACTTGCTAAATAGCCTCCCTGAGAACTCTATTGGGAGCTGGGAAGATTTGGAGGATGCCTACCGAGACAACTCCCAAGGTACTTACGTCCAGCACCGGCCACCGATGACCTCAGTCACATAGTCCAGCAACTCGGAGAGTCAGCCCACAAACTCTGGACTCGGCTCTTAATTAAAAAGAACCAAATCGTCAACTGTCCAGACGCTAAAGCCTTAGCGGCCTTTAAACATAGAGTCCGCGAGGAATGGCTTGCCCGACACCTCGGTCAAGAAAAGCAGAAGTCTATGGCAGCTCTTACCGCACTCATGACCTGCTTCTGCAGGGGAGAAGACAGTTGGTTAGCTCGTAGAAGCAACATTACCAGCGATCCCGGCACCTCCGAAGCCAGGGATGGCAACAGACAGCCACGATGTAACAAGCACAAGCGTCGGAACAACAATGAAGAAACCGAAGATACAGCGGTCAACACCGGATTCAGCAGCTCCAAACCCGGTTAGCAGAAGAAGCCATTCAAAGGAAACAGGGACGGCCCATCCAATTTGGACAAAATACTCGACCGGCCTTGCCAGATTCATGGTACCCCCGACAAGCCTGCAAATCATTCCAACAGAAACTGTTGGGTCTTCAAATAGGCCGGTAAGCTAAATACCGAACATAAGGGGAAAGGGCCGCCAAGCGAGGACGATGATGAGCCCCGCCCACCGAACACAGGGGGGACAAAATAAATTTCCCCCTAAGGTAAAAATAGTGAATATGATATACGTCACTCATATCCCCAAGAGGGAGCGCAAACGCGCATTAAGGGACGTCTACGCGGTAGAGCCGGTCGCCCCAAAATTCAACCCATGGTCGGCTTGTCCGATCACCTTTGATCGCAAGGACCACCCGACCAGTATCCGTCAAGGGGGTTCGGTAGCCCTGGTCCTCGATCCAATCATTGATGGATTCCATCTCACTCAAGTCCTTATGGACGGCGGCAGCAGTCTTAACCTGATCTATCAAGACACTATCCGCAAAGTGGGTATTGACCCGTCAAGAATCAAGCCTAGTAACACCACCTTTAAAGGAGTGATACCCGGCGTAGAGGCCCGCTGCACAGGTTCATTAACATTGGAAGTAGTCTTCAGTTCACCAGATAACTTCTGAAGCAAAGACTTGATCTTCGACATTGTCCCCTTCCGCAGTGGTTATCACGCACTGCTCGGATGCACTGCCTTCGCCCGCTTCAATGCAGTCGCGCACTATGCTTACTTAAAGCTCAAGATGCCCGGACCGCGTGGTGTTATCACAATCAATGGAAATATGGAGCGATCCCTCCGTACTGAGGAGCATACCGTGGCCCTCGCAGCCGAGGTACAGATCGGCCTCATCAAGCCGAACACTTCATCGGCCATCCAGCCCCCAGAACTGTTAAACGAGTCTGGCCTACTCCGCAGAACGACAACTCAGTGAATCCAGAGCTGGACTAGCAGTTCCGCCTCCATCAATCGCCCCATCTAACTGCGGCATATGTACCGCGTGTGCATAACTACACACTTAAAATACCTTGGGCAATGAGGATAGGGTCTATAGTGCCCCATCTAACGGAGGCATACTGTGGATAGGGTCTATAGTGCGGCTCGACCCTATTTTGACCTCAACTTCTGCTTCTTTTTTCCCCTCATATTACAGGTTCGTTAAAACCTAATCACCTTACGGTCGTACAAGGGCTCTTTCCCAGGCCCCTTTTATATATAAACGATCATCGATTTATCCTCTCAAAGGATCTTGCTCCAAGGCGATAGCGGCGCAGACGTGCGGCAGGGTGTCAAGGGGATCTTCAAGAATACCTTTTTCTTTTTAGGCCTTGTATACGACTTCCCCTTGTTTACAAATTCTCGGCATGTAAAATAGCCTTGATGTTTAGGCATTATCTGTAATAACACGTTTTGACGTATCAAACAGATTATAATTGAAACAGTTTTTTTTGGCTGCCAACCCCTGTTTGGTGTTGGTTTATTTCATAATCTGTATTTCCTCTTCACTTCAGATTGCCATATATACTTTGGTACGGCTTAAATGTCGGGGTCTCTATTCGGCCACGTATATTTTCAAAAGTCCGAACACTTCTAGAGTATGCTTAGGCATCCCGAATATTGCATTATATGCATCAACTCCGAATCATGTCTTTGGTCAATAGTTGGGTTGCCCGACTCCTATGATTACCACCTTACGTTCCGCTCGTTCGGCTAAGGTAGTAAAGGGAGAACTACTGCGATTGTGTTTCTGGTTCGTCCGGTCAAACACCTTAGTAGAGAAAGCCGAAAACTGACTGTCATGATATGGCGAGAGCTAATTGGTGATTCCGCGACTTGCTACAAATCTTTCACGATTTACTCCATATTATACGAAGGACTGGCCTTCTCCTAGTCATGCGTCTGAGGCATCCCAGTTGGGATGGCCGCATATGCACCAGGGGCTAATACTTCGCCCCACCGTCAAACTCATGTGGCTAAGTGAAAGTAATAAAGCCGCATAGTCTGATTGCCTGATTCGCTGCGCAGACACCTCCTTTATGGACCAAGACGTTGGATCAAGTGTGACCGCGCGCTATCCCGAACACCCCCGTTGCATTTACGTGGGGGCTGAAGCCGGCGACTGGCAAACTTTTAGAATTAAAAACTGCCGCACAGGAGAAAAATAATTTCAGATAAAAGCATAAATATATTATAGGCCTTGGTTCATAACACAAAGTTTGGATGAACATAATACATTCACTCAAAGAATGATATCCTTTGAGCATTGGCCCTCTACTATTCGGGCACCCGCCAGGACGTCGTGTACCGCTCCGGCTTGCGGTTGTCCTTGCCTTCGGGTGGGCCTTCAGTTGCTACGACGGTGGCCTTCATCTTCGCCCAGTGCATATTGACACGGGCAAAGGCCATTCGCGCACCCTCTATGCACGTCGAGCGCTTCACAGCTTCAACCCGGAGCAACGCATCGACAAGTCGCATCACCAAGCCGAAGTAGCTGCTCAGAATGGGTTCGGCTGGCCAAAGCCAGACTATGATGTCCTTCATGGCCAAGCTGGACATCCTATGCAGCTCCGCCAGTTACTTCATCTTGTTGTTCAACAACACCGGGTGTTCCTGCGCCAGGAACTGTGACCAGAAGAGCTTCTCCGTTGAGCTCCACTCTTGGGCTCGGAAGAATTACGCGGTGACGGCGGCACTCCTCGGAAGATCCACAAAGGCGTCTGTAGAACTCCATAGTCGAGTGAGCAAGGCATATCTCTGACCCCCAAATATACTCTGCAAGAGAAAGGGCTTACCAACCGCTATCTGCTCGGCCTGCCGAATCTCCTCCCGAGCACTCCAGGACTCGGTCCGCGCTTCTTTGGCCTCTTGGAGGGCTTTCGCGAGATCGACTGCTTGGGTCGTACTCTTCTCCTCCAAAGTCTCGCACTTGTCGATGGCGTCCTTCAGCTCTTGCTCCACCTCGGCTACCCTCTCCTCGTGCTGGCGGCGCGTGACCTGTTCGGTCTTCAGTTCCGCAGCCGCTTTATCAGCGGCCGCTTTATTTGCCCTCGCCTCCTCCCTGGCCCGCGCGAGGGCGCTCTTGAGGGTCTCGAGCTCGGCCCCGCTACCTGCATTCATATACACAACGGTACATAAGTTACACTTTGAGTTTGCATATCACCTCAGATGTATGATCAAGCTCTTTCAAAAGTACACACATACCTTGCACCTCATCGAACCGCTTGCTAATGCGGTCGATCTCATCATCAGCCAGCTTCAGCTTTCGATTGAGTTTGTAAACTTCAGCGGCCTGGGCGATCGCTGGCAATAGGGAAGCCTTTATCTAATAGAAAAGTACGTCACCTCTTCCAAATCCTACGTGATCCTCTGTTCGGCCTTTTTCAAAAACCAAACAAAGTCTCAGGGGCTACTATCTATATACATGTATATTTCCTTTATATGAAAAGCGTCTAAGAGTATTAAGTTGCATACCTCGAAGCCTGTTAGCAGGCTGGTGAAGGCTTCATTCAGCCCGCTCTTGGCAAACTAAACCTTCTAAACCACCACACCCATCAGGGTGCGGTGCTCCTGCATGATGGCAGCATGTTGTAGTGCTTCCACTAGAGTATTCGGCGCCTCCAGATTAGTGGAGGTCGCTGTCGGAGCCGACGCACCCCCCTCCTTCAAAGGGGGTTGCTCGCTCGATTCCGGAGACATATGGGTGTCCAGAATAATGTTCGGCTGGGGACCGGATTGGTCAGGGCCCCCGTCGTCGGTCGCCATGGGGGTTGCACCCCCCAGGTTTTCGGCAGCCGAGGCATTACCCTCGGGCACCATCTCGGCAGCCTTACCCACCCCTCCGCATCCTAGAGAGTCCCTTCGAGACAACACCTCGGTGTTATCCGCGATGGTTGGCTGAGAGGCTTGCGGAGGCGTCTCGCTCTCCACCATCTCTGGTGCCAGAGAACTCCCCTCAGATAGCGATGGGTTGGGCAGGTCGCGAGCAGGGCTGAAATACACACAATGTAATATGTTATATTAAAAACATAGAAGGTCGAATACTTGTAGTGAATCCTTTGGTACTTATGATTCGGCCAGGGGCTTTTACGTGGGAAGCCTCTTGGGGATGGGTTCGGCCTCTGAATCCGAACCATCCGAGAGGGTCACTTTCCTCCTCTTGGACGCCCCCTCCCCCGGGTCTGTGGAGGCTGCCCTTTTCTTCTTCCTCTCCTTGAGAGGGGAGTCACTTTCCGCCTCCTCCTCCTCTTAGTCTTCATCTCCCTCGTGGGAGGAGGGGACTTCAGTCTCTCCGGACACTCTGTCCGAAGTACCCTTACGGCGGAGGCCGCCCTTGGCCTCCTGGCTCTTCTTTTTGGCCTTCTTCTCCGGTGCCTGATAGGGTGCCGGGACCAGCATCTTCGTTAGCAGGGGAGCAGCCAGATCTTCAGGCAGGGGAGCCAGACACTTGGTCCGCTCCACCTTTGCTATCCATCCCTAAATGAGGGACCGAAAACTCATTTTGCCCAATAACTTATGAACTGAATGTATGTTCAGGAATAACACACTTACCGGTGCGGCCGGGTTCTCGCTCTCGAGGCCGATGTCTTCGGTCTTCTTCGGCCACGCTTTCTGGGCCTTGAAGAGCAGCTTCCAGATATCTTCGTGCGTTGTGCCAAATAAGTGCTTCAGGGTCCATGGATCTTATGGATTAAACTCCCACATGTGGGAGGGCCGGAGTTGGCAGGGAAGGATTCGGTGGAAGAGCATCACCTGAATCACGTTTGTGAGACTGGTGTTCTTGCTTATCATGTTTGTGATACGCTTTTGCAACATCAACACTTCCGCCGTGGATCCCCAACCTAGACCCTTGTTGGTCCATGACGCGAGCCGCATAGGGGGCCTGGATCTGAACTCAGGAGTGGCCGCCCACCTGGCGCCGCGGGGTTTGGTGATGTAGAACCGCTCCTGGTGCCACACCTTGACGGTATCCACAAAGGCCCCTTTAGGCCAAGTGGTGTTGGGGAGCTTGCTCACCATGGCGCCACCGCAGTCCGCATGCTACCCGTCGACCACATTCGGCTTCACATTGAAGACTTTTAGCCATAGGCCGAAGTGTGGGGGGATGCAGAGTAGCGCCTCACACACGACAATAAACGTTGAGATGTGTAGGAAAGAGTTCGGGCTAGATCATGGAAATCTAGTCCATAGTAGAACATGAGGCCGCGGACAAAGGGGTGGAGGGGAAACCCTAGCCCGCGGAGGAAGTGAGGGATGAACACAACCCTTTCGCCGGGCTCCGGGGTAGGGATGACTTGCTCCTTAGTAGGGAGCCTGTGTGCGATGTCCGCAGACAGGTATCCCGCCTCCCGGAGCTCCTTGACGTCGTTCTCCGTGATGGAGGAGGCCTCCCACTTTCCCTTCGAACCAGATCCGGACATAGCTGGAAAGGTTGGTAGCGGTGGAAAAGATTGAAGCTTGGGCGCTAGAGCTTAAGGATGAGAAAACAGGAGAAGGAAGAAGGCCTGGGGAGAAAAGAGGGATATTTATCCACTTATATAGGCAATGAATATCAAGCGCCCCCACCCACCTCAATCCTTAAAACTTGCCTGTTCCCAAGGGGTCGTGCGAATGGCACGGTTTGATTACCCAAACCCTTATTGATGAGGATCCCGTGATAGGCGGACTCGATCTCTCTTTTGACAGGACATGTCAATAGAGGCTGTGCCTCGAAACACGAAGGGGGAGGTGAAAAAACAGTTCGAAATAGTAAAGGGGCCTGACGTGACGTTTCGCCGAAAAGTTGTTAGTTGACAAACATTAACTTGATTAAATATTTTGCCTTCATGGTTGAGGGTTGTGACTATCATGCAGAGCCAGATACAGCTCTTTTGTTTAGAAGATTGCTTTGAAGTATTCGGGAGGAGGAACCCGCCTTCCAATGCCGAAGACAATCTGCGTGCCGAACATATCATCATTGAAGACTGGTTCAGGGGCTACTGAGGGAGTCCTAGATTAGGGGGTCCTCGGGTGTCCGGGCTGTGTGATATGGGCCGGACTGATGGGCCGTGAATATACAAGGTAGAAGACCTTCCCCCATGTCCGGATAGGACTCTCCTATGTGTGGATGGCAAGATTGACGTCCCGATATGTAATTTCCTTCTTCTGTAAGCCTACTCTGTACCACCCTAGGCCCCTCCGATGTGTATATAAACCGGAGGGTTTAGTCCGTAGAGGCTATCAAAATTCATATAGGCTAGACATCTAGGGTTTAGCTATTATGATCTCGGGGTAGTTCTACTCTTGTAACCCCTACACTCATCAAATACAATCAAGCAAGACGTAGGGTTTTACCTCCATCAAGAGGGCCCGAACCTGGGTAAAACATCATGTTCCCTTTGTCCCTTGTTACCTTCGATCCTCAGACGCACAGTTCGGGACCCCGTACCCGAGATCGGCCGGTTTTGACACCGACACTTACCTCAAAACGCTCCTTCATGAGGTTGACCAGGCCAGCTTGAAAGTCACGGCCGGTGTGAAGGCGGTTTAGATAACCGGCATGAATCTCTTGAGCATTGAACTGGGCGTAACTTTCCAAGTACAGTTTCCACCCGCCCTTATCAACAGCTGAAATTTCTTCTTTGGTGTTGTGCTTGGATAAGACGGTGGGGTTGCCTGGAGCTGTATAAGTCGTCACAGCAACTGTTACATCTTCAGTTTCATGAGCAGGCTGAGTGGGACTGGGCGGCATAGCATTCTCCGGATCAACGTTCATGGAGTCCATGGTGACATGGTGCTCCTCTGGTGGCGGATCATCCATTGCTACTTCAGAAGTTTGATGCAAAGACTCAGACATTGTCTGCTTCTCCGGTTCAGCAACCTTGGGATCTTCGGCCGGTTTATTAACCTTCAGCTTCTTGCTGGTTTGGCCATAGCACTGAAAGTAAAACACATGATGAGATTAGTATACCAATTGAGTAAGGTGTTAAAGCAAGCGGGCTTAAGTGTTCTCACCCAGGAACAGTCTGGAACAGAGGAACTTGAGTCCCAGTGGAATCACCAGATTAAGAGTGAGAGGTTCCCTAATAGTTTGAATTAGAAGGGTTAAGAGGTTGTCAAAAAAGACCCGCCTTGGGAAAAGCTAAGTCAGAAATCTGTGAAACCTCTGGACGGCGCTTGCGGGGAGCCGGCATGTTGGGTAAGTCGGAGGAGAGAATTCCACTGCCGCTATTCCGAGTTGTGCGGCGAGCTTCATGCTGCTGCTTCTTCAAAATAAAGTTGGGATCCAAGTAAGCTAAAGGGTGAGAAAACCGTACTTCTCGGCTTGCTTGATGAACTTTCTATCTTGCGAGAGGTCTAAGTCGGAGGAAAGGATAGTTACCTCTTCACCATCTGCGTGGCTGCCTTCCGCGTCATCCTGATAGTGATCATTGTCAATAAGATGTACAAAACATGAGCCAAGGGAGTCAAGTTCTACCTCTGACTCATCATCATCCAAGTTAATAACTCGGAGGGGTTGGTCTTCTTCTTGGCAGGCTTTTTAGGAGCCTTATTCTTTGTTCGGGTCTTCTTGGTCGGCTTATCTTGCAACTTCTTGTTCCAGAAAGGAGAGTCGGCCTGCGGAAGTTAAAATGACTTTAAGAAGGCTGTTTTTACATGAATAATTGATTAAACCAGAAATTGTTTCAAATACTTACAGCTGGAGGTTTGTTAAGGGTACAAAAAGGACTTAAGTCGGTCTTGCTGCAATCTTCCAAGCTCTCGTTCAGCATAGTCTTGGTCATATCATTGATATCTTCATCATTCAGTTCTATCTGACAGTAGCGTCGAGGGTCTTTGGCATTGCCAGTATACTCACACATTAAACTGGAGCGGCTGCTTAAGGGAAAAATTCTCCAGGTGACCCAGCATCGGACTAGATCGACTCCAGTCAAACTGTTAGCCATTAAAGCTCTGATCTTTGAAAAGATGGGCATGTATTTGGCCCATTCTTCTATGCTAATCCATTCTGGAAGAGGGTGCATGTTGCTAAGCCGGTTTTCACGGTAACCCGGCAGAGGATTTTCCCCTTCTGGAGAAGTATCTTGGCAGTAAAACCAAGTCTGGTTCCAGTCCTTAGGATGACTGGGCAGTTTGGCGGCGGGGAAGGTGGCTTCTTTCCGCCTCTGAATCGAAATGCCACCTAACTCTAGCTGGGCCCATTTGTGAATTCAGTCTGCCGGTTTACATAATAAAATTCTCCGAACAATTCTACAGTGGGCTCCTGTTGAAGGTATACTCCGCAAAACACTTGAAAGTTGCGGATGTTTGAAACGGAATTGGGCCCGATATCTTGAGGATGGAGTTTGAAAACGTGCAGCACATCACGGAAGAATTTTGAGCCGGGTGGGGTAAAACCTTGGAGCATATGATCAGTAAAAACAACTACTTCCCCTTCCTTGGGCTCAGGAGGGGTTTCTGTGCCTGGGACCCTCTAATGGATGACATCTTTTTTGGCTAAGACGCCCAATTGGACATACTCGTTCAATGTTTCTTCGGTAACCCGGGAGACGACCCAGTTGCATGGGGTGACGGTTTTGGCTTTAGGCATTTTTTGACTACAAAGGAAACAATTGTCGGGTTAAGGATTGTGCTGCTAAGCCGGCGAGTGATTAAAAGGTAAAGTGCAATATACGAACACAATTCATAAGCAGAAGGAAGAGCCAGCATGTTAAACCGGAAGATAACGTTGAGCTATGAAGATATATACTAGCGACTTAAAAGGGGACCAATGGTATATGGCAGGTTACGGTTTATCATTTAAGTCGCCCAAATAGTTGCCATATTTTAGATCTATAAGTGAGGATTTGTTAAGTAATGGGCAAACAGATTCCACAGATTGGTGATATGATTTTGGATCTACCGCAGTTAAGAAAATGCAAATAAATTTTAAACCTAAGGTGGTGGCAGCAGAAGAACTTGTATGCTCGGATGAGATTTTTTTACAGAGGGAGGATTTTCTTTGATTGAAAGAGGATGCTAAACTGCTACCGCACAGGTTTGGTACCATATTCAGATCGAACTATACGATCTAGAGGAGAAAATAAGGAACAGTGAAGAACACCAATGAACAGTGAAACCCATAATGCAGATCTGCTACGGGAAAGGAGAATACTTACTTACGTTGATGAACAGCGGAGATGTGCTGCAGTGCTCTGGTTCGATCAGGTCGATGCAGCGGCCGGAGTTGAGGATGCTAGACGGATACCGCGGCGACAGATCTCGGGCTTGCTAGGGCGTCACAAGGAGGAAGACAAAGACGAGGGGGCAGGGTAAAAATGAAAAGAAGGACCCCCCATCCCTATTTATAAGGCAGTGTATAGATGGCATGTGCGAGAATCGAGGAGGCTGAAAAATGATTATGTGGCTATAAGGGTGCCTCAATTTTTTATGGTTCATTAAAAGAATCTATTGAGATATTATGGGTTTGTGCATAATTAATGCGCCTGATGTCATGGAGGGTTATCGTGGTTCTGTGAGCTGACGTCATGGCGGGTTATAACAAGTTCATGAAAGTTGACGATGGAAGACTCTGCTAAAGACAAGTGTTGAAGATTGATGTGAACAAGTTCAAATCAACTTGGGGCGTAATGCTGGGGACATAACTACTGGGTATGACCCGCCCAGGAGGGGCCGGGTCATGCCACTGGCGGCTTAAGATGAAGAGGCCCAAGAAGATGTGAAGATGGCCATTCATAGAGCAAGCTCATTGAAGGCTCAAGACCCGGGGATGATTTGAGGCCCACGGGTCTGAGCCGCCATATATTTAGCTTGTATTGTAAGGCAAGCTTAGTTAGATACCGAGCCGGACATGTTTTGTATGAGTCGGCCGGGACTGTGTAAGCCGACAGGCATCAACATGTATCTCTATTGGCAAGCTTAATAGTAACATTAATATCTTCTATCTCAGCAGGTGCAATATCATTCATAATTTCTTGGTATAAGGTATAAGGAATTGCACTCACACTAGCACCCACATCACATAAGCCATGATAACAATGATCTCCAATTTTAACAGAAACAACAAGCATGCCAACAATGGGTCTATGTTTATCTTTAATATCAGGTTTAGCAATTCTAGCAACTTCATCACAGAAATAAATAACATGCCCATCAATATTATCGACCAAGATCTTTAACCATAGCAATACTAGGTTCAACTTTAATTTGTTCAGGGGGTGTAGGTGTTCTAGTATAACTCTTACGAACCACAGTTGAAGCTTTAGCATGATCCTTTATTCTAATAAGAAAAGGTGGTTTCTCAATATAAGCAGTAGGAACAATAGGATCAACATTATAAGTAATAGTTTCTTCTTCAACTTTAATAGATTCTACTACTTTCACTTCAATGGGAGGATGATATTTGTCGCGGGATATCCGCGGCCACCTATGGGACCAGGCGGCCCCTTGCTGGTTCGGCTGGGGGACGTCGCGTTGCACAAAGAGCAGAACGGCGGGCGGCAGCACAGCATAAAGCACACAAGCAATTTACCCAGGTTCGGGCCGCCACGACGCGTAAGACCCTACTCCTGCTTTGGTGGATTGATGGTGGAATGCGTGTCGTGACGTGTAGTACACTTGCCCGGAAGGGTCTGCCTAGGGGCCACAGCGACTATGCTCGTATGGTGGCTTGGGTTCATCAACTTTCTAACCCCTCCTACGAGTGCCATGGGCCTCCTTTTATAGATTAAGGGGTCACCACAATGGCAAAGTGGTCATTATCCACTGATATGATAGCGCACAGTGCTATCATACCTAACTCCGTGGGCTGACAGGGTGCATTAAATGCGTCGCTTAGTGTCACATCACTGGTTTCCTGGCAAGGCCTGCCGGGCTGTCTCGCCAGCTGCGCACCTGTTCCCTTGACACGTCGCAGGACGGGTGTCATCTGTGGGTTTCTCCTGTAGGAAGTGGCTGCCATGTGGCGAATGGCTGCCACTTAATCACCTTGCGGCTTGACATTGCACTAATCGACGACGTGAGTCGTGTTTGAGCGGTTGGTGGGGCAGTTCCGCCCTTGCGAGCCCCGACAGGCTCTACCGGGGGGTCTTGATTGCATGCTTCTAGTGGTGGCCTCGTCCCTTGTCGGGCTCGCCTGCCTGGCAAGGGAGGCCCTTCTCTTGCCGATATCTTGCTCCTCAGGCTCGATCTTGGTCCCTCCGGGCTACATGTTGGTTCTTCAAATATCTTGGTCCTTCAATCCCTGACTTAAGCTGGTGCTTCAATCTTGATCTCGTGCCTATGCACAGTTGGGCAATAGACCCAGGGTTTGTTGCACCGACAGAAGCCCCCGGGCCTGCCCCAAACATGCTGTTGAGCATCGTCGGCGCGAGCATCTTGGAGAGGGTCCACCCGCCTTGAATTCGCAGAGGAGGGCGGTGGTCACCCGTTGATGGAGCAGTCTCCCCTCCCTCGCCCAGCCTATAAAAGGGAGGGGCGGAGTAGGGCAGAGTAATCCATCTCTGCACTCCTCTTTCTTCTTCCTTTGTTCTCTGCTTCCGCCGGTGATGCCGAAGAGAAGAGCCTAGGGCCAGCCCCCGGGCTCCTGTTCGGGGCTATTGCTGCCCCATGCTGGTGTTGGCGCTCGAGGAGTGAGCCCGGTCCTTCGCATGACGAGTCCTTTGGTCTCTTCGAGGCTCGGCCGGGAGGCGGGGCTGGAGATCGTTGGCAATCCCAGCATCGCCCTTCCCGGAGGCCTTGGGGCTGCTGTCGATGAGGGACGCGCCCTTCGGTCCGCCAAGGCGATGGTAGCGTTGCATGCCCGTTGTGGGTGATGCCGCTACCATCTCTGCCCCTTCCCCCTTTTCTCCCCCTCTTCTTTTTGTTCGGCGAGGGGCGACGGGCCTTGCTCGTCACCTTGCGCAGCTCCTGGATGCACACCACCTGCGAACCGCGGCGGACGACCGCTCTGCTGGTCCCTCTCCCAAATGCCCCTTTTATTCTCCTTTCCCTCTTGCTTTAGTATCCTAGGGAAGAGGAGCAGAGAAAGGAAAAGAGGGGTTATTGGGTTTTTATCTTTTTTCAATCTTAAACTGGCAGGCAATTGCCAAATTTTAATTCAAATAATGTAATCTTCTGAGTCCATCTTTCTGTTCTGTAATGCTTGTACTTGTGTTAGCATATGAATGAAAAAGATGAACCTTGTTGGGAACTCGTGCATGTATACGTCCATGCAGAGGCGGAGTGCCTCTTTAATAAAAATAAACGACTTTTCCCCGGCAGGATATCCTGCCGGAACCCTCTTTGTCTGCCGGAGAGCTCCGTCTGCCGAGGAACAGACAGAGGGGCCAGCCCCCCGCCAACTCCATTTTACCAAAGGCTACTGCGACCATCCTGACCGAAGCAACGTTCAAGTGTAGGATCAAAAGTATGTCTAGAGGGGGGGGGGTGATTAGAATACTTGACCAAATAAAACTTATCCTTTTCCCAATTTTAGTTCTTGGCAGATTTTAGCAACTTTGGACAAGTCAAGCAATCTTAACACAATGCAAGCAAGCATGCAAAGAGTATATGAGCAGCGGAAAGTAAAGCATGCAACTTGCAAGAATGTAAAGGGAAGGGTTTGGAGGATTCAAACGCAATAGGAGACACGGATGTTTTTGTCGTGGTTCCGATAGGTGGTGCTATCGTACATCCACGTTGATGGAGACTTCAACCCACTAAGGGTAACGACTGCGCGAGTCCACGGAGGGCTCCACCCACGAAGGGTCCATAAAGAAGCAACCTTGTCTATCCCACCATGGCCGTCGCCCATGAAGGACTTGCCTCACTAGCGGTAGATCTACACGAAGTAGGCGATCTCCTTGCCCTTACAAACTCATTGGTTAAACTCCACAATCTTGCTGGAGGCTCCCAAGTGACACCTAGCCAATCTAGGAGACACCACTCTCCAAGAAGTAACAAATGGTGTGTTGATGATGAACTCCTTGCTCTTGTGCTTCAAATGATAGTCTCCCCAATACAACTCTCTCTCACAGGATATGGATTTGGTGGAAAGAAGATTTGAGTGGAAAGCAACTTGGAGAAGGCTAGAGATCAAGATTCATATGGTAGGAATGGAATATCTTGGCCTCAACACAAGTATAGGTGGTTCTCTCTCAGAAAAGGTAAGTTGGAAGTGTAGGTTTGTTCTGATGGCTCTCTCCACGAATGAAGAGGAGGTGGAGGGGTATATATAGCCTCCACACAAAATCTAATTGTTACATACAACTTGCCAATCTCGGTGGGACCGAATTGATAAACTCGATCGGACCGATTCAGCAAATCTAGTGACCGTTAGGATTTTTGGTGGGACCGACATGCAACTCAGTAGGACCGATTTGGTTAGGGTTAGGGCATAACGTAATCTCGGTGAGACCGATTACACAAACTCGGTGAGACCAATTTTGGTAATAAGCTAACCAGAGAGTTGGTCAGGTAAACTCGGTGGGACCGATTCGCTCTTTTCGGTGAGACCGAAATGTTGCGAAAAGGAAACAGAGAGTTTACATTGCAATCTCGGTGGGACCGATCGCTCATCTCGGTGGGACCGATCGCTCATCTCGGTGGGACCGAAACGTTACAAAGGGAAACAGAGAGATTACAATCCCATCTCGGTGAGACCGAGATCCCTATCGGTTTGACCGATTTGCCTAGAGTTTGTGGCAATGGCTATGACATCTGAACTCGGTGGCGCCGGATAGAAAGAATCGGTGGGGCCGAGTTTGACTTTTGGTGTAGGTCATATGTGGATGTGAGAAAGTAGTTGAGGGCATTGGAGCATATCACTAAGCATTTTGAGCAAGAGCCTCATTAAGCAACACCTCATCCCTCCTTGATAGTATTGGATTTTCCTATAGACTCAATGTGATCTTGGATCACTAAAATAGAAAATGTAGAGTCCTAAGCTTTGAGCTTGAGCCAATCCTTTTGTCCTTAGCATTTTGAGGGGTCCACTTTTCTCATCCATGCCATGCCAATCATTGAGCTTTCCTAAAATATTAATCTTGAAATCGCATTAGCTCAATGAGCTATATGTTGTTAGGAATTACCAAAACCACCTAGGGATAGTTGCACTTTCAATCTCCCCCTTTTTGGTAATTGATGACAACATATAGATCAAAGCTTCGACAAATGATAATGAGAGTGAAAAACATTGTCGCTTTGAGAAGTATGTGAAAAGCAAGAGCTCCCCCTAAATTTGTGCATAGTTTAAGATTTGCCTTGGACTGCAAATGCACAATGAGTTAGGATCATGGGTTACACTTCCATGTCACATACATCTTGGTGGAGCGCTCAAAATGATAATAATTAAATACATGCACTCATCACCAAGCAAAGTGAATGATCATATGGGGATATAAAAAGATAATGTCATCCAACAAGCATTAAGGTAGCATATGATCAAACACATGATCATGCAAGTATCACACAAAAGCATAAAGTATCTCAAACAAGCAAATAACAAAATTCAACCACCAAAAAACAAGAGAGAACAAAGAGCAACAATCTCTCTCGAAGCCTATGATCTATACATTTTCTCCCCCTTTGGCAACAAGTTACCAACAATTTCATAAAAATGCATAGTGCTAGATCGACTCTCAGGCTTGGTCTTCAGGTGGTGGTGTAGATAAAACTCCAAGGACGAAGGCATCAGTTGATGTAGATGGAGCTGGTGGAGTGTGTCTTTGGAGCTGGTGGCACTTGAAGTCAGAGCTGGTGCAGATGAAGTTGCTCTGGTGTGCATGAATCGCATTGCAAGAGATCTCATCCTCTGGGCACTCTAGCAAAAGCATCAGTGGTAGACTTTCCTTCTTCTCCCGCACTTCATCCTGAAGTTGCTTAAGAACTGATCAGTATCTCGGTGACCTTCACATCTAAATCATAGAACTTCGCTCCATGATCCTCTCCAAGCTCTCCCGGTTTTGAGTCGGGTGGCCAATCCCTTCTCAATCCTCAGAGTGGAGGCAATCAAGTAGCCAAGCTGATCTTGCTTGCTCTTCAGAAGATACTGAGATGCCTCATCAATGGTTGGCATCTTTGCAGCCTTTTCAGCCCTTGCCTTCTCCCTCTTTGCTTGTGCTTGCACAGAAGATGGTTCATTCTCATCCATTACCATAGTGTTGTCCTCAAAGTCTGGGTAGATGGGCAGGTGCCCCTTATCCAATAGATATGTTCCAGTGCCCATCTTGGAGTTGATTAGCTCCTGGATCTGTGGGGCATACCCACAACTCCTCTTCTGGTCTGTAGTTGTTCTCTTTATAGTTTCCACAATCTGGCTCATGACTTTGAACTTTTGAGGAACATCAAATATATGCAGCAAGTTGATGGAATGTCCTCTGATCATTCTATGATCTCCTGATTTTGGTAGCAATTTGTGCCTTAAAATCCAATTGATTGTAGGCAGGCCCGACAGCAAGTGTTTCACAGAACCAAATTGGTGAGTCTCAAGATCTGCATCAGGAATCTCCTTGTACATGCTAGCCATTGAGTTGTGATCCTTCTTCTTCTTGGCATAGATATCCAAGTCATCTTCTTGTTCTTCTTGGGCATTGATCAATTTTTTCCATTCTTTAACTGTTGACTGGTACCTAGTACCTTCGGACATCCAGACAATCCTTACATCTGGGTAGAAATGAGTTGTGGAGTAGAACTGCATAATAAGCTCATCATTCCACTTTGTGAGCTTCTGCCCAACAAAGTCCTCTAATCCACAAGACTTGAAACTATCATAGACTCCAGGATAATGTTCTTCATTTTCCTTGATGTACTCCCAGTCCACCCATCTCATATCACAGACTATAGGCTTCTTGTCAAGCAACACTGTCTCATAGACGTCCTGTTGTTCCTTTGTATGGAACCTGTAGTCCACAACAGTTCTTCTCCTGACTGCATAGGGATCAGTCAATCTCCACTGTTTGAGTCCTGCATCCTTCCTGAGCTTCATGTTCTCAGCTACTGGATGAGCATCATTGTGATCTGGAAATTTGGGCTTCAACTTCCTCAAGACATGTGACTCATCATCTTCTTCTTCTATAGCAGCTTCAGGCACTGGGGCCTTGTTCTTCTCTGTAGCTGGAATATTCCTTGTACTCCTCTTGGGTGCAGCTTTGGGTTTTGGAGCAGCTGCCTTGGGAGCTTCTTTGGGCTTAGATGGAGCAGCCCCTGATCTTATAGCATCTCCCATAAGCTTTTGAGCTTTAGGTGCTGGTGCAGCAACCTCTTCCTCTTCATCTTCCATCATTGAGGGCTTCCCAATTACTCTGGCCATGGTCTTCTTGACCCTTTCTTTCCTTTTCTTCTCTGCCACAACCTGCTCTTTGGGTGCAGATCCCAAAGTTTCTTGAGTGGATGTTCTGGCCTTTGACATAGGAACTCTCTTGGCAGGAACCTTTGTCTTCATTCCTGGCTTAGTGGCAGCAGTTGTGCTATATTCCTTTTTCAGAACTTTCTTCTTTGAGGTGGCCTCTTCCTCAATAGCCACATGGTCCTCATCCTCAAAATCTGAGCTTCTCTTCTTTCTGGCCCTGGTGGCTGCCTTAGGCAAGTTGCTGGGTGTACTCCTGCTTCCATCATCATAGCTGCTAGAAGGACTAGTGCCCTCACTCATGTGAACTTGCTCCTCAGACTTGTTCTGCCTGTCACTCTGATCTGACATGATGCAAACACTGACAGCAGTCCCTATGAATAGTTATAGACGAGATAGATTGGATGAGCATCACAAAGTGCAGAGGTTTTTGCAAAAGAATGAGTCAAAAACTTAGTTTTAGTTTTCCACAGAAAGCATTTCGGATCTACCGATTTGAAAACTCGGTGATACCGAAGCAGCTTTTGGAACCTAAACTAGTGAACTCGGTCAGACCGAGTCACAGTTCGGTGGCACCGAGACTGCTAGGGTTTCACAAAGAATTGAACTCGGTCACACTGATTTGCAATTCTTGGTCAGACCAAGAATCACATGTGCAATGGCCTTAGCCAAATCGGTGGAACCGATTTCAACAACCCGGTTGGTCCAGGATGATTTTGGCGGAAACCTAACCCTAAATTTTCAATCCACAACTAAACTACGGAGTGATTTCGCTGGATAGAGTGATCTCAATCGTGGCAAGATACATGGCAAAACAATGTGCTAGGAATCGGAGCGAGATTAGCACAAGGATCAAGTCCATACCCTAAGTGCGGCGATGGACCTACTACGGGGGCAATGGCGAAGACGATTTCCGTTGACAGCGGCAAAGACCAGCGGCGGGAGGCAGCTGGCGATGAGGAGGACGATCCGGAGACCCAGGGAGGCAGAGCAGGCTGAGCGCGGGCGAAGGGGTTTGGAGAATTTTCCAAAATTTGGCCCAGGGATATATATAGCCTGACCCTGTCGGTGTGACCGAGTAGAACAACTCGGTGGCACCGGGATGCATAAGTGCAAGTAGTTACTGCAACTCGGTGTGACCGAAAAGTTCAAATCAGTTGCACCGAGATTGAAAACCTAGATCGACTTAGTGATATCGGTATGACAAAAATGGGTGAACCGGTCAGACCGAAACGCACAAAGAAGTTTTGGAAGTTTAAGTCTATGACGAATCGGGGACTCTGAGTGTTCCTCACATAGAGTGGTTCGAATCTGACTTGATCAAACTTTGTGATGTAGCATGAATAGAGTTTGAGACGAGAAAAGCATAGATAGCTAGAGAAGGTTCTTAGGCATTCTTGTCCATCCACTTGGCAAAAGAAAAAGGAACCAAACAATCAAAGCAACAAGTGGATGTCCTTGAATGAGTAAATTATGCAACCAACATGCTCACACAATAAAATGGCAAATGAAATATGTGGCAAAGCATGCACAACCAATTCTAGCATCTATCAAGCAATTGGCGATGACTAGGTCATCTATATATGAGTATATTGACTTAGGAGTCAAATGATAACATTTGATCGTAGGTCATACTCATCGTTTAAGCACAAGTGGGGTTACCACTTTTACATAAAAGCGTTGTTGTGTTCACACCATTAGAGTTGCTTTAGCTCAATTCTTAGAGTAAAGCTCCCCCTAGATGTGAGATCCCCCTAAGAGGGATGAACTAACCTTGGGTTTTGTCGATGATGACTTCATGTAGGTGTTGAAGATGTGGATGCTCAATGTTGATGTAGATCATTTGGAGCGATCCTTTGGAGTGAGTTGCACTTTCAATACCTACACGGGTTAGTCCCACAAGGAACAAACAAGGATATCCATAGACATAGAGTGATGCACACACAAGATGATGTCTATGAAAGCGTTATGTTACCTTGTCCCTTGTCTTACCAACAAGAGGTTTTGTGACTCCTTGAACTAGTGCAAGATGTGGAAGTTGATTTCACTTGTTCTTGCCAAAATGATAAGAGTGAAGTATGTTGGCGGAGTCACCCTCAAGAAGTCACTAGTTCTTCTTCTTCTGGATCCACACCATCTTGATGGGAATCCTCGGAGTTGTAGTTGTACTTGCTGAAGTAGAACTTGATGTAGTCTTGGGAACCCACTTGACCAAGGCCTTGGGTGCTTCTTCAAATGCATCAATTTCCTCTTGAAGCTTGTCCTTACCTTTTTGCTTGTGGTCTTGTGGTGGAAGATCATCTTGAGCTTCTGTCCCTTTGAAAGAAGTAGGATCATACTTCTCTTGTTGAGGAACAAACTTTGTCTTGGGGTATTGATCTTCTTCCCACTCAACTCCATTGGCATTGAACTTTCATTCAAAACCAACACCTTGGTTCTTCCGGTGCCTTCTTTGCTTGCGTACAATTTCCTCGAATTGCTTACTCCCGGCAAGGCTCTTGTAAACACCTTTCTCTTTAATTCCCTTAAATAAGCTATTTTCTTGCTCAAGTGTAACTTGGCTATGACGACTCCCCCACCTCCACCCACCTCAGGCGACTCCCATGGCGATTCTAGGGTTTAACCCTACGATCTCCTCCCGACATCCCCAATGGATGGCCTCCTCCATTGGGATTTCTCCCCCGGCCTCAAGGTTGAGGCACAGGTGCGTGCAAGGTTTGGATCTACGGTCCACTTCGTCTCCAACCCCGGCTCCAAGGAATTCGTCCTTGAAGTTTCCTTCTCCTCGGCTTCTTTTCCCCTCTCGGTGGATTCGGTGGGTTTGGCCCTTCAGTCATGTATTGGAGGTCTTTCTGCTGGTTTCAATGTTTTATGTTGGGTGATCGACATTTTCGATTTTCGGTGGCCTCAAATCGTGTGGGGCATTTCATTTTGGGTTAAGAGACCGATTTGGCGGACTTTATCTCGCCACTTTCATCTTCATCGTTCGGGAATTCACGCCCACGGCTCCCATCATGGCACGCTGATTCTCGAGCTAACTGGTTTGGCTTCCTCACCGTCCGCGATTAAATCAACATGACTCTCTAACGAGTAAACTACCATTGGATCCCGCGTCATTACCAGTTCTGCAAAAATTGGGTTTCACTCCGCCGCCGACGGACTTGCATTCCGGCGAGCCTTCAGATCGGATCTCCTTTGGTAGTTTTTCGTCTCCGGTTTCTCCAGATTCTTTTCGGATTGGTTCCATATCTTTACCTATTGTTCCCGATATTCCTGGAAGGTTGCCATCTATTCAGGGGGAAGGATATATTGTGGGCTTATGGGATTCAATTCCGGATGAGAAACTTCTTTCTGTTCTGGATGGCTGGCAGGCCGGTTACGATAGTGATAATGTTAAGCTTATGGTGCAAATTTCGTCAATCCCCACCAAGGAATACATTTACAAAAGACTTTTGCATTGTTCTCCCTGTGATCGTCTTGGCCATGTTGATGATTATTGCACTGGAGTTTTGTGTCAATGTTGTGGGGATGATTCTGGCGCCTGCGCTTGCTCGACTACACGTACTGATGCTCATAAGCATGTGCCATGCAAAGTGGGCCTGGACCCTTTGGGCTTTCCGTGTAATGCATGTTCTGCGGTTGATCACATGACTAGGCTTTGGCCTGGGCTTCGTCGCTGTTCTCTCTGCTATCGTCTGGGCCACAAGTCACGTAAGCTTACGACTTGTGCTTTTCTCCCTCGCTGGGCTTGGAAACGAAAAAATCTAACACAATCGGAGAGGATCTTGCCTCGGGCTGCTGCGGATGAACCTGAGGTTGGTAACTTTGTGGATGTTGGTATGGCCCGTGTTGTTAGGGATCCGCATGGTGGTTGCATATGGAAACGGAAACAGATAATCCCGCACCATGCGGACGTGGCTAACCCCATTGCTTGACGATTCGCCTACCTGGTCAGGGTGTAATCAATTACATGCTCGCCAAAAACCCCAATCGGGTGAGACGACGCTCTCCTCGAGTTCTACACCCACGCCTCCACCATCTCGATTCTTCTCACCTTCGACCGTGTGCAAGAATCCACCACCTCCTTCTCCGGCGAAATCTCTCAAGCCGCCGCAGCCCCCGGCTCCATCTACCATGGCGAACTTCCTCGTGAGCCCGTTTGCCTTCGCTCCGGATGGATCCACCTTTGATAGCGGGCCTGCTCACCGGGTCCAGCGTCACGTTATGGTGGTGGATGATCCGCCTCTGAACCACGATAGGTACGCCATTGTCTCCGTTAACCCTCCGGTCCCTGATCATCAGAAGGAGTTCTGGCTAGCTGAGGTCCGCGCGATTATCGTTGGAGATTTAGAGTATGAACTGCTAGATGATTTTGTTTATCGCCGGGATCGGGTGTGTTGTGTTTGCGGATATGGAGAGTAGAGATGCTGCCATTCGAGAAGGACCGCATGCTTTGACCGATGATTCCACTTTCTCCTAGTTCCGCATGATGAGAGTATCAATATCGCATGCCTGCCTTTGAATATGAAGTTTGGGTCATGTTTCTTGCTTTTCCAATGGACTATCAAAGCGAGCATTATGTCCATAAGGCTGTCTCACACTTTGGGAAGATGCTTGCTGGCCCGTCTCGGGACAGAACAAGGCTAGAATCCTCGTTAAATGTCATATCAAAGATGTTCTTTGAGGTGCCGCATAGTCTTGTGATTACCGAGGTTGGTCTCTGCGGGTCTTGCTCGCCGTGGTCGGTGCCTGTTTATGTTCTGAATGGTAGAAACACTATACCAAACTTGGTTGGTAATGAGGATGTTCCCCCACTTTTGAATGCATCTCCACATCCATACCAGCTTCCTTACTACACCCTCATGCAGCAAGCAAGAATTGATGAGATGGCGGCTCGGGATGCTTTGAATGAGGCTGCCTGGAATGCCCCGGAACTTGCTCAGGATGTTCAGGAAAATGGGTGGGGTGTGTGGCCTGTGATCCCTCCACCTTACACCGGGTTCGGGCCAGGACCTTCTTTCAAGATGATGGTCCGTCTCTCATGGATGGTGTGGATCCGGAGAATAATGTGCAGGATAATCTATCGACATTTGGTCATCGATTCGGAGTTTCAGCGGTGGAAGCTTTGGTGATGGATTTGTGAATGGCAACCCCGCAGCCGAGTTGGAGTTCGCTGTAGTGGGGAAGTTCTGTTTTCTTGAGTTCCAGATTGATCATGAGTTCTTGCTTTGATTGGGGGTATGCTCAAGCGCATATATACACCAGCTATCACCCTTCAACATACTTCTCCTGTGATGTTGCCCCTAAACCATTTTCAGATTATTCAAAATCATCTTAATGCCGCTGCTGCAGCTTGGATTGAGTGTATGGTGCCTGAACCTGACATCTTCTCAAGGATCTTTGCTTCTGCATTTCAGTGGGGAACAATTGTTGTTCCATCGTCTATGCTGTCGCCTGAACCCAGGGCTCGGTTGATTGCTGCGAATTGGGATTTGCCTGAACACTCTCCTAGCCTCAAGGCAGTCACGCAGCTCGTCTCGGCAGAGGTGGAATCTCAGATAGTGCCTTCATCAGACCAGCCTACTGCGCTTCAGGTGCTTGCATCCTCCTCTGTGCTCAATGCTACTCAACACCGTAGTGTGTTAGTGCCTTTGGACACCACTACTGTCAGACGGAACAATCGATCCAACAAGTATGATGGATTCAAAATCACCCATGCTCCAGACACAAAGCGTTACAAGTCAAGGGTGAAACCACGCGAGACTCCTTTTGTCAATGCTGTTTCTTTGGCTGCTGCTCCTGTGCAGGTGCCCAATGCTGCCTGCCCCCCACCAACACCGATCGAGGATCTTCAGCGGATGGGAAGCAATCGTGGAATTGCTCCGAAGCCCTCTCCGTGAGAGCTCATTGGATGACCAGCACTCGTCAGGCGGATGAAGATCAAGTCTTCCTTCCGATGAATAAATCGTGGAATGTGCTTCGTGGAACATCGAGGCATAAACTCTGATGCAAAACTTTTGGCTATTAGGAATGCGATTGATACTAGCGGTTGTTCTGTGCTATGTATCCAGGAAACTAAACGTGAATCCTTCGATCTTGCCTTTATTAAGACTTTTTGCCCTAAGCGCTTCGATAAATTTGTTTTTTCGCCATCAGTGGGTGCCTCTGGTGGCATCATTGTCATTTGGAATAGTGCTGTGTTTACGGGCACATCTTGGTTTGTGGATTCTTTTGCCATTGGGATTTCTTTTGCGCCACGCAATCAATGATTTGTGGAATCTGGTCAATGTCTATGGACCTGCTCTAGTCGGCAGAGAGTGGATTTTCTGGCGGCTTTTGATTTGAATATCACGATGATGAAAACTGGCTAATTCTTGGCGACTTCAACTTTATCCGATCCACGAATAACAGAAACAAACCTGGGGGTGACGCTACGGACATGTTGTTATTTAACGAGCTCATCCGTGCACAGTCGCTCATGGAATTACCTGTGAAAGGCCGAGCATTCACCTGGAGTAATATGCAAGATGATCCTCTGCTCGAACAGTTGGATTGGTTCTTCTCGTCGTCTTGTTGGACCACCTCATATCCAAACACAATGGTCCTGCCCCTGGGGAAGCCAGTGTCCGATCACATTCCGTGCGTGGTCACAATTGAATCAAGTATCCCCCGATCCAAGCTTTTTCGGTTTGAGAATTTCTGGACTAATCATGATGGGTTCATGGAGGTTGTTGCTAGCTCATGGTCTAAAACATGTCATGCACCCAATGCCGCGGCGCGAATATGCAAAAAACTAAAAAACTTGAGATATGATCTCAAGCGATGGAGCAAGGGTGTCTCGAAACTTAAAGTTCTGATTCAAAACAATGCTTGAGACTCGCCATCATGGACACCCTTGAGGACAAACGACCTTTATATGTTCAGGAGTCAAACTTCAGGAAGATATTGAAAACCCACTTACAGGCCCTACTCAAATACCAGAATGAGTACTGGCGAAAGAGATGTACTATCAGGTATTTTTGCTTTGCTGACGAAAATACTAAGCTCTTTCAGTCATTGGCCACAGAGAGGTATAGGCACAATGCTATTGCCATGCTTAGAGTTGGCGAGGTCGAAATTCATGATCATGTTGGCAAGGAGGGGGTCCTGTTCAATACATACAAGGATCGTTTGGGCTCTTCTAAACCTACCAAAGATGAAGTTTGATCTCTCTAGGATCATCCGCAGGATTGAGGGCTGGACCAACTGAAAGCGCCTTTTCTCTCGATGAAATAGATGTTGTTGTTAAGGAAATGCCGAATGACAGAGCCCCGCCCGGATGGTTTTAATGGTTGCTTTCTTAAGAAGTCTTTGGCAAATCATCAAGTCAGATTTCTATGACCTCTGTCACGCTTTCCATGCTGGTGGACTTGACATCACTAGCATTAGTGAGGGATATATCACCCTGATTCCAAAAATATCCTCTCCGGAAACGGCTAATGATTTCAGACCAATTACCTTACTGAACTGTTGTCTGAAAGTCATTATAAAGATCTTGGCGAACCGGCTGTAGAAAGTCATTCTAAAAATCATACACAGGAACCAATATGGATTTATCAAAGGTAGGACCATCCAGGATTGTCTCGCATGGTCGTACGAATATATTCACCAATGCCACTCGTCTAGGAGAGAGATTATATTGCTTAAGCTTGACTTTGCCAAGGCCTTTGATACGATTGAACATGCCCCCATGTTGGAAATTATGAAACACATGGGTTTTGATGATAGGTGGTTAGGCTGGATGGAAACGATCTTTGGCTCGGGAGTTTCGTCAGTCCTCTTAAATGGCGTTCCTGGTCGGAAATTCAAATGCAAGTGTGGCGTGCGACAGGGTGACCCTCTCTCACCAATGATCTTTGTCCTTGCGGTTGATCTGCTCCAAGCTGCGATCAATGACGCTTACACTCAAGGTTTGCTGGAGCTTCCCATTCCTCGTGAAAATGCGGGTGACTTCCCGGTGGTGCAATACGCTGACGACACAATCCTGGTTATGCAAGCTTGTCCTACACAGGCCGCCCGCATGAAACTTATCTTGGAGGATTATGCGGCCTCGGTGGGACTCAAGATCAACTTCCATAAATCGACCCTCATACCCATTAATGTCGACCACCAGCATGCTAGTGGGTTGGCAGGGGTGTTTGGCTGCTCTGTTGGCACCCTGCCGTTCACTTACCTTGGTCTCCCCATGGGGACGACTAGGCCGAGTGTTCTCGATCTCATGCCATTGGTACACTCGGTTGAGAGGAAAACATCCACTGCCCTATCGCTGATGTCGTCGGGGGCCAAGCTGACGCTGGTCAATTCAGTGATCACCTCCATGCTGATCTATGCAATGTGCACGATCAAGCTGCACCCTAAAGTGGTTGAGCACCTTGACAAACTGCGCCGCTACTGCCTCTGGGCAAAAAATTCTGATGATGGGATCAAATCCAACTCCCTTGCTGCCTGGGAGCTTGTCTGTCGACCGAAACGGTGTGGTGGCCTTGGTGTTATTGATATCAAAATGCAAAATGCCGCGCTTCTCCTAAAGTACTTGTTCAAGTTCTACAATCGTGAGGATGTGCCCTGGGTTCAGTTAGTCTGGGAGGCGTACTACCCGAACAAGGTGTCGTGACGCCATCGAGCGATGGGTTCCTTACGTGGAAAGACGTAATGCAGCTCGTGGAACCTTCCGTGGGGTCGCCAAGGTCATACCCGGGATGGTTGCAGCTTTCGTTTTGGAAAGATGTCGGTTTAGTGACACTGCTCAAGATCGATGGACACGCATCCATGAGCCTTCTCTTATGCTCACGAACGAGGATGACTCTGTTAAGGTTCTCGGGACCACCGATCCAGCCACGATCTTCAATCTGCCTCTTTTGGTCCGAGCTAGGGAGGAGATCGAGAGAGATACTGACAAGGGTCCTCGCATGTCGATCTCGAAAACGGCTCGCCCGACGCTTGGGTCTGTGACCTAGGACGTTATTCACAAAGAAGTACTACAACCACTATTTCGACGGGTAAAGCTGATGAGGCCTTTGGATGGCTATGGAAACCAAATGCCCGGTCAAGATTAAGATGTTTGGGTGGCTGCTTATGGTCGATCGTTTGAACACCAGGAATATGCTGAAGCGGCGGCACTTTGCTGTTGCCGGGGGCAACTACACTTGCATGCTCTGCCAAAACCCGCCCGAGGAAACAGTGGAACATCTCTTATTCGCGTGCCCTTTTGCCAAACAATGCTGGAGTAAGGTTGGTCTGACCTGGCCAGGAGGAACCAATAGGCTAGCCATCTTGCATGGTGGGAGAGAGAGCTGGCGTCGGCCGCTCTTCATGGATATCTTCCTGCTTGCTGCTTGGAGCCTGTGGATGGAAAGAAACAACCAACATTTCAGGGGGATCTTGTGCTCGTTCGTGGCGTGGTTAGCTAGGTTCAAACAACTGTTGGGTTTGGTGATCCATAACTGTCCTGAGAAAGTTCATCCTTTTCTCTCTGATTTCATTGTAAGTTTGGACCGCTAGTTTTTCTTTCTGCAACCCTTACGGCTGGGGGGCCTAAAACCCATTGTAGCACACTTGTAATTGTTATGTTGTGAGTAATACAAAGTCAGTGGGAGCCTCTCCCACTGTCACTAATTCTTCAAATAAAAGTGTAACTTGGCTAAGAGAATCATTAGTGGAATCAAGAGAACTACTAGAAGCAACAACATTGGATTTAGCATGATTATTGTTACTACTAGAGGAAGAATCTTTCTTGTTCTTGTTACTAGACTTGACTTGAGGCATTAAGTGGATAAGAGTAAACGCTTGGCAATGTAAGAAGAACTTTTCTTGCGGAGATCATCATTGATTGCCTTCAAGAACTCATGCTCTTGCTCAAGGTTGAGCTTTTCAAAACATAATTTCTCATGAGTCCTTAAAAGTTCTCGATGATCTCCTAAGATAGTTTCATGAGCTAACTTAAGAGTGTTTAGTTATTTAGTTAGAAGCTCAATCTTCTCCTTATCATTGTCATTCGTTTTATCTTGATTAGCATGATTAATTGACGTTTCATCATAGTATTCATCACTAGAGTTGTCAACAAGTAAATCATCATCACCTAACAAGTCATCTTCATCACTATTGAAATCAACATACTCGGGGTGTGATACCTTTGGGCCTTTAGCCATGAAGCATCTTCCAAGTCCTTCATTTGGTGAATCAAATATGTCGTAGGAGTTGGTTGACACAAGTTCTAGACCAGAAACACCTTCATCTTGAGTATATTTGGGGTCGGCGTGATAGCTTCTCTCGGAGTGATTGTCGGAGTCGGAGTCGGAGCCGGATACCCATTCACCAACATGAGCTTGATGTATTCGTTTTGTGTAGCTTCTTGATGACTTGTCCTTCCTTTTCGAATCCTTGCTTCTCCGGGATGTTCTTCGTTCATAACGATCATCTCTACTCCTTCTCTCTCTTGATGGTGATTCTTCTCTTCTACTTCTTCTCTTTGGAGAATCTTCTCTTCTCTTGTAGGGTGCCGTACACTCATTGGAATAGTGTCCGGGTCTTCCACAATTGTAGCAATTTCGCTCTCGACTAGAAGATCTTTTGTCATTGTAGGACCTTGACTTGGAACTTCTCTCTTTGCTTCTACTCTTGTAGAACTTGTTGAAGTTCTTCACCATTAGGCTCAATTCTTCATTGAAGGTTTGTTTCTCACTTGATGATGTGGAAGCCTCACATGAGGCTTTGCAAGCACCACTTGACTTGTTATGGACCTCCTCCTTATCCTTGAGTGACATCTCATGAGCAATAATTCTTCCAATGACTTTCGTTGGCTTGAGATCTTTGTAATTGGGCATCATTTGGATCAATGTGCATACGGTATCATATTTTCCGTCCAAAGCTCTTAGGATCTTCTTGATGATGAATTTGTCAGTCATCTCTTCACTTCCTAAGCCGGCGATCTCATTTGTGATAAGAGCAAGCCTAGTGTAGCAACCCGACCTCAGATGGTCAAGTCTCTGTGTTTCAGTGTCATCCCTGGATCAGTAATGCTGACACACACAGTACTCGAAGGATTTATAATAGAATAGCAATCACACACTTATTACATCGAATGTCTCAAAAGAGAACTTATTACAATAATATGGCTTAAGGCCATCTAATACGATAACAGCGGAAGGCTTGGAAGATAAAGTGAGTCCATCAACTCCAACGGCATAGCTGAGCTGCACGGCAACGACCTATCGAACCTTACTCCTCGTCTGAAAAGTCTGCAACATAATACGTTGCAGCCCGAGAACGGGTCAGCACATGGAAAATGCTGGCAATGTAACACAATCGAGCAATAACAGAATAATGCTACCACTACATGCATATTTGGCTGGTGGAAAGCTCTACGGTTACAGTTTTTGCGAAAAGCCAATTTTTCCCTACAACAAAGGAATAAATTTTAATTTAACTATCATGGTGGTTGAAACATCATTGAGAAGGTATAACCCCAACTCAATCCCAATTAAGGTAATTAACATCCCAGCAATATTAGTTAAGAGTGATGAGATACATGTGAATACTCAAGTACTAGATACTCGCAATTGTCCATAACCGGGGACACGGCTAACCATGATTAGATTGTACACTCTGCAGAGGTTTGCGCACTTTTCCCCACAAGACTCGATCACCTCCATTGGTTTCTCGCACTACATGGTGTTTGAGAAACGGATGACCGAGACACAGTCTTTTAGAAACATTAACTCTCTACTCCGGGTAGATCATACCAAACCTACAAAACCCACTACCTGCTGATCTACCTCTTCAAGAGCTTCACGTAACTTACTCAACTATGCTAGAGCCCATAATAGCTTGTGGCTGCACACGAAAGTTTCTAGCATGAATAATCTCAGATCCCTTTGAGCCTGGGTGGCGGTCCATAGGAAGATCACACGGGTACCCCGGGATTTCCAAAAATAAAACAGACAACACTGGGTTCCCCAGGTGCCTCAATCCACCCAGATGTGTATTAAAGTTGCCACCTTAAGTTGAACCATTAATTAATAATCTCACATCTGTCATGGATACACTCAAACCCAATCCACGTCTACGAGCATAGAATAGCAATATAGGCAATACATAGAAGTAACTCCCAAGGGTTTGATAGTAACAGGGCAATAGGTTCCTACCTCATCATCTACTTCCCAACCCACAAATTAATGACATCCTAACCATGCAATGTTTGAGGGTTGAAACTAATGCACAAAAACTGGGTATGAAAAGAGATATGATCAAAGTGTTACTTGCCTTGCTGACGATTCGTGAATCCTAGAGACTCGTAGTAACACGCTTCGCACTCTGGGAATTCTATCGCAAGCAAACAATACATACATAAGCAACAAGCAAAGATTCACAAGCAAAACTCAACTCAAAGGCGTTGACCAGAAAGTTCAAATTAAGAACTCCGGTTCGCAAAAAGAATCAAACCAAACGGAGCAACCAAACTCAAACAGCGAAAGAAATAAGATCCGTTTTACTAATCTGAACTAGGGTCAAATTTTACAGAGACAAAAACTTGTTTGAGTTGGCTATTCGGAAAGAGGGTTTCGAGATGAAACTCCAGGCGCTTGAATCGCCTGATTCCGATAAACGAGCGAAAAGTTAAACTAGTACGAACATCGGATCAGAAATCGCGATCGGGAAAATCGCGGAATAAGTCCGATAAAAAGAAAAATGACAAACGGCTTAACGAACGAACGTTCGTTAGCAGAAACTAAACGACGAACACGTTCGTTAAAACGAACGAACGAGCGAACGCTCGCTAAGCAAATAAACCGGAGAATAAAACCGATCTATAAAAAACGAACTAGGGTTTTTCAAAAAAAACCGAAGGGGTTTTCTTAAAAAAACGGGAGGCGGGGTGGCTACCTCCGGCGAGGTCGTCCGGCGAGGCGGGCGGCTCAGTGGGCTTGGCGAGGCGGCGGGTGGCGGGGGAGGCGGCGGCGGCTAGAGGCGACGGCGCTAGGGCGGCGGTGACTCGGCGGCTACTTGGCGGCGGTGGCGACTGGGCTCGGGGCTCGGCCTGTGCTCGGGGTGGTGGTGGTGGTGGCTAGAGGGGGTGGCGGCGTATATAAAGGGGGCGGGGTGGCGACTTGGAGGAGGGGGCAAGGCGCGGCGGAGGCGGAGTCCCACTCGGACTCCGGTCCGAGTCTTGGGCGGGGCGGCGCCTGTGCGCTGCAGAGAGGCGGCGGCGGCAAAGCGGCTGGGCCGGCCTGCTCGGCTGGGCCCTAGGCCCAGTCGGGTATGAGTCCTTTTTATTTTATTTAAAAAAACGTTCACCAAACTCAGCAAAATCCTAGAAAAATAAATAAAAATCTAAAAATTCCAAAACAAGTTTTCTCCGTCTAAATAAAATATTTAGAACAAGATGAACTTTTCTTGGCCCCTAAAATGCAATTTTTAAAACATGCAATTTTTTTCTAGGGCAAATAAAACCAAATAATGATTTTAACATTTTTCCTCCGATATTTCATTTATTTTGAAGAAGTCATATTATATCCCCTCATTTATTATTTTAAAATGAAATATTTTCCGGAGAGAAAATAATTAAAATCAAAATCCTCGTCTTCATTATTTGATAAAATTCAAATATGAAAATCGAAAAATCCCCAACTCTCTCCGAGGGTCCTTGAGTTGCTTAGGATTTCGAGGATTCCAAACGAAAATGCAATAAAAGATGATATGCATGAATGACCTATGTATAACATTCCAAATTGAAAATTTGGGATGTTACAAACCTACCCCCCTTAAGATGAATCTCGCCCTCGAGATTCGGGTTGGCTAGAAAATAGGTGCGGGTGGTCCTTGCGAATATCATCTTCTTGTTCCTGTGTGGCTTCCTCCTCGTATGGTGGCTCCACCGAACTTTGCAAAACTTGATAACCTTTTTGCGGGTGACTCGGCTGTCAAAATCAAGAATCTTTCTTGGATTTTCCTCATAAGTCAAATTCTTGTCCAATCAGACGCCTCCAAGGGCACTGTGTGTCTCCTAACGGTATATCGCCATCTCAAAGATGGCACTTCTTGGTGTGATACGTGAAACACATCGTGACCTCCTGACAATCCTTCAGGTAACTCTAGCTTGTAGGCAACTTCTCCCATCCGTTCCAAAACACGATACGGTCCTACAAATCTTGGGGCTAACTTTCCCTTAACTCCAAAACGTTTCCTCCCCTCAAGGGTGATACTGCAGATAGGCTCATCTCCAATTTCATAGGTTACTTCCTTGCGTTTTGAATCGCATAACTCTTACGTGCAGGTGAGCAATCTTTAATCATCTCTGATCAGTTTAACCTTCTCCTATGATTCCTTGATCAAGTCTGGTCCAAACAACTGACGGTCTCCTACCTCATCCCACATCAATGGTGTTCTACATCTGCGTCCATACAGAGCTTCAAATGGAGCCATCTTCAAACTGGCCTGGTAGTTGTTGTTATATGAGAACTCTGCGTACGGCAAATTGTCATCCCAACTAGATCCATAATCTAGAGCACAGTCTCTCAACATGTCTTCCAGAATCTGATTGACTCTCTCGGTCTGTCCATCCGTCTATGGGTGGAAAGCGGTACTGAACTCCAATCTGGTACCCAAAGTCTGGTGTAGTTGATGCCAAAACTTTGAAGTAAACTGCGTTCCTCTATCTGATACGATGCTCCTCGGAACTCCATGCAAACATACGATCCTGGACATATATATCTTGGCCAACTTGGCACTTGTATTATAAGTTGTTTTCACTGGGATGAAGTGAGCTACTTTGGTCAAACGATCCACAACTACCCATATTGAATCATATCCTGCCTTGGTTCTGGGTAATCCGGTGATAAAGTCCATGCCAAGTTTATCCCACTTCCATTCGGGTATCGGCATAGGCTGTAACAGTCCTGCTGGCTTCTGATGCTCTACCTTCACTCTCTGACATACATCACATACTGCTACATACTCGGCAATATCCTTCTTCATACCAGTCCACCAGAAACGTTCCTTCAAATCCAAATACATCTTGGTGTTTCTGGGGTGAATCGAGTATGGTGAGTCATGGGCCTCCTGAAGTATTAACTTCCTGATCTCCGAATTGTTGGGCACGTAAATTCGGTCCTCAAACCACAAGGTATCGAGCTCATCCTTGCGAAAACCTTTGGCTTTACCTTCGCCCATCTTCTCTCTTATCTCAGCAATCTCTTTGTCCTCCTTCTGAGCTTCTCGAATCTTTTCCAACAATGTCGACTGAACCTCCAGGGTTGCAATGAAACCTCTTGGAACAATTTCCAACCGAAGTTCCATGATCTCCTCAGCTAACTCCTTTGGCAATCCTTTACTTTCAAGGATATTAGCATAACTCTTCCGGCTCAAAGCGTCTGCTACGACGTTGGCCTTTCCTGGATGGTAATGTAGCTTCATATCGTAATCCTTTATAAGTTCCAGCCATCTCCTCTGTCTGAGGTTCAAGTCCTTCTGTGTGAAAATGTACTTCAAACTCTTACGATCTGTGTACACATCACAACGGTTTCCAATGAGATAATGTCTCCAGGTCTTTAATGCATGCACTACGGCTGCTAACTCCAAATCATGCATGGCATAGTTCAACTCATGAGGCTTCAGTTGTCGTGAGGCATACGAAACAACTTTTCCGTCCTGCATAAGCACACATCCAAGTCCCAAGCGTGAGGCGTCACAATACACTTGAAACTCCTTATGTATATCCGCAATGTCAAGACCTGGGCTGTAGTCAACCGCTTCTTCAACTCCTGAAAACTTGCCTCGCAATCCTCCGTCCATTTGAACTTAGTATCTTTCTTTTGCAATTCAGTCATTGGCTTAGCAATCTTGGAAAAATTCTCAATGAATCTCCGATAATATCCTGCCGGTCCAAGGAAATCTGCGGATCTCGCCAATCAAGTGGGTGCCAACCATTCGATGATCGATCGAACCTTCTTGGGATCTCTGCTATACCCTCTCCCGATATAACATGCCCAAGAAATCCAACTTCCTTCAACCAAAACTCGCACTTGCTGAATTTGGCGATAACTGGTGTTCTCGAGTTTCTCGAGAACCAAACGCAAGTGTTCGCGTGCTCCTCTTCGTTCTTCGAGTATACCATAATATCATCAATAAACACCACAACAAACTTGTCCAAATACTCCATGAACACCTTGTTCATCATACTCATGAAATAGGCAGGGGCGTTAGTCAGTCCAAATGACATGACCGTATACTCATATAATCCATACCGTGTGGTAAACGCTGTCTTGGGTATATCCTTCTCTCGGATCTTCAACTGATGGTATCCTGATCGTAGATCAATCCTTGAAAACACCTTAGCTCCTTGCAACTGATCAAACAGATCATTAATCATCGGTAAGGGATACTTGTTCTTTATCGTTACTTCATTCAGAGCTCGGTAATCAACAACCATCCTCAGGGATTTATCCTTCTTCTCCACCAAAAGTACTGGGGCTCCCCAAGGTGATGAACTTCTACGAATGTAACCTTTCTCCAATTACTCCTTGATCTGCTTTTTGATTTCCTCCAGATCATTTGCGGGCATCCGATAGGGTCTCTTGGATATTGGCCCTGTACCTGGCAATAGCTCTATCAAGAACTCGATGTCTCTATCTGGTGGCATGCCTGGTAACTCTTCTGGAAAAAAATCCGAAAAATCTTTCACTACAGGTACTTCCTCCTGTACAACTCCCGTGAGGGTATTCACTTGGCTCCTCCTAGGCACATGCCTAGATATATACTTAATCCTTTTTCCCTCCGGTATTTCATTTATTTTGAAGAAGTCATATTATCTCCCCTCATTTAGTATTTTAAAATGAAATATTTTCCAGAGAGAAAATAATTAAAATCAAAATCCTCGTCTTCATTATTTGATAAAATTCAAATATGAAAATCGAAAAATCCCCAACTCTCTCCGAGGGTCCTTGAGTTGCTTAGGATTTCAAGGATTCCAAACGAAAATGCAATAAAATATGATATGCATGAATGACCTATGATAACATTCCAAATTGAAAATTTGGGATGTTACACCTAGAGTACATTTCAGCGACACCTTCACCATCCTTCATTTTGAACTTGTCAAGCTGACTTTGAAGCACATCCAATTTGGATTCCTTGACGGAGTCGGTACCTTCGTGCATATCAATCAAAGTATCCCAAATTTCCTTTGCATTTTCAAGACGGCTAATTTTTTTGAATTCTTCGGGGCACAATCCGTTGAAGAGGATATCACAAGCTTGAGCATTGTATTGCAGCATCTTCAACTCTTCCGCGGTAGCTTCATGGTTCGGTTCTCTCCCATCAAAGAATTCACCTTGCAAGCTAATACACACAATAGCCCATACGGCGGGGTTATGTCCAATAATATGCATTTTCATCTTGTGCTTCCAACTAGCAAAATTAGTACCATCAAAGTAAGGACCTCTACGGTGGTAATTTCCCTCGCTAGATGCCATACTCTCCTAGGTTGTGAAACCAAGGCTATGACTACCAAAAGCTATGGAAATCAAAGCAAATGAAGACCAAAGCTCTGATACCACTTGTAGGATCGAAAGTATGTCTAGAGGGGGGGGTGATTAGACTACTTGACCAAATAAAACTTATCCTTTTCCCAATTTTAGTTCTTGGCAGATTTTAGCAACTTTAGACAAGTCAAGCAATCTTAACACAATTCAAGCAATCATGCAAAGAGTATATGAGCAGCGGAAAGTAAAGCATGCAACTTGCAAGAATGTAAAGGGAAGGGTTTGGAGGATTCAAACACAATAGGAGACATGTATGTTTTTGTCGTGGTTCCATAGGTGGTGCTATCGTACATCCACGTTGATGGAGACTTCAACCCCCAAAGGGTAACGGCTGTGCGAGTCCACGGAGGGATCCACCCACGAAGGGTCCACGAAGAAGCAACCTTGTCTATCCCACCATGGCCGTCGCCCACGAAGGACTTCCCTCACTAGAGGTAGATCTTCACGAAGTAGGCGATCTCCTTGCCCTTACAAACTCCTTGGTTCAAATCCACAATCTTGTTGGAGGCTCCCAAGTGACACCTAGCCAATCTAGGAGACACCACTCTCCAAGAAGTAACAAATGGTGTGTTGATGATGAACTCCTTGCTCTTGTGCTTCAAATGATAGTCTCCCCAACACTCAACTCTCTCTCACAGGATATGGATTTGGTGGAAAGAAGATTTGAGTGGAAAGCAACTTGGGGAAGGCTAGAGATCAAGATTCATATGGTAGGAATGGAATATCTTGGCCTCAACACAAGTGTAGGTGGTTCTCTCTCAGAAAAGGTAAGTTGGAAGTGTAGGTTCGTTCTGATGGCTCTCTCCACGAATGAAGAGGAGGTTGAGGGGTATATATAGCCTCCACATAAAATCTAACCGTTACACACAACTTGCCAATCTCGGTGGGACCGAATTGATAAACTCGGCCGGACCGATTCAGCAAATCTAGTGACCGTTAGGATTTTTGATGGGACCAACATGCAACTCTGTAGGACCGATATGGTTAGGGTTAGGGCATAACGTAATCTCGGTGAGACCGATTACACAAACTCGGTGAGACCGATTTAGGTAATAATCTAACCAGAGAGTTGGTCACGTAAACTCGGTGGGACCGATTCGCTCATTTCGTTGAGACCGAAATGTTACGAAAAGGAAACAGAGAGTTTACATTGCAATCTCGGTGGGATCGATCGCTCATCTCGGTGGGACCGAAACGTTACGAAGGGAAACAGAGAGATTACAATCCCATCTCGGTGAGACCGAGATCCCTATCGGTGAGACCAATTTGCCTAGGGTTTATGGCAATGGCTATGACATCTGAACTCGGTGGCGCCGGATAGAAAGAATCGGTGGGGCCGAGTTTGACTTTTGGTTTAGGTCATATGTGGATGTGAGAAAGTAGTTGAGGGCTTTGGAGCATACCACTAAGCATTTTGAGCAATAGCCTCATTAAGCAACACCTCATCCCTCCTTGATAGTATTGGCTTTTCCTATAGACTCAATGTGATCTTGGATCACTAAAATAGAAAATGTAGAGTCTTGAGCTTTGAGCTTGAGCCAATCCTTTTGTCCTTAGCATTTTGAGGGGTCCAACTTTCTCATCCATGCCATGCCAATCATTGAGCTTTCCTGAAATATTAATCTTGAAATAGCATTAGCTCAATGAGATATATTTTGTTAGGAATTACCAAAACCACCTAGGGATAGTTGCACTTTCATCGAGTCATAGATGGGAGCACCTAAGTATCAAAAGAGAGGCGAGGTTTTCTCATGCAAAGTTATAGCTTTATAGAACACTAATGGACAAGAGGTAAACTTATCTATTTGTCTTGCGGGGATCGCCGTGCCGTGCAATCTTCTCATCCTTTGTCGAAGTCAAGTTCATGGCAGGGACCTGCAACTCCATGTAGATGAGAATGAATGCAGGATGCAATCCTATCTATATGCATATGCAAATGCTCATGAAATGCTTATGCAGTGATCTGGGTGTGCTCGTGCATGCATGCAATCTTAGTTGGGGTCCCCCCCCCCTACAGCGCTTCTTTATATTCTCTTGCACGGGGTCATCGCCCTGGCTTTGTACAAGGGGTTACATGCAGCTGAGCAAGGCTTGTACAAAAGGGTGGCCACCGGGCAGTGCCCGGTAGCCTCGCGCCTTACGGGTAGTACTTACGGAGATGCTCAATATTCCATTAGTTTTTCAACTGAGTGCCATCCCCGGTCTCCAGACGGACTGCGCCAGGTCTGGTGACTCGTACCACCCGGTAAGGGCCTTCCCACTTTGGTGACAGCTTGTTTGTACCCTTGGCGGACTGAACGTGCATAAGGATGATAACCCACATGAATAGGGGATCGCAACAGTTTTCGATAAGTAAGAGTGTCGAACCCAACGAGGAGCTAAAGGTAGAACAAATATTCCCTCAAGTTCTATCGACCACCGATACAACTCTACGCACACTTGACGTTCGCTTTACCGGAAACAAGTATGAAACTAGAAGTACTTTGTAGTTGTTTTTGGATAAGCTTGCAAGAAAGTAAAGAGCACGTAAATAAAGACAAGGGGATGTTTAGATGAAGACACAACTAAATAAGTTTTAGTAAATAGCTTGTTGTCACGAGAAAGTTATTTGTCCCTAGGCAATCGATAACTAGACCGGTAATCATTATTGCAATTTTATTTGAGGGAGAGGCATAAGCTAACATACTTTCTCTACTTGGATCATATGCACTTATGATTGGAACTCTAGCAAGCATCCGCAACTACTAGAGATTCATTAAGGTAAAACCCAACCATAGCATTAAAGTATCAAGTCCCCTTTATCCCATACGTAAAAAACCTACTTACTCGGGTTTGTGTTTCAGTCACTCACGCAACCCACTATAAGCAAATCATAAACATATTGCAAACCCTACAGCGGAGATCCCTCACGCTTGCGCGACACGGAGAGCACCATAGGACAGCACCAGTAATAAAACATGCAACTCAAACCAATCTTGATCATCAAATAACCCATAGGACAAAATAGATCTACTCAAACATCATAGGATAGCCATACATCATTGGGAAATAATATATAGCGTTGAGCACCATGTTTAAGTAGAGATTACAGCGGGTAAGAGAGAGGTTACACCGCTGCATAGAGGGGGGAGAGTTGGTGATGATGGCGGTGAAGTTGTTGGTGAAGATTGCGGTGATGATGATGGCCACGGCGGCATTCCGGTGCCACCGGAAGAGAAGGGGAGAGGGGGCCCCTTCGTCTTCTTCTTCCTTGACCTCCTCTCTAGATGGGAGAAGGGTTTCCCCTCTGGTCCTTGGCCTCCATGGCTTGGGAGGGGCGAGAGCCCCTCCGAGACTTGATCTATCTCTCTGTTTCTCTCTATTTCTGCGTTCTGTTCTGGCTCTATTTCACCGTTTCGTGTATATATGGAGATCCGTAACTCCGATTGGCCTGAAACCTTCGCCGTGATTTTTTTCCGAATATTAGCTTTCTTGCGGCAAAAGAAGAGCATCAACCGCCTTACGGTGGGCTCACAAGGGTAGGGGGCGCGCCCAGGGGGTCAGGCGTGCCCCCCTACCTCGTGACCACCTCGGGCACCGTCTCGCGTGGATTTTTCTTCCGGAATTTTCCATATTTTCCAGAAATAAGCTCCGTCCGTTTTTATCCCGTTTGGACTCAGTTTGATATGGATATTCTGCCAAACATAAAACATGCAACAGACAGGAACTGGCAATGGGCACTGGATCAATATGTTAGTCCCAAAAATAATATAAAAAGTTGCCAAAAAGTATATGAAAGTGAATAATATTGGCATGGAAAAATCAAAAATTATAGATACGACGGAGACATATCAGCATCCCCAAGCTTAATTCCTGCTCGTCCTCGAGTAGGTAAATGATAAAAAAGAATAATTTTTGATGTGGAATGCTACCTAGCATAATCTTGATCATATGTCTAATCATGGCATGAATATTAAGACACAAGTGATTCAAAGCAATAGTCTATCGTTTGACATAAAAATAATAATACTTCAAGCATATCAACCAAGCAATTATGTCTTATTGAAATAACATAGCCAAAGAAAGCTCATCCCTACAAAATCATATAGTCTGGCTATGCTCCATCTTCACCACACAAAATATTCACATCATGCACAACCCCGATGACAAGCCAAGCAATTGTTTCATACTTTTGACGTTCTCAAACCTTTTCAACTTTCACGCAATACATGAGCGTGAGCCATGGATATAGCACTATAGGTGGAATAGAATATGATGATGGGGGTTATGTGGAGAAGACAAAAAAAAGGAGAAAGTCTCACATCAACTAGGCGTATCAACGGGCTATGGAGATGCCCATTAATAGATATCAATGTGAGGAGTAGGGATTGCCATGCAACGGATGCACTAGAGCTATAAGTATATGAAAGCTCAAACTGAAACTAAGTGGGTGTGCATCCAACTTGCTTGCTTATGAAGACCTAGGGCATTTGAGGAAGCCCATCGTTGGAATATACAAGCCAAGTTCTATAATGAAAATTCCCACTAGTATATGAAAGTGATAACTCAAGAGACTCTCTATATGAAGAACATGGTGCTACTTTGAAGCACAAGTGTGGTAAAAGGATAGTAACATTGCCCCTTCTCTCTTTTTCTCTCATTTTTTTTTTTTTTTTTTTTTTTTCTTTTTTTGGGCCTTCTCCTTTTTTTGGCCTTTCTCTTTTTTTATTTTTTTATTTTTTCGTCTGGAGTCTCATCCCGACTTGTGGGGGAATCATAGTCTCCATCATCCTTTCCTCACTGGGGCAATGCTCTAATAATGATGATCATCACACTTTTATTTACTTACAACTCAATATTACAACTCGATACTAGAACAAAGATATGACTCTATATGAATGCCTCCGGTGGTGTACCGGGATGTGCAATGATCTAGCGTAGCAATGACATCAAAAAACGGACAAGGCATGAAAACATCATGCTAGCTATCTTACGATCATGCAAAGCAATATGACAATGAATGCTCAAGTCATGTATATGATGATGATGGAAGTTGCATGGCAATATATCTCAGAATGGCTATGGAAATGCCATGATAGGTAGGTATGGTGGCTGTTTTGAGGAAGATATAATGAGGCTTATGTGTGACAGAGCGTATCGTATCACGGGGTTTGGATGCACCGTGAAGTTTGCACCAACTCTCAAGGTGAGAAAGGGCAATGCAGTGCATCAAGAGGCTAGCAATGATGGAAGGGTGAGAGTGCGTATAATCCATGGACTCAACATTAGTCATAAAGAACTCACATACTTATTGCAAAAATCTATTAGTCATCAAAACAAAGTACTACGCGCATGCTCCTAGGGGGATAGATTGGTAGGAAAAGACCATTGCTCGTCCCCGACCACCACTCATAAGCAAGGCAATCAATAAACACCTCATGCTCCGACTTCGTTACATAACGGTTCACCATACGTGCATGCTATGGGACTTGCAAACCTCAACACAAGTATTTCTCAATTTCACAATTACTCAACTAGCATGACTCTAATATCACCATCTTTATATCGCAAAACTATTGCAAGGAATCAAACATATCATATTCAGCGATCTACAAGTTTATGTAGGATTTTATGACTAACCATGTGAATGACCAGTTCCTGTCATCTCTCTAAATAGATATAAGTGAAGCAAGAGAGTTTAATTCTTTCTACAAAAGATATGCCCACGCTCTAACAAATATAAGTGAAGCAAAACAGCATTTTACAAATGGCGGTTGTCTAAGTAAAGAGAAACAGGCAATCCAAACTTCAAATGATATAAGTGAAGCACATGAAGCATTCTATAAAGCCATACTAAAAGGATATAAGTGAAGTGCAATGAGAATTCAATAAATCAACCAAGGACTATCTCATACCAGCATGGTGCATAAAATAAAAGTGAAAACTAAATGCAAAAGACGCTCCAAGATTTGCACATATCACATGAATGAAACGAATCCAAAAACATACCGATATTTGTTGAAGAAAGAGGGGATGCCTCCCCAGCATCCCCAAGCTTAGACGCTTGAGTCTCCTTGAATATTTACTTGGGGTGCCTCGGGCATCCCCAAGCTTGAGCGCTTGCCTCTCTTCCTTCTTCTCACATCGAGACCTTCTCGATCATCGAACACTTCATCCACACAAAACTTCAACAGAAAACTCGGTAAGATCCGTTAGTATAATAAAGCAAATCACTACTCTAAGTACTGTTGAAAACCAATTCATATTTTGTTTTTGCATTGTGTCTACTGTAATATAACTTTTTCATGGCTTAATCCACTGATATAAATTGATAGTTTCATCAAAACAAGCAAACTATGCATCAAAAATAGAATCTGTCTAAAACAGAACAGTCTGTAATAATCTGAACATTAACCATACTTATGATACTTGAAAAATTCTGCCAAAATTAGGAAAAATAAAAATTTGTACAGAAAGACAGTGAAAAAAGAATCAGAACCATTTGACGTTCCAGTAAAAACTTAAAATTCGCGCACTACAGCCAAAGTTTCTGTCCTGCACCGCACAAACCAACAAGCATTGTAAACATCCTAAAGGCAAACCTTGGCACATTATTTTTATAATACAATGGAATTGTACGAGGGGATAATTATTTTTTATGAAAAGTTTCTGTAATCAAGATTCACAAAGTTGCCGTGAGCATGAACAAAGTTCAAGGAGCTCTCCCACTTCAACAATGCTTGTCTTTCTCACTTTCACTTGCCTTTTTGAAAAAGTTTTGGGTTCCCCTCTTTATTTTTGTTGTTTTTAAATTATATGAAAGCACTCAACAGAAATAAATGACTCTCTAAAACTTCCGGGTTGTCTCCCTGGCAGCGCTTTCTTTAAAGCCATTAAGCTAGGCATTTAGTGCTCAAGTAATGAATCCACCCGGATCCCAAGGTATATCAAAGCCAATTTTAATTAACAATGATTTGTAATTTAGTAGTGAGCACAAAGTAACATATATCATGCAACAACAAAGTCTAACTCTCTTTCTATGCATCGGCATGTCATAAAAGAACAATTCATGCACACCAAGTAAAGGCCAATGCATAGTATAAACAGTTTCTTGCAATTCTATCATGTTGGAAACATAGAGAGGTGCAGATAGAGTTCCTCTCTCATAATAATTGCAAGTAGGAGCAGCAAGCACATGCATATTATATTCTTCAAAATCATCATGTGCAATGGTAAAAGGCAACCCATCAATATAATCCTTAATAAGTGCAAGCTTCTCCGATATAGTGTAGTCGGGAGAATTCAAAAAGATAATAGGACTATTATGCGTGGGTGCAATAGTAACAATTTCATTCATAACATAAGGAACTATAGCAAGTTCATCTCCATAAGCATAATTCATATTGGCATCTTGGCCACAAGCATAGCAAGCATCATCAAAAAGGGATATTTCAAAAGAATCAACGGGATCATAACAATCATTATAGCAATCATCCTTCGGTAAGCACGAAGGGGAATTAAATAATGTATGAGTTGGAGGGTTACTCTCATTAGAAGGTGGGCACGTGTAGCTAATCCGCTCTTCCTCCTTTTGTTCTTCGCTGTCCTCATCATCTTTTTCATCCAATGAGCTCACAGTTTCATCAATTTCTTCTTCCATAGTTTCCTGCAAAATATTAGTCTCTTCTTGGACAGCGGAGACTTTCTCAATAAGTGCATTAATTTCATAATTGTATTTATAATTCTCATAGCAATATTTGAGGATAGCTAAATTTTCAGATCTATAAACAGCATCATCAAAATCCTCAAACTCTTTACACATAGCTTCAATTTCTTAAGCACCCATAAAAGCAACAAATTCTTCTATTTGTTCCACATCATAGTAATCATATATACCTCTAGCATAAGAAGCCAAGGTTTCATTATCATTAAATTTGCATGAAAAGGGAAGATGTGGAGAATTCATCCTAGAGCAACAAGTATAATCATATTCCACGCATAGTTGCCAAGCATACCACTTCAATATATGAATTTGATCCCATAATAGTTTCCCTTTTTGTGTCAAGCGATAATCCCTAAAGTATTCACGTTGATCCAACGTTACTCCCATTACATAGTTGAATGGGGTTTTCTCAGGATTATTAAAGTAGTACATAATATCTTTCACATAACCAGCATCGAGGGTTTTAGGAGGTTCCCTGTCTCCATGAGCAACAAGTACACCTAATTTTTTTGGTATTTTGTGTTCCATATCCATAACTAAAGATAGAGAACAACTAAGAACAGCAAATAAAAATAACTTAGTGATAAAGCAAACAAGCACACACGAGAATATTCACCCCACGCTATGACTCCCCGGCAACGGCGCCAGAAAAAGGTCTTGATAACCCACAAGTATAGGGGATCGCAACAGTTTTCGATAAGTAAGAGTGTCGAACCCAATGAGGAGCTAAAGGTAGAACAAATATTCCCTCAATTTCTATCGACCACCGATACAACTCTACGCACACTTGACGTTTTCTTTACCGGAAACAAGTATGAAACTAGAAGTACTTTGTAGGTGTTTTTGGATAAGCTTGCAAGAAAGTAAAGAGCACGTAAATAAAGACTAGGGGTTGTTTAGATGAAGACACGACTAAATTAGTTTTAGTAAAGAGCTTGTTGTCACGAGAAAGTTATTTGTCCCTAGGCAATCGATAACTAGACCCGTAATCATAATTGCAATTTTATTTGAGGGAGAGGCATAAGCTAACATACTTTCTCTACTTGGATCATATGCACTTATGATTGGAACTCTAGCAAGCATCCGCAACTACTAGAGATTCATTAAGGTAAAACCCAACCATAGCATTAAAGTATCAAGTCCCCTTTATCCCATACGTAAACAACCTACTTACTCGGGTTTGTGTTTCAGTCACTCACGCAACCCACTATAAGCAAATCATAAACATATTGCAAACCCTACAGTGGAGATCCCTCACGCTTGCGCGACACGGAGAGCACCATAGGACAGCACCAATAATAAAACATGCAACTCAAACCAATCTTGATCATCAAATAACCCATAGGACAAAACAGATATACTCAAACATCATAGGATAGCCATACATCATTGGGTAATAATATATAGCGTTGAGCACCATGTTTAAGTAGAGATTACAGCGGGTAAGAGAGAGGTTACACGGCTGCATAGAGGGGGGGAGAGTTGGTGATGATGGCGGTGAAGTTGTTGGTGAAGATTGCGGTGATGATGATGGCCACGGCGGCGTTCCGGCGCCACCGGAAGAGAAGGGGAGAGGGGGCCCCTTCGTCTTCTTCTTCCTTGACCTCCTCCCTAGATGGGAGAAGGGTTTCCCCTCTGGTCCTTGGCCTCCATGGCTTGGGAGGGGCGAGAGCCCCTCCGAGATTGGATCTATCTCTTTGTTTCTCTCTATTTCTGCGTTCTGTTCTGGCTATGTTTCACCGTTTCGTGTATATATGGAGATCCGTAACTCCGATTGGCCTGAAACCTTTGCCGTGATTTTTTTCCAAATATTAGCTTTCTTGCGGCAAAAGAAGAGCATCAACCACCTTACGGTGGGCTCACGAGGGTAGGGGGCGCGCCCAGGGGGGTCAGGCGCGCCCCCCTACCTCGTGACCACCTCGGCCACCGTCTCGCGTGGATTTTTCTTCTCGAATTTTCCATATTTTCCAAAAATAAGCTCCGTCCGTTTTATCCCGTTTAGACTCCGTTTGATATGGATATTCTCGGAACATAAAACATGCAATGAGCGAGGCCGCACTGGGCATCGGATCAATATGTTAGTCCCAAAAATAATATAAAAAGTTGCCAAAAAGTATATGAAAGTGAATAATATTGGCATGGAACAATCAAAAATTATAGATACGAAGGAGACGTATCAAAGGACAAGGTCACCTTCCTCAAAACACCGGGCATGAACCCTGCGGCTATGATAGCGACGCAGGGCTTGCTGAGAGCGTGCAGCACACGTAGCAGCCCGGAGACGGTTCTCCTCGAGTAGCACAGCATTGTCATGCCGGTGCTGATCTTGCGCTACTTCATCGTAGGCAAGCACTAAAGGGGACCCGTAAATGAGTTCCGTGGGGATAACTGCTTCTGCCCCGTAGACTAGGGAGAAGGAGAGTCGCTTGAAGAGCTCGATTAGGTGTCGCTACGAGGACCATAGAACTACCGGAAGCTCCTCGATCCAACGCTTGCCGTGCTTCTGCAGCGTATCAAAAGTTCTTGTCTTGAATCCACGAAGCACTTCAGTGGTCGCCCTCTCAGCTTGTCCATTGCTCCGGGGGTGTGCCATAGAAGCGAATGAGATCTTGCCTCCAAGGGCATGAATGTATTGCATGAAGGCGTGGCTCGTGAACTGGGTGCCGTTGTCAGTGATGATCCTTGCCGGAACTCTGAAACGACACACCAATTCTTTCAAGAACTTGATACCTGACTGAGCAGTCACCTTCCTCACGGTAGTCACTTCCGGCCACGTTGTAAACTTGTCGATGGCAACGAACAAGAATTCAAAGCCCCCGATTGCTCAGGGGAAGGGGCCGAGGATATCGAGCCCCTAGACCGAAAATGGCCATGATAGGGGGATTGTTTGAAGGGCTTCGGCAGCCAGGTGTGTTCTCTTGGAATGGAACTGGCAGGCTTCACATGTCGTGACGAGCTCAACTACATCTTGGAGGGCTGTGGGTCAATAGAATCCTTACCGGAACGCTTTCCCAACTAATGCCCTTGATCCAATGTGTGAGCCCCACATTCCTCTGTGAATCTCAGCTACAGTTCCTTTCCATCCTCTCGGCAGACACACTTCAATTTCACACCGTTGGGCCTCCTTCTGTACAGAGTGATCATTGACAAACTGATACATGCTGGCCCTCTGGGCTACTTTCTCAGCTTCATCTTGGTCGCCGGGAAGTTCTCCGGTTTGGAGGAAGGGGACAATGTGCCTTGCCCAAGTTGGAGCCTGGGGCTCGGCAACAAGGAGTAGCGGCACCTCCTCTGCTGCGGGAGCACCAGCCTTGTTCGCGGGGTCCAAAGGCCCGGCTGGAGGGGTGATCCGGTAGGCTGTGAGGAGTTGTTTCCGGCAGGGTCTCTTCTGGGAGCGAATGGCTCGACCGTGAGAGGCTTACCGTAGTCCAACTTTCTCCTTTTCCGGACCATTGTGGTTAGTGATACGAAGGGCTGAGAGAGATGGAGAACAAAAGTTCCTGGTTCCACAGGAAGCTTCTGTGCAGCACACTTTGACACGTGATCAGCTATGCTGTCTTTCGCACAGGGTATGTGCTATGTTTGCAACCCATCAAAGTGCTCCTCCAGTCTCCTCACTTCCTCGACGTATGCTTCCATCAATGGGTTTTGATAATCCTTGTTGACTTGTCTCACCACAAGTTGTAAATCTCCTTGAATGATCAACTTCTTAATTCCCAATTCTGCTGCAATCCTGAGCCCGGCAAGGAGCCCTTCATACTCAGCTGTATTGTTGGTGGATTCTTCCCGGGCAAAGTGCATTTGGACGACGTACTTCAAGTGCTCCCCGGAGGGGGCAACAAGAAGCACGCCAGACCCCGCACCTTGTAGGAAAAAGCACCATCAAAATACATAATCCATTCTTGGGGTGATTCCTTGCTGGGGAGAGTTATTTCTGTCACTTCATCATCAGGGGTGGGCGTCCATTCTGCAATAAACTCTGCCAGTGCCCTGCTCTGAATAGTTGATGTGCTCTCAAACTTCAAACCAAAGATGGATAACTCAAAAGCCCACTCCACTATTCTGTCGGTGGCCTCAGGGTTTCGGAGTATCCTTTGCAACGGGAAACGAGTGAAAACCGTGATCTCATGGGCTTGGAAGTAGTGGCGTAGTTTCCTTGAGGCCATGATGAGGCCAAAGATCAACTTTAGCACGCCAGATTACCTCGATCTAGCCCCTTGTAACAAGGAACTGGCGAAGTACACTGGGCGATGCACCACTTTCTTCCTTGCCACGTCCTTGGGGTTGCTCTCGTTGTCGTGCTCATTGTTGTTCCGATCCCTTTCTGACTCTGCCACGATCTGGCCACTTTCTGCCATCCACTTCTCGCTGTGCTACCAAGGCCGCACTGACCACTTGGTTGGTTGCCGCCAAGTAAAAAAATAACGGCTCTTGGGGTTTGGGTGCAACCAAGGTAGGCACAAACGATAGGTAGGCCTTGAATTCCTACAGAGTTGCATCTTCTTCCGGGGTCCACTTCATAGGCCCTGCTTTCTTCAAAATTTTGAAGAATGGCAGGGCACGCTTGGTAGACTTGGAAATGAATCTGCTTAGCGCGGCAACGCATCCCGTCAAGCGCCTCACATCCTTAACTATCCTTGGCGCTTGGATTTGCTCAATGGCCTTGATCTTGTCGGGGTTGGCTTCGATCCCCCAGTGGGACACGAAGAATCCAAGTAGCTTGCTGGAGGGAACACCGAATACACACTTCTCCGGATTAAGCTTCAAGTTGATCTTGCGCAGATTAGCAAATGTCTCGTCCAAATCCTGGATAAGGGTGGACTTATCCTTGGTTTTGACCATGATGTCACCCATATAGGCTTCTATATTTCTGTGCAACTGTGGCTTAAAACCAATCTGGACTGCTCTTGCAAAAGTGGACCCGACACTCTTTAATCCGAAAGGGATGCGGACAAAGCAGTACATACCACCCGGAGTGATGAACGATGTCTTCTCTCATCTTCCTTGGACATGGAGATCTGGTGATATCCGGAGTATGCATCCAGGAAGGAGAGCAAATCACAACCTGAAGTGGAATCCACGATCTGGTCAATGCGCGGCAAGGGAAATGGGTCCTTCGGGCAAGCCTTGTTGAGATCTGTGAAATCAATGCAGAGCCTCCATTTCCCGTTTGCCTTCCGGACCACCACTGGATTTGCTAACCACGTAGGATGCAGTACTCCTCTGACTAAACCGGCTGCCTCTAGTTTCTTGATTTACTCGACAATGAACTGCTGCCGCTCCAAGGCCTGCTTCTGGACTTTCTGCTTGACAGGTCGGGCATGTGGGCAGATAGCAAGGTGGTGCTTGATTACCTCCCTGGGAACACCGGGGATATCAGATGGTTGCCAGGCAAAAATATCGATATTTGCCCGCAGGAAGGCAAAGAGTGTGCTTTCCTATTTGTCATCAAGGGTGGCGCTGATAGTGAAAGTACCATCAAAGCCAACTAGCTCTGCCGGGACCTTCTTCACTTAGGGTGCAGCAACCTTGGATCTCTTGCTGTTGGAACACTCCGGCATGTCGTCAACGGGTGCCGTGCACTCGGAGGAGGCACGCTTCCCGGACTCCTTGCCGGGGGTCCTACAACCCCTCTTCTTTCCTTTGCTTTCCTTGGTGGGAGCTGCTGCTGCCGCAGCCTCGGCTGCGACTGCATCTCGGTACATCTTGTCCATGCGGATAATTGCATCCTTCTCATCTGATGGGATAGTGATGACTCCCAGTGGCCCAGGCATCTTCAAAGTGTTATAAGCATAGTGGGATGCTGCCATGAACTTAACCAGGGTCGGGCGTCCCAGAATCTCGTTGTACAGCAGGGGGAGATCAACCACATCAAACACAATCTTCTTAGTCTAATAGTTCAGCTCTCCACCGAATGTCACCGGCAACGTAATCTTTCCCTTGGGTTGGCTCCTGCCGGGATTGACTCCTTAAAACGTACCGGTGACTTCTAGATCTTCTTCTCGTATCTGAAGCTTGTTGATGACTGCCGGGGAAATCAGATTCAACTCGGCCCCGCCATCCACTAACATCTTTGTGACCTTGAGGTTGTGAATTGTTGGGAGACCAACAATGGCAAACGCCCTACCGCTGTGGTGCGGCCAGGGTGATCCTTCTCATCAAAGATGATGGGTGTGCAGGACCACTTGAGCGGCTTCCGGGCCTCTGGCGCTGGTTCCACATCATTGACCTCTCGTGCCCATCGCTTAAGTTGGCGATGGGAGGTGTGCAAAGATGCACCTCCATCAATGCATAGGACGTCAGTGGCCTTATGAAATTCCTGCTCACTGGTTTCCTCTTCACTCCCCTCATCACTCACATCATCACAGATTTCCTTCTCTTGTCCCCTGGTGGGTTTTCCTTGGTTCCGAAAGGGTTTGCCGGGGCGATTTGCTTCACCGCCTCGGCCCTTACCGCCAGCAGCATTCTGAAATTTTTCCTTATCACGCTTATCGTACTCTGCCCTCTGTTTCTTGACAAGCTGCTCAACCTGATAACACTCCTGAAGGTCGTGGCCTTTGGTCCGATGGATCTTGTAGTACGGCCCATCACCTTTCCCAACTTTTTCCGCGGTAGTAGCTTCCCGGCAGGCAGCGCACGTGGCAACTTCCTTGCCAGGGGCCTCAACCTTGGCCTTCTTGCCAGTACTAGGTGTGCCCGAACCTTCTACAGTCATCACTGCCTTATCTCTTGGCTTCTTACTGCGCTTCTTGCCCTTTCTCTAACTGGTTGGTTCACCTTCATCCTCTGGATCAACATTGATGCAATCCTCCTCTCCGGGCAACTTCCTTCCTTCCTCCATCTGAGCACACTTATCCACCAGTGTGTATAGTTCCTTCACAGTCTTGGGCAACCACACATTCATCTTAGAATGAATGTGATGGTTGCGCACATTGGACTGGAAGGCTGCTATAACGGTTGTCGGATGGATATTTGGAATATTTCTATGAACTTTACTAAATCTCTGTAAATACTTACGGAGGGTTTCTCCTTCCTTCTGCTGGAGAAGTTGCAGGTCGCTGGGCCTGCCGGGCTCTTGGTGGCCACCGATGAAGGCATCGATGAACTCGTGGCACAGATCTGCCCATGACAAACTGGAGTTCTCCGGCAGGTGCATCAGCCAAGACCTCACATTGGACTTGAGGGCCAATGGGAAGTAGTTGGCGAACACCTTCTCGTCTCTTCCCCCCCGGCAGCCATAACAGTGATGGTGTAGATGCTCAGGAACTCTGTCGGGTTCAGCCTTCCATCGTATTTCTCAGGTATCTCTGGCTTGAACGTGCGAATGGATGGCCAACGGACTTGCCGCAGCTCTCGTGTAAAGGCAGGGCAGCCAACCTTGAAAGGTAGGCACCCGCCAGTGCCGAGCGTAGGCTCGTCGACATTGAGGCCGCCACACCCGTCGGTCTGGCGAAGGTCATCGTGGCGCTGATCCATAACGGCACACACGTCTCCCCGCCGCCTATCCTCGAGGGCTCGACGTTGGCCTGGACGTGCTTGAGGGTCGGAAGAGGCCATCGAGACGTCGTCGAGGTCCTGATTCAGCTGCGCCCGCATCAGCTGCCGTGGTGGGGCGGCCTCCTCCGTTCGGCCAGCAATACGGGCGGTTGTTGTCGCTTGGGGAGGTCATGGCGGGCCAGCTCGCCGTGAGCCCCTAGCCTCGGGGAAACTGAGCAGGCTCTAGATAGTGGAACGCCATTCATCCATCTGCTCGGCTGCTGGCGGAAACCTCAGTAGCAACTGAGCTCGAGCCATGGCCTTCGTGGCCGTGCTCGGCATAGATGTTGATGACATCGACCGCACCATCGTCCGGCTCCTGATGGTGCCAGCGGCGGCGACGTCGGGGGTGCCACGACCACGTAGCTGCGGTACGACCACCTGGGTAGCAGGGTCGCGCGGCGGCGGTGCTCGAGGGTCAGCGGCTCCATCGGGCGCAGCGGTCTGGTCGACTCGTCCGGGAGGAGGCAGGGCCACGGTCGCTCCTGCGGTGGGGGCAGCCAGAGGGCGGTGGTTCACCCTGGACTGAGTGTCGTTAATGTGGTTGCGCTCATCGGTGGGGGAGAGGGTGCAGGCGGAGTGACCCCCTCGCTCGCAGATTGTGGAGCATGACTGCTAAGGCATTGCTAATGTTGTCCTCCTCCGGTGCCTTCAGCCCCCGTGTCGGCCACAGGGGGAGTGGCGACGGTGCCACCTGCTCCAACCACACCCCTAGCAGTGTTCACGTCCTCGCTCGCCCCCGCATCCTCCGAGGCACTAGAGGTCGCGAAGCCTTCGAGGTGGACGGATGGGCCGAACTACCGGACTTCTTCTTTTTAGACGCCATGGTCGATGGCATCGTCGAAGATGAAGATGGCGATGAAGATGACGCATTATGCATGCTTTCAGGTTCGCGCAAGTGCTCCCCCTACCTGGCGCGCCAAAGATGTTGCGGGATATCCGCGGCCACCTATGGGACCGGGAGGCCCCTTGCTGGTTCGGCGGGGGTATGTCGCACTGCACAAAGAGAAGAACAGTGTGTGGCAGCACGGCAGAAAGCATACAAGCAATTTACCCAGGTTCGGCCGCCGCGAGGCATAAGACCATACTCCTGCTTTGGTGGATTGATGGTGGAATGAGTGTGGTGACGTGTAGTACACTTGCCCGGCAGGGTCAACCTAGGGGCCGCAGCGACTACGCGCGTATGGTGGCTTGGGTTCATCAACTTTCTAACCCCTCCTACGAGTGCCATGGGCCTCCTTTTATAGATTAAGGGGTCACCACAGTGGCAAAGTGGTCATTATCCACTGAAATGATAGCGAACAGTGCTATCATACTTAACTCTGTGGGCTAACCGGGTGCATTAAATGCGCCGCTTAGTATCACATCACTGGTTGCCCGGCAAGGCCTGCCGGGCTGTCTCGCCAGCTCCGCACCTGTCGTGGATAGATTCTCGAAAATGGCACACTTTATACCATGTCATAAAAGCGATGATGCTGTTAATGTTGCTGATTTGTTCTTTCGTGAAATTATTCGCTTGCATGGTGTGCCAAATACTATTGTTTCAGATCGTGATACTAAATTTCTTAGCCACTTTTGGAGATGTTTATGGGCTAAGTTGGGGACTAAACTGCTTTTTAGTACTACTTGTCACCCCCAAACTGATGGACAAACTGAAGTAGTCAATAGAACATTGTCTACTATGCTTAGGGCTGTTTTGAAGAATAATAAGAAAATGTGGGAAGAATGCTTGCCTCATATTGAATTTGCTTATAATCGTTCATTGCATTCTACAACTAAGATGTGCCCTTTTGAAATTGTGTATGGCTTCCTACCTCGTGCACCTATTGATTTGTTGCCTCTTCCATCTTCGGAGAAGGTTAATTTTGATGCTAAAGAACGTGCTGAATTGATTTTAAAATGCATGAGATAACTAAGGAAAACATTGAGCGTATGAATGCTAAATATAAACTTCTTTGGAGATAAGGGTAGAAAACATGTTGTCTTTGCACTGGAGATCTTGTTTGGTTACATTTGCGTGAGATAGGTTTCCTAATTTTGCAAATCAAAGCTAATGCCACGTCTTGATGGTCCATTTAAGGTGTTAGAGAAAATAAATGATAATGCATATAAACTTGAGCTGCTGCAGATTTTGGGGTTAGTCCCACTTTTAACATTGCAGATTTGAAGCCTTATTTGGGTGAGGAATATGAGCTTCCGTCGAGGGCGACTTCATTTCAAGAAGGGAGGATGATGAGGACATCAATACCATTGTTACACCCACAGCCCCTCTTGCTACATATCTTGGACCAATTACTAGAGCTCGCGCACGTCAATTAAATTATCAGGTACTTTCGTTTCTTGGTAATGATTCTAATGTTCATGAGAATATGATGCTGCCTAAATTGGATACATTTGTTTTGCTTACAAATGAAGGCCCTAGCTTGGAAAAGGATGGACATTGGAGCAAGAACAAGCATGGAGATAATGCCATGCAAGGAGAACAAAACGGAGTTACAAGTGATGATTCCAGGACTTTGAAGCCACCCTAATGAGTGCATGAGGCCTTGGACGAAATATACAAGATGCCACTTCATAATATTCGTCCATAGGCTATTCTAGGTGCTGCGTCACCTTATTATTGGGCCAGGCCCATGTAATTTCGAAATACTTAAGTATAGGCTGTTTTTAGAGTCCGTATGTGTGGGGAAACAAGAGTTAGGGTTGATTTGGACCCCTCCACCAAGGGCCACGAAATTCCCCCTCTTCCTCCATATATACAGCCCTTAGGGCACCGTTTAGACCTTGGGTTTTGTTTAGATTAAAAGTTCGCCATAGCTGCAACTTCGGCGTGCCGTTTGTGTTCAACGACCAAACAAAGGCGTCCAGAACCCCACCTTGATCAATAAAGCTTTCATCTTATATTCGCAATATCCAGATTGCAATCTCAGTTTCTTGCTTGTTCTTCGTTTGCTCGCAGGCAGACCCTCGTGGTCAGGTTGATCGTGCTCGGTGTGGTCAATAACCTTTCGAGTTGGTTTAGCGATTGCTAAGGCGCGGCGTCCTCGCGACGTTAAGTAGTCGGATCGTCAAAGTCGACTTCCTCCAAAGCGAAAACCACATCTCATCGAAAGGCGGGACACCTTTGCCTCTATCAAGTGGTATCAGATTTTCAGGTTGCTCGGTGAGATTTTACAGTTTTTAAGTAGATTAGATCGAGTCTGTTCTTCATACCTAAAGTCCACGAAAAAGCCACACAAAAAAATTAGGGTTAGTTCATCATATCCGAACCAATCGAGCCTTTGCATAATCTTTTAGGGTTTTGCTTTGTTGAATTTGCGGTTGCATCGTCGTGTCAAGTTCTTGGTCTTAGAGTCTAGTCTTTTAGAGTTTGAGTTCGGTCATAAGTTGTCACGCCGCCGCCGCACCATCATCATCGCCTTGCCATCTACCACCATTGCTTATCCGCCACAGCTCGAATCCGTATCCATATACCACCACCAATCCGTATCCATATACCACCACCGCTACCATATACCACCACCATTGTCATATACCACCACCATATATCCACCACCAATCCGAAGTTCCTTGCATATTAGGTTTGTTTTCGAGATCCATCTAGTTTCGATTCGTGTTTCCTTGCGGAGTAGGTTTGGAAAAAAAGAGTCTGAAACCACCCTCCGTTTAGGCCCAAAATTTTCCGAAAACGCACTTGTCGAAAAAATTTCTGGCTATCCTATTTTAGGTGTTTCTAAGCGTATTGAGACGATCGCCATTATAGAAAGTTTTTTGACCCGTTTCAGTTTTTGGGTCCGGCGATCGAAAAAAAAAATTTGGTCGAAAAATTTCGTGCCCATCCTGTCCGTTTGACCTGGGAAGAGTTTTGAGACACTCGCCATTATAGTGATTTTTCGCAAAAAAAAAAAGAAGCGCAAAAAAAAGAGCGAAAAACAAAAATTATTCCAGAGTGTGCTTTTCCGTTGTTTCCGTGCAGCGCCGTGATTTTGTTAGTGTTCTAGGCTCGCGTCTCTAGCACGGTCTAGCCTAGGACCAACCTGAAGACGTCGTTGAGCGTTTATTCAACTTTGCATCTCTGAATTGATTATTCTGACCCTTTTGCTACCATATTATAAGCCTTCCCAGCTCCACATACATCTACATCGTGCGTTTGACTCTCCCCGTAATCGCTCTATCCAAGCTTTGAGAGTTTTGACTACATCGGTTGCCGATCACCGCTTCTTCTGGGTAAGAACTGGTAAGAATTTGAGATTTGCTTGACGGATTTGTGATCGTCCACCACACCACCACCACCACTTCCTAGTAGTCTGTTGAATCATATTCTTGTGTGTTTCTATTGCTGCTAACCATGGCAGGATCACAAGCCGGCGAGACTGACCGGGAGAACATGACAAACAAAGCGCTACATGATAAGTTTCAACAAATGATGAGTGGGCAGGTGGACGATGTGCTAAATAGATTTGAAGAGGCCATGGAGAAGATAGATGGCATTGAGAAGGCGTTCGAAACAAAGCTCAATAACAAGTTTAATAAATTGCTCGCGCGTCTACCACCACCACCACCGGCTGCACCTAACGCACCTCTACTACAACAACATGGACTACCTCCACATCATGAAACAGCCCTCCGCCGAGCTTCCGTGTCCCTCTTCACCTGGCCAAGCTGCTGGTGCTGCTTTGTTGATACTTATGTGGCTCCTGCTGCTGCTGGCGGGGAGGATGATTATGTGAGAGCTTATGAGGATGAGGTTGATCAACATCGAACTACGTGCAACCACCAGCACCACAACCACCGGTCGTCCACATGCAAATAATGGCAATGTTGGGCTCCCCTTCAGTGCGAGATCATGACCATCTCCCTAAACTGAAATTGAATATTCCACCATTTGAGGGTAGATATGTTCTGATATATATCTTACTTGGGAGTTAGAAACTGAACAACGATTTACATGTTTACAATATCCCGAGGAGAGACGTGTTCTCTGCTGCTGTTTGTGCTTTCACTAGCTTTGCATGTGTTTGGTGGTCGAACATTGTAGATTATATCCTGTTCCAGCTACTTGGGCTGCTTTGAAAACTGCTATGCGTGCTCGTTGGGTTCCACCATATTATCAACGTGAATTACTTCAAAATTGCAGCGCTTAAGACAAGGAAAAATTCGGTGAAGAATATTATCGGGAATTACAAACCGGCTTGATTAGATGTGGTATTGTTGAGGAGAATGAAGCTATGCTTGCACGTTTTACGGGTGGATTAAATAGAGATTCAGACCATTCTAGACTACAAGGATTATAATAATATCACTCGATTATTCCATCTTGCTTGTAAAGCTGAACGTGAAGTGCAGGATCGATGTGCCTTGGCGCGGAATAACTTTTTCGCAGTCGACCTTCATCATGGACACCACGTGCATCATCTACTTCCACACGTTCTACTACACGGCACCTCCGTCGGCTGCCACCTCCAACCGTGATACAAGAAAGCAGGCACAACCACCACTATCGCCAAGAGTACACTGCTTTGGGCCTACAGAGCTCTTCTTCTTCCATGGCGTCAACAGGGCACACAAGTGATATTATTTGTTGTCGTTGTAAGGGAAGAGGACATTTTATGAGAGAATGCCAATCTCAGCGTGTGATGATTGCTACGAGGATGGTGGGTATGAGTCGCTAGTGACTATGATGAAGAGACTTTGGCTCTTATTACACATGAAGAACACGGTGGAGATGATTCTGATCTTGAGGCGCAATACATGGCTGTGAAGATCTTGACAGGTATGAATGTTTAGTTGCTCAACGTGTTTTGAGTGTGCAGGTTACACAAGCTGAGCAAAATCAGAGGCATAACTTGTTCCATACAAAGGGAGTTGTGAAGGAACGTTCTATTCAGCGTCATCATAGATGGAGGGAGCTGCAACAACTTGGCTAGCATGGATATGGTGGAGAAGCTTTCTCTCACCACAAGACCACATCCACATCCTTACTACATCCAATGGTTCAACAACAGCGGCAAGGTTAAGGTAACACGATTGTTCGTGTGTATTTTAGTATCTCTACATATGCTGATTATGTTGATTGTGATGTGGTACCTATGCAAGCATGTTCCTTATTACTTGGTAGACCATGGCAATTTGATAAAATTCTGTACACCATGGTAGAAACAATCAGTATACTCTTGTTCACAAGGATAAAATATTACTTTGCTTCCTATGACTCTGATTCCATTTTGAAAGATGATATTAATAGAGCTAATAAAGCAAAACAGGAGAAAATAGGAGTGAAAATCAGATTGTGGCAAAAGAATTTGAGCAACAAATGAAGCCTAATAATAAACCATCTAATGTTGCTTCGAAATTAAACTGAAAAGTGCATGTTTATTTGCCACCAAATCTGATATTGATGAGCTAGATTCTAGCAAATCTGTTTGCTATGCTTTTGTTTGCAAAGAGGCATTATTTTCATTCGAGGGCGTGCCTTCCTCTTTGCCCCTCGCTGTCACTAACATTTTGCGGGGAGTTCGCCGACGTCTTCCCACAAGGCGTGCCACGGGATTACCACCTATTCGAGGGATTGAGCATCAAATTGACTTAATTCCGGTGCATCGCTACCCAACCGTGCACCATACCGTACTAATCCGGAGGAGACGAAGGAGATTATCGTCAAACAGGAGCTGCTCGACAAAGGTTATATCGCGAATCTCTTAGTCCTTGTGCTGTTCCTATTATACTAGTGCCTAAAAAGGATGGTACGTCGCGTATGTGTGTTGATTGTAGAGGCATTAATAATATTACTATTCGTTATCGTCATCCTATTCCTAGGCTAGATGATATGCTTGATGAATTGAGTGGCTCTACAATATTCTCCAAAGTCGATTTGCGTAGTGGATACCATCAAATTCGTATGAAATTGGGAGATGAATGGAAAACAGCATTTAAAACTAAGTTTGGATTATATGAGTGGTTAGTCATGCCTTTTGGGTTAACTAATGCACCTAGTACTTTCATGAGATTAATGATAGAAGTTTTACGTGCTTTCATTGGACGATTTGTGGTAGTTTATTTTGATGATATACTGATTTATAGCAAATCTTTGGAAGAACATTTGGAACATTTACGTGCTGTTTTTAATGCTCTACGTGATGCACGTTTGTTTGGTAACCTTGGGAAGTGCACCTTTTGCACCGACCGAGTATCTTTTCTTGGCTATGTTATTACTCCACAGGAATTGAAGTTGATAAAACCAAGATTGAAGCTATTGAGAGTTGGCCGCAGCCCAAAACGGTCACACAAGTGAGGAGTTTTCTTGGACTCGCTGGTTTCTATAGGCGTTTTGTGAGAGACTTTAGCACCATTGCTGCACCTCTCAATGAGCTTACAAAGAAGGACGTGCCTTTTGTTTGGGGTACCGCACGGAAGAAGCCTTCACGGTATTGAAAGATAAGTTGACACATGCTCCTTTACTCCAACTTCCCGACTTTAATAAGACTTTTGAGCTTGAATGTGATGCTAGTGGAATTGGATTAGGAGGTGTGTTATTACAAGATGGCAAACCTGTTGCATACTTTTACGAAAAATTGAGTGGGCCTAGTCTGAACTATTCTACTTATGACAAAGAATTATATGCTCTTGTTAGGACTTTAGAGACATGGCAACATTATTTATGGCCCAAAGAATTTGTTATACATTCGATCATGAATCTTTGAAACATATTAAAAGTCAAGCTAAACTGAATCGTAGACATGCTAAATGGGTTGAATTCATTGAGACTTTCCCTTATGTCATTAAACACAAGAAGGGTAAAGAAAATGTTATTGTTGATGCTTTGTCTCGTCGCTATACTATGCTTTCACAACTTGACTTCAAAATATTTGGTTTGGAGACCATCAAAGATCAATATGTGCATGATGCTGATTTTAAAGATGTAATGCAGAATTTTAAAGAAGGAAGAACATGGAACAAGTTCGTTATTAATGATGGTTTTGTGTTCGTGCTAACAAGCTATGCATTCCTGCTAGCTCTGTTCGTCTTTTGTTGTTGCAGGAGGCGCATGGAGGAGGATTAATGGGACACTTTGGCGTCAAGAAGACGGAGGATATACTTGCTACACATTTCTTTTGGCCAAAGATGAGGCGGGATGTTGAGCGTTTTGTTGCTCGCTGCACTACATGTCAAAAAGCTAAGTCACGACTCAATCCTCATGGTTTATATATGCCTTTGCTCGTGCCTAGTGTTCCTTGGGAGGATATATCTATGGACTTTGTTTTAGGTTTACCTCGAACAAAGAAGGGAGGGATAGCATATTTGTTGTCGTGGATAGATTCTCGAAAATGGCACACTTTATACCATGTCATAAAAGCGATGATTTGTTAATGTTGCTGATTTGTTCTTTCGTGAAATTATTCGCTTGCATGGTGTGCCAAATACTATTGTTTCAGATCGTGATACTAAATTTCTTAGCCACTTTTGGAGATGTTTATGGGCTAAGTTGGGGACTAAACTGCTTTTAGTACTACTTGTCACCCCCAAACCGATGGACAAACTGAAGTAGTCAATAGAACATTGTCTACTATGCTTAGGGCTGTTTTGAAGAATAATAAGAAAATGTGGGAAGAATGCTTGCCTCATATTGAATTTGCTTATAATCGTTCATTGCATTCTACAACTAAGATGTGCCCTTTTGAAATTGTGTATGGCTTCCTACCTCGTGCACCTATTGATTTGTTGCCTCTTCCATCTTCGGAGAAGGTTAATTTTGATGCTAAAGAACGTGCTGAATTGATTTTAAAATGCATGAGATAACTAAGGAAAACATTGAGCGTATGAATGCTAAATATAAACTTGTGGAGATAAGGGTAGAAAACATGTTGTCTTTGCACTGGAGATCTTGTTTGGTTACATTTGCGTAAGGATAGGTTTCCTAATTTGCAAATCAAAGCTAATGCCACGTCTGATGGTCCATTTAAGGTGTTAGAGAAAATAAATGATAATGCATATAAACTTGAGCTGCCTGCAGATTTTGGGGTTAGTCCCACTTTTAACATTGCAGATTTGAAGCCTTATTTGGGTGAGGAATATGAGCTTCCGTCGAGGACGACTTCATTTCAAGAAGGGAGGATGATGAGGACATCAATACCATTGTTACACCCACAGCCCCTCTTGCTACATATCTTGGACCAATTACTAGAGCTCGCAGACGTCAATTAAATTATCAGTACTTTCGTTTCTTGGTAATGATTCTAATGTTCATGAGAATATGATGCTGCCTAAATTGGATACATTTGTTTTGCTTACAAATGAAGGCCCTAGCTTGGAGAAGGATGGACATTGGAGCAAGAACAAGCATGGAGATAATGCCATGCGCAAGGAGAACAAGAACGGAGTTACAAGTGATGATTCCAGGACTTTGAAGCCACCCTAATGAGTGCATGAGGCCTTGGACGAAATATACAAGATGCCACTTCATAATATTCGTCCATAGGCTATTCTAGGTGCTGCGTCACCTTATTATTGGGCCAGGCCCATGTAATTTCGAAATACTTAAGTATAGGCTGTTTTAGAGTCCGTATGTGTGGGGAAACAAGAGTTAGGGTTGATTTGGACCCTCCACCAAGGGCCACGAAATTCCCCCTCTTCCTCCATATATACAGCCCTTAGGGCACCGTTTAGACCTTGGGTTTTGTTTAGATTAAAAGTTCGCCATAGCTGCAACCAGCGTGCCGTTTGTGTTCAACGACCAAACAAAGGCGTCACAGAACCCCACCTTGATCAATAAAGCTTTCATCTTATATTCGCAATATCCAGATTGCAATCTCAGTTTCTTGCTTGTTCTTCGTTTGCTCGCAGGAACAGACCCTCGTGGTCAGGTTGATCGTGCTCCGGTGTGGTCAATAACCTTTCAGAGTTGGTTTAGCGATTGCTAAGGCGCGACGTCCTCGCACGTTCGTAGTCGGATCGTCAAAGTCGACTTCCTCCAAAGCGAAAACTACATCTCATCGAAAGACGGGACACCTTTGCCTCTATCAAGATATTCTCATAACTATGCTCAATTCTGTCAATTGCTCAACAATAGTTTGTTCACCCACCGTAATACTTATGCTCTCGAGAGAAGCCACTAGTGAAACCTATGGCCCCCCGGTCTATTTTCCATCATATTAATCTTCCAACACTTAGTTATTTTTATTGCCTTTTATTTTACTTTGCATCTTTATTATAAAAATACCAAAAATATTATCTTATCATATCTATCAGATCTCACTTTCGTAAGTGACCGTGAAGGGATTGACAACCCCTTTATTGCGTTGGTTGCGAGGTTTTTATTTGTTTGTGTAGGTGCGAGGGACTTGAGCGTGGCCTCCTACTGGATTGATACCTTGGTTCTCAAAAACTTAGGGAAATACTTACGCTACTTTGCTGCATCACCCTTTCCTTTTCAAGGAAAAACCAACACAGTGCTCAAGAGGTAGCAAGAAGGATTTCTGGCGCCGTTCTTCGGGAGTCTATAAAAGTCAACATACCAAGTACCCATCACAAACTCTTATCTCCCGCATTACATTATTTGCCATTTGCCTCTCGTTTTCCTCTCCCCCACTTCACCCTTGCCGTTTTATTCGCCCGCTCTCTTCCGCTCGTCTTCCTTTCGCCATGTCGAAATTAAAATGGGTTGGGGTTTTTGTCCCTAATTTCAGCACTTTAGACAATCCTGCTATTCTATCTAAACTCATAAATAAAGATACTATGGAAAAACCTGTCGGAGTTATCAATGAGAGTCTTAATAATTTTGATGAAGATGATTCCGGAATTTTTCGTTATTTACTCGATGAATCTTTGAAAGATGCTTGGGATAGACTATTAAGAATCCGGGCTAGCTATGTGCCCAATACCAAATTGAAATTTACTTAAAGAGCTTTTATGTTGCCCTACCTTCTTCGTTTAAGCATGTCTTAGATTCTATTTTTGAAGAAGGTTTTCTTGAAGGGGATGCCGTTGTTTTCTTGAAGGGGATGCCGTAGATACTTATGAAAAGATGAAGACCATATTTGGGCACCCCATGAATGAGAAAGTTGAATCTACATCTCTTTTGCTCCCCTACCAAAATGAATCTATCAAAGAGATGAAGGCTAGCTTAGATGCAAATTTCCGTAACATGCTGAATATTTCTTCTACCATTAATAGCCATGTGCTTTATCAAAATATAAATATTGATTCCATAGATAATAAGTTTGCTCTTTTCTTCCCTAAAACCAAAGATGGCAATACCTAGATCTATCCTTGCTTTTATGCCTAGCTAGGGGCGTTAAACGATAGCGCTTGTTGGGAGGCAACTCAATTTTATTTTTAGTTTCTTGCTTTTTGCTTCTGTTTAGGAATAAATATTTGATCTAGCCTATGGTTAGATTTTTTTTATGTTTTAGTTAGTGTTTGTGCCAAGTAAAACATATAGGAACTTCTTGGATGATAGTTATTTGATCTTGCTGAAAATTCCAGAAACTTTCTGTTCACGAAAACAATTGTTAAAAATCACCAGAACCTGATAAAATATTGATTCCAATTGCAGAAGATCAATAAACAAATTTTCTAGGCCTTCCTATTTTGTTAGATGTTTTGGAGTTCCATAAGTTTGAGTTAGTTACATATTACTACAGACTGTTCTGTTTTTGACAGATTCTTTTTTCGTGTGTTGTTTGCTTATTTTGATGAATCTATTGCTAGTAAAATAGTTTATAAACCATAGAGAAGTTGGAATACAGTAGGTTTAACACCAATATAAATAAATAATGAGTTCATTACAGTACCTTGAAGTGGTGTTTTCTTTTCTTTCGCTAACGGAGCTCACGAGATTTTCTGTTAAGTTTTGTGTTGTGAAGTTTTCAAGTTTTGGGTAAAAGATTTGATGGATTATGGAACAAGGAGTGGCAAGAGACTAAGCTTGGGGACGCCCATGGCACCCCAATATAATCTAAGGACACAAAAAAGCCAAAGCTTGGGGATGCCCCGGAAGGCATCCCCTCTTTCGTCTATTTCCATCAGTAACTTTACTAGGAGCTATATTTTGTTTCACCACATGATATGTGTTTTGCTTGGAGCGTCTTGTATGATTTGAGTCTTTGCTTTTTAGTTTTCCACAATCATCTTTGATGTACACACCTTTTGAGGGAGACACACATGATTCGGAATTTATTAGAATACTCTATGCGCTTCGCTTATATCTTTTGAGCTATATAGTTTTTGCTCTAGTGCTTCACTTATATTTTTTAGAGCACGGTGGTGGTTTTGTTTTATAGAAACTATTATTCTCTCATGCTTCACTCATATTATTTTGAGAGTCTTAAACAGCATGGTAATTTTCTTAAATAGGAAAATTAATCCTAATATGCTAAGTATTCAAAACTAGTAAAAACTTTCTTATGAGTGTGCTAAATACTAAGAGAAGTTTGATGCTTGATGATTGTTTTGAGATATGGAGGTAGTAATATTAAAGTTGTGCTAGTTGAGTAGTTGTGAAATTGAGAAATACTTGTGTTGAAGTTTGCAAGTCCCGTAGCATGCACGTATGGTAAACGTTATGTAGCAAATTTGAAACATGAGGTGTTCTTTGATTGTCTTCCTTATGAGTGGCGGCCGGGGACGAGCGATGATCTTTTCCTACCAATCTATCCCCCTAGGAGCATGCGCGTAGTGCTTGGTTTTTGATGACTTGTATATTTTTGCAATAAGTATGTGATTTCTTTATGACTAATGTTGAGTCCATGGATTATACGCACTCTTACCCTTCCATGATTGCTAGCCTCTTCGGTACCGTGCATTGCCCATTCTCACATTGAGAGTTGGTGCAAACTTCGCTGGTGCATCCAAACCCCGTGATATGATACGCTCTAACACACATAAACCTCCTTATATCTTCCTCAAAACAGCCACCATACCTACCTATTATGGCATTTCCATAGCCATTCTGAGATATATTGCCATGCAACTTTCCACCATTCCGTTTATTATGACACGTTCATCATTGTCATATTGCTTTGCATGATCATGTAGTTGACATTGTATTTGTGGCAAAGCCACCGTTCATAATTTTTGATACATGTCACTCTTGATTCATTGCCTATCCTGGTATACCGCCGGAGGCATTCATATAGAGTCATACCTTGTTCTAGTATCGAGTTGTAATCATTGAGTTGTAAATAAATAGAAGTGTGATGATCGTCATTCATAGAGCATTGTCCCAATAAAAAAAGGGAAAGGCCAAATAAAAAAAGGAGGCCCATAAAAAAAGGGACAATGCTACTATCCTTTTTTCCACACTTGTGCTTCAAAGTAGCACCATGATCTTCATGATAGAGAGTCTCTTGTTTTGTCATTTTCATATACTAGTGGGAATTTTTCATTATAGAACTTGGCTTGTATATTCCAACAATGGGCTTCCTCAAATGCCCTAGGTCTTGGTGAGCAAGCAAGTTGGATGCACACCCACTTAGTTTCTTTTGTTGAGCTCTTTTGCATTTATAGCTCTAGTGCATCCGTTGCATGGCAATCCCTACTCCTTGCATTAACATCAATCGATGGCCATCTCCATAGCCCGTTGATTAGTCGCGTTGATGTGAGACTTTATCCTTTTTGTCTTCTCCACATAACCCCCATCATTATATTCTATTCCACCCATAGTGTTATATCCATGGCTCACGCTCATGTATTGCATGAAGGTTGAAAAAGTTTGAGATTACTAAAGTATGAAACAATTGCTTGGCTTGTCATCAGGGTTGTGCATGATGAGAGCATTCTTGTGTGACGAAAATGGAGCATGACTAAACTATATGATTTTGTAGGGATGAACTTTCTTTGGCCATGTTATTTTGAGAAGACATAATTGCTTAGTTAGTATGCTTGAAGTATTATTGCTTTTATGTCAATATTAAACTTTTATCTTGAATCTCTCGGATCTGAATATTCATACCACAATTAAGAGGGTTACATTAAAAAATTATGCCAAGTAGCATTCCGCATCAAAAATTCTGTTTTTATCATTTACCTACTCGAGGACGAGCAGGAATTAAGCTTGGGGATGCTTGATACGTCTCCAACGTATCTATAATTTTTGATTGCTTCATGCTATATTATATTCTGTTTTGGATGATTAATGGGCTTTGTTATACACTTTTATATTATTTTTGGGACTAACCTATTAACCGGAGGCCCAGCCCAAATTGCTGTTTTTTGCCTATTTCAGAGTTTCGCAGAAAAATAATATCAAACAGAGTCCAAACGGAATGAAACCTTCGGGAACGTGATTTTCAGACCAAACGTGATCCAAAGGACTTGGACCCTACGTCAAGAAAGCAACTAGGAGAGTACGAGGCAGGGGGGCGCGCCCTCCACCCTCGTGGGGCCCACGAACTCCACCGATGTACTTCTTCCTCCTATATATACCTACGTACCCCCAAACCAACAGAAGCATCCACGAAAACCTAGTTCCACCGCCGCAACCTTCTGTACCCGTGAGATCCTATCTTGGGGCTTTTTCCGGCGTCCTGCCGGAGGGGGCATCGATCACGGAGGGCTTCTACATCAACACCATAGCCTCTCCGATGATGTGTGAGTAGTTTACCTCAGACCTTCGGGTCCATAGTTAATAGCTAGATGGCTTCTTCTCTCTCTTTGGATCTCAATACAAAGTTCTCCACAATTCTCGTGGAGATCTATCCGATGTAATCTTCTTTTGCGGTATGTTTGTTGAGACCGATGAATTATGGGTTTATGATCAAGTTTATCTATGAACAATATTTGAATCTTCCCTCAATTCTTTTATGTATGATTAGTTACCTTTGCAAGTCTCTTCGAATTATTAGTTTGGTTTGGCCTACTAGATTGATCTTTCTTACAATGGGAGAAGTGCTTAGCTTTGGGTTCAATCTTGCGGTGTCCTTTCCGGTGTGATGTTAGGGCAGCAAGGCACGTACTGTATTGTTGCCATCAAGGATAACAAGATGGGGTTTATATCATATTGCATGAGTTTATCCCTCTACATCATGTTATCTTACTTAAAGCATTAATCTGTTCTTTGTAACTTAATACTCTAGATGCATGCTGGATAGCGGTCGATGTGTGGAGTAATAGTAGTAGATGCAGGCAGGAGTCGGTCTACTTGTCGCGGACGTGATGCCTATATACATGATCATACCTAGATATTCTCATAACTATGCTCAATTCTGTCAATTTCTCAACAGTAGTTTGTTCACCCACCGTAATACTTATGCTCTCGAGAGAAGCCACTAGTGAAACCTATGGCCCCCGGGCCTATTTTCCATAATATTAATCTTTCAACACTTAGTTATTTTTATTACCTTTTATTTTACTTTGCATCTTTATTATAAAAATACCAAAAATATTATCTTATCATATCTATCAGATCTCACTTTCGTACGTGACCATGAAGGGATTGACAACCCCTTTATTGCGTTGGTCGCGAGGTTTTTATTTGTTTGTGTAGGTGCGAGGGACTTGAGCGTGGCCTCCTACTAGATTGATACCTTGGTTCTCAAAAACTGAGGGAAATACTTACGCTACTTTGCTGCATCACCCTTTCCTCTTCAAGGGAAAACCAACGCAGTGCTCAAGAGGTAGCAGATATATTGCTCCTCAGGCTCGATCTTGGCCCCTCTGGGCTGCATGTCGGTTCTTCAAATCTCCTGGTCCTTCAATCTCTGACTTAAGCTGGTGCTTCAATCTTGATCTCGTGCCTGTGCATAGTTGGGAAACAGACCCAGGGTTTGTTGCACCGACAATATTTAAACCACTTCTCCTTAGGGAGATCAACATGAGTAGCAAAAGATTCACAGAAAGAAACTATTATCTCATAGTTAAGTCCATATTTAGTGCTAAAATCACGAAAAGCATCGGTATCCATTAAAGATTTAACACAATCAAATTTAAGGTTTATACCTGACTCATTACCTTCGTCGATTTCCCAATCTTCAAAGTTGCATTTAATTCTTTCCAATAAATCCCATTTGAATTCAATAGTCTTCTTCATAAAAGAACCAGTACAAGAGGTATTGAGCATGGATTGATCATTACGAGAAAGCCGAGCATAAAAATTCTGAATAATAATTTCTCTTGAGTGCTCATGATTGGGGAATGAATATAACATTGACTTAAGCCTCCCCCAAGCTTGAGCGATACTTTCTCCTTCACGAGGCCAAAAATTATATATATAATTCCGATCACAATGAACCAGATGCATAGGATAAAACTTCTGATGAAATTCAAATTTCAATCGGTTGTAGTTCCAAGATCCAATATCATCACATAGCCTATACCATGTCAATGCCTTTACCTTCAAAGATAAAGGGAAGACCTTCTTCTTGACAACATCCTCGGGCATACCTGCAAGCTTAAATAATCCACAAACTTCATCCACATAGATTAGGTGCATATCAAGATTTAATGTTCCATCTCCTGCATAAGGATTAGCTATCAGTTTCTCTATCATACTCGAAGGAATTTCATAATAAATATTTTCAGTAGGTGCAGTAGGTTGAGGAGAAACTCTTTGCTCTTCCAGTTGGGATGAAGATACCCCGAACAAGCCCCTCAAAGGATTATTTGCCATAGTGACAAGTGACAGTAAATTTCAGCACACTATATAAAATTTTCCTTACCAAATTCCAGTTACCAAAGGCGCTTCACTCCCCGTCAACGGTGCCAGAAAAGAGTCTTGATGACCCACAAGTATAGGGGATCTATCGTAGTCCTTTCGATAAGTAAGAGTGTCGAACCCAACGAGGAGCAGAAGAAAATGACAAGTGGTTTTCAGCGGGGTATTCTCTGCAAGCACTGAAATTATCGGTAACAGATAGTTGTGTGATAAGATAATTCGTAACGGGTAACAAGTAACAAAAGTAACTAAGGTGCAGCAAGGTGGCCCAATCCTTTTTGTAGCAAAGGACAAGCCTGGACGAACTCTTATATAAAGCAAAGCACTCCCGAGGACACATGGGAATTGTTGTCAAGTTAGTTTTCATCGTGCTCATACGATTCGCGTTCGTTACTTTGATAATTTGATATGTGGGTGGACCGGTGCTTGGGTGCTGCCCTTCCTTGTACAAGCCTCCCACTTATGATTAACCCCTCTCGCAAGCATCAGCACCTTACTAAGCAACGTATAAACTAGGGTTTAAGATTCTGTCACTCTGGCAACCCATCATCTACTTATTACTTCCCAATGCCTCCCCCTAGGCCCAAATCATGGTGAAGTGCCATGTAGCCGGCGTTCACATAACACCACTAGAGGAGAGACAACATACATCTCATCAAAATATCGAATGACTACCAAATTCACATGATTACTTATAACAAGACTTCTCCCATGTCCTCAGGAACAAACGTAACTACTCACAAAGCATATTCATATTCATAATCAGAGCAGTATTAATTATCATTAAGGATCTGAACATATGATCTTCCACCGATAAACCTACTAGCATCAACTACAAGAAGTAATCAACACTACTAGCAACCCACGGGTACCAATCTGGAGTTTTGAGACAAAGATCGGACACAAGAGATGAACTAGGGTTTGAGAGGAGATGGTGCTGGTGAAGATGTTGATGGGGATTGACCCCTCTCAATGAGAGGATCGTTGGTGATGACGATGGCTTTGATTTCCCGCCCTCGGAGAGAAGTTTCCCCGGCAGAACGGCTCCGCCAGAGCCCTAGATTGGTTCTACCCAAGTTCCGCCTCGAGATGCCGGCGCTTTGTCCCGAAAGCTTCCTTATTATTTTTTCCAGGTTAAAACACACCTTATAGGAGAAGATGGGCATCGGGGGCCTTCCAGGTGGCCCACAAGGCAGGGGGCGCGCCCCCACTAATGACCCACAAGTATAGGGGATCTATCGTAGTCCTTTCGATAAGTAAGAGTGTCGAACCGAATGAGGAGCAGAAGGAAATGACAAGTGGTTTTCAGCAAGGTATTCTCTGTAAGCAATGAAATTATCGGTAACAGATAGTTTTGTGGTAAGGTAAATTGTAACGGGTAACAAGTAAATAAATTAACTAAGGTGCAGCAAGGTGGCCCAATCCTTTTTTTAGCAAAGGACAAGCCTGGACGAACTCTTATATAAAGCAAAGCGCTCCCGAGGACACATGGGAATTTTTGTCAAGTTAGTTTTCATCATGCTCATATGATTCGCGTTGGTTACTTTGATAATTTGATATGTGGGTGGACCGATGCTTCGGTGCTGCCCTTCCTTGGACAAGCCTCCCACTTATGATTAACCCCTCTCGCAAGCATCCGCAACTATGAAAGAAGTATTAAGGTAAACCTAACCATAGCATGAAACATATGGATCCAAATCAGCCCCATACGAAGCAAACTTATAAAATAGGGTTTTAGCTTCTGTCACTCTAGCAACCCATCATCTACTTATTACTTCCCACTGCCTTCCCCTAGGCCCAAATAATGGTGAAGTCTCATGTAGTCAATGTTCACATAACACCAATAGAGGAAAGACAACATACATCTCATCAAAATATCGAGCGAATACCAAATTCACATGATTACTTATAACAAGACTTCTCCCATGTCCTTAGGAACAAACATAACTACTCACAAAGCATATTCATAATCATAATCAGAGGAGTATTAATTATCATTAAGGATCTGAAAATATAATCTTCCATCGAGTAAACCAACTAGCATCAGCTACAAGGAGTAATCAACACTACCAGCAACCCACAGGTACCAATCTGAGGTTTTGGGACCAAGATCGAATACAATAGATGAACTAGGGTTTGAGAGGAGATGGTGCTGGTGAAGATGTTGATGGAGATTGACCCCCTCTCGATGAGAGGATCGATGGCGATGATTTCCCCCTTCCGGAGGGATGTTTCCTCGGCAGAACAGCTCCGCCGGAGCCCTAGATTGGTTCTGCCCAGGTTCTGCCTCGAGACGGCGGCGCTTCGTCCCAAAAGCTTCCTCCTTTTTTCCAGGTCAAAACAAACCATATAGCCAAAGATGGGCACCGGAGGCCTGCCAGGGGGCCCACAAGGTCGGGGGGCGCACCCAAGGGGGTAGGGTGCACCCTCCACCCTTATGGCTGGCTGGTGGCCCCCCTCTGGTACTTTCTTCGCACAATATTTTTATATATTCCAAAAACATGCTCCGTGAAGTTTCAGGACTTTTGGAGTTGTGCAGAATAGGTCTCTAATATTTGCTCCTTTTCCAGTCCAGAATTCCAGCTTCCGGCATTCTCCCTCTTCACGTAGACCTTATAAAATAAGAGAGAACAGGCATAAGTATTGTGATGTAATGTGTAATAACAGCCCATAATGCATTAAATATCAATATAAAAGCATGATGCAAAATGGACGTATCACCCACCCTTGTGGATGGCTGGTGGCCCCCCTCTGGTGCTTTCTTTGCCCAATATTTTTTATATATTCCAAAAGAATTCTCCGTGAAGTTTTAGGACTTTTGGAGTTGTGCAGAATAGGTCTCTAATATTTTCTCCTTTTCTAGTTCAGGATTCCAGCTGCCGGCATTCTCCCTCTTCATGTAAACCTTGTAAAATAAGAGAGAAAGGGCATAAGTATTGTGATATAATGTGTAATAACTACCCATAATGCAATAAATATCAATATAAAAGCATGATGCAAAATGGACATATCACTAGGCACCGTGTGTGATGCATTCAATAACGCAAATGTTTAAATTGTTAATATCATCTTCAATGGCAACGCTATCACAAACGATTTAATGGGGAAAATTGTGTGTGATGTACGTACAAACGGAAACGTCTTCCTTGGGTTGACTATGTGGGATGTACATAGGAACGGAAATGTACTTCTTGGATTGACTGTGTGGGACGTACATATGAATGAAAACGTATACCTTGGATTGACTGTGTGGAATGTACATACCTACGGAAACGTTTGTCTGGGACTAATTGTGTGGGATGTACTTACGACCGGAAACGATTGGGCATGTATAATTGTATTTTTTAACAAAACTGTATGTATAACTGTATTTGATCACTTGCCCGTTGCACTCGACCTCATTTTGCCCAGCGCGTGTGACCGGAGGGCCTATCCCCGAGGGTTTCTGGGTTGTGTGGGAAGGGCCCCCTATCACACACACTCGCTTGGCGACGGTTCGAAACTCCATCGCAGAAAAGGGTTAAAACCCATTTGTATAGCACCTCGTTGTACCAGTGGATGCTCAACCTAAAATCCTATGTTTTCGAGCGAAGACAATGAGAGAAAATCTCTTCCAGAGTTGGTTGAGTCAGCTTTACTTGGAGCCTAAGTCAAGTTGCCGCGTGTGTTTGAAATCCGACCGTTGGACACGTGTCGGTTGTCCATTGACCCAGGGTCATTTCGAACATATCATGTCAGATTGCCTCCTAGCTATAAATAGCCCACCCCTCCACCATAAGTTGGTGGCCCTTCTGAGTTTTTGCATGACTTTTGTTGTTTGAGAGCAACCCACCTCTCAAGGCTTTGAGAGAGAATCCTTGTGAGGACAAACCCAAAACACCCAAAGCCCAAAGTGTTTTGAGCATCACTGGAGTCTTTCTATTCTGTGTGAACTGAGGCTTGTTACACTTGAAGACTGGTATCTTCCAGTCGGTTAGGCATCACGTTTAGTGTATCCAAGAGCCATTGTTGATTGTCGGTGAATGAAGCCAGTGAAGGTTTGGAATTCTACCTTGAAGACTTACCTGAGTGATTGGGTGAGATCTACGGGTCTTATCTCAAGTGGAATAAGGTGAATACATGATCTTCTGAGTTCAATCTCAGCCTCCCTAACCAGACATACAGTTGCCACATCAACTGAAACTGGTCCAACAAATCATCTGTCTTCTCCGAGCAACTTGTTCTATCACTTCACTCCTTTACTTACTGTTTAGTTTTGTGAAGCCTTTGCCTACTCATTCTATTCAAAGACATTGTGTGAAGATATTCCCTCTGATTGTACCTTTGTTTTCACACTATGTTACTAAACTACTCCGTTCTACCGAGTTGTTGCTTGTCTTCACATATCTCTTCAATAGTTGTATGTCATTTCAGCATGCCTAGTGTAGCTTATCTTCCGATGTACCCTGTTTAGTTACTAATTCGCTTCTGCGTCTTTGAAGACATTGCCTATCTTGAAGACATTCATAAAAATAGCCTATTCACCCTCCCTCTAGTCGATAAATAGCACTTTCAATTATAAAAAGGTGGCAAATTTTTATGGATTTGGTCTTACATGGAAAGAATGATGCAAAAGCTTTTTTGTTGCCATGGCAAATAGTTTATCAAAATTTCCATGTTAAAAAATGTGCTTATGGCATTTCAAAAAGTTGTAGTGGTGACATGGCAAAAGTTGTAGTGGTGACATGGCAAAAGTTGTAGTGGTGTCATGGCAAAAGCTATATTAGAGACATGGAAAATGCTATGAAAAATATTTTTTGCCATGGTAAAGTAGTGCTAAAATTTTGCGGTGGTGAAGAAGTTGTAAAACACTTTTTTCCATGGTAAAAAAATATGTATAGAAAAATATGTAGTGGTGACATGGAAAATGGTATATTATAGGCATGGAAAAAGCTATAAAAATATTTTTTTGGCATGGCAAAAAATTTGCTAAACAAACATATACTTATAATTCATGAAAAATCTAGAGAAATTTTGATTCATGACTCGTGGCAAACACATGGCAAATTTACAAAGAATTTGCAGTACATACTAAATGCAGGAGGACAAAATTGTTTATGAAGTTTATACAAATATATTGCAAGCACTATGTAATTTGCTGACCGCATAATATCCATGGCAAAAAATGCAACATAATTGCCATGATCCATTTAACTAAATTTCTCATGGTTTGTAAAAAATAATTGGTATGATTTGGGGAGGAAAATGTCACGTAGTATGGTAAATCTATTCCATTTTACTAAATTTGCCATGCTTCATAAAATAGAATTTCCATGGTCAGGGGGCAGGGGAATTGCTATGTAGTATGGACAATCTATTTCAATTAACTAAATTTACTATAGTTCATAAAAATAAACATGCCATGGTGGAGGGAAAATTGCCATGTAGTATGGAAAATCAATTGCATGTGCTATGGAAATTTTGTACTCAACACAAAAAAACATTTAATTAAAATTTCCATGCTTTGTAAAAAATGAATTGCCATGGTCCAGGGGAAAAATTGCCATGTAGTATGTCGTATCTATTCCATTTGACTATATTTTCCATGGTTTCCAAAAATAATTGCCATGGTCCAAGGCAAGTTTATGGAAAATTTTCATAGCGTGGCAAGTTTCATATCTGGTCACATGCCAATCGTTAAAAAAACATTTTCTTTTCCCAGAAAAAGCATGGCAATGGTGTAAAAAATCTTTGAAATGTCCACATGGCAATCCTAGGAAGTTTAGAACTTGTCACGTGGAAAATTTTATATATTCTTGTAAATGGTAATTGTAGTAAGTTGATATGGTCATTACTAAAATTTGACATTGTCTTGGCAATAAAAGTAAATTTGCCATGGCAAATACATGAAACTAAAATTTGCCATGATATATAAACTAAATTCGCCATGATCAATTACAAAAGTTGCCATGATCAATGAAATAAATTTGCCATGATTAATTAATGAGAAGCTAAATTTAGCCATGATTTATAAACTAAATTTGCCAGTGTCAATTACTAAATTACCATGATCAATGAAAGAAATTTGCAATGGTTTGTTAATAAAATTCGCCATGACTCGTAAACTAAATTTGCCATGGTCTTTGTTTATTAATTATTTGCCATGTGAGAAAAATACACATTTACAGAGAAAGGAAAAAATTGAAAGAAAAATCGCAATGTGGCACAAAGGAAAAGGCCATGGTACATATAGTAAAAACTACAAAATGGTTCTAATCAAAAAATAGTTGCCATGATCCGACAAATGTAAATGACCATAGATCAGGAATTAATTTTGCCATGATGCAAAACTTGCCATGGTAGACCAAAGTAATTTATTAAAAAGTTGTTATGATTTACAACACAAAATTTGTCATGTGACAAAGAAAGTCAAAATGTTTTTAAGATCTGCCATGATTTAGAGAAAAAACCTAAAAATTGACATGTGACATTTATAAAATTCCTTTAACATTTTCCATATGAGAATAGTGTAGTTACAAAAAAAGGATTTGCCATGTGAAAGTGACAAATTTACCATTAGCTAACATGGGTATTTGCCATGGCGTGTCTTTCCCATGATAATAAATTGTAGAAAAATTACCAGGGGACAAAAAATGTTCTGGTGCTAATAAACATGAATTTGTCAAGTATATTAGAAACTACAGATCCTAACCCATGAAAAGGTGTGAAAAATGTTGTATGGCGAATTTGCATAGACATATGACATAGAGTATAGAATATATTTGCATTGACGTATGACAAAATTTGGCATGGTGAATAAACTGCCATGATGTGTTAAATAAGCTTGCCATAGTGTATACAGTATATTTTCCATGGCTTGTGAATGAAAATTTGCCTAAATTTTGTCATACGAAAAAACAGTATAAAAAGTGTCATGTTTTGCAATGTGCACACACTTGTTTGCAAAACTTTTTTTTGAAAATAAACATGAAACCCACTTAAAAAGATGAGACTACGTTGTGTTTCTAAGATTAAACTTGTGCTAGATCAAACAATTCCGCAGGGGGGGGGGGGTTAAAGAAGATTAAAAAGAGTATGGCCAAATTTTAGTGTTCACTGTCAACAAATCAGCACAACTACATTGGTACATACACTCATGGACAAAACAAATTCATACATTCACAGAAACAATCACAAACAGTGATACAATCAGGATCAATTTCAATACAGGGAACATAAAATGACAACGAGAGTACGAATTCCTGGGCTTGGAAGGTGTATGTACGGGCGGACAGGATGGAGCTACAACCAGAACTCACCTTTTGGTCCCCGGGAACCAGGACGGCGACGCTGTCTCAGCACAACATGATGCAGGAGCTACTGCAGTTGGCCGATAGCACGCAGTCATGGACCAACATGGTCACCACGACTGTAGAATCGCACAATGGCGCCTGAGGGAGTCCTGGATTAGGGGGTGTCCGGATAGCCGAACTATCACCGTTGGCCGGACTCCTAGACTATGAAGATACAAGATTGAAGACTTAGTCCCGTGTTCGGATGGGACTTTCCTTGGCGTGGAAGGCAAGCTTGCCGATACGGATATGTAAATCTCCTACCATTGTAACCGACTCTGTGTAACCCTAACCCTATCCGGTGTCTATATAAACCGGAGGGTTTTTAGTCCGTAGGACGAACAACAATCATACCATAGGCTAGCTTCTAGGGTTTAGCCTCTCTGATCTCGTGGTAGATCCACTCTTGTACTACCCATATCATCAATATTAATCAAGCAGGAGTAGGGTTTTACCTCCATCGAGAGGGCCCGAACCTGGGTAAAAACATCGTGTCCCTTGTCTCTTGTTACCATCCGCCTAGACGCACAGTTTGGGACCCCCTACCCGAGATCCGCCGGTTTTGACACCGACATTGGTGCTTTCATTGAGAGTTCCTCTGTGTCGTCGCTCTCAGGAAGGATGCCTCATCCCGTCTTTAAAGACGGCACCGTTGCTAAAGGAGCTTTGGCCACCGGCCAAACTCTCCGGCTAGGCGGTTTTCTTATGACCGCCTGTTCGGCCGCCGCGCCGACGATGACTTCTCGGGTCATCGAAAGCAATCTTCACGTTAACTCGGAACTCGCCGAGCAGTTAGATCCGATGGAGCTCTCTTCCTTGAACGAGCTCTTGGATCGCATCGCCGCCCTGGGAATCGCTACAGACTACGATCAGATTGGGCCTAAAACCGATCTGAGAGAGATCAACTCTCCCGAGGCTACCCACCACGTTGCTGTGGTAAAGGAACAATACGACTACTCTTCTCCTACCTTAAGGACTAGCTATGTCCGGATTCCTGACCCCTCCACGCCGGATTCCCGCGGAGGAGGACACCACTCAAGCCACGAACTTAAAGTCGCAATGGGCTAGATTCATTGGACAACCTCCAAGAACCCCAAGCTTCCAAGTTCGAAACTTCTTGGCCCCTGAATCTTAGATCGAAGGGTTGAATTTAATTCCACCGCCCACCCAAACATAAGCGATCTATCCCAAATCCGGCAAGAGCCCGGTGAAACAGTACATCATTACTGGGCGATTCCTCCTGGTTGTGGATAGGATAAAGGATTGCCGCGAGGAGGACGCAATCTCATTCTTCTGCAATAATTGCACGGACAAGGGAATCCTAAACGCCATAAGTCGTTGTGAAATTACACGCCTCGCGGACTTGGCGTCCATAGTACGAAAGTATCTTGCGATGGAGAGCGCTGAAAACCGAAATCAAATTTTGGGATAATCCGCCCGAATCGACCCTAGTCCGAAATAAAGGGTGCATCATCACCAGCACCGGGTTACATACCAAAAGCAAACCCCCCAAAAGGGCATGGAACCGTCTTTGGAGGGATGGCTCAATGGACCTGCAAAATTCATAGCACGTAGGGCGCCACTCCAACTCATAGCCTTAGAGCATGTTGGATACTACGCCAGGTGGCCAAAAGTGGCGAAGAGCTCTTAGCTCCAGAGCACCAGCCCAGCAATACCAATACGGTATTAACAGTCTTCGAGACTTTCTCATCAAATAATATGCGGAAATGAACACTCCGCAGCCTTGTCGAAGTCTACCAGATAGCAACAATAAATCCATGGAGTGACACGGCTATTACCTTTAACGCCAGTGATGAACCTAAATTCCGAACAGCCCGAGCACCAGCCGCATTGGTCCTCAGTCCAATAGTGGACGACTTTCGCCTTACCAAGGTACTCATGGACGGCGGCAGTGGATTAAACCTCATCTACGAGGAAACCCTTCGAAAAATGGAAATAGACTGGAGCCGCATTGAGCAAAGCATCACAACCTTTAGAGGAATAATCCCGATCGGAAGCATCTTTGTCTGGAAAGATCACACTAGATGTGGTGTTCGGCACGCTGGACAATTATAGGTCCGAGGAGGTCACATTCCAAGTGGCCCCGTTCACCAGCGGATACCACGCTCTATTAGGGCGAGAGGCATTCACAATTTTTCAAGCTATACCCCATTACGGGTACATGAAGCTCAAAATGCCCGGACCCAACGGAATTATCACTCTCGCTAGTGACCCGGACATAGCGCTCCGCGCCGAAAATAAAACATCCGCACTTGCCCTTGAGGCACTATCCAAGCCCTAGCGGCAGAGGAACTCACTGCGCAAGCGCCCACGGTGAACAGGGACGATGTGATACTCGATAAGAGATCCAAGTCCACCTCTTTTAAACCGCGCATTTAAATAATCAAATTCCAAGTCCATCCAACGGACCCTACAAAAACGGCCTCCATCGGGGCACAATTAAACCCTGATGTGGACGCTGCATTACGAGAATTCCTATGCGAAAATTGGGACATTTTTGCCTGGCACCCTTCAGACATGCCAGGAATCCCACGCTGGCTGGCCGAGCACAGCCTAAATATCCTAAAAGGATTCAAGCCAGTCAAACAAGCTCTTTGGCGTTTCTCCGAACCCAAGACAGGCCATGGGAGAGGAGCTAGCCAAACTATTGGAGGCCGGATTCATCAGAGATATTAAACATCCGGACTGGCTAGCAAACCTGGTAATGGTACCAAAGAAGGACAAATCCTGGCGCCTATGTGTCGATTTTAAGGACCTTAACAAGGCTTGCCCAAAGGATCCCTTCCCCCTCCCCCGCATCGATCAAATTATTGACGCTACCGCAGGACACAATTCATTGTGTTTCCTCGACGATACTCGGCTACCACCAAATTAAGATGGCAGAGCAGACCAAGCCGCAACGGCATTCATCACTCCATACGCCCATTCTCGCTTCAACACAATGCCATTTGGGCTCAAAACGCCGGCGCAACATATCGGCGCATGATTCGGACATGTCCGCAAACCAGATCGGCAAAACAGTGGAGGCATACGTAGACGATGTGGTCGTCAAATCCAAGCATGTCGAAACCCTAGTCGACGACTTGAGGCTCACATTCGATAATCTCCGAACATATGACATCATGCTCAACCCGGAAAAATGCGTTTTCGGCGTAGCAGCCGGAAAGCTCTTGGGCTTCATTGTATCCAGTAGAGGAATTGAAGCAAACCCAGCCAAGATCCGAGCTCTGTCACAATTGGATATCCCCAAAGACCTCAAACAAATACAAAAATTGACTGGACGCGTGGCGGCTCTAAACCGCTTTATCTCCCGCTTAGGAGAAAAGGCATTACCCCTTTATCGCCTCCTCCAAGACCAACACTTCGAGTGGGCCGGATGGTGCCACTGCCGGACTCGAAGAAATCAAAGCCATATTGGCAACAAATCCGGTCTGGCCACGCCCAACATGGGCGAACCAATGCTATTATACATCGCAGCAACCCATCAAGTTGTAAGCGCGGTGCTCGTTGTCGAACGAGAAGCGGAAGGACACAAGTTCCTCTCCAAAACCAGTTTACTACGTGTCCACCGTCCTAACTCCATGCAAGTCACGGTACCGCATTATCAAAAGATAGCATACGCGGTGTTCATGGCATCCGGAAGCTGCGACACTACTTTCAAGAGTGTTCGATAACAGTAGCCTCCGAAGTACCTCTTAATGACATTATAAACAACCGCGACGCAACGGGCCGGATCGCTAAATGGGCCATTGAGCTCCTCCCATTCGACATAACCTACAAGCCACGGCGAGCTATTAAGTCGCAAGTTTTGGCTGACTTCGTCGCCGAATGGACTGAAGCCGAACTCCCTAAAGAGTATGGCGCATATTCCAACTGGATCATGCACTTCGACGGCTCCAAAATGTTAGCCGGCCTGGGGGCTGGCGTCGTTCTGACGTCCCCAACCGGAGATACAGTCCAATACGTACTTCAAATAATGTACACGGACTCCAACAATGCAGCCGAATACGAGGCTCTTCTACACGGTCTCCGGATGGCAGTATCCATGGGCATTCAATGCCTACAGGTGCGTGGGGATTCGAACCTCACGATATCCCAAATAAATGGGGACTTTGATGCCAAGGATCCAAAATGGCAGCTTATCGCAATGTCGTCCTAAAAATGTCAGCTCGGTTTGAGGGGCTCGAATTTCACCATATAGCCCGGGATAACAACCAGGCAGCGGACGTGTTGGCACGCATTGGGCAAAGCGATGCCGCCCCCCCAACATCTTCCTAGAGAGGCTCTTCAAGTCATCCGTATTATGGGAGGGAGAGTCCGGAAATAACAACCCGGACCCAACCACACTGCCCCACACTGAACATTCCGACATAGTTGGTGGTTCCGCCAACGAAATAACACCGTCAGTCCATGCAATAATGGCAGTCATTGCCCCGTGGACAGAACCATTCCTAGCCTACCTAACTAGGCAAGAACTTCCCGAGGACCAAAACAAGGCCCGCTGCATAGTGCGGCGGTCTAAAGCCTATAAGGTCCATGAGGGAGAGCTTTATAAGAAAAGCACAACCGGAGTCCTTCAAAGGTGTATCTCCGAAGAGGAAGGGCGGAATCTCCTGGCTGAAATTGATGCCGGACTCGGTGGGCACCACAGCCCGGCCCTTGTAGGCAAGGCCTTCCGACAGGATTTTATTGGTCGACAGCCCAGGCAGATGCTCAGACTTAGTCCAACGATCGTCGGTTGCCAGCTCTTTGCTAATCAAAGCCACATGCCACCCACCGCCCTCAAAACTATACCCATCACCTAGCCCTTCGCGGTCTGGGGGCTTGACATGGTTGGACCCCTTAAAGGAGGAACCCACAAGCAAAAATACCTATTGGTCATGGTGGATAAATTCACCAAATGGATAGAGGCCAAGCCTGTAAAGACGGTCGAATCCGGACCGGTGATAGACTTTATATCTGGGGTAGTACACCGTTACGGCGTCCCCCATAGCATCATCACTGATAACGGCACGAACTTCACGGCCGACGAGGTCAAACTCTGGTGCAAAAATATGGGCATCAAGCTCGACTATGCTTCAGTCTATCACCCCCAAACTAACGGTCAAGTCGAGCGAGCAAACGTTCTAATCATGAGCGGCATTAAACCCAGACTAGTGCGGTCCCTCAAGGAATCTAACACGCACTGGGTTGAGGAGCTCGACTCCGTACTCTGGGGGCTGCGGACCACGCCGAATCGCACTACCGGATTCACACCATTTTTTATGGTATACGGCGCAGAGGCAGTTTTGCCCTGCGACATAATTCATGACTCACCTAGCATGTGCATCTACGAAGAAAGAGAAGCCGAGCTCGATCGGCAGGACTGTTTGGACGCCTTGGAGGAGGAGCGCGACGTGGCAAAAGCTTGTTCCGCATTCTATCAACAGCAGGCTCGAAGATATCAAAGCAGGGAAGTACGGGCCAAAGCTTACAACGTTGGCGAACTAGTTCTACGCCTGCCGGACAAGAAAAAGGACAAACTCAAGCCCAAATGGGAGGGCCCCTTCATCATCGACCAAGTCCTGATCGGCGGAGCATACCGTCTGCGAAACACATCGGATAACCGACTCGAGCCGAACCCATCGAACGCAGCCCGTCTCCGAATTTTCTACGCCTAGCGCCGGATTCTGAGTTCGTCTCCTTCCTCCGTCTATATTTTACACTGTAAGTTGTCTTTTATTTCTCTCCTTCTTCCTCCTTTTTTCCGAAGCCGTTAAAGGCTCGTTCGCGCATTGTTCGCACACACTTGACGCGCTATCCGCGCTCATTATACCTGGGGGCTTCTCTAACATAAGCTTATTTATACGGGCTTTATGCCCAACACATGTGTCACACTTCCGCATGTACCTTTTATTCACCATTATATGCATCGATATGACTTAAGTTTTGGCCAAGCTGGGTTGTTGGCTCTGTGCTTACCCCCACGCTCCCGATTGTTCGGCTAGGTGGTAAAGGAGCACCTCTGCGATTATTACCGCTGGTCAGCCGGACGTGTACCTCGACCGGGTGAAGCCGAAAGCTAGCGTTCTTAAGGGAATAGTCGGTCGGTGAACTAAAAGACGATTTTTTTATTTATCTACCCCAGATGCTTTTACGCTTTTTTGCAGAGCCGGACATGCACCTTAGGGCATGCCTCGAGAAAGGAACCCCTAACTAAACTATTCTCCCTGGAAGATGTTTCTTGCTAACCATGTAATATAACATAACTAGTTGGGCACTTGTCTGATAAAGCACTCATGACCCCTACGCCTGGTCTCCACGCATGCCCCGATTTTTACATAACCGCGAGGGTATTCGGACACACTCCGGACGATTGGGTCCCGAGGTTGAAGCGAAAAGGTCCGCTACGACAAACGATCTACAATCCGGCTAAAAGGCATTTTACATGTTATTTTAAATTACATAGTCAAATTGACTGATTGTATTCCTCTTCAATGCCATATAATAGGCTGTCTAGTTTACGCCTTCTGGGAATACTTTATGCCAACTCTACTTGGTCGTACACTAAGCTCACAGGATCTCCTTCCCGTCGGGCCCCACAGTCCGACCTCGCCATGTGGTTTGGGTCCGCGTGTACCGCGTCTTCACCATGGCCTGTGCCTCCTGGCGCCTTGACGACAGGCGATATCTTCCATAGTCGGAAGCGCCGCCTGCTCCTCAAGCTTCTCTCGCAAGCTCTCCAAGGCCTTCGGCAGGGAGATAGATGGCCACAAGGCCTATGCAACGCTTTTCATCACTGCCAACTCGTTAAATGCAGCTTGCATTAGCTCGAAGGTCACCCGCTGAACCGGCATTTCTCCGCAGGACGACCCGTGAGCATACCTACAGACATAACTCTGTTAGTTGACTTCCTCGTCGAACTCTTTTTCAAAGTTCGCTCAAGCACTTACTATACGAAGTCGTCGATTCTCTTTCACGGAGTCAGACAGCTGGGCACGAACATCCTTTAGTTCCTCACCCAGCTGGGTGTTGACATCCTGGAGATTATTTTTCTCTTGCCTGACCCTTGTAAGCACATTCTCGCCGGCCTTCAACCAGCGCAAGAGCTGTTGCTTGTCCAGAACTAGTCCGGCGCCATCTGCAATATTATTGTCAGATTTACACACATGCCGCACTTCACAAACTACTTACCTTTTGAAGCATATATTACCAGAGGGGGTCTCTGTGGATCCCCTTGTAGCGGCTAGTGCGGCCTCAAGTTGGGCCTTGCATTCTTCAAGCTCCTGGGACAGTCGGGTATTCTTTTTGTAAGATCCTCAGATAACAAATGATCCTTAAATCAGTTATTCTAACTATTTTAAGTCTCGGGGGCTACTGGCATATATAACCGTCAAATTTCCTCACATGTATGTCCTTTACATACTGCTCCGTGGCTCTGGCTAGACCATCTTGAGTGGCACGAAGGTGCGCATCTCCCAAATTGAAGGCATTCAATGCCTCTTGGGAGAAACATGCGTCACGAAGAACTGTCCGGCGGCGCCTGTGATTCATGGCGCTCTCCACCTCGGAGTTGGTGGCGGACAATCTGTCGGCATCCTCTGTCGGAGGAGCATCCGACCGACGCCTCGTGCTCGCCTCCGCTTCGGACCCGGCTTTGGAGCCTGGTGGCGGAGGCTCGATTATAACCTCTCCGGACACGGTCCGCGGCGCTCTTTTTCCGAAAAGAGCAACATCGTTAGTACGCCTTCCAGGAATCAACACAGGAATATGGTGACACGCCATACCGTTCTGGGCGGCGTTCGATCCGGACCGCACTTCTTTTTAGCCCGTGGGGCCGTGCTGCCTTGTTGGCTAGCCGCTGGCTCGGCCTCCCGCCTCAAGGCACCTCTGCGAAACACCATTGGTATACGGTGATCAAAAATAAGCACGGATGGGTCATTATCAGAGTAGTGGGACCTCGGTCTCAGTTACCTGTGAGGCTGGAAGTATTCCAAGGTAATCGGCCGTAATGGCAACCAAGGCATTATCGATGCTCAGTTGGTGAAATACCCCATCAATCAGCTCCACCAATATGTCCGGATCCTCTTGGGAGGCCGGATCGAGGAGCCGTTCCAGACCCTCGGGTTGTGGAGGCGGGTTGTTTATGTCTTTTACGGCCTGGCGCAGTTCCTGCGTCAAAATCACAAAACGAGATACCTAACCATGGGAATACGGATCGGATGTGCAAAAAAGAAATGTCCGCTTACCCAGCTTCGAGGATTGTTCATAGAAAATCCATTCAATGGACTGACGCGGAGAAAATCCTCCTCTTCTCCCTTGTACAACGTGGACAAGATCTTCACCAGATCGGTGACCGATCCCGGCCCCTTACGGCCATGACGGGTGGCATCGTCCTCCCCGTTGAAATCCCACATGGGGTGGCCCCTATACTGGAGCGGCTGCACCCCCCGCATAATACATGTGGCCGTGACACCGATCATGGTCAGTCCGGAATGAGCTAACAATCTTATTCGGCTCATCAGGTAAAGGACGTCCCTGTCGCCTTCCCTCCAGGAGCTCATGGCGCCAACTCGGGCGTTTCTTCAAAGGAGCATTGCTGAATTCCGGGAGACCGAACCAAATAGGATCCGGCAGTGGGACGTCTTCTATATAAAACCATTCAAGGCCGGTCTTGGGACTTCTTCGGGTTCCGGATAGATATCCGGTCTGGCGATGCGCCATAGCTCGCTCCGCCCACTTGATATATTGACCCCTCATGAGAACGGGGTACAAGGCAGAATAATCTCTTCCACAGCGCAAAATGAGCCTCGACGCCCAAGAACAGTTCAGAAGGGCCACGAAGCCCGCGATGTGCAAAATGGAGGCAAAGCGAAGGTGGTGCAACTGAGGTCGAGAACTCCAAGAGCCCCGGAGAAATGGATGAATTGGAAATCCGAGTCCTCTTACTAGATAAGAGACAAAGCATACCCGCTCTCCTTTGGAGGGATCTGGGACACTCTCCGCTTGCTTTCCGCCCTTATAGGTGGCGAGTCTGGCTCGAACCGGAACCATGAAGGTCGGGGGAAGAAATCCCTTGGTTTGGAGTGTAACTAGCTCGTTATGCGGGACTGAGCATCTCTCCCAATTTCCAGGCTGAGGCCTGGGAGCGCGAGAGGAGGAGCCGCGTTGACTGTCCATGATGGAATGGATTTTTGTCAGAGGCGCTCCGATGAAAGCTCGCGGAGGGGGGATGGTGTGACTCAGATCTAGATCCTCGTCCCTTTTATAGGCGGCTCATTTTCTTAGCTAGGGGGATAAGTGTAAAAATACCATGGCTTTTCGCATTCATTCAAACACGTGGAAGATGGCCATTATTGGGCGTGGAAGCCAAGGAGCGCAGCATTTATCAGAAGCCGGACACTATTCGACAAGTATATGGAATTTGGAGAAGAACCTGCCTCGCAATGCCGAAGACAATCTATGTGCCGGACTCATCGCCATTGAAGCCCGGTTCGGGGGCTACTAAGGGAGTCCCGGTTTAGGGGGTGTCCGGATAGCCGAACTATCACTGTTGGTCGGACTCCTAGACTACGAAGATACAAGATTGAAGACTTCGTCCCGTGTCCGGATGGGACTTTCCTTGGCGTGGAAGGCAAGCTTGGTGATACGGGTATGTAAATCTCCTACCATTGTAACCGACTCTGTGTAACCTGAAAGTGCAACTATCCCTAGGTGGTTTTGGTAATTCATAACAACATATAGCTCATTGAGCTAATGCTATTCCAAGATGAACATTTCAGGAAAGCTCAATGAATGGCATGGCATGGATGATGAAAGTGGATCCCTCAAAATGCTAATGACAAAGGATTGGCTCAAGCTCAAAAGCTCAAGACTCTTCATTTTATATTTTAGTGATTCAAGATCACACTGAGCCTATAGGAAAAGCCAATACTATCAAGGAGGGATGAGGTGTTGCTTAAATGAGCCTCTTGCTTCATGTGCTTAGTGATATGCTCCAAAACCCTCAGCTACTTTCTCACATCCACATATGACCTAAACCTAAAGCCAAAATCAGTCTCACCGATTCTTCCTATCCGGCGCCACCGATTCCAAATGTCATAGCCACTGTCACAAACCCTAGGCAAATCGGTTCTACCGATAGGGATCTCGGTCTCACCGAGATGGGATTGTAATCTCTCTGTTTCCTTTTCGTAACTTTTCGGTCACACCGAAAGAGCGGATCGGTCCCACCGAGATGCAAGTCAGTCCCACCGAAAACCCTAACGGTCACTAGGTTTACAAAAATCGGTCTGACCGAGTTTGTTGATTCGGTCCCACCAAGATTGGTAAATTGTGTGTAACGGTTAGATTTTGTGTGGAGGCTATATATACCCCTCCACCTCCTCTTCATTTGTGGAGAGAGCCATCAGAACAAAGCTACACTTCCAACTTACCATTTCTGAGAGAGAACCACCTACTCATGTGTTGAGACCAAGATATTCCATTCCTACCATATGAATCTTGATCTCTAGCCTTCCCCAAGTTGCTTTCCACTCAAATCTTCTTTCCACCAGATCCAAATCCTATGAGAGAGAGTTGAGTGTTGGGGAGACTATCATTTGAAGCACAAGAGCAAGGAGTTCATCATCAACGCACCATTTGTTACTTCTTGGAGAGTGGTGCCTCCTAGATTGGCTAGGTGTCACTTGGGAGCCTCCGATGAGATTGTGGAGTTGAACCAAGGAGTTTGTAAGGGCAAGGAGATCGCCTACTTCGTGAAGATCTACCGCTAGTGAGGCAAGTCCTTCGTGGGCGACGGCCATGGTGGGATAGACAAGGTTGCTACTTCGTGGACCCTTCGTGGGTGGAGCCCTCCGTGGACTCGCGCACCCGTTACCCTTCGTGGGTTGAAGTCTCCATCAACGTGGAGGTACGATAGCACCACCTATCGGAACCACGCCAAAAACATCCGTGTCTCCAATTGCGTTTGAATCCTCCAAACCCTTCCCTTTACTTTCTTGCAAGTTGCATGCTTTAATTTCCGCTGCTCATACACTCTTTGCATGCTTGCTTGAATTGTGTGATAATTGCTTGACTTATCCTAAGATAGCTAAAATCTGCCAAACTCTAAAACTGGGAAAAGGCTAAGTTTTTAATTGGTCAAGTAGTCTAATCACCCCCCCTCTAGACATACTTCAAGGTCCTACAAGTGGTATCAGAGCTTGGTCTCCATTTGCTTTGATTTCCATAGCTTTTGGTGGTCATAGCTTGGTTTCACAACCTAGGAGAGTATGGCATCTAGCGAGGGAAATTATCCCCGTAGAGGTCCTTACTTTGATGGTACTAAATTTGCTAGTTGGAAGCATAAGATGAAAATGCATATTCTCAGACATAACCCCGCCGTTTGGGCAATTATTTGTATTGGCTTGCAAGTTGAATTCTTTGATGGGAGAGAGCCGAACCGTGAAGCTAATGCGGAAGAATTGAAGATGCTGCAATACAACGCTCAAGGTTGTGATATCATCTTCAACGGATTGTGACCCGAAGAATTCAACAAAATCAGCCGTCTTGAGAATGCAAAGGAAATTTGGGATACTTTGATTGATATGCATGAAGGTACCGAATCCATCAAGGAATCCAAGTTGGATGTGCTCCAAAGTCAGCTTGACAAGTTCAAAATGAAGGATGGTGAAGGTGTCGCTAAAATGTACTCTAGGCTTGCACTTATCACAAATGAGATTGCCGGCTTAGGGAGTGAAGAGATGGTGATGATTCATCATCAAGAAGATCCTAAGAGCATTGGATGGAAAGTATGATACCATGTGCACATTGATTCAAATGATGCCAAACTACAAAGATCTCAAGCTAACGGAAGTCATTGGAAGAATTGTTGCTCATGAGATGTCACTTAAGGATAAGGAGGAACTTCACAACAAGTCAAGTGGTGCTTACAAAGCCTCAAGTGAAGCCCCCACATCATCAAGTGAGAAACACACCTTCAATGAAGAATTGAGCTTAATGGTGAAGAACTTCAACAAATTCTACAAGAGTAGAAGCAAAGAAAGAAGCTCCAAGTCAAGGTCTTACAATGACAAAAGATCTTCTAGTCGAGAGCGAAATTGCTACAATTGTGGGAGACCCGGACACTTTTCCAATGAGTGTATGGCACCCTACAAAAGAAGAGAAGACTCTCCAAAAAGAAGAAGTAGAAGAGAAGAATCACCACCAAGAGACAGGAGGAGTAGAGATGATCGTTATGAACGAAGACCCTCGCGGAGAAGCAAGGATTCGGAAAGGAAGGACAAGTCATCAAAGAGCTACATAAAACGAAGACATCAAGCTCATGTTGGTTAATGGGTATCCGGCTCCGACTCTGACAATCACTCCGATAGAAGCTATCACTCCGACTCCGAACATACTCAAGATGAAGGTGTTGCCGGTCTAGCACTTGTGTCAACCAACTCCTACGACATATTTGAATCACCAAATGAAGGAATTGGAAGATGCTTCATGGCCAAAGGTCCAAAGGTAACACATCCTGAGTATGTTGATTTCAATAGTGATGAAGATGACTTGCTTGTGGATGATGATTTACTTGTTGACAACTCTAGTGATGAATACTATGATGAAACGTCAATTAATCATGCTAATCAAGATAAAACGAATGACAATGATAAGGAGAAGATTGAGCGTCTAACTAAAGAACTAAACTCTCTTAAGTTAGCTCATGAAACTATCTATGAAGATCATCAAGAACTTTTAAGGGCTCATGAGAAGTTACGCTTTGAAAAGCTCAATCTTGAGCAAGAGCATGAGTTCTTAAAAGCAATCAATGATGATCTCCGTAAGAAAAGTTCTTCTTACATTGCCAAGCGTTTACTCTTATCTACTTACATGCCTCAAGTCAAGTCTAGTAACAAGATCAAGAAAGATTCTTCCTCTAGTAGTAACAATAATAATGTCAAATTCAATATTGTTGCTTCTAGTAGTTCTCTTGATTCCACTAATGATTCTCTTAGCCAAGTTACACTTGAGCAAGAAAATAGCTTATTGAAGGGAATTATAGAGAAAGGTGTATACAAGAGCCTTGCCGGGAGTAAGCAATTCGAGGAAATTGTACGCAAGCAAGGAAGGCACCGGAAGAATCAAGGTGTTGGTTTTGAACGAAAGTTCAATGCCAATGGAGTTGAGTGGGAAGAAGATCAATACCCCAAGACAAAGTTTGTTCCTCAACAAGAGAAGTATGATCCTACTTCCTTCAAGGGAACACAAGCACAAGATGATCTTCCACCACAAGACCACAAGAACAAAGGCAAGGACAAGCTTCAAGAAGAGATTGATGCATTTGAAGAGGCACCTAAGGTCTCGGTCAAGTGGATTCCCAAGACTACGTCAAGTTTTACTTCATCAAGTACAACTACAACTCCAAGGATTCCCATCAAGATGATGTGGATCCCGAAGAAGAAGAACTAGAGAGTTCTTGAGGGTGACTCCGCCAACATTCTTCACACATATCATTATGGCAAGGACAAGTGCAATCAACTTCCACATCTTGCACTAGTTCAAGGAGTCACAAACCCTCATGTTGGTAAGGCAAGGGACAAGGTAACCTAATGATTTCATGGACATCATCTTGTGTGTGCATCACTCTATGTCTATGGATATTCTTGTTTGTTCCTTGTGGGACTAACCCATGTACGCAAGTTGAAAGTGCAACTCACTCCAAAGGATTGCTCCAAAAAGATCTACATCAACATTGAGCATCCATATCTTCAACACCTACATGAAGTCATCATCGACAAAACCCAAGGTTAGTTCATCCCTCTTAGGGGGGATCTCACATCTAGGGGGAGCTTAACTCTAAGAATTGAGTCAAAGCAACTCTAATGATGTGAACATATAAATGCTTTATGTAAAAGTGGTAACCCACTTGAGCTTAAACGATGAGTATGACCTATGATCAAATGTCTATCATTTGACTCCTAAGTCAATATACTCATATATAGATGACCTAGTCATCGCCAATTGTTTGATAGATGCTAGAATTGGTTGTGCATGCTTTGCCACATATTTCATTTGCCATCTTAGTGTGTGAGCATATTGGTTGCATACTTTACTCATTCGAGGACATCCACTTGTTGTTTTGATTGATTGGCTTCTTTTTCTTTGGCCAAGTGGATGGACAAGAATGCCTAATAACCTTCTCTAGCTATCTATGCTTTTCTCGTCTCAAACTCTATTCATGCTACATCACAAAATTTGATCAATTCAGATTCGAACCACTCTGTGTGAGGAGCACTCGGAGTCCCCGATTCGTCATAGACTTAAACTTCCAAAACTTCTTTGTGATTCTCGATCTGACCGATTCCTCCATTTCGGTCTTACCGAGATCACTAAGTCGATCTAGGTTTTCAATCTCGGTGCAACCGATTTGAACTCTTCGGTCACACCGAGTTGCAATAATTGTACACAGTTTTGCATCTCGGTGCCACCGAGTTGTTCCACTCGGTCACACCGGATGTGGTCGGGCTATATATAGTCACGGGCAAAAATTTGGAAATTTCTCCGAACCTCTCCACCCGCGCAATAGCTCGCTCTGCCTCCGTGGTCTCCGGATCGTCTCCTCGCCGCCACCGCCTCCTGTCGCTGGTCTCCGCCGCCGTCGGAATTCAACCCGCATTGTTGCCGCCAGAAGCGAGTCTCCGCCGAACTAGGGTATGGACTCGATCACAGTGCTTTCCTCATCCAATTCTCAGCACATTGTGTTCTTATTGATTCTTGCCACGATTGAAACACTCCTATCCAGTCAATGCAATCCTTAGAATAGTTTTGATTCGAAAAATTTAGGGTTAGGTTTCTGCCGAAACCATCTCAGACTCACCGAGTTTAAAAACTCGGTCCCACCGATTTGGCTTATGCCATTGCACTAGTGAGACTCGGTCTGACCGAGAATTGCTAATCGATGAGACCGATTTTAGGACTTTGTGAAACCCTAGCAGTCTCGGTGCCATCGAACTGTGACTTGTCTCGACCGAGTTCATCGATTTAGGTTCCAAAACTGCTTTGGTATCACCGAGTTTGAAAATCGGTTGATCGAAATGCTTCGTGGAAAACTAAAACTGAATTTTTGAGTCATTCTTTTGCAAAAATCTCTGCATTTTGTGATGCTCATCCACTCTACCTCATCTATAACTCTTCACAGGGTCAGTGATCGGTGTTTGCAGCATGTCGGACCAGAGTGACAATCGTAACAGTCGAGGAGCAGGTGAACATGAGTGAGGGCACTAGTCCCTCCAGCTCTTTAAATGAAGGCAGGAGGAGCACCCCAAGCAATTTGCCTAAAGCTGCCACCAGGCAAAGGAAGAAGAAAACCTCAGATTCTGAAGATGAGGATTATAGGGCGAAGAGGATGAGGCAACCTCCAAGAAGGCGGTGCTCAAAAGGAGTATGGCTCAAGACATAGCACAAAGCACGGACTCAATAGGAAGGTTCCTGCCAAGAGGACACCTATGCCAAAGGTCGAGCATCAACTCAAATTCTGAAAAGCCTGATCCCAAAGAGCCAACTGCTGAAGGAAAGAAAAGGAAAGAAAGGGTCAAGAAGACCATAGTCAGAGTTATTGGGAAGCCTTCCATGATGGAAGAGGAAGAAGAGATTGCTGCACTAGCACCCAAGGCACCAAAGCTTATGGGTGATGCTATAAGATCAGGGGCTGCCACATCTAAGCCCAAGGAAGCACCCAAAGCTGCCCCCAAGGCCAAGTCTGCACCAAAGAGGAATACCAGGAGTATTCCAGCTGCTGAGAAGAACAAGGCCCCAGTGCCTGAGGTTGCTGATGAAGAAGATGAAGAAGGACAAGTTCTCAGGAAGCTCAAGCCCAAGATACCAGACCACAATGATGCCCATCCTGTGGTTGAAGACAGGAAGATCAGAAGAGACAATTGGTTGAGGCTATGGAGGACGACAGATCCATATGCCACAAGGAGAAGAACTGCTGTGGACTACAGGTTCCACACCAAGGAACAGCAGGACTTTTATGAGACTATTCTGCTGGATAAGAAGCCCATAGTGTGTGATATGAGGTGGGTCGACTGGACCTACATGAAAGAAAATGTAGAGCACTATCCTGGAGTGCAAGACAGTTTTGTTGCTGTTGGAGTTGCAGACTTTGTTGGGCAAAAGCTCACCAACTGGAACGATGAACTTATCATGCAGTTCTACTCCGCAGCACACTTTTATCCAGATGGCATGATAGTGTGGATGTCTGAAGGTACAAGGTACCAGTCAACTGTTGAGGAGTGGGCAAAGCTGATAAATGCCCCAAAGGAAAATGAAGATGACCTGGTTGTATATGCCAAGAAGAAAATGGACCATAATTCCATGTTACACATGTACAAGGAGATCCCAGACACAACCATTGAGACACATAAGTTTGGATCAGTCCACTTCCTTACATCGGGGCTGCCAACTATCAAGCGCATCTTAAGGCATACTCTCTCGCCTAAGTCTGGTGACCACAACATGATTAGAGGGCATGCAATCAACATGTTGCATTTGTTTGATGTGCCACAGAAATTCAAACTCATGAGCCTTATGGTTGAAACCATTAAGAGGACTGCAGACTGAAGAGAAGTTGTGGATATGCCCCTCGATCCGTGGAGTTGATTAACTCAAAGATGGGCACAGCAAATATCTATTGGATAAAGAACATTTTCCAATTTATCCAGACTTTGAGGACAGTGAGGTTGTCATGAATGAGAATGATCCATCGTCAGTTCAAGCACAAGAGAAGAAGGAGAATGCAAGGAAGGAGAAGGCTGCCAGGATGCCAACTCGAGAGGAGGCATCTGAGTATTTCTTGAAGAACAAGCAGGAGCAGCTTGGATACTTAATAGCATCAACACTGAGGATTGAGAAGGGATTGGCCACCCTCACTCAAAATTAGGAGAGCTTGGAAAGAATCATGGAACAAAAGTTCTATGACTTAGATGTGAAAGTAACTAAGATTCAGTCTGCTGTGGAGCAACTACAGGATGACATGCAGGAGAGGAAGGGCAAAACAACAACTGATGCATTTGCCAGAGTGCCTAGAGCCCAGAGGTCATATGTTGTGCCAGTTCCTGACACCAGAGCCACTTCCTCTGCACCAGCTACAGCCTTAGTGCCACCAGCTCCAGCACCTACACCAGCTCCAGCTCCATCTACTTCAACTGAAGCCTTCGTCCTCGGCGCTATCCAGACACCACCACCTGAAGATCAAGCCTGAGAGTCGATCTAGCACTATGCATTTTCTATGAACTTTTTGGTAACTTGTTGCCAAAGGGGGAGAAAAATGTATAGATCATAGGCTTCAAAAGAGAGAGAGAGAGAGTTGCTTTTGTTCTCTCTTGATTTGGTGGGTTTTAAACTTGTTTGCTTTTGATTGCTTGAGGTACTATGTTTGTGAAACATTGATGATCATGTGTTTGATCATAAGTTACACTTATGCATGTTTGATGATATTATCTTATCTATCCTATGTGATCATTCACTGTGCTTGGTGATGAGTGCATGTATTCAATCCGTATAGTTTTGAGCGCTCCACCAAGATGTATGTGACATGGAAGAGTAACCCATGAGCCTAATTCCTAGTGCATTTGCAGTCCAAAGCAAATCGTAAACTATGCACAAATTTAGGGGGAGCTCTTGCTTATCACATACTTCTCAAAGTGACGATGTTTTTCAATCTTATTATCATTTGTCGAAGCTTTGATCTATATGTTGTCATCAATTACCAAAAAGGGGGAGATTGAAAGTGCAACTATCCCTAGGTGGTTTTGGTAATTCATAACAACATATAGCTCATTGAGCTAATGCTATTCCAAGATGAACATTTCAGGAAAGCTCAATGAATGGCATGGCATGGATGATGAAAGTGGATCCCTCAAAATGCTAATGACAAAGGATTGGCTCAAGCTCAAAATCTCAAGACTCTTCATTTTATATTTTAGTGATTCAAGATCACACTGAGCCTATAGGAAAAGCCAATACTATCAAGGAGGGATGAGGTGTTGCTTAAATGAGCCTCTTGCTTCATGTGCTTAGTGATATGCTCCAAAACCCTCAGCTACTTTCTCACATCCACATATGACCTAAACCTAAAGCCAAAATCGGTCTCATCGATTCTTCCTATCCGGCGCCACCGATTCCAAATTTCATAGCCACTGTCACAAACCCTAGGCAAATCGGTTCTACCGATAGGGATCTCGGTCTCACCGAGATGGGATTGTAATCTCTCTGTTTCCTTTTCGTAACTTTTCGGTCTCACCGAAAGAGCGGATCGGTCCCAACGAGATTGCAATGTAAACTTTCTGTTTCCCTTTCGTAACGCTTTGGTCTCACCGAAAGAGCGAATCGTCCCACCGAAGTTTATCCGACCAACTCTCGGTTAGCTAATTACCAAAATCGGTCTCACCGAGTTTGTGTAATCGGTCTCACAGAGATTACCTTATGCCCTAACCCTAACCATATCGGTCCTACCGAGATGCAAGTCAGTCCCCACCGAAAACCCTAACGGTCACTAGGTTTACAAAATCGGTCGACCAAGTTTGTTGATTCGGTCCCACTGAGATTGGTAAATTGTGTGTAACGGTTAGATTTTGTGTGGAGGCTATATATACCCCTCCACCTCCTCTTCATTCATGGAGAGATCCATCAGAACAAACCTACACTTCCAACTTACCATTTCTGAGAGAGAACCACCTACTCATGTGTTGAGACCAAGATATTCCATTCCTACCATATGAATCTTGATCTCTAGCCTTCCCCAAGTTGCTTTCCACTCAAATCTTCTTTCCACCAGATCCAAATCCTATGAGAGAGAGTTGAGTGTTGGGGAGACTATCATTTGAAGCACAAGAGCAAGGAGTTCATCATCAACGACCATTTGTTACTTCTTGGAGAGTGGTGTCTCCTAGATTGGCTAGGTGTCACTTGGGAGCCTCCGACGAGATTGTGGAGTTGAACCAAGGAGTTTGTAAGGGCAAGGAGATCGCCTACTTCGTGAAGATCTACCGCTAGTGAGGCAAGTCCTTCGTGGGCGATGGCCATGGTGGGATAGACAAGGTTGCTACTTCGTGGACCCTTCGTGGGTGGAGCCCTCCGTGGACTCACGCAACCGTTACCCTTCGTGGGTTGAAGTCTCCATCAACGTGGAGGTACGGTAGCACCACCTATCGGAACCATGCCAAAAACATCTGTGTCTCCAATTGCGTTTGAATCCTCCAAACCCTTCCCTTTACTTTCTTGCAAGTTGCATGCTTTAATTTCCGCTGCTCATACACTCTTTGCATGCTTGCTTGAATTGTGTGATGATTGCTTGACTTGTCCTAAGATAGCTAAAATCTGCCAAACTCTAAAACTGGGAAAAGGCTAAGTTTTTAATTGGTCAAGTAGTCTAATCCCCCCCCCCTCTAGACATACTTCAAGGTCCTACATAACCCTAACCCTATCTGGTGTCTATATAAACCGGAGGGTTTTTAGTCCGTAGGACGAACAACAATCATACCATAGGCTAGCTTCTAGGGTTTAGCCTCTCTAATCTCGTGGTAGATCTACTCTTGTACTACCCATATCATCAATATTAATCAAGGAAGAGTAGGGTTTTACCTCCATCGAGAGGGCCCGAACCTGGGTAAAAACATCGTGTCCCTTGTCTCCTGTTACCATCCGCCTAGACGCACAGTTCGGGACCCCCTACCTGAGATCCGCCGGTTTTGATACCGACAGCGCCCTTCTGAGCCCACGAAAAGAAGACCCGAGCACGACGACATACTCCCCGCCCCCACACACGCATGCCGACCCTGCTAGCACATCCACGCACGCGAAGCTCCGCGTTAGAGCTCCACCCGTAGTGATGGTGCTCATCCACCTACTGCTTGCAAAGAGGAACCCGTTACGGACGGCGGCTCCTTGGTCGAGCTGGATGGCAGCGGCCCAGAGCGCGGCGGCCTAGGCGCACATAGAGGAAGACGTGGGGATCTGCTTCTATAATGGCAGCCTCCACCGCAATTCGTTGTCCTCGTCTCCACCGCAACTTCCGCCGCGCCGCCATCCTTCTCTCTCCCCGCCACTATCACCGAGCGCAACACCGGGGCTCATTGGCCACCACTACCACCTCGAGGACCATCCCACCGCCAGCCTTCATTGGAACACATCATCGTCCTCATCTCCACCCCATCCGTTGCTGCGCACCCAACCTCCCTATCGAATATGACTATGCCCCTCCCTCCCTCGCCGCACCTCTGCCTTCGGTGAAGTAGGACGGCGCCACCGCCTCCCCGGTCAACACCATCGTCATTCCCCTTGAGCAACATCTCCCATCGACGACTCCCACCTCGTCCTCCTTGATGTCTGCCATGACGATGGTTGTTGGGGATTTGGTTACGGTGAGTTGACTGAGACAGAAATGGGAAAGAAGTGGGATCAGATTGATGGAAATATGCCATAGAGGCAATGGTAAAGTTGTTATTATTATATTTCCTTATTAATGAAAAAGGTTTATTATTCATGCTAGAATTGTATTGATCGGAAACTTAAATGCATGTGTGGATACATAAACAAATACCGTGTCCCTAGTAAGCCTCTACTAGACTAGCTCGTTGATCAAAGATGGTTAAGGTTTCCTAACCATGGACATGTGTTGTCACTTGATAATGGGATCACATCATTAGGAGAATGATGTGATGGAGAAGACCCATCCGTTATCTTAGATAAGTTCATTCAGTTTATTGTTATTGCTTTCTTAATGTCAAATACATATTCCTTCGACTATGAGATCATGCAACTCCCAGATATCGGAGGAATACCTTGTGTGCTATCAAACATCACAACATAATTGGATGATCATAAAGATGCTCTACAGGTATCTCCGAAAGTGTCTGTTGAGTTGGCATGGATCAAGATTGGGATTTGTCACTCTGTGTATCGAAGAGGTATCTCTGCGCCCTCTCGATAATACACATCACAAGATGCATGCAAGCAAAGTGACTAAGGAGTTATTTATGAGATGATGTATTACAAAACGAGTAAAGAGACTTGCCGGTAATGATATTGAACTAGGTATGAAGATACCAACGATCGAATCTCGGGCAAGTAACATACCGACAGGCAAAGGGAATTATGTATGTTGTCATAAGGTTCGACCGATAAAGATATTCGTAAAATATGTCGGAACAAATATGGGAATCCAGCTTCCACTATTGGTTATTAATTGGAGAGGCGTCTCGGTCATGTCTACATCATTCTCGAACCCGTAGGGTCCGCATGCTTAACGTTCGTTGACGATATAGTATTATATGAGTTATGTGAGTTGATGACTGAATGTTGTTCGGAGTCCCGTATGAGATCACGGACATGACGAGGAGCTCCAGGATGGTCCAATGGTAAAGATTGATATATAGGACGATGCTATTTGGTCACCGGAAAGGTTTCAGAATGTATCGGGTAGTCATCGCTTCACTGGAAGGGGTTCCGAGAGGCTCCGGGAGGTTCATGGGCCATATGGGCCAAGAGAGGGGAGCACACCAGCCCACATGGGGCTGGCGCGCCCCACCTTTAGGCCGCTGGCCCTATATATGGTAAGGGGGAGGGCTAGCCCCTCCTGCCTTCCCTCTACCTAAGAGGAAGGAAAGGGGGGCGCCACCCCCTCCTGCCTTCCCCCGCGCGCCCAAGAAGGAAGGGGGCACGGCTAGGGCAGGGGCCAAGGGTGGACGCCGGCCCCTTAGGGTTGATCTAGGTTGCTTCCCCTCCTCCCCCAACTATATATATGTGTGGAGGGCGAGGGGCAACACACACCACGATCCCCAAGCCGTGTGCGGCACCCCTCTCCCTCTAGTTCATCCTCGGTCATATTTTCGTAGTGCTCGGCGAAGCCCTACGGAGATAGTTGCATCACCACCATCACCACGCTGTCGTGCTGCTGGAACTCATCTACTACTTCGCCCGTCTTGCTGGATCCAGAAGGCGAGGACGTCATCGAGCTGAACGTGTGCTGAACCCGGAGGTGTCGTGCTTTCGGTACTTGATCGGGCGGATTGTGAAAGTGTACGACTACATCACCCGCGTTGATAAACGCTTCCGCTAAACAGTCTACGGGGTTACGTAGACACACTCTCCCCTCTCGTAGCTATGCACCTCCATGGATAGATCTTGCGTGTGCGTAGAAATTTTCTGTTTTCCATGCAACGTTACCCAACAGTGGCATCCGAGCCAGATCTATGCGTAGATGATATGCACGAGTAGAACACAAAGGAGTTGTGGGCGGTGATGGTCATACTGCTTGCCACTAACATCTTATTTTAATTCGGCGGTATTGTGGATGAAGCGGCCCAGACCAACCTTACATGTCCACGCACATTAGACCGGTTCCACCGACTGACATGCAACTTATTTTGCATAAAGGTGGCTCGCGGGTGTCTATTTCTCCTACTTTAGTTGAGTTGAATTTGATTATGGCCGGTCCTTGAAGAAGGTTAAAACTGCAAACTTGATGAATCACCGTTGTGGTTTTTGCATAGGTAAGAATGGTTCTTGATAGTTGCTTGTAGCATCCACGTAAAACTTGCAACAACAAAGTAGAGGACGTCTAACTTGTTTTTGCAGGGTATGTTGTGATGTGATATGGTCAAGACGTGATGTGATATACGTTGTTGTATGAGATGATCATGTTTCGTAATATCGACAACTAGCAGGAGCCTTAGGGTTTTCTCTTAATTATTGTATGAAATGCAAGCGCCATGTAATTGCTTTACTTTATCACTATGTGTTAGCAATAGTTGTAGAAGCAATAGTTGGTGAGATGACCCCGACACAATGATGGAGATCAAGGTGTCGAGCCGATGACGATGGAGTTCATGAAGGAAATATTCTCTAGAGGCAATAAAAAGTTGTTATTTTATATTTCCTTATATCATGGTAAATGTTTATTATTCATGCTAGAATTGTATTAACCAGAAACTTGATACATGTGTGGATACATACACAAAGCACAGTGTCCCTAGTAAGCCTCTACTAGACTAGCTCGTTAATCAAAGATGGTTAAGTTTCCTAACCAAAGACATGTGTTGTCATTTGATGAACGGGATCACATCATTAGGAGAATGATGTGATGGACAAGAACCATCCGTTAGCTTAGCATAATGATCATTAAGTTATGAGATTATGCAACTCCCGGATACCGGAGGAATACCTTGTTTTCTATCAAACGTCACAACACAACTGGGTGATTATAAAGATGCTCTACAGGTATCTCCGAAGGTGTTTGTTGGGTTGGCATAGATCGAGATTAGGATTTGTCACTCCGAGTATCGGAGAGGTATCTCTGGGCCCTCTCGGTAATGCACATCATGATAAGCCTTGCAAGCAATGTGACTAATGAGTTAGTTATGGATGATGCATTACGAGCAGTAAAGAGACTTGCCGGTAACGAGATTGAACTAGGTATGAAGATACGGACGATCGAATCTCGGGCAAGTAACATACCGATGACAAAGGGAATAACGTATGTTGTCATTACGGTTTGACCGATAAAGATCTTTGTAGAATATGTAGGAACCAATATGAGCATCCAGGTTCCGCTGTTGGTTATTGACCGGAGAGGTGTCTCGGTCATGTCTACATAGTTCTCGAACACGTAGGGTCCACACGCTTAACGTTCGATGACGATTTGTATTATATGAGTTATGTGATTTCATGACCGAATGTTGTTCGGAGTCCCGAATAAGATCACGGACATGACGAGGAGTCTCAAAATGGTCGAGAGGTAAAGATTCATATATGGGGTGATAGTATTCGGACACCGTAAGTGTTCTGGGGGTACCGGGTACGTATCGGGTCACCGGAAGGGGTTCCGGGCAACCCCCGACAAGCTATATGGGCCTAATGGGCCAAGAGTTGGACAGACCAGCCCCTAAGGGGCTGGTGCGCCCCCCTTGCTGGACGAATAGGAAGGGGAAGGGAAAGGGAGAAGAGAGAAGGAAGAGGAGGCAATTCGGCCTCCCCCTTCCGTCCCTCCTCTCTCCCCTTTCCTTCCCTCTCCGGAAAAGATGCTAAGGGGGGGCGAATTTGACAAGGCCCCCAAGTAGGATTCCTCCTACTTGGGGTGCCCCATGGCTGTCCCCCTCCCCTCCCCACCTATATATATGTGGGGAGGGGGCACCTAGAACACACAACAAACATTGTTAGCCATGTGCAGCACCCCCCTCCACAGTTTACGCCTTTGGTCATATTCACGTAGTGCTTAGGCGAAGCCTTGCCCGGATCACTTCACCATCACCGTCACCACGCCATCGTGCTGATGAAACTCTCCCACAACACTTTGCTGGATCAAGAGTTCGAGGGACGTCATCGAGATGAACATGTGCGGAACTTGGAGGTGGCGTACGTTCGGTGCTTGATCGGTCGGAACGAGAAGAAGTTCGACTACATCAACTGCATTGTCAAATGCTTCCGCTTTCGGTCTACGAAGGTACGTGGACACACTCTCCCCCTCTCGTTGCTATGCATCTCCTAGATAGATCTTGCGTGAGCGTAGGATCTTTTTTAAATTGCATGTTATGTTCCCCAACAGTTCATGACGATGCTTTGGAGATGGAGATCAAAAGCACAAGATGATGACGGCCATATCATGTCACATATTTTGATTGCATGTGATGTTTTTCCTTGATGCATCTTATTTTTCTTAGAACGCGGGTAGCATTATAAGATGATCCCTTCACTAAATTTGAAGATAAAAGTGTTCTTCCCGAGTATGCACCATTGCCAAAGTTCGTTGTTTCAAAGCACCTCATGATGATCGGGTGTGATAGACTCTACGTTCACATACAACGGGTGTAAGACAGTTTTGCACATGCAGAATACTTGGGTTAAACTTGACGAGCCTAACATGTACAGATATGGTCTCCGAACACTGGAGACTGAAAGGTCGAATGTGAGTCATATAGTAGATATGATAAAAATAGAGATGTTCACCGCTGATGACTACCCCATCTCACATGATGATCGGACATGAGTTGCTTGATTTGGATGATGTATCACTTAGATAACTTGAGGGATGTTAATTTAAGTGGGATTTCATTAGTAATTTGATTAATTGAACTTAATTTATCATGAACTTAGTCTTAATAGTTTTTGCATATCTATGTTGTAGATCAATGGCCCGTGCTACCATTCCCCTGAATTTTAATGTGTTCCTAGAGAAAGCTAAGTTGAAAGATGATGGTAGCAACTACACGGACTGGGTCCATAACTTGAGGATTATCCTCACTGCTACACATAAGAATTATGTCCTTGATAAACCGCTAGGTGACAGACCTACTACAGGAGCTACTGTAGATGTTATGAATGTCTGGCAGATTCGATCTAATGAGACTACTCAATAGTTCAGTGTGCCATGCTTTACGACTTAGAACTGGGACTTCAAAGACGTTTTGAACTTCACGGAGCATATGAGATGTTCCAAGATCTGAAGTTGATATTTCATGCTAATGCCCGGGTTGAGAGATATGAAGTCTCCAACAAGTTCTATAGCTGCAAGATGGAGGAGAACAGTTCTGTTAGTGAACACATACTCAAAATCTCTGGGTATCATAACCACTTGACTCAGCTGGGAATTGATCTTCGAGTTGAAAGTGTTATTGACAGAGTTCTTCAGTCACTACCACCAAGCTAAAAAGGCTTCGTGATGAACTATAATATGCAAGGGATGACGAAAATGATTCTCGAGCTCTTTGCAATGCTTAAGCCGTGGAGGAAGAAATCAAGAAGGAGCATCAAGTGTTGATGGTTAACAAGACCACTAGTTTCAAGAAAAAGGTAAGGGAAAGAAAGGGAACTTCAAGAAGAATGGCAAGCAAGTTGTCGCTCCCGTGAAAAAACCCAAAGCTGGACCCAAGCCTGAAACTGAGTGCTTCTACTGTAGAGGGAATGGTCACTAGAAGCGAAACTGCCCCAAATATTTAGCGGATAAGAAGGATGTCAAAGTGAACAAAGGTATATTTGATATACATGTTATTGATGTGTACCTTACTAATACTCATAGTAGCGCCTGGGTATTTGATACTGGTTCGGTTGCTCACATTTGTAACTCGAAACAGGAGCTGCGGCATAAACGAAGATTGACTAAGGACGAGGTGACGATGCGCGTCGGGAATGGTTCCAATGTCGATGTGATCGTCGACGGCACAATACCTCTACATCTACCTTCGGCATTAGTTTTAGACCTCAATAATTGTTATTTGGTGCTAGCGTTGAGCATGGACATTATATCTGGATCTTGTTTAATGTGAGACGGTTATTCATTTAAGTCAGAGAGTAATGGTTGTTCTATTTATATGAGTAATATCTTTTTTGGTCATGCACCTTTGATGAATGGTCTATTCTTGTTGAATCTCGATTGTAGTGATACACATATTCATAATATGGATGCCAAAAGATGCAAAGTTGATAATGATAGTGCAACATACTTGTGGCACTGCTGTTTAGGTCATATTGGTGTAAAGCGCATGAAGAAACTCCATGCAGATGGACTTTTGGAATCACTTGATTATGAATCATTTGATACTTGCGAACCATGCCTCATGGGTAAGATGACTAAAACTCCGTTCTCCGGAACAATGGAGCGAGCTAATGACTTGTTGGAAATAATACATACCGATGTATGCGGTCCGATGAATGTTGAGGCACGCGGCGGGTATCGTTATTTTCTAACCTTTACAGATGATTTAAGTAGGTATGGGTATATCTACTTAATGAAACACAAATTTGAAACATTTGAAAAGTTCAAAGAATTTCAGAGTGAAGTAGAGAATCATCGTAACAAGAAAAATAAAGTTTCTACGATCTGATCGCGGAGGTGAATATTTGAGTTACGAGTTTGGACTTCACTTAAAACAATGTGGAATTGTTTCACAACTCACGCCACCTGGAACACCACAGCGTAATGGTGTGTCCAAGCGTCGTAACCATACTTCATTAGATATGGTGCGTTCTATGATGTCTCTTACCGATTTACCACTATCGTTTTGGGGTTATGCATGAGAGACAGCCGCATTCACGTACATAGGGCACCGTCTAAATCCGTTGAGATGACACCGTATGAACTATGGTTTGGCAAGAAACATAAGTTGTCATTTCTTAAAGTTTGGGGATGCGACACTTTCGTCAAAAGGCTTCAGCCTGATAAGCTCGAACCCAAATCGGAGAAGTGCATCTTCATAGGTACCCTAAGGAAACTATTGGGTACACCTTCTACCATAGATCCGAAGGAAAGATCTTTGTTGCCAAGAATGGGTCCTTTCTAGAGAAGGAGTTTCTCTCGAAAGAAGTGAGTGGGAGGAAAGTAGAACTTGATGAGGTAATTGTACCTTCTCTCGAATTGGAAAGTAGCACATCAGAGAAAACCATTCCCGTGATGCCTACACCAACTGGAGAGGAAGTTAATGACGATGATCATGAAACTTCGGATCAAGTTACTACTAGACCTCATAGGTCGACCAGAACACGTTCCGCACCAAAGTGGTATGGTAATCCTGTCCTAGAAGTCATGTTATCAGACCAAGGGGAACCTACGAACAATGAAGAAGCTATGATGAGCCCAGATTCCGAAAAATGGCTTGAGGCCATGAAATCTGAGATAAGATCCATGTATGAGAACAAAGTATGGACTTTGGTGGACTTGCCCAATGATTGGCAAGCCTTTGAGAATAAATGGATCTTCAAGAAGAAGACGGACGCTGATGGTAATGTCACTGTCTACAAAGCTCGACTTGTCGCAAAAGGTTTTCGACAAGTTCAAGGGGTTGACTATGATGAGACTTTCTCACCCGTACCGTGTTGGGTAACGTAGTAATTTCAAAAATTTTCCTACGATCACGCAAGACCATGGTGATGGCATAGCAACGAGAGGGGAGAGTGTCCGTCCACGTACCCTCGTAGACCGAAAGCGGAAGCGTTATAACAACGCTGTTGATGTAGTCGACGCCTTCACGATCCGACCGATCCAAGCACCGAACGACGGCACCTCCGAGTTACGCACACGCTCAGCTCGATGACGATCCCGGACTCCGATCCAGCAAAGTGTCGGGATGAGTTCCACAAGACGACGACGGCGTGGACGATGTTGATGCTCCACCGACGCAGGGCTTCGCCTAAGCTCCGCGACGATATGACTTCTCCGGCAAGCAGGCTTCGCTTAAGCTCATGACGATATGACCGAAGTGGAATATGGTGGAAGGGGCACCGCACACGGCTAAGGAAAGATCCGTAGATCAACTTGTGTGTATTGGGGTGCCCCTGCCTCAGATATAAAGGAGACAAGGGGGTGCGGCCGGCCTAGGAGAGGCGCTGGAGGAGTCCTACTCCCACGGGAGTAGGACTCCCCTCTCTTCCTAGTTGGACTAGGACTTGGGGAAGGGGAAGAGGGAAGGGTGCGGCCCTCCCTAGTCCATTCGGACTAGGCCATGGGGCGCGGCCTGCCCTAGGCAGCCCCTCTCTTTCCGCAGGCCCAATAAGGCCCAATACTTCTCCCGGCGAATTCCGTAACTCTCCCAGACTCGAAAAATACCCAATCATTCGAACCTTTCCGAACTCGAATATAGTCGTCCAATATATCGATCTTTACGTCTCGACCATTTCGAGACTCCTCGTCATGTCCCCGATCTCATCCGGGACTCGAACTCCTTCGGTACATCAAAACTCATAAACTCATAATATAAGCATCATCGAAACCTTGCGTGCGGACCCTACGGGTTCGAGAACTATGTAGACATGACCTAGAACTATTCATGGTCAATAACCAATAGCGGAACCTGGATGCCCATATTGGCTCCTACATATTCTACGAAGATCTTTATCGGTCAAACCGCATAACAACATACGTTGTTCCCTTTGTCATCGGTATGTTACTTACCCGAGATTCGATCGTCGGTATCCAATACCTAGTTTAATCTCGTTATCGAAAGTCTCTTTACTCGTTCCGTAATACATCATCTCACAACTAACTCTTTAGTTGCAATGCTTGCAAGGCTTATGTGATGTGTATTACCGAGAAGGCCTAGAGATACCTCTCCGAGCAATCGGAGTGACAAAACCTAATCTCAAATACGCCAACCCAACAAGTACCTTTGGAGACACCTGTAGTACTCCTTTATAATCACCCGATTACGCCAGACGCTTGGTAGTACCAAAGTGTTCCTCCGTAAACGGAGTTGCATAATCTCATAGTTATAGGAACATGTATGGGTCATGAAGAAAGCATTAACATACTAAACGATCAACTGTTAAGCTAACGGAATGGGTCATGTCAATCAGATCATTCAACTAATGATGTGACCTTGTTAATCAAATAACAACTCCTTGTTCATGGTTAGGAAACATAACCATCTTTGATTAACAAGCTAGTCAAGTAGAGGCATACTAGTGACATCTTGTTTGTCTATATATTCACACATGTATTATGTTTCCGGTTAATACAATTCTAGCATGAATAATAAACATTTATCATGAAATAAGGAAATAAATAATAACTTTATTATTGCCTCTAGGGCATATTTCCTTCAGTCTCCCACTTGCACTAGAGTCAATAATCTAGTTCACATCATCATGTGATTCAACACTAATATTCACATCTGCATGTGATTAATACCCATAGTTCACATCGTCATGTGACCAACACCCAAAGGGTTTACTAGAGTCAATAATCTAGTTCACATCGCTATGTGATTAACACCCAAAGAGTACTAAGGTATGATCATGTTTTGCTCGTGAAAGAAGCTTAGTCAACGGTGCATCACATTCAGAGCCGTATGTATTTTGCAAATATTCTATGTCTACAATGCTCTGCACGGGGCTACTCTAGCTAATTGCTCCCACTTACAATATGTATCCAGATTGAGACTTAGAGTCATCTAGATCAGTGTAAAAAGCTTGCATCGATGTTACTCTTTACGACGGGCTCTTTTATCACCTCCATAATCGAGAAATATTTCCTTAGTCCTCACTAAGGATGTTCTTGACCAATGTCCAAATGATCTACTCCTAGATCACTATTGTACTCCCTTGCCAAATTCAGAGCAAGGTATACAATAGGTCCGTACATAGCATAGCATACTTTATAGAACCTATGACCGAGGCATAGGGAATGACTTTCATTCTCTTTTCTATTTTCTGCCGTGGTCGGGATTTGAGTCTTACTCAATTTCACACCTTTGCAACACAGCAAGAACTTTTCTTTGACTGCTCCATTTTGAACTACTTCAAAATCTTGACAAGGTATATATTTATTGAAAAACTTATCTAGCGCCTTGATCTATCTCTATAGATCTTTGATGCTCAATATGTAAGCAGCTTCAACGAGGTCTTTCTTTGAAAAACTCCTTTCAAACACTCCTTTATGCTTTGCGAATAATTCTACATTATTTCCGATCAACAATATGTCAATCACATATACTTATCGTAAAGGCTGTAGTGCTCCCACTCACTTTCTTGTAAATACAGGCTTCACCGTAAGTCTCAGATAACACTATATGCTTTGATCAACTTATCAAAGCGTGTATTCCAACTCCGAGATGCTTGCACCAGTCCATAGATGGATCATGGAGCTTGCACATTTTGTTAGTTCCTTTAGGATTGACAAAACCTTCGGTTGCATCATATGCAACTCTTCTTTAATAAATTCATTAAAGAATGTAATTTTGACATCCATTTGCCAGATTTCATAAAATGTGGCAATTGCTAACATGATTCGGACAGACTTTAAACATCGCTACAATTGAGAAAATCTCATTGTAGTCAACACCTTGAACTTGTCGAAAACCTTTTTGCGACAAGTCGAACTTTGTAGATAGTAACACTACTATCATCATCTGTCTTCCTCTTGAAGATCCATTTATATAATATGGCTTGCCGATCATCGGCAACTCCATCAAAGTCCATACTTTGTTCTCATACATGGATCCCATCTCAGATTTCATGGCCTCAAGCCATTTCGCGGAATCTGGGCTCATCATCGCTTCCTCATAGTTCGTAGGTTTCATCATGTTCTAGTAACATGACTTCCAGAACATGATTACCGCACCACTCGGTGCGGATCTTTACTCCGAAGATCTACGAGGTTTGGTAGCAACTTGATCTGAAGTTTCATGATCATCATCATTAACTTCCTTACTAATTGGTGTAGGAATCATGGAACTGATTTCGTGATGAACTACTTTCCAATAAGGGAGAAGGTACAATTACCTCATCAAGTTCTACTTTCCTCCCACTCACTTCTTTCGAGAGAAACTCCTTCTCTAGAAAGGATCCATCTTAGCAACGAATGTTTTGCCTTTAGATCTGTGATAGAAGGTGTACCCAACAGTTTCTTTTGGGTATTCTATGAAGACGACTTCTCGATTTGGGTTTGAGCTTATCGGTGAAATTTTTCACATAAGCATCACAACTCCAAACTTTAAGAAACGATACTTAGGTTTATCGCTAAACCATAGTTCATACGGTGTCATCTCAACGGATTTAGATGGTGCCCTATTAAACGTGAATGCAGCTGTCTCTAATGCATAACCCCAAAACGATAGTGGTAAATCGGTAAGATACATCATAGATCGCACCATATCCAATAAAGTGCGGTTACGACGCTCGGACACACCATTAAGCTGTGGTGTTTCCAGTGGCGTGAGTAGTGAAACTATTTCACTTTGTTTTAATCAAGGCCAAACTCAGAACTCAAATATTTTTCCTCCGCGATCATATCGTAGAAACTTTTATTTTCTTGTTACGATGATTCTTCACTTCACTCTGAAATTCTTTGAACTTTTCAAATGTTTCAGACTTGTGTTTCATCAAGTAGATATACCCATATCTGCTCAAATCATCTGTGAAGGTCGAAAATAACGATACTTGCCGTGAGCTTTAACACTCATCGGACCGCATACATCATTATGTATTATTTCCAATAAGTCATTTGCTCGCTCCATTGTTCCGGAGAATGAGTCTTTAGTCATCTTGCCCATAGGGCATGGTTATAAGCATCAAGTGATTCATAATCAAGTGATTCCAAAAGTCCATCAAGATGGAGTTTTCTTCATGCGCTTTACACCAATATGACCTAAACGGCAAGTGCCACAAATAAGTTGCACTATCATTATTAACTTTGCATCTTTTGGTTTCAATATTATGAATATGTGTATCACTATGATCGAGATCCAATGAACCATTTTCATTGGGTGTGTAACCATGTAAGGTTTTATTCATGTAAGCAGAACAACAATTTATTCTCTTACTTAAATGAATAACCGTATTGCAATAAACATGATCAAATCATATTTATGCTCAACGCAAACACCAAATAACATTTATTTAGGTTTAACACTAATCCCGAAAGTATAGGGAGTGTGCGATGATGATCATATCAATCTTGGAACTACTTCCAACACTCATCGTCACTTCCCTTCAACTAGTTTCTGTTCATTCGCAACTCCTGCTTCGAAGTTACTAATCTTAGCAACCTAACGCAGTATCAAATACTCGGGGCTACTATAAACACTAGTAAGGCACACATCAATAACCTGTATATCAAATATACTTTTGTTCACTTTGCCATCCTTATTATCCACCAAATATTCAGGGCATTTCCGCTTCAAAGGACCATTTCCTTTGCGGTGTAAGCACTTAGTTTCGTGCTTTGGTCCAGCTTTGGGCTTCTTCGCAGGAGTGACAACTTACTTGTCTTTCTACTTGAAGTTCCCTTTCTTTCCCTTTGCCCTTCTCTTGAAACTAGTGGTCTTGTCAATCATCAACACTTGATGCTCTTTCTTGATTTCTACCTTCGTCGATTTCAACATCACGAAGAGCTTGGGAATCGTTTTCGTCATCCCTTGCATACTATAGTTCATCACGAAGTTCTACTAACTTAGTGATGGTGACTAGAGAATTCTGTCAATCACTATCTTATCCGGAAGATTAACTCCCACTTGATTCAAGCGATTGAAGTACTCGGATAATCTGAGCACATGCTCACTAGTTGAGCGATTCTCCTCCATCTTTTAGCTATAGAACTTGTTGGAGACTTCATATCTCTCAACTCGGTATTTGCTTGAAATATTAACTTCAATTCTGGAACATCTCATATGGTCCATGACGCTCAAAACGCCTTTGAAGTCCCGATTCTAAGCCGTTAAGCATGGTGCACTAAACTATCAAGTAGTCATCATATTGAGCTAGCCAAACGCTCATAACGTGCGCACCGCTCCGCAATAGGTCATCACCTAGCGGTGCATTAAGGACATAATTCTTCTGCGCAGCAATGAGGATAAACCTCAGATCACGGATCCAATCCGCATCATTGCTACTAATATCTTTCAACATAATTTCTCTAGGAACATATCAAAACAAACATATGAAAGCAACAAACATAGGGAAGCAACAATGCGAGCTATTGATCTACAACATAATTTGCAAAATACTACCAGGACTAAGTTCATGATAAATTAAAGTTCAATTAATCATATTACTTAAGAACTCCCACTTAGACAGACATCTCTCTAGTCATCTAAGTGATCACGTGATCCAAATCAACTAAACCATAACCGATCATCACGTGAGATGGAGTAGTTTTCAATGGTGAACATCTTATGTTGATCATATCTACTATATGATTCACGATCGACCTTTCAGTCTCCGTGTTCCGAGGCCATATCTGCATATGCTAGGCTCGTCAAGTATAACCTGAGTATTCCGCGTGTGCAAAACTGGCTTGCACCCGTTGTAGATGGACGAGAGCTTATCACACCCGATCATCACGTGGTGTCTCGGCACGACGAACTTTGGCAACGGTGCATACTCGTGGAGAACACTACTTGATAATTTTAGTGAGAGATCATCTTATAATGCTACCGTCAATCAAAGCAAGATAAGATGCATAAAGGATAAACATCACATGCAATCAATATAAGTGATATGATATGGCCATCATCATCTTGTGCTTGTGATCTCCATCTCCAAGCACCGCCATGATCACCATCGCCACCGCGCGACACCTTGATCTCCATCGTAGCATCGTTGTCGTCTCGCCAACTATTGCTTCTACGACTATCGCTACCGCTTAGTGATAAAGTAAAGCAATTACATGGCGTTGCATTTCATACAATAAAGCGACAACCATATGGCTCCTCGCCATTGTCGATAACTCGGTTACAAAACATGATCATCTCATACAATAAAATATAGCATCACGCCTTGACCATATCACATCACATCATGCCCTGCAAAAACAAGTTAGACGTCCTCTACTTTGTTGTTGCAAGTTTTACGTGGCTGCTACGGGCTGAGCAAGAACCGTTCTTACCACGCATCAAAACCACAACGATACTTCGTCAAATAGACTCCGTTTTAACCTTCTCAAGGACCGGGCATAGCCACACTCGGTTCAACTAAAGTGAGAGAGCAGACACCCGCCGGTCACCTTTAAGCAACGAGTGCTCACAGCGGTGAAACCAATCTCGCGAAGCGTCACGCGTAATGTCGGTCCGGCCGCTTCATCTCACAATACCGCTGAACCAAAGTATGACATGCTGGTAGGTAGTATGACTTGTATCGCCCACAACTCACTTGTGTTCTACTCGTGCATATGACATCAACGCATAAAACCAGGCTCGATACCCTTTGTTGGGTAACGAGTAATTTCAAAAATTTTCCTACGATCACGCAAGACCATGGTGATGGCATAGCAACGAGAGGGGAGAGTGTCCGTCCACGTACCCTCGTGAGACCGAAAGCGAAGCGTTATAACAACGCGGTTGATGTAGTCGACGCCTTCACGATCCGACCGATCCAAGCACCGAACGACGGCACCTCCGAGTTCGCACACGCTCAGCTCGATGACGATCCCCGGACTCCGATCCAGCAAAGTGTCGGGATGAGTTCCACAAGACGACGTGGCAGGACGATGTTGATGCTCCACCGACGCAGGGCTTCGCCTAAGCTCCGCGACGATATGACTTCTCCGCGCAGGCTTCGCCTAAGCTCCGCGACGATATGACGAAGTGGAATATGGTGGAAGGGGCACCGCACACGGCTAAGGAAAGATCCGTAGATCAACTTGTGTGTATTGGGGTGCCCCTGCCCCTCAGATATAAAGGAGACAAGGGGTGCGGCCGGCCTAGGAGGCGCGCCGAGGAGTCCTACTCCCACCGGAGTAGGACTCCCCTCTTCCTAGTTGGACTAGGACTTGGGGAAGGGGAAGAGGGAAGGGGCGGCCCCTCCCTAGTCCAATCGGACTAGGCCATGGGGCGCGCGCCTGCCCTAGGCAGCCCTCTCTCTTTCCCGCAGGCCCAATAAGGCCCAATACTTCTCCCGGCGAATTCCGTAACTCTCCAGTACTCAAAAATACCCAATCATTCGAACCTTTCCGAACTCCGAATATAGTCGTCCAATATATCGATCTTTACGTCTCGACCATTTCGAGACTCCTCGTCATGTCCCCGATCTCATCCGGGACTCGAACTCCTTCGGTACATCAAAACTCATAAACTCATAATATAACCGCCATCGAAACCTTGTTGCGTGCGGACCCTACGGGTTCGAGAACTATGTAGACATGACCTAGAACTATTCATGGTCAATAACCAATAGCGGAACCTGGATGCCCATATTGGCTCCTACATATTCTACTGAAGATCTTTATCGGTCAAACCGCATAACAACATCGTTGTTCCCTTTGTCATCGGTATGTTACTTACCCGAGATTCGATCGTCGGTATCCAATACCTAGTTTAATCTCGTTATCGGAAAGTCTCTTTACTCGTTCCGTAATACATCATCTCACAACTAACTCTTTAGTTGCAATGCTTGCAAGGCTTATGTGATGTGTATTACCGAGAAGGCCTAGAGATACCTCTCCCACAATCGGAGTGACAAAACCTAATCTCAAATACGCCAACCCAACAAGTACCTTTGGAGACACCTGTAGTACTCCTTTATAATCACCCGATTCGTTGTGACGTTTGGTAGTACCAAAGTGTTCCTCCCAAACGGAGTTGCATAATCTCATAGTTATAGGAACATGTATGGGTCATGAAGAAAGCATTAACATACTAAACGATCAACTGTTAAGCTAACGGAATGGGTCATGTCAATCAGATCATTCAACTAATGATGTGACCTTGTTAATCAAATAACAACTCCTTGTTCATGGTTAGGAAACATAACCATCTTTGATTAACAAGCTAGTCAAGTAGAGGCATACTAGTGACATACTGTTTGTCTATATATTCACACATGTATTATGTTTCCGGTTAATACAATTCTAGCATGAATAATAAACATTTATCATGAAATAAGGAAATAAATAATAACTTTATTATTGCCTCTAGGGCATATTTCCTTCATACCGATGCTTAAGTCTATCCGAATCATGTTAGCAATTGCCACATTTTATGATTATGAAATCTGGCAAATGGACGTCAAAATTGCATTCCTTAATGGATTTCTTAAAGAAGAGTTGTATATGATGCAACCAGAAGGTTTTGTTGATCCTAAAGGTGCTAACAAAGTGTGCAAGCTCCAGCGATCCATCTATGGACTGGTGCAAGCATCTAGGAGTTGGAATATACGCTTTGATGATGTGATCAAAACATATGGTTTTATACAGACTTATGGTGAAGCCTCTATTTATAAGAAAGTGAGTGGGAGCTCTGTAGCATTTCTGATATTATATGTGGATGGCATATTGTTGATTGGAAGTGATATAGAATTTCTGGATAGCATAAAAGGATACTTGAATAAGAATTTTTCAATGAAAGACCTTGGTGAAGCTGCTTATATATTGGGCATCAAGATCTATAGAGATAGATCGAGACGCTTAATAGGACTTTCACAAAGCACATACCTTGACAAAGTTCTGAAGAAGTTCAAAATGGACCAGTCAAATAAAGGGTTCTTGCCTGTGTTGGAAGGTGTGAAATTGAGTCAGACTCAAAGCCCGACCACGGCAGAAGATAGAAAGAAAATGGAAGTCATTCCCTATGTCTCAGCCATAGGTTCTATCATGTATGCTATGCTATGTACCAGTCCTGATGTGTGCCTTGCCATAAGTTTGGCAGTGAGGTACCAAAGTAATCCAGGAGTGGATCACTAGACAACGGTCAAGAACATCCAAAAGTACCTGAAAAGGACCAAGGATATGTTTCTCGTTTATGGAGGTGACGAAGAGCTCATCGTAAATGGTTACGTCGATGCTAGCTTCAACACTGATCCGGATGATTCTAAGTCACAAACCGGATACATATTTATATTGAATGGTGGAGCTGTCAGTTGGTGCAGTTCCAAGCAAAGCGTCGTGGTGGGATCTACGTGTGAAGGGAGTACATAGCTGCTCCGGAAGCAGCACATGAAGGAGTTTGGATGAAGGAGTTCGTATCCGATCTAGGTGTAATACCCAGTGCATCGGGTCTAATGAAAATCTTTTGTGACAACACTAGAGCAATTGCCTTAGCGAAGGAATCCAGGTTTCACAAGAGAACCAAACAAATCAAGAGACGCTTCAACTCCATTCGTGAAAAGGTCAAGGATGGAGATATAGAAAATTGCAAAATACATACATATCTGAATGTAGCAGATCCGTTGACTAAACCTCTTCCGCGGGCAAAACATGATCGACACCAAGACTCCATGGGTGTTAGATTCATTACAATGTAATCTAGATTACTGACTCTAGTACAAGTGGGAGACTGATGCAAATATGCCCTAGAGGCAATAATAAAGTTGTTATTATTATGTTTCATTATTCATGATAAAGGTTTATTATTCATGTTAGAATTGTATTGATCGGAAACTTAAATACATATGTGGATACATAAACAAATACCATGTCCCTAGTAAGCCTCTACTAGACTAGCTCGTTGATCGAAGATGGTCAAGGTTTCGTAACCAAGGACATGTGTTGTCACTTGATAACGGGATCACATCATTAGGAGAATGATGTGATGGACAAGACCCATCCATTAGCTTAGCATATGATCGTTCAATTTATTGCTACTGCTCTCTTAATGTCAAATACATATTCCTTCGACTATGAGATCATGCAACTCCCTGATACCGGAGGAATACCTTGTGTGCTATCAAACGTCACAACGAAATTGGGTGATCATAAAGATGCTCTACAGGTATCTCTGAAGGTGTCTGTTGAGTTGGCATGGATCGAGATTGGGATTTGTCACTCCGTGTATTGGAGAGGTATCTCTAGACACTCTCAGTAATACACATCACAAGAAGCTTGCAAGCAAAGTGACCAAGGAGTTAGTTACGAGATGATGTATTACAGAACGAGTAAAGAGACTTGCCGATAACGAGATTGAACTAGGTATGAAGATACCGACGATCGAATTTCGGGCAAGTAACATACCGACAGACAAAGGGAATTACGTATGTTGTCATAATGTTCGACCAATAAAGATCTTCATAGAATATGTAGGAACGAATATGGGCATCCAGGTTCATCATTGGTTATTGACTGGAGAAGCGTCTCGGTCATGTCTACATCATTCTCGAACCCGTAGGGTCCGCACGCTTGACGTTATGAGATGTGTGTTGATGACCGAATATTGTCCGGAGTTCCGGATGAGTTCACGGACATGACGAGGAGCTCCAGAATGGTGCGGAGGTAAAGATTGATATATAGGACGATGCTATTTGGTCATCGGAAAGGTTTCGAAATGTATCAGTAGTCATCGGTTCACCGGAAGGGGTTCCGGGAGGCCCCGAGAGGTTAATGGGCCATATGGGCCAAGAGAGGGGAGCACACCAGCCCACAAGGGGCTAGCGCGCCCCACCTCTAGGCCGCCGGCCCTATGGATGGTAAGGGGGGAGGGCTAGACCCTCCTGCTTTCCCTCCACCTAAGAGAAAGGAAGGGGGTGCCACCCCCTCGTGCCTTCCCCCCGCGCGCCCAAGAAGGAAGGGGGGCACGGCCAGGGCAGGGGCCAAGGGTGGCTGCCGGACCCCTTGGGGTTGCTCTAGGCTGCCTCCCCTCCTCCCCCACCTATATATATGTGTGGAGGGAGAGAAGCAACACACATCACGATCCCTAAACCGTGTGCGGCGCCCCTCTCTCTAGTTCGTCCTCGGTCATATTTTCGTAGTGCTCGGCGAAGCCCTGCGGAGATAGTTGCATCACCACCATCACCACGCCGTGAGCCGTCGTGCTGCCGAAACTCATCTACTACCTCGCCCGTCTTGCTGGATCAAAAAGGCGACGACGCCATCGAGCAAAACGTGTGCTGAACATGGAGGTGTCGTGCTTTCGGTACTTCATCGGGCGAATCATGAAGGTGTACGACTACATCAACCGCATTGATAAACTCTTCCGCCAAACAGTCTACGAGGGTATGTAGACACTCTCATCCGCAAAAAAAACTAAACATCTTCATGGATAGATTTTATGTGTGCGTATAATTTTTTTTTGCAATTCAACCTTACTCAACAGAGATAAGGTTGCAGGTCGGGAGTGATGGAGAGAAAATCGTTCGTGTGAACCCCCAGTCGGACCGGACGAAGAGAGTGTGATGTGGCAACGAAATGAGTCTCAAAATTGTCTCAAAATTCGTACCAGAAAATCAGACGAGGATGAAGCAGTTCGGGCGGCGACACCACATACCAAACGTGAGAACTAATCATTTGGATAAAAATACGGAAAAACTAACGCCCACACATGTGGGCGTTTGCAGATCGCCCACACGCCTCGACCACCACTCATTTTGCCGCGTATGAATAGATGACATCAGCATAAATCTTTTTGGTTTTCGGCTTAAAAATGTTTTATCTCCTAAATAAAAAAGCGAACTAAAAATCCGTTTTCACCATTAAATCCGTCTCGACGAGATCTTCAAAACTAGACCCCATGTTGATATGTTTCGACGAAATTTTTTTTTTTGCCCAGAAGTTGCCATGATGTTTACACTATAGTTGCCATAGTGCTTAAACTAAAGTTACCATGTGGCAATTTTAGTTTGTAGATCATGGCAATTTTAGTTTTCTGATGATGGCAATTCCAGTACTTTGACCATGAAAATATTTTTTTATTGAACCATGGCAATTTTAAGTGCATGTATCATGGCAATTTTAGTTTATGGTGCATGGCAAGTCTAGTTTCTTAATTCTCCGTTTTATAATATGTTAAAATTACTTTTAAATGTAAAAGAAAATAGTTGAAACATATCATGGCAACTTCAGTGTAAATATCATGACAATTAATGTGCAATAGACATGGCAACTTTTAACAAAAAAAATTCGCCGAAATATATCGATATGAGATCTAGTTTTGAAAATCTCGTCGCGAGGGATTTAATGGTGAAAACGGATCTTCAATCGGATTTTTCATTTAAGAGATAAAACATTTTAAAAACTATAAATCCGAAAAGATTCTCGCATGCATGCATGCGATGACATGGCAATCTATTTGCATTAGAGATGTCTGGTGCGTCTCCTTTCCTGCCACACGTGTGGCAGTTATCGACGTCCGAATAACTGCCACACGTGTGGCATGGACGGGAACCAGCCCGCACGCCTCGTGTGGCATGGACGGGAACCGGCCCGCACGACCACGTCCGCGCGCACAAAACCACGGCCCATACGTCCGGTGCATGGCAACCCGCGCAGATTTGCCCGTCCCGCCACACGACCCGCGCCCGCATGACCCAGGCCGTTCCGTCCTCCGCTCGATCGCCTCTCGATTGCCGCCATCATCCCCACCTCTCGAACCCCCTACTTCCGTCGCGGCCTTCTCTGGTTGCCATGGCAACCAGAGCAGATCCGTAAGGGCAAACACACATAAACCACACCCCAACCCTCCCCACCCCACCCCCCACTCCAACCCATCCCTTGAGAGACGATCGGCTAAAATCGGTGAAAATCTCTATCTCATCCTTCTCATCCTTCAGGCTGAAAATCTCCCGATCTTGTCTTTGGATCCATGCTATAGGGGGTGGCAACACCGATGAGTTACGAGATCCGATGAGTTTTGTGATCTCGTGTTGAGATTAACTTAAGTTCCTAGTTTAATTGAAGCGGTAGTTGCGTATGAAATGGATGAGTAGGAATCCCTAAAAAGGACAGGAAGGACAATTTTTGGAATGAAGGGGTTGGGAAAATTAATTGCCACTTGTGTATAACGACAGTTGCCACCTTTCGTTGTCGATAGCTGCCACCTATTTTGACTGTTGCTTGCCATCCCTATCTTCTATGTGCAAGCAGAAGAATACAATTCTTGTGGATTGTTGATGCCGTCTTGTTCATGCAAAGTGATTGAGAGCACATCGGAAAGAAGCGAGACACGGAAAGAATGAATCACGAAGATGGCGGCGATGCTTGGGGTTCTCAAAGGCGAAACGCCTTGGGATGCATCAGTCAGATCAATTCATCTCTGCGGGGTTGTTGCTGCCACTACTAGAACGATATCTGGCGTAGGTATGATGCGTGATAACAAAAGAAGAGAACAGTTGCCATCTTCGCAACAATGAAGATGACATTCTACTTATGTCGTACACTCTCATTTTTCGCGAGTTCTTATGACCAAAACACTCTTAGGGGGCCCCGTGGCAAGTTCGATCACAAGGCGCTAACAACGACAAATGTGCGGGCAGCCAACTTCAACTAGCTAGTATGGCTAATCAAGGTAATGCAAAACGAAAAAGAGCACATCTTGTTGTGGACATGAAAAATGAACATGCAAAAAAGCGCAAAAGGACTCACGAGTTATCACGGGTGAAAATGCAGAGCGTTCATGTAGCACGTGGCATCGAAAGCACCCATGTACCGCCATCGACGTCATGCTGGGTGAGTCCATAAAAAAGTGAAGTTGCGGATGCTCAATTAGCGAAGGAGCATAGTTGACATCTAAAATTGCCATGATGGACATCTACAATTGCCATGAATTAAAACTACACTTTTCATCCACGGACAACTATTGTTGCCATCCATAGACACCGCGATTGCCATGGAGGAACAAGCTGCAGTTGCCATGCCGATGCAACTACATTTGCCATGCCATAGCAGCTGCAGCTGCCACATCGAGGGCAGCGCAGATGTCGTAGCACAAAACTGCATTTGCCATGAATTGACCAACCAATACTATGCTTACGAGGTTATTACGCTGGTGGTAACCCGACAAGCGTCTCGTGGCAAGCTTCACAAACTGCGGGCGAAGCACGTCATTTTGGTGTCACAAACCACACAAGATGGTCAAATGCAAAGACAACAAGGCAAGGAGAAAAACTGAACCACAAAACAGCACTACATTTGTTATTTGTAGTTATTTGTAGGCAAAACATTAGTTGCCATGTTTGTTGAACGATAGCTGCCATGATCGATTCTGACTGCCATACATGTCCACGCTACAGACCTCACGGCTTCTTTGTTTGAAATGATGTCATGCCAACTCACTCGAAGATGGTGTGATCCGTTGCGATACACATGTTATTCAAACAAAATTCTTACTCGTACCTGTTTTTTCTATTACGGGGCCTACAACTACAAATGAACAAAGGCGCGGGGACATCTCTGCGGGGAGCTTTGGCGCACGGAAGACGCGTTCCACCAGCCCAGACAATCATGCATAAACAATTTCGAGTCGAGTCGGGAATGGCAATCATTCCAAGCAATGCCGACAAGCACCCTTTGAACACAAGCACCGCCAACACTCAAGTAGATGGAACTGTCGCCGATGTTGAAGTGAATGATGAAACTAACGACGGCGCACAAGGGGATGAAGATGGTGGGCAATCAGAGATCATGGTACCTCGCCCACCGTCGTTGGGCGTAGATTTGAATCGTTCGAAGAAGCAAAGGAATTCTACCAGACATATGCAAAGTTCCATGGATTTGCGGTCAACACGAATACCATAGAAAAATTAAGAAAACTAACGAATACAAGAGAGGTGAGATGAGGTGCCACCCACGGAGGAACAAGAAGGGGAAAGGTGTTGCGCCTGTCGTTCCGGAACGAAAGAGAGGTATCATTCTCAAGACTGAATGCCCTGTCCGGTGTAAGCTAAACGTAGATGGTACGAGCACAACCACCAACTCATAAAGAAGTTCGACCTGGTAAAATTTCTGACCGCCCACAGAGGGTTCACCCCCGTCGAAAGGCAATTCGTAAAGCTGCTACATGATTGTAGCGTCGGTCCATCAAGAATGAATGCAGATACTATCTCTCATCCACTGAGAAAAGGGGAAACTGAGTAGCATGCCGTACATACCGGTGACATCACAAACCTACGTGCCAAGTACCAGAGAGAGCAAGTTGGCGGACATAGAGGCCACAATTGCCTACTTCGATGAAAGCGAAGGAAGATCCGATTTCTTCTACAGGATAAGGTTGGACGATGAGGACCGTGTCGAGAATATGTATTGGGTGGATGGTGCTGCAAGGAGAGCCTACAAACATTTCCGAGATTGCATTTCATTCGACGCGACGTACTCACCAATATGTACAAGATGCCATGCGCTCCGTTCATAGGAATAAATAACCATAATCGGTCGTTGCAGTTCGGCTGCGGGCTCGTCCGGAACGAAGACACGGATGGGTACATTTGGCTGTTCAAGACCTTCTTGGAGTGCATGGATGGACTTGCTCTGATGAACATAATAACAGACCAAGATTTCAGCATGCGTGCGTGCATAGAGGAGGTTCTTTCGTTGGCGAAGGCATGTGAACCGCAGTGGTACATTATAAAGAAGGCCGAGGAGACGCTAGGACCGTTCTTTGTCGACCGTCGAGTCTGCACAATGCATTCGAAGTGTCGTGGACCACAACTTGACGGTGGAGGAGTTTGAAAGGAGCTGGATGGCCATGATTGAAACACATCAAGTCCAAGACAACGAGGCGCTTGCTAACCTGTGGGAGAAGCGAATGTCTTTGGGTGCGGCCTACTTCATGCAAAGTGCTTCTTCCCATTTCTGCGAGACTACGCAGCGGCGCGAGGGGTTCAATGCTGTTTTGAAGCGGTACGTCGCCACGGCAACTCATTGCTACTGATTTGCCAAGTAGTACATAACTTTGCAACAAAAATTCGGGATCTGAGCTACAGAAGAAGCGACCACAGCACTAAAGCAGCCAAAATTTCTAACGTATTTACCGATGGAGAGGCAAATGAGCAAGATATACACCAACAAGATCTTTAACAAGTAAGTCGATTGCGTTCATGGTCTTATTTGCGAGAAAAAGCACATAAGCGGTAGGTGCCTTATAGAGTGCAATGCGATTGCCATGATATGCGATTGCCATGTTTAATGAAATCTTGTTTGCCATGCTTACTCAAATTGCAGTTGCCATGTTCAATGAAAATTTGTTTTGCCGTGCTTGCTGGGTGCATTTTCCTTGTTGAATGAAGTGTAGTTGCCATGTTTAATGCACTGTGCTTCCATTGGGGCATGTTGGCATGCAAGTGCCAATGTCAAGCTGGAAAAATGTTATATTGGCGACACATATCTTTGAAATGCGATTGCCATGTTTAATAAAGTGAATCGCCATGTTTGTTGAAATGCAAGCGCCATGTTTAGCCAAGCCTTAGATGCCATGTTTAAATAAAAGGGCAATTGCCATGTTTTATGCAATGTGCTTCCATTGGGGAATGTTGGTGTGGAAAATAGCGATGTCGATTGAAAATGTACTACAATTGCCATGTCCGGTGTGCTCCGGTTGCCATGTATAGTGTAACGTGCATTTGCCATGTCTAGTGTCTTGCATTTGCCATGTCTAGTGTACTGCATTTGCCATGTTCAACGTACTATATTTGCCATGTTCAATGAACTATGTTTGCCATGTTCAATCAAAAATGTATTTCTATTTACATGACAACATAAGGTGGTACAAGAAAAAAGCACGATAGTTTAACAGAAAACACACAAAACTTGCAGATTCCAGGAAGAAATAAAGCGTACAAGATGTTCACGACTTTCGGTGGGCGAACATACGTTCAAGGTGTGTTCTATTTTGGGCATGTCGATTCGAACACAAGACCCGTACAAAGGAAGGAACTACTTCGTCAAAGCCTCGATAGGCGGCGAGTACTGCCAATCTAATGCTGCAAGTTCGAACGGGACGGCATTGTGTGTTGTCACATACTAAAAGTAATGGGCATGAACACTGTGACACGGATGCCCCGCCATTTCATAAGGTGGCGATGGACTTGGGACGCTGACGACGCGTTGGCGCCACAGACAACACATGCAGTTCTGGCTGTGCATGACGAGAGACCTGAGTCAACCATGGAAGCCGTGAGGCACGCCAGCCGACAAAGAACTATCTTGAGCTAATTGATGAAGCATGCAAGAGTGATGAGACAGCGAGAGTCGCGGAAAAACACAGGAAGGCATGAAAAGAGAGCTTGATGAGATCAAGAAGAGGAAAGGCGAGGAAGCCTTACACGGTTCCCCGCACATCAAGTGTGCCTTCATCCACGGGCCATCATCGAAAACTTCGGAGATAGGATCTGCAACAGCAAGCACGCAGACCTGTGTCAGAACCCACCCGTTCCATCACAAAGGGTCGCCCAAGAGAGATAAGGTACAAGTCGGGATTAGAGATTCAAGCAAAACACAAGAAAACGAAGAAAGGAGCAGGCAATCCATGAGCAAAAATTGGGGCGACGTGACATGGTCCTTGTGGACATTTTGTTTTGTACCCTAGATGATGAGAATTTTTTAAGATTGCGAGAATGACTCTTGAGGGCATCGGAAGTGGAAGGAAAATTCATTGAGTGGATAAATGCGATTGCCATGTTATGGGTACTTAATCGCCATGTTATGTGTAGTTAATCTGCCATGTTATGTGTAGTTAGTCCGCCATGCTATTTCATACTAAATATGCCATGCTATTTTATACTAAATATGCCATGCTATTTTATACTAAATATGCCATGCTAGTTGTCTTGCATCCGCCATTTCGGCTTGTATCTTTGGATCGCCATATTAGTTGTCTTGTAGATTCCGCCATGTTAATTATGTTGGATCTGCCATGTTGTTTGTAATCAGATTCGCCATGTTAGTTGTCTTGAAAATATGCCATGGTATTTGTAATGACTCTGCATGGCATATATTTCCATGACAATCTGACGCGGTTTAGAGACACATAATGTATTGTGTGCAATGTATAGGAAACAAGTTGGAAAAGGCGTAACATGCATAAACATGAGCAAAGGTTGTGGCTACATGATAAAACCTACCATGCTAGCGGTGAAGTTAGTGATGAAATAGAAGAAGCAAGGCGTCCAAATGAACAACGACAATGACGTTTGCTAACCATGTCGATGAACTACATTTGCCATATTTTAAAACATCGTGGCGCATTGAAACAAACAAGCGGGTGATACAAACGATGAAACCATAGTAATAATGATAAACATAAAAAACATATCTGCTGTCACGCCTAAGTAGGTTCACATCCACACATATATTACAGAAATTATTCAAATGTCGCTCACACACCACCACTACATAGTAGCCTACGCGGGGTTGCAGTCCTAACATAGCACACGAACATAGTTTTTGACGAGAACAAAAGAGATAGTACCTTACATTCCTCGGCAACAGAATGTAAGGTATGCGTCCGGTGTGTATCGCCGCGTGATCACTTGTACCTCTTGATGACTTTCTTGACAGCTTTCTCCACAAACTTGCGTGCTCCGGACCGCTTGTTGAAATCTTCATTCGTCAACCAGTTCCATGTGTGGATTTTCCGGAGCTCAACGATCGTTGCAGCTGTGATAGCGAGGACAATTTTGCCTTCCCACTTTGCAAGGTATTCCAGCGCATGAAAGCCACAGTCCGTCCTGCATGAGAAAAAGAGTCGGTGAACACGCAAAAGGACGGGGCGTAGCAAAAGATAGACTTCAATTCAGATGTAGCAACAAAAGAGGGGTTGGATTGATGTAAATGGCACATGAAGGAGGGTTAAGAAATTACGTGTTCCCTTGCTTCGAGTGCATGCGATACTCGATCTGGAAATGCCACGATCTGGACCTTTGAGTGTTAAGTAGTGACGGTTGTCTCTTTGAGGTTGTTGATGAAGAATTCAGCATGCGTAGTAAGGTCTGCATCAGCTTCCGAACGGATTGAATCAAGCACCTCAAAACGTTGGTTCTTCAGGTCAAGATGATGGCATAGTGGTGACCACACTTGTCGTGTGGTTCATGTGGTGCAAGCTCCTGGAACATGGGGAACATGACCTGCATCTAAAAGTGAAGGAATGAGAAGCAGAGTTCACATGAAGAACAGCAGAGGAACAAAAAAAATTAGAATCACGTAGAATGTTTGGTTATGGGTGGGGGTAGTTGAAAGAAAGTTGCCATCCATGTATGAACAAAATTTGCCGTGTATTTTACTATGAAGTTGCCACATAGTTTGCACGGGATGCAAAAATCAAGATGACAGTGTGCACGACAGTTGTTGCCACATGAAAACATCTGCCACATAAACAGAGTGCAGATGATGGCAAAAAACCATACCATGTGAAAAAACAGTGCAAACAGGGAAGGAGTACTCACATATTTCTTCAGTGTGAGCTTGAATTCACCGTGTTGAGCAAAATTCTTCCTCAGGATTTTGTGGTGGAAGTCACCATCCCATATTTTGCAGGTCACACTATAATGCATGATTATCTTGTCGGCACACACATCGGTGTGATTGTTGATGTAGTCGATCCCGCATGCAACTACATTCGTCGACATTTTACCGTTTGGCCTCACGGACTCGGCAAGATCACCCAGGTCGACGTACGTCGCTTCGCATTGAATGACCTTGGTTCTGTCCAAACATGAGCTGTATGAAAACGATATAACATGAAAGAATCATGCCTACTAAGTAAAAAAAATGGAAGAACTAAAACGTAAGCGGATCGTGTATAGAAAGTACGAAGAAGATGAATGGTAAAAAGGAGCAAAGCAAAATGAGAGATTATGGGGTGTGGTCATTTACGCTTTCAGCTCCTTCCTGTGCTTGTTGTTGGCCCTCGCATTTCCAAACCGCTTGACAATATCGTACAGCTGGGTCTGTTCCTTAGTGGCCCTGAATTCGGGCTCGTAGTCTTCCGCGGGAGGTGGGTGAACTACCCTCTGCTGCCTCACAAAACCAGGGGTGGCACTCCTAATGGTATCCTCAAATACCGCATCTGCAGGCACGTTGGAACTTGATTGCCCTTGCCCTCGTGAGGACCTCCTCTGCAATGCTGCCTCCTCGATCCTGCGGTAAGCTTCATCAAGTGACGGTGAAATCTCCTCAGGGGTGGCTGCAAGGATAAAAAAAGTGGATTAGGATACCTAGAAATCAAAAACAGATGGATTGTGAGAAGACAGGGTGCATGGTGTGAGATGTAGGTACAAAAAGTGGGCAGTTGCCATGTGTGGTCCAACTACAGTGGCCATGTCATAGCAACTACAGTTGCCATGTAGTTGCATTGTAGTTGCCATCTAGTTGGCCTGTAGTTGCCATGTTGTGTCAACTCCACTTGCCATGCGCTTGCCATGTGGCTCTGCGAACTTGACAACCTTCCTGCCCTCGACCATTGGCTGCGCCATCATTGCGGGCATGCCTCCCGGGAAAGCAAAGGCAACTGGCATAGGATCTTGCACCATCGGTTGATCTTGGTGATGCAAAGTGGCTTCGGTGGGGTGAAGGCTATTGGGTGCCTCTCATGCCTCTTGGCGGACCACGAACGACTTGAGGGCAGAATCCAAGGGTGAAAGATCGACAAACATATTTGAATCGGCCACTACAGAATGATCGGGCTTATTTGCAGGCGAGGCGTGTTGTCGGTGATATCACCGCAGCTTTCATGAAAATCTTCTTGTTTGGGCTGTAGGGGACACCCACATTGACCGGGAGCCTGGAAGTGCGCAGATTTAAGCCGGGATTTCCACTGCGGGTAAAGGCGTGATCTGCTCCGGGCGTTCACTGCGTCACTGTGTGCCGGCTTGACACATCGGTTGTGCTCGGTCTTCGGTTTCTCCATCACATTGCTTTTGGCGGTGGCGAGAACAGTGTGGATGCAGAACATAACCAGACTCGTCTCTCCTGCTCCTAGCTACAACCGTGCGTTGGGTATGTCTGTTGGTTTCTTGCGGGGCTACGACGCCTAGGTGGAAGACCAAAGACGCTAAACATCGCTTTAGCGAAGATCTGCACCGGCAGGAGCTGGAGCTGTTGTGCCAGGACTCTCACCTGTAGATGGCATATCATTGTGAACTGCCGCCTCGGCCGGTTCTGTCGTGGACACATGAGTGCCACCACGCACGCGCTTGGAATAAGTGTCAGATGAGCGGGAATCTTCCTTGCTTAGGTTCGTCTCGGGGGCGCCCACTTCAACGCTTGCTGATGGGGTGGCATGGCTCACAGCAGCATCCTTCATTGCGAGAAGAGTTGGCAATATTTCAGCTGTCCTGGCAGATACCGGCTCGTCACTCCCCGATGTACGGATGCCTGTTGTTCTAGCCTGCACATCTGCAGCCGGCAGAGATGGTCGGCCACTTGCATTAGAGTTGGTGGGAGCGTTTGTGAGTCAAAGCAGCAGATATTGTCGCTGGCGCCTCATGTACATCTCGAGTTGCCCCTGCTGACAACTTTGAATGCGATCGTTCGGCGGGTCCTTCTTGATATGCTTGGCCCAGCGTAGTAGTCTTCTTCACCTGCAAAAAAATAGAGCACATGAAAAGGCATTAAAATGAACAAAAATATGTTTGCCATGGTAGAAATCTTAAAAATGAAAAGCAGGTGGAAAAGCTGTTAGTTGCCATGTAAGGGAGGCGTGAGTTGCCATGTGTCATAGTTAGCGGTTGCCATACAAAATCCGGAAGCGGGTGCCATGTTAGCCCACTTGAAGAATGATAAACATGTCCGATCTACCATGAATGCAATTTCAAACCTAGGTGTGGGATGAGCTCACAAGCCAGCGGTAAAGATGGCGATTGCCATTAGGTGCGAGAAGAGTTACCATTTGGCCTAGATGCCGGTTGCCATGTAAAACCAATAGGAGTTGCCATACACTTAAAAAGGAAGGAAAAAATCAGTTGGAAAACAGCGGTTGCCACGCGTGCGGGCGATGATGAAGACAATGTGACAAGCTAAGCGGATGCATTGGAAAATCAAGAAAATATAGCGCTATGTCAATGAAAGCGCGTGGAAAAAACCTACTTCTTGATTGCCTTCCTCAGTGCAGCAACACGACAGATCCCCGGTGTTGGTCGTAAATGCATGCGAGGAGATGACCTGGTGGAAGGTGTCACCGGCAATGGGGCGCCTTTGTTCAACCGAGTAGAAACACGGGTTGGCGTTGGCGCTTTTCAGAATGCTTGCTCGTCCACCATTTGTCGGCTCATTGCACGTATGAGATGGAGGGAAAAAAAGGTGGCAATTGTCGACAACAAACTCGTTGTTGCGCTTGACAAAAACAAGTGCAAAAAAGGATGAGTCTGTTCCAAGAAAATAGACAAAGCAAAAACTAAAATTAAAAGTCGAACCTCTTCTCGGCAGCTACGGATCGGTCCTAGACCTCTTGCCGGAGAACCACCTTAACACCCTCTGGAGCCCTCCCCTCTTTGATGGCAACATCCCTCGCCTCTCACGGTAGTATGTTCTTTGACTTTCTCCGGTTGGGGGACATCTCTGCATCCTTGCCCTTGTTGCCACTGCGCGAACTTGACATGTTCATCATCATCGGTGTCATGTTGAACATTCTCCGTGTCATCGTCGTCATCCTTCTTTGAGACCAGCCTCACCACCTAGTTCATCTTGTGTGTCAATGAGGCTCTTGGGAACTGTTGTAGTCATACCGCCACGGCAACCGGTTGGCCGATGTGTACGTTCTAGGACAAATGAAGTGAACGCCTCACAACCGCGTCATTGTCGAGCCATCGAGGGCGTCCACCCTCAACCAACTTCCCGAGCAAGCCGGTCATTCCGGATGCAAACTGCCCTATTAGATGCTCAACAGGTGCCCTCGCGTGCGTAAACAAAGAAGCATCAACAACCACCCGTGTGCAATCACTTGCACGACATCAAAAATACTCCACGACAAACCATAGATGTAGATCTTTTGATTACCTCGGCAGGGCAAGACGAAGCTGAGTGCACGTCCATCCACTTTCCAAAGTTTTGAGGCCCCCCAAACACGCTGTAGTCTATAGCATGCTTGGCCATCAGCTGGAAAAAGAACAAAAAAAATAGCTAGGACGTAAGAGAGAGAATGTAAGTTTCAGCACGAATGAAAAGAGTTGCCATGTGGAGTGAGACATGGATACAATACTCAGACAGCCATGGATAACAAAGGTAGTCATCTTGCTTTTGATCCCCATGTGGCCGGGGGGGGGCCTAAAACCCATTGTAACACTCTTGTAATTGTTATGTGGTGAGTAATACAAAGTCAGTGGGAGCCTCTCCCACTGTCACTGATTCTTCAAAAAAAAAACAAAGGCAGTCATCTCTTATGAACCACAGACGGTTGCCTCATGCCAAATTGTAAGCATACCGTGTGGACAAAGAAACCAGAACTAACCTGCAGTTTTCCATATGTGGTGTCCAGTAGCCTTATCTGCGGCAAGCACAACCTTGACAAAGCGTTGATAGTCCACGAAGTAAACACAAACTTGTGCGCAGGCGGCGGTCCTCTGTCCCAAAGTGAAATCCACGGTGGGCAGATCAAGGCGATCGGCGTACATGAGCTGATGCAAAACAATTTTAAAAAGAAAGAAATATCGATTGCCATCATGGGTGCTGTGTGGAAAAAAAACAGGATAATATATGTTCCCATGATAATCAAGTTGATGTGCATGAAGAAGAAGAAAAGAAAAATTGCCATATGCATGTGCTAATTGCCATCATAGTGTGATAGCAGTTGCCATGTTGCTATGATGGCAGTTGCCATCATAGTATGATGACCTGACCGATCCAGAAAGTGTCGATGAGTTCCACAAGACGACGGGCGCAGGACGATGTTGATGCTCCATCGACGCAGGCTTCGCTTAAGCTCCGCCGACGATATGACTCTCCGCAGGCTTCGCTAAGCTCCGACGACATGACCAAGTGGAATATGGTGGAAGGGGCACCGCACACGGCTAAGGAAAGATCCGAGATCAACTTGTGTATTGGGTGCCCCCTCAGATATAAAGGAGACAAGGGGTGCGGCTGCCTAGGAGAGGCGCCGAGGAGTCCCACTCCCACGGAGTAGGACTCCCCCTTCCTAGCTGGACTAGGACTGGGAAGGGGAAGAGGGAAGTGCGCCTCCCCCAGTCCACCCCGACTAGGCCATGGGGCGTCTGCCCTAGGCAGCCCTCTTCCGCAGGCCCAATAAGGCCCAATACTTCTCCCGGCGAATTCCTGTAACCTCCCAGACCAAAATATTCAATCATTCGAACCTTCCAACTCCGAATATAGTCGCCCAATATATCGATCTTTACGCCTCGACCATTTCGAGACTCCTCGTCATGTCCCCGATCTCATCCGGACTCAACTCCTTCGACATCAAAACTCATAAACTCATAATATAACTCCATCGAAACCTTGTTGCATGGATCTACGCGGTTCGAGAACTATGTAGACATGACCTAGAACTATTCATGGTCAATAACCAATAGCGGAACCTGGATGCCCATATTGGCTCCTACATATTCTACGAAGATCTTTATCGTCAAACCGCATAACAACATAATGTTGTTCCCTTTGTCATCGGTATGTTACTTACCCGAGATTCGATCGCTTGTATCCAATACCTAGTTTAATCTCGCATCGAAAGTCTCTTTACTGCTCCGTAATACATCATCTCACAACTAACTCTTTAGTTGCAATGCTTGCAAGGCTTATGTGATGTGTATTACCGAGAAGGCCTAGAGATACCTCTCCCATAATCGGAGGACAAAACCTAATCTCAAATACGCCAACCCAACAAGTACCTTTGGAGACACCGAGTACCTTTATAATCACCCAGCTTACGCTGACGCTGGTAGTACCCAAAGTGTTCCTCCGTAAACGGAGTTGCATAATCTCAGTTATAGGAACATGTAAGGGTCATGAAGAAAGCATTAACATACTAAACGATCAACCTGTTTAACGGAATGGGTCATGTCAATCGATCATTCAACTAATGATGTGACCTTGTTAATCAAATAACAACTCCTTGTTCATGGTTAGGAAACATAACCATCTTTGATTAACAAGCTAGTCAAGTAGAGGCATACTAGTGACATACCGCTTTGTCTATATATTCACACATGTATTATGTTTCCAAGTTAATACAATTCTAGCATGAATAATAAACATTTATCATGAAATAAGGAAATAAATAATAACTTTATTATTGCCTCTAGGGCATATTTCCTTCATACCATGCTTAAGTCTATCCGAATTATGTTAGCAATTGCCACATTTTATGATTATGAAATCTGCAAATGGACGCCAAAATTGCATTCCTTAATGGATTTCAAAGAAGAGTTGTATATGATGCAACTGTAAGTTTTGTTGATCCTAAAGGTGTTAACAAAGTGTGCAAGCTCCAGATCCATCTATGGACCGTGCAAGCATCTAGGAGTTGGAATATACGCTTTGATGATGTGATCAAAACATATGGTTTTATATGCACTTATGGTGAAGCCTCTATTTATAAGAAAGTGAGGGAGCTCAGATTTCGATATTATATGTGGATGGCATATTGTTGATTGGAAGTGATATAGAATTTCGGATAGCATAAAAGGATACTTGAATAAGAATTTTCAATGAAAGACCTTGGTGAAGTTGCTATATTGGGCATCAAGATCTATAGAGATAGATCGAGACGCTTAATAGGACTTCACAAAGCACATACCTTTGACAAAGTTCTCAAGAAGTTCAAAATGGACCACCAAATAAAGGTTCTTGCCTGTGTTGGAAGGTGAAATTGAGTCGCACTCAAAGCCCGACCACGCAGAAGATAGAAAGAAAATGGAAGTCATTCCCTATGTCTCAGCCATAGGTTCTATCATGTATGCTATGCTATGTACCAGTCCCGATGTGTGCTCTGCCATAAGTTTGGCAAGGAGGTACCAAAGTAATCCAGAGGGATCACTAGACAACGGTCAAGAACATCCAAAAGTACCCGAAAAGGACCAAGGATATGTTTCTCGCTTATGGAGGTGACGAAGAGCTCATCGTAAATGGTTACCGATGTTAGTTTCAACACCGATCCCATGATTCTAAGTCACAAACCGGATACATATTTATATTGAATGGTGGAGCTGCCATTGGTGCAGTTCCAAGCAAAGCGCCGTAGGGATCTACGGTGAAGGGAGTACATACGCTCCTCCTAAAAGCACATGAAGGAGTTTGGATGAAGGAGTTCAGATCCGATCTAGGTGTAATACCCAAAGGCATCGGGTCTAATGAAAATCTTGTGACAACACTAGAGCAATTGCCTTAGCGAAGGAATCCGTGTTTCACAAGAGAACCAAACAAATCAAGAGACGCTCAACTCCATTCGTGAAAAGGTCAAGGATGGAGATATAGAAATTGCAAAATACATACATATTCGAATGTAGCAGATCCGCTGACTAAACCTCTTCCGGCAAAACATGATCGACACCAAGACTCCATGGGTGTTAGATTCATTACAATGTAATCTAGATTACTGACTTAGTACAAGTGGGAGATCGATGCAAATATGCCCTAGAGGCAATAATAAAGTTGTTATTATTATGTTTCATTATTCATGATAAAGGTTTATTATTCATGTTAGAATTGTATTGATCGAAACTTAAATACATATGGATACATAAACAAATACCATGTCCCTAGTAAGCCTCTACTAGACTAGCTCGCTGATCGAAGATGGTCAAGGTTTCAGAATCAAGGACATGTGTTGTCACTTGATAACGGGATCACATCATTAGAGAATGATGTGATGGACAAGACCCATCCATTAGCTTAGCATATGATCGCTCAATTTATTGCTACTGCCTCTTTAATGTCACATATTCTTCTCGATTATGAGATCATGCAACCCCGATACCGGAGGAATACCTTGTGTGCTATCAAACGTCACAACGAAATTGGGTGATCATAAAGATGCTCTACAGGTATCTCCAAGGTGTCGCTGAGTTGGCATGGATCGAGATTGGGATTTGTCACCCCGTATTGAGAGGTATTCTAGACACTCAAGAATACACATCACAAGAAGCTTGCAAGCAAAGTGACCAAGGAGTTAGTTACTTAGATGATGTATTACGTAATCCAGTAAAGAGACTTGCCGATAACTAGATTGAACTAGGTATGAAGATACCGACGATCGAATTTCGCAAGTAACATACCGGATGCATAAAGGGAATTACGTGATGTTGTCATAATGTTCACCAATAAAGATCTTCATAGAATATGTAGGAACTAATATGGGCATCCAGGTTCATCATTGGTTAGCTTTTCTCCTCCACCAGCCGGCCTTTTCCCTCCCTCACTGCCTAAGGCCCATGGCCCACCGGCCCCTTCCTAACCCTAGCCTCCCAGCTCCTCTCGATCCTCACTCTCTCCCTCGTCCTCCCACGCCCTTCACGAACCCCCGCCTCGATCCCTCGTCGCCCCACTCGCCGATCCCTTCTCCCGTGATCGCCACCCGCCTTCTCGATCCCGCCTCCTCGCCAAACCTCGTTGCCCGAAGGCCGAGGAGAAGAGCCTCGAGCACACTGACCTGCCTCCCTCGCCGATGCCGAACCAGATCCCGTCGCCCTCGTGAACGACCAGGCGGACCCCGGTGGCCTCCTCGTCGCCGACGAGCTCCACCAGAGCGCGCGCACCAGATCCAGCCTTCTCCAAGCCGCCACGCTTGCTCCAGATCCGCCGGCCTCGCCAGTCGCCTGCTCTGGCCGGAGCCTCGTCGCCACGCGCGCCGCCGTCGGCCCACCACGAGGGCCACCCCGCCGACCCTCCTTCTTCCTTGCGTCGTTGCCGGCCGCCGCAGCAGCGCCACCAGCAGAGGAAGCTGCATTGCCCGACGCCGCCTGCACCCTCACCGACCGCCTCGCCGGTTGCTCGCAGCCTCGCCTCACCGTCCCCTCTGCTCCGCCTGTCGCCTCTGCTGCCCCTCGGGAGGCTCCCGCCCGACGCCATGGTCGCACCATGGAGTCCCGCCGACCGGGGACCAGATGGGCCCTGCCCCGCCTCGCCTCTTTGATGAACCGTGGCTGCCGTGCCTCACAGCGCGTTCTCTCCGCTGCTCGGCACTATTGACGTCAAGACCGTGGCGCCAAGTTCGTCTTCCACTATCATCTCCGAGGATTTCTCCAAGACCTGCATCGGAACGCCAAGCACCGACACTGTGGGTTCCTCAAGGCCGCCAAGTTCGACCACACGATGATGCGACAAGTGCCCCGACGATACGCCAGTATTTCTACCGCTGCCTCCGGAAACGCCAAGTACCACTACGACCGACGACCACCGAACCGAAACGACAAGTACCCGATGACACGGTACCACTATCGCCGACTCAAGACCCTGTGGACCCGAACATCCACGGACATGAACGACTACTTCCGGCGACGGATGCACCACTACTATCGAACATGAACGTCTACTTCCCTACGCCGTGTCGACTACCATCGCGAGACCGCAAGTACCACGACAACCCGAAGCGAATCGGACCCGTCAAGTACCTCTTCGAAACGAACGTGAAACACTACTTCCTCTACCGTCGCGTGTACCACTACTTCCCTCGGCGATCATCACGTGAACGACTACTTCCTCTACTTCCTCGACGACCCGTGAACGTCTACTTCCTCACGAAACTCGACCCGTCCCGCTTGAACGCTCAAGGTATAACCCGTGACGACCGCCGTGATCGAATCATCCTTGCGATGCCCTCTTTGCCATGCCACCGTTCCGTGGGAACCCGGAATTCGGATCACCCCACCTTCTTGCATGACACGCCACGCTTTTTTTGCAATCGACATCTCGATGAGCTGTCGGAACCGATATGTTGCCGTGGCACCATTTTCGGATTCGTTGCCGTGGCACCCCTTTCTTCCACCACGGTGACATAATGCCTCGTAACATGCTCATGTTAACGTTTTCTTAAATATTGCATAAACTTGCATATGGCATCCGCATCATGATAACAACATTTAAATGTTTAATATTGTTGGTTGCATTAATTTGCTTAAATGCCATGCTAAAATGATTTATTTCATAACTAAATAACCGTAGCTCCAATTGTAATAAATTATATATGTAAATGGGGTAGAAAAATGCCTAGTTTAACATGGTAGCATTACTTTGCATGTTTAACAACTCTAAAATATGCTTTAGGTCAGATCTGTTCCAAATCCATAATATGCATATGAGGATTTTTCCGGAATTGTTGTTTCTTATTTCCGGCCTCATTTAAACTTGCCTAAATAGGTAGTTTAATTTTGCTTCACCCTCTTGCCATGTTTAATAACATTTAATATTGTTGAGTACCTAACCAAGAGAGAACTAAATATTTGAATGTGGTGTTCCGTCAATATGCAACTCGTTGCATATTGAGCTCCACTTAATTTGTAGGATTGTTTGTGCATATCGCCATGCCATGCCTCTTTAAACCGGACATGCATCATACTCGATTGTGCATCATGACATGTTTATGTGATGGTTGTTTACTATGTTGTTTGCTTCTTTCCGGTTTGCTTCTCTCGTTAGCTTCGGTTTCGTTCCGGAGTTGTGAGGATTCGTTCGACCTCGTCCGTTTGTCTTCTTCATGGACTCGTTCTTCTTCCTTACGGGATTTCAGGCAAGATGACCATACCCTCGAAATCACTTCTATCTTTGCTTGCTAGATGCTCGCTCTTTTGCTATGCCTATGCTACGATGCCTACCACTTGCTTATCATGCCTTCCCATATTGCCATGTCAAACCTCTAACCATCCTTTCCTAGCAAACCGTTGTTTGGCTATGTTACCGCTTTGCTCAGCCCTCTTATAGCGTTGTTAGTTGCGGTGAAGATGAAGTTTGTTCCTTGTTGAACATGGAGATGTTGTTCCTTGTTGGAACATGTTTACTTGTTGGGATATCACAATATATCTTATTTAATTAATGCATCTATATACTTGGTAAAGGGTGGAAGGCTCGGCCTTATGCCCGGTGTTTTGTTCCACTCTTGCCGCCCTAGTTTCCGCCATATCGGTATTATGTTCCCGGATTTTGCGTCCCTAACGCGGTCGGGTGATTTATGGGACCCCTTGACAGTTCGCTTTGAATAAGACTTTTCAAAGAAGGCCCAACATTGGTTTTACCATTTGCCTCACCTATACCCCTTTTCCTTGGGTTTCGGAGCCCGAGGGTCATCTTTATTTTAGCCCCGGCCGGTGCTCCTTCGAGTGTTGGTCCGAATCGAGCTACTCATGGGCCACCTTGAGGCAACTCGAGGGTTGGTTTTACTCGTAGCTAGTCTCATCCGATGTTGCCTCGAGAACGAGGTACGTGCGACTTCTATCGGGATTTGTCGGCACATCGGGCGGCTTTTTGGTCTTGTTTTATTGCTGTGAAATGTCTTGTAGCCGGATTCCGAGACTGATCGGTCTTCCCGGGAGAAGGAATATCCTTCGTTGATCGCGAGAGCTTATCATGGCTTGTTGGGACACCCCGCAGGTTTTGAACTTTCAAAGCCGTGCCATGGTTATGTGGCGATGGGAATTTGTTAATGTCCGTTGTAGAAAACCGAAGTGGATCTTAATTAAAATACACCAACGCGTGTGTAACTGTGATGGTCTCTTCTCGGAGTCCGGAAGTGAAACACGTGTTGGAGTTATGTTTGACGTAAGTAGCTTCGGGATCACTTCTTGATCATAGTTGTTCGACCGTGCTTTTGCCTTCTCTTCTCGCTCTCTTTTATGTATGTTAGCCACCATATATGCTGCCGCTTGCTGCAGCTCCACCTCCCTACCCCTGTCCTACCTTTAAGCTTAAATAGTCTTGATCTCGCTGGTGTGAGATTTTGAGTCCCCGTGACTCACAGATACTTCCAAAACCAGTTTGCAGTGCCGATGAAACCGCTGGTGATGCACTGAGCTCAAGGAGGAGCTCGATGAGGACTGTGCATTGTGTTGTTTCGCTTCATTGATCAAGAGTGGAGCCAGTTGGGACGATCGGGGATCTGTGTAGCATTTGGGGTAGTCTTATTTTATTTTGGTTCCGTAGTCGGACCTTGATTGTATCTGTATGATGTAATGTTTTACTCATGTATTGTGTGAAGTGGCGATTGTAAGCCATCTATGTATCTCTTTCCCTTATGTATTACATGGGTTGTGTGAAGATTACCTCACTTGCGACATTGCTTTCAATGCGGTTATGCCTCTAAGTCGTGCTTCGACACGTGGGAGATATAGCCGCATCGAGGGCGTTTCAAATAGGTAAGCATCTAATCAAGAACCTGAAAAAATTGCCACAGAGATAACTGCCACAGCGGCAGAAATGTGCTAGGGTGAAATTGCCGTCTTTGAAATGCAACACATACTACAACAAAGCGATGAAATCACATCTAATCAAGAACCGAAAAATTGCCACAGGTGTTCAGATATCACAAAGTCGCTGTGGCAAAAAAATATTTATACCGCAAAGACAATGAATTTGCCACATTGTATCGATCTGTAGCCATGGCAATGTATATGATGTGGTCACTAAAAACTTGCCACATGCAAAGCATATGTATGGCATCCGACACAATTGACATGCAAATTTGGTTGCCACATTATGCAGCCAATTTGCCACACTCGCCCTATCTGCGCAGATGGCAATAGACAAGTGTTCACATTCTATTTGCCACATGAATATACTATCCAAGTGGCAACAGCACACTTGATGTGCACATTAGTTGCCGTCGGTGCAGTTGGTGCTGAAACTGCATTGACTACCGATTGTGGCAACTATCACAAGGTGGCAATTATCATAAATCATTCAGAAAAATTAGTTGCCACAATGAAAAGCATGTTTGTGGCTACTATCACGAGAATTCAGCAAATTTAGTTGCCACGTGGAAGAGCGTGTGTGTGGCAACTATCACGGCCATTCAATAAAATAGTTGCCGCATGGGAAAGCTTATTTGTGGCAACTATCACACCATTTCAAAGAATTTGTTGCCGCATGGGAAAACACGTTTGTGCCAACTATCACATTTGTTCGGGAAGTTAGTTTGCCATACAATCATGATAGTTAATCAAACTACCAAGTTCGCCTCATACTACAGTTTCAAAACCCAACTAACTAGATCTAGGGTTCAATGGCAACTACAGCGACCTCAAATTCACCCTCAACGGCGGAGTCCGGGAAGTGAACACGGTGTTGGAGTTATGTTTGACGTAAGTAGCTTCAGATCACTTCTTGATCATAGTTGTTCGACCGTGCTTTTGCCTTCTCTTCTCGCTCTCTTTATGTATGTTAGCCACCATATATGCTGGCCGCTGTCGCAGCTCCACCTCCCTACCCCGTCCTACCTTTAAGCTTAAATAGTCTTGATCTCATGGTGTGAGATTGTCGAGTCCCGTGACTCACAGATACTTCCAAAACCAGTTTGCGTGTGCCGATGAAACTGCAGCGGGTGATGCACCTGAGCTCAAGGAGGAGCTCGATGAGGACTGTGTGCATTGTGTTGTTTCGCTTCACCGATCAAGTGGAGCCAGCTTGGGACGATCGGGATCCGTGTAGCATTTGGGGTAGTCTTCTTTTATTTTGGTTCCGTAGTCGGACCTTGATTGTATCTGTATGATGTAATGTTTTACTCATGTATTGTGTGAAGTGGCGATTGTAAGCCATCTATGTATCTCTTTCCTTATGTATTACATGGGTTGTGTGAAGATTACCTCACTTATGACATTGCTTTCAATGCGGTTATGCCTCTAAGTCGTGCTTCGACACGTGGGAGATATAGCCGCATCGAGGGCGTTTCAAATAGGTAAGCATCTAATCAAGAACCTGAAAAAATTGCCACAGAGATAATCGCCACAACAAGTAAATGTGCTAGGGTGAAATTGCCGTGCTGAAATGCAACACATACTACAACAAAGCGATGAAATCACATCTAATCAAGAACCTGAAAAATTGCCACAGTGTGTTCAGATATCACAAAGTCGTTGTGGCAAAAAAAATATTTGCGCTTCGCAAGATAAATGAATTTGCCACATTGTAATCGACCGTAGCCATGGCAATGCATATGATGTGGTCAGCCAAAACTTGCCACATGCAAAGCATATGTATGGCATCCGACACAATTGACATGCAAATTTGGTTGCCACATTATGCAGTTAATTTGCCACACCGTCCTATCTGCAGATGGCAATAGACAGTGTGTTCACATTCTATTTGCCACATGAATATACTATCCAAGTGGCAACAGCACACTTGATGTGCACATTAGTTGCCGCCCAAAGTGCAGTTGGCTGCTGAAACTGCATTGACTACCGATTGTGGCAACTATCACAAGGTGGCAATTATCATAAATCATTCAGAAAAATTAGTTGCCACAATGAAAAGCATGTTTGTGGCTACTATCACAAGAATTCAGAAATTTAGTTGCCACATGGAAGAGCGTGTGTGGCAACTATCACGATCATTCAATAAAATAGTTGCCGCATGGGAAAGCTTATTTGTGGCAACTATCACAGTCATTTCATAATTTGTTGCCGCATGGGAAAACACGCTTGTGCCAACTATCACATTTGTTCGGAAGTTAGTTTGCCATACAATCATGATAGTTAATCAAACTACCAAGTTCGCCTCATACTACAGTTTCAAAACCCAACTAACTAGATCTAGGGTTCAATGGCAACTACAACGACCTCAAATTCACCCTCAAAGTTCACCCCGAACCGACCGCAAACACAAATTTGAACCAATGCGATCAAACAACCCGGAGACACTGCCCAATCCATAGGCAAGACTAGTGCGTGTCTCCGAACAAGCATAACCACACCGACGATGCCGCAGCCGAGGCGGCGACGAAACTGCCCAGTGCCACAAAAAACGGCTAGCAAACGACTTCGGCGCCAAGGAACGCCGACGATCGCAGAATCGCTCAATCTCTACGAATCTCGATCGAGGAATCAAACAGGAGGGAAGGGGAAAATGCGGGAAGGGTTGCGAGAGTTGTAGCGAGCATTACCTTCAACCCGCAGCGCCCGGCGCAGCCGCCTGCTCGGCGAGCACCACCGACGCCGCGAACACCGTTTATTCTTCCGCCCCGCTGTCGCTTTCTCCTCGCCTTCTCCTTCAAGTGGTTTGAAATGCGAGTGGGTTGTGTCGAATCGCTGCGGTGCGGCCGAGTAAATGGAACCGTGATGGAGAGGGGCAAAGGTGCGCGACGTGTTTGACGTCAACCGCGGTCGGAGCATGGCGCGCGGGCGATAGCGGTTCCACCGCACGCCCGGTGGCAATCACGATCGCGGATGGCAACCAACGTGCGGGCGACCGACCAAGATATCGCGACACGCGCTTCGCCCCACGTGGCGCAGAAAACCGCCGGTTTGTTCCAAGATTCGTGCACAAAGTTGCCAATGGAGATGCTTGCGTGTGGTCGGATTAACGCCACACGCGCGGCGCTAACATTTCCAAAAAATATGGTATTAGATGTACTCACGAAAAAAAAAAAGTTCTAGGGATGCCCTTATCCTTCTCTAAAACGCCCACCCCGACTACCTCGCCACGGCCATTCGCTTTCTCGTCGTCGCGGAAATGCTCGTCGTCTCCCTTCCTCCGAGCTCACCCCTCTCCTTCCTCCCTGTCCCGAACCCCCGCCCTTTTGTCGTCTCCCCTCTTCGCCGCTACTGCCTCCACAAACACCACAAGCGCCGGCAATGCCGCGGTGGCAGTGGCCTACCACTCCACCTCCTCCACGCCGTCGCCAGGAGGCGAACGGGCATCGTGATCGACGTCGACGAGGTGAATGATATAGGCGACCGTGACCTCCCCGTGGACGTGTCATTCACTCGGAGGCTCCCGCCGGCGCTCACCCTCGTTGACGGCATTGCCGCACTGCGGCGGGCCGCCGAGGAGGTGAAGGCCAGCCCGCCTGCCGCCAGGAGCGGCGTGATCCGGTTCGAGGTGAGCGGGCGCAAGTTTGTGTAACCGAAACATAGGCTTAGGCGCGGTCGCTACGTGTAGTGTTCTTGGAATTCACTAGTTGATTCGGTCAAGAGCAGCGCTGCATTTTGATTGATTATGAAATATGAATATGACGATGTTTGTGAGGTTGAAAGACTACAAACAGCATTCTCCCTAATTATGTTTACCAGCATTGTGAACCTGGTTGATTTCCCTTCACCTCCATGAACACACCAGTAGACCTAGAGGAGATGATTAATTGAACACACAAATGCTGCAGGTACTTGTTCCACCCAGTACGAAGGCACTCAAATGGTTATGCTCTCAGTTTAGGAGATCATCATTGTTCCCTCAGTTCTATCTATCAAGGAAGCTAAGCTCCAATCCGTCAGTTCAACTTGAAATATCTGGTGTTGGTTCTGCACTTTGCTTGCATGGTTCCTCTTCTCAAGTAAAAGATGGATATGATATGATATCAAGGTGTCTCTCTCGTTCTCGTGCACAGATGCTCCCTCTCGCGAAGCATTTGACACTTTTTCTAACCAAATTAGACATTTTTGTTCCTGCAGATATATTTCATTTGATTCAGATTTGATGGGAGCTTATGGAGCAGTTGGCATGAAGTATAACGAGGAATTATCGTCAATAGAGGAGAAAGCTGGTTCATTTTACTTCTTTATTCCTCAGGTAATAACCTGCGCTTTTCCGTGGGTGCAGAATTCTTATTACCTTGGTGTGAGATACGCATTTCATGTAGAGGTCATTTGAAATTCAGCAGAAAAATTCCTGCACTAGCAAGTTATGTGATATTATGTGTGTGACTAGATATTACTTGATCTCTTGTCCGTGATTAAAAGGTGGACGCTCAAGCACACTCACATGCCTGAATGCGTCCCCTTCAGACCAAGACTACAATTGACAGAGGTCAGGATAAATCTGCGATCTCACAGAGTTCCTACTAAGGCCCACTCATGTGTGCAGAAGATGGGCTGGTTGAGCCTGTTAAGGCCCTGTCTGGTTCACGGGAAATGGAAACAAGGGAAGATAGAGAAATAGAGGAATAGGAAAGGAACGCTCCTGTAAAACAGAGGAATGACGAACATCGGGAACGGCAGAGGGAACCATGCAAAGGAGTGTTCGGGTTGATGGAAAAAAAGCACATGAAAGCATCTTACGTATGTACAGACATTGCTGCAGTTTTTTTTTATTTGCCTTGCCTTTGACTAGACCTCAAACATCTCATCCCATGGAATATTTTATTAGGGCTTACACGCCAGCCGCGAGTGCTTTACCTCGGGCTTCCGCCAAAACATTGGCTTGGGCTGGATTTTTTCAATCCTCTGGTATCGGTGGGAATCTGGACGTGGAAGGAATTTTCCCTGCAAAATACTGTTCAACTTTCCTTTGTCCCAAATGCTGTTGATGATAACTTTCCAGAGGAAAGTGTTACCCATGAAATTCCTGCAACTTTCCCGTGAACCGAACAGGGCCTAAGTATATTATATCTCCTCTACCTATCAAACTGGTCTTTTGGGATAGTTCAAACAGGGCCTAAGTACATTATATCTCCTCTACCTATCAAATTGGTCTTTTGGGGTAGTTGGTTGATAGGAGTATCTAACATGGTATCAGAGCTGAGGTCTTGGGTTCAAGTCTCAGTCCCTGCATTTTCCCCAGTCGTTTATCCACATCCACGTCGGGAGTGGGGGGAGGTGTTGATCATTCCATATCCACGCATTTATGTGAATGGGGGGGGTGGTTAAGTATATCATATCTCCTCTTCCTATTAGATTGGTCTTTTGGGATAGTGTCTTGGTTTCAAGTCTCAATGTATATATATAAACTCGGGTGAAGAATATATAAAGTCTATTCATCATCTCGGGTGAAGAATAAGTAATTCTTCACCCTGGTGTAAACTCTCTCTACACATGATTCCTTTTGAATGTTGTAATTTTACCTCACGCACGTCGTAGTCTTACCTCACCGACATGTTGTAATCTTACCTCACATGCATTGAATTCTCACCCGCATGTTATAATATTTCCTCATCTCAAGCATGCATGTGGTAATCTTACCTCACACGCCTGACACATTTCTTTCTCATGGTGGATGTTAAGAAGACCTTAACTACACACCATAATATTACCTCACATGCATTTTGGTTCTTACGGTGACTATAGGGTGCATAAGAAGGTGGGGTGAGGAATAAGAATTCTTCACCAAGGGTATGTATGTATGTATATACATATACAAATGTTTCCTACAACCCGGTGGTAGTTACCACCACTTGAATTTTGTATGCTGTATGTTGTATCTATCAAATCGGAGAGTATGTACGCGTAGTATGCTGTATGTAGTATGTAGTATATCAAATCAGAGAGTATGTATGCGTAGTATGTAGTATATAAGAATGTTTAGGTAGTATACATACTACTTTTTTGGTAGTATGTATCGTATTTTGAGTATGCGCCTTTTTACGTACAAATATGTACGTATTTCACAAATATAATAAAAACCATGGGCCAACTTACAATATTTCATGTAACTCACTTTGAAATATCTTGTATATAGTATATGGACACACTTACAATGAAAGTAGTATATATACTACTACATTCTTGTATACGAGACATGAGAGTAACTACCTCAGGTGGTAGGATGTATTTTCCCTATATATATAACATCCTACCATGTGGGGGTAGTTACCCCACATGTCCCATATACTGCCATATGGTACTATATATACTACTTTATCATTTTTTTTCGAGAAAATGCAAAGGGCTTTTGCATTTCATTGCATTGAAAAGGTGGAGTTTTGATACAATCCTCCTAGGAGGTTAGTTACAAGTTACTGACATTACTGACCTCTGACCTCTGACCTCACACCTAGGTCACGATACTAGTGCACGTCCCAGTGGGCGGCAGAATGACGCCAGAGGTCAGGCACCCGCTCTTGCCCACCGCTTGGCTTCCTCTTTGATCTTCGAGACCAGACTCAACTAGGGGGGCGCCCTCAAAGATGCATTCGCTATACTGCTTCCAGATCATCCATGGTGTCAACAGAGCAATGGAGGCTAGGCCTTACGCATCAAGTGTTGGCGTGTTTTGCCTTGCCTGCAGCCACCACCCATCAATGAATCTTCGTGGCTTGGCCTCGCAGTGGTCATCCGCAGCCAGACAGGATTTCGTGCCAAGTCCGCCGGGCGAAGGGCACTCCAGAGGAGGTGGCGATCGCTCTGGAGCCCGGTCACAGAGTGGGCATCTTGGTCGATGCCGAGACGCGTCGAGCCAAGCGGTCGGCCGTCCAAAGACCGGTCTTGGCTGGCCACCCGGTGAAAAACTTCACTCTTGGCGGCGCCCGGTTCTTCCATATGAGCTTCCACGAGAAGCAAGTCATGGATCCTCGAAGGTGGCAAGATAGCATGAGCTAGCAGAGTATATACCGGAGGCTGTCCATCTCCAAACTAGCTGATCAGGTGTCCGAGAGCGTGATATGCTCGATCGCCACCACACTTGAAGGTACCGCCAATCTCGTATGCCCAAGGTCCCATGAATGTCCTCGCCCGGCTATGGCCTTGCGCCCTTCAATGACGGTCCGGATTTTGCGCGGTGCTTGGGTATGCACTTGTAAAGTGACGGGCGATCTCGCAAATGGATCGCCCATTTATCCAGCCGGTCTTCCCGTAAATATGCCGTTGTTCCGCTTCCGAGGGTCATCGTGGTGGACGCGAAGAAGAGCGCCGCGCCTCGGCAGAGAATTGTAGGTCCAGCCATTCCAAAGCGCCATGATCGAGACGCGAGAACCATAGCCATCGAGTCAGAGAGCTAGGCTGGTAGGCCTGTGTCCCGGACACCTGTGCCCTCAGACGCTGATGGGGGCAAACGCGGGCGCCGATTGATATGGCGATGGCCTCCATTAAAGTAGCTGGCCGCCCACAAGAAGCCGCGCCAATCTTCTCAATTTGACGGTTGCCTTCTTAGGCGGCGATAGGCGAGTAGTTGATGCACGGAATGGCGCTTAGGACAGATTTCACGGCGAAGCCTCCTGTGCTTGTTCATCGTTGGCCTTCCAAGAGGGAGCCGCCAGCAATCCCATCAACTAGGGGCTGCGCTTGGGCAGCAGTTGGTCGGCTCACCGTGAGGGATCCCGAGGTAGGTGATCGGCAAGTTGACGATGGGGCAGCCTAGGTGTGCAAGTGTCTTGTCGCCTCGTCTGTGTCACAAAGGCAAAGGCGAGGCGAGCTCTTGGCATAGTTCACCCTTAGGCTTAAGCGTGGTCAAGAGCGCCAGACCTCCCGCGACGGCAATGATGTCGCTAGGCTAGCAGTGGAGAATAGCACCACATCGTCCACAGACAAATGACATAGTGGGAATGGGCGCCGGTGTAGCCGCGCCATGACTCCCGTGTCAATGGCGCGCTTGATGAGCCTGCCCAAGATGTCAACGGCGAGCACAAATAGCTGTGGTGACATTGTGGTCACCGCCGGGAGCCTTGCGGTGCCGGATAGGAGGCCCCGCTCACCGCTCATCAAGATATCGGTGCTTGCCAAGATAGGAGGATGGCGATCCACTCCATAAATCTATTTCCAAAGCCATATTGGCGCAGGGTTTCCATGAGAAAGGGCCAGCTAGGGAGTCAAGGCCAGCGCAAGGTCAAGCTTGAGCAAGACTCGCGGGGCACCGAATCGGTGGAGAAGCGGGCCGATTGCTTGACTAGAATGAAGTTGTCGTGGAGGCTCTCGCCGCGATGAACGATTTTGGCTCCGACTCACAAGGCTGTCCAGCCGGGCGAGTCGTAGGGACAACACTTTGGCGAAGATCTTTGCCACTAGGTGAATAAGACTTATAGGCCGGTAGTCATTCGGTGTGGTCGCGTCGGCGCGCTTCGGCAGACATGGTGATCGTGCTTGGTTGAGTTTGTGAAGCCGCGGCCCTCATCTCATAGAGCTTGGAAGACATCCACAAAGTCTTGGCGCATCGTGGTCCAAAGAAGCTCGCACGAACTTCGGCAAAGGAACCCGTCCGGTCCGGTGCCTTGCGCGCGGAAGCCGCTGAGCGCCTCCCAGATCTCTCGCAGCGCTAAAGGAGCATCAAGGTCTGCCGGTCGATGGCGGATCAGCTCCGATAGGTCCAGCGTGCATTCACGGCCAATCGCGGTGCCCCAGAAGGCATCATAATGTGTGAATGCCGCTTCAGCCATGTGCTCATGATCGGTGACCACCGCCATTCACGGTCGCTGAAAATCTGTTCTTCCGCCACCAAGGAACATTGCGGTGGAAGAAGGCTGTCTTGGCATCACCATCTTTCGTGAGTGGCTATCCGTGCTCGCCGTCGGCGAATGTGCGCCCATGGACGCGAGGCCAAGATAGCCGATCTTGAGCTGTTTGCGTAGCCAGTCCTCATGTGGCGACAACCGCCGATCTTCCCGAGCTTTGTCAAAGCGCAAAATGAGTTCACGCGAGATTGCCATCTTATGTTTAATGTTGCCAATCGATCGTGAGCTCCAGCTTGTCAACTTGCGTCAGAGTCGCAAGCGAAGCATCACCGCGAAAGGGTCAACTTCATGCATGCACCTCCAAGCCGTGTCCACCGTCGGCGTGGAAGCCGCCCATGCGCAACCACAAGTCCTCGAAATGAAAACGCCAAGGGCAGCAGCCACAAAGGCACACCCGTAAACAAGTGGGCTATGGTCCGAGATCACGAAGCGAGGCAGCGAAGGTTGCAAGCAGCATGGGCTTCCTCCTACCATAAGTGCGAGCACTGCCTAGATGCACAAGTGTTGGGGGACTGCTCGTTCGACCAGTATACCGGCGCCATTGAGATAGACCTCTTTCAACGCAAGATCATTGATCAGCTTCAAATCTGCCCATCATACGCCTATGAAGGTTGCCATTGTTCTTGTCTTCGTCGCGTAGATTAGATTGAAATCCCGATAGCATCCGTGGTCCCTGGCACGCACTCCGGATGTCACGCAGCTCATGGAGGAATGCGATTTTATCCGTGTCTTCCTCGCGGTCCTTAAACCACCGCCAACCACCAAGGGCAGCAGAGCGCCGAAACCTTGGCGGTGATCGCGTTCGTGGAGAACTCGGGTTCGTGATGCTCACAGCCCCGCTCCTCCAGCGAGGAGGATGCCACCTCGTGCCAATCGCTGGCAGGTACACGTAGCCATCGAACTCGAACCAAGAGTGTCCGGGATCACCGAGGAGCAAATCATGGCCATTTTGTCTCCTCGAGACAAACAATGGTCGATCGGCAGAGGCCGCAAAGGACCGAACAGCAAACCTCCGTGCGCGGGCGTTGAGGCCACGAACATTCCAAACGACAATCTTAAGGCCGTGATCCATATGCAACAAGATCGACGGTAAGAGAGTGCCACTCAACAAGGTCTAAGTCCCGCAAGCATCGACGCAGCGCGTGGAGACGATCGGCGAAGGGGCCACGTCGGCAGGGAGCTCGCGGTCGACAAGCGCGGCAATGGCCGAAAGGACGGCGAGCGGGATGGGCGCGGCGAAGATGCCATCGTAAGTCTTCATCTCTGCTGCGGTGATCCGCTGGTCTGTGCCCACGATCCCGAGGGTGCGGAGGATATTAACTTGTGCCCGGCGTTCAGCAGTTGGCGGCACCGCTGTGGGCGAAGCGTGCTGCGGAGGCGATCGCCCCGACGAGGTGAAGTTCAGGCCGCCGCGCCTTTTACCAGCGCGGCAGGGCGGCTCCGATATGCTTTGTTGCAGCAGCCAAGAAGTCGCCAAGCGTCCATGTCCTGTCAGCGACTCGAGCCGTGGAGCGGCGTAGGGCAACAGGTGGAGATGCGAACCGGCTAGCAGAAGCACGCAAGGAGGCGTGGTTGGGCGTCGTCTCTTGCGCATCCCTGTTTGGCCCAGCCATGGGCGGCACGAGCTGCTGCGATGGCTCAGCGCGCGCCGGGGTGGGCGTGGGCGTCATGGGCCGCTGTAGCAGAGTGAAGGGCTGTGGGGGCAGCGGCCTTGGCCCATAATTGTCAACCAGACGGTGGCTGTTGGCGGGAGCATCGTGGTGTGTTGGCGCCGGGTTCAAATCATGCGCGCCCGCGCCAGCTGTGGTCGCCACGGTCGCGGGGGATCGGGCAGCAGAAACCTCCAAACCAGCGGCAGGCGCTGACGTTTGGGTATCGCCGCTTTGTCCCGACAGGATATCGACTTTGTCTGCGGGAGAGGTGGGGGCCGGCGGCTGGGAGTCTGGCACTTCACTGACAGAGGTAAAAGCATCTGGATCCCGAGGGGGGCTGTGGCAGGCCAAGTCAGAGCTGCACCCAATAGCAGCGGTCTCACGCGCACCAGGCGACGCGGAGTCCAAGCCACGGGATGAGTCTGGGGTGTTCTCCACCAATGGTAGGCCGGCAGCGCATGGGACCAACGGGGGAGGGGGCCCAGCCGGGTCCACGTCTGCAGTTGCAGCGGCACGGTCAGTAGGGCCTCCCTCCACGTCTGCGGCAGCATCAGCATTGTCGGCAGGTCCGCTCTCCAAACGCAGCCTTTCTTTCCTTCCCGCTTTTCCTTTTCTGGTACGATGACGAGGTCGACGAGCCCTACGCATGCAAGGCCAAGGTAGCATCACCTTTTCCGGCGCACGTACGGGCGGTGGCGCATCCTCCCAGGAAGTCCATATACTATATCTAAGATATTTTGAAGCAAGCTATATGAAAAAGTTGCATGTGAGTCCATAGTGTTTGTATATTTTGAAAATACCTTCATATTCATACGTATGAAACAACATACTAAAAAATAGTACATACTACCTAAAAAATAGGATATATACTACCCAAATATTCTTATACATTACATACCACATGTACATACTCTTGGTTTTGACAGATACTACATACAAAACTCACGTGAGGGTAACTACCACTGGTGGTAGGAAACATTTGGCCTATATATATACAGAAGTTGCCACCACTTGCATTTTGTATGTTGTATATAGTATATACAAATCGGAAAGTATGTACGCGTAGTATGTAGTATATAAGAATATTTAGGTAGTATATATACTACTTTTTTTGGTAATATGTATTGTATTTTGAGTATGCTCTTTTTACGCATAAATATGTATGTATTTCATGAATATAATAAAACCATGGGCCAACTCGCCATTTTTATGTAACCACTTTGAAGTATCTTATATATAGTATATGAACATACTTACAATGATAAAGTAGTATATATACTACTCCCTCCGTTCCTAAATATTTGTCTTTCTAGATATTTCAACAAGTGACTACATACGAAGCAAAATGGGTGAATCTACACTCTAAAATATGTCTACATACATCCGTATGTTGTACTCCATTTGAAATGTCTAGAAAGACAAATATTTGGGAACGGAGGGAGTACTACATAATAGTATATGAACATACTTACAATGATAAAGTAGTATATTTTTATGGTAGGATGTATTTTCCCATATATATAGTTTATGTAATGTTTGGCAATGGAACACATGCTCTGTGACCAAATTTGGCGATCGAGCGTTCATATTAGAGATCCTGATTCAGTGGCTGGGTCACTGGCCGTACACCATTTATTTATTGTACATCTGAAGGGCTAAAAACGGAAATCAGCTCTGATGGGGAACATGTAAAAGCTAATGAATCATTTTCCTTCGTGATGGGGAACATGTAAAAGCTAATGAATTGTGTTCCTACACATTTATTTTCTGCAAACATCCATATAACAGGCTCTGGCAATTTACAGAACTGTTTTTTGGTTATTATTTGCAGGCATCACATAGATATTTGATCTTGTAGCATTCGTGATGCTCAGCAACATTGAATTTACAGGTTGAGTTGACCGAATTTGTTGGCTATTCTGTGCTATCATCAACTATGGTTTGGGATCATTTTGTATCTCATACATTTGAGGATTCGGTTTGTTTGTTTGAATCTTGTTTCAATCAGGTATGTGAAACTAAGCACAATGATGATAGATCTTCTGCATTGCTTAACGTTCTTAAAATCATAGAATGTCTGCATATATCTTCTTTACCACTGGACTTCTTTTTTGTGCACCTTCACCTTGTAGGTATGTGGTAGCTATGATTCTGCAGCTAGCAGCTGTTATGAAGGCATGATGACGAATTACATTGGAGAATCACATTTGTTAGAGACTGTGAATGCTCAGTTGGTAAATATTTCTGTATATTAACTACTTTGGTGATGATATAAGTACATACTCTTGCCTATTTATTTCCCATGTTAGTTCCTTCTGTCATGATGCCGCAGTCCTGTTAAATATTTATACCACCATTAGCTATTTCAGTTATTCCAATGTGCTAGCTCCTTTATCCTAATTAGTTCACGTGGCTTCGAGACTGAAATAAAATTTAGCTTCCTCACTTGAAGATAAGAAGGGCAGGGTCTTACTTGTTACCGCTATGATAGTACCTACTTATTGGTTGAAGTTTGCAATACTGATTCTTATTTATCTAAAGCTATCTCTTTCATCCATTCTTATGATCAAAAAACCTTTGTTGCAACAGAATTTTTGTTTGAAATATGAAGCGTCTGCATTTTAAACGAGAGATAAAACAGGCTGGCCTCCAATAATTAGCTTATGACCAATGCTAAAGTTAGTCGCTCATAACCTATGCAAACTTTTGGCCATTCATCTTGAACCAGTCTGACAGTTACTGCAGTGGTTATTGTATTTCAACAATACTCCAATATTCCTATTATCATCTAAGACCTTAGTCTTAAGTTTGAATTTACTGGACCCGCCTTTCCAGGTATACTTGGATGGCGAAGTTCTTGTCAAAGTAGATGCTGAAATCAGCATGCAAAAGGTATCCTCTTAACCTTGGTAAGTTACTTGAAATTAACTATTTCTTGCTTTGGTTTTAAAAAAACCTTTTCCTGTGTAAAAGATTATTGTGCTTCTTTCTTTGTGGCTTCTGGACGTTGTCCTTATCTTGCTGGAAAGTACATATCACGATTTTGCAATATTAATTCGGGATTAGGTTTTGGTCCTTAGACCATTGATATGGCTCCAAAGTATTTCTTCAGTTTAAAGACCCGTCAAATTTATAGATTTTATGAGTCATTGAGGTGGGAGCGGAACGAAGTAGTAGGTGCCCCAGTGTCAGTATCTGTAAATAGACTTATTCCTGTAATTGGCAGACCAAAAAGGTAAAGTTAAGTTTACACCTAAAAATGAACACCAAAGTTGGGCAAACAGAATTTCTATATCAATTTTTCTTCCTTTTGAATTTTTCTGCAGTTTATACTCTCTGTTAAGAGTGCCTTTGAATTATTGTCCTGACCAGAACTGCCATTTGTTCTTTGTAGGAGAAATTTCTGATGTCCGAGCAGTCATTTATTCGCTTTTCACCACACTTCTTATTTTCTGCAAACATGGTAAATTTCTACCTGAGTCTCCTTTGCAACCAAACCGCCAATGAATTATCATTTGGAAACATAGCCTTGGCGCACTAACATTTTTTGTAGCAATTTTCAGCTCTGAGAAAGAACACCAAACATAATCATACAACTATACAATGACATAGACTAATTAGATATGAGAACTGCCATTTATTCTTTGTAGGAGAAATTTATGATGTCTTAAGCTGTCGTTAACAAATGCTAAAACTGTTCTCTCGTGTCCTGTAGGACCTACGCTCAGAAAGCAACAAAACCGAATCTTCTATTAAGAGCTGCTCTAACATTAATTCGGCATGGGCATCCCTTATAGTTGAAGAGTGTGTCAGGCTTGGTTTCACGGTAATCTTAACACACTAAATAGTTTTGCCATGTCTACCATGCCTCTGATGTGCTTTGCCTTAGTACTTTTGTATAGCTCCAGGGTCAAGGTCATCCCCACTCGCACTTTCCGCCACAGGCCACCCTTTGACAACTTGCATATCATGTTATGATGAACGTTCACTTGGATTTCATGCTCTTGGCTATGGGAGAGGTTCTAGAAAGCCTGCTATAGTAATTACATCATCAGGAACTGCTGTATCAAATCTTCTCCCTTCGGTGAGTGGCATATTTCACTTTCTTAATTTCTTTTCTTTTCTTACTGCTGCCAGCTTTCTACATCATCAGGGACTGCTGTATCATATCTTTTTTATCGAACCATGCGCTACTGCCAACTTTCAGAAGCCCTCTGGCTAGAATGTATGGCTTATGAAGGCATACATATGATCCCTTTGTGCTAATACATGTATTGTATGCTGCATTTTTCAAAGAGAAAAAAAAAGTCTATAATATTCCTAATATTCAGTCAAGTTTCCCATCTAGGTGGTGGAGGCAAGTCAAGATTTCGTACCAGTTATCTTGCTCACAGCTGATCGTCCTCCCGAGCTGCATGATACTGGAGCCAACCAAGCGATTAATCAGGTGCTTATGATCAATCAATGTTTAAATACAAATTTCTTGATGCCAGCTGTTCCTTTTCTAAAACTGCATGATTACTTCGGTATTTTGGCTACCTTTTGTTAGCCTTAAATTACTTAAGATTTTCCAAGCACAGAAAGATATGTCATGCTGTTTCATTCACAATATTATAATTAAATGCATTTTACTCAGAAGTATCAAGACCATAGTGTCTGTTTTATCACATAGAAGTGAAACCCTATATATTGCACAGAGTGTGAACTTGGACTCTTTGAGTTATCAGGACTGCTATTGGAGTTTACGCATTTAAATTATTTTACTTTATTTACTTGCTTTCTTCGCATCCTGTTTGTACACAAATTCATGTTATGGTTGTATTTTTCAGTTATAATTGTGGACAACGATCTCAACTCCCCCCCCCCCACCCATTTTGCAGGTCAATCATTTCAGTAACTTTGTAAGATATTTTTTTAATCTCCCTCCACCTGGTGATCAGATTTATGCAAGAATGGTTCTTACAACAATTGATTCAGCAGCCTACAATGCAATGCAAGCACCACAAGGTCCGGTGCATATAAACTGTGCTTTTAGGGAACCACTAGATCACAGCAATCAAAATTGGAGTTTTGATTGTTTGAGAGGATTGGACAGGTGGTTCAGAAATGATGAACCATATACTAGATACCTAGAAATGAAAATGGTCTCCGCATTTGGTAATTATTCTTGTTCAGTAATAGAGGTTCAAGATATCATAAAGAAGGCAAAGCAAGGGCTTCTATTAGTTGGAGCTATTCATAAAGAAGATGACATGTGGGCTGTGGCTTTACTAGCTAGACAACTTTCCTGGCCAGTTGCTGCTGACATTCTGTCTGGACTGCGAATGAGGAAAGTTCTAAATTCATTTCCAGGATTTGATAAGAGTATTTTGTTTATAGACCAAATAGACCAAATTCTACTGTCGGACTCTGTCAAAAGCTGGATAAATCCAGATGTTATTGTGCAGGTTTAGCTCCTCATTTGATTCTATTCCTCTGCACCACTTACATTATCTTTGCATTTCTAGGTATTATGTGATATATATTTTTTGTTCTAACTTTCTGAAGCTTGGTTTTGTTCAACTGGCAGATTGGAAGCCGGATTACTAGCAAACGCATGGAAATGTTTCTCGAGTCCTGCTTCCCATCTTCATACATCTTGATTGATACACATCCGTCCCGCCATGATCCTTCACATGTTGTCACTCACAGAATCCAGACTAGTGTAGCTGACTTTGCTGCTAGTTTGTGCCAATGTAATTTAGAAAGGAAGACAAGCAGATGGAAGGATATTTTGATGGTTCTAAATTCAGCGGTATGAACCAGAACATGCTAACTACCTTGAAACGATGCAATGAAATAATTATGGTCATATAATGGATAGATAAGCATAGCTTCTCCATATGTACAATCAGTCCTCTATGGACTTCGTCGTTTCTTGCAATCCTTCACTCCAGCATTTATATGTTAACATCTAGGCTATAACAATGAGTACAAGAGTTTGCCACTCGTTGAAGCTTGAAAATTGTATCGACACTTCATACGTTTTCTATATAAACTTTGTAGCTAACATGAAATAATTTAATATTATCACTCAAGAGATGAAAATGAAGTAAACAGCAGGCTGTAGTTAATTTAGTTCTGCCCATATTGAACAGAGCTTTTACTGGAGCTCCATCTCCCTGGAAATGACTAATAAACTTCTGATTGGTTTCAACTGCCTTTCGTTTTGATAACTGCTTCTTATTCCAGGTTTCACAGGAAATAATGTTTCATGTACATGCGGAATTCTTGCTTACAGAACCATATGTTGCACATGTAATTGGAGAGGCACTTTATGGTGATGCTGCCATGTTTGTTGGGAATAGCATGGTCATTCGAGACTTGAACATGTTTGGGAAGGGCTGGCTTGACCATACTACCAACGGAGATAACATGATGATGCATAATATTCCAGATTTCATTGGTGCAACAGTGTCTGGGAACCGAGGAGCAAGTGGTATTGATGGTTTGCTTAGCACCGCGATTGGATTCGCTGTTGGGTCAAACAAGCATGTAAGTCATTTGTCCAGCTCATGAAGCAGCATGAAAACTCCACAGATATCATGTGTGATTGAATTGGTTATATTAAATATGAAATGTGGAGTTTTCTGTACTAAACTAGGGATGAAGAGTGAAAGAAAATGTAACTCCCCAGAGATGATATTCCTAGTTATATCCTAGAGAGAAAGAGAGAAATAAGTAATAACCTATCATAGTCAGCAGTCAGCAGTAGTTCTCAAACTATTCTGAATAGCTGATAATCTTTTCTCGTGCATTTTCTAGTCAACTTTGACATAACCTTAACATAAGGGTACTTCTCATAGTACTAAATTTGAGTGAACTGTAGCATCACATTCATTCAAACAAAGTTGCTAATACATTTATGCTGAACCTTTACTGGAGAATACCAAACGCCATTGTAGGCTTTCGGCAAGAACTTGACTATAGCTGCATTATTGTCAGGTATGCTGTGTGGTTGGTGATGTATCTTTTCTTCATGATACGAACGGATTGTCACTTCTCAACCAAAGGTTTGCAGTTTGAACCCTTCTCTGCACCAGTCCCTTTCCACCCTGCAAAGTTTGAACCTTTCTATCCACTATCGCAGCCAATGTCCTTTCCACAATTTATGTTTCACGCTGGCATTCATATTGACTTTATCATTTACATAAAACCATAGATTAGTATTGACTATTGGTACAGAGGCAGACATTTGGCTCTCGGGTGCCAGTGCACCCAAATTGCAAAAAAGGTTAAAAATTTCTGAAACATTTTGTAAACAAACATGATCAAGTGTTATTATCGTGTAAAAAGTTTCGCCAAGGAATGGTTTTCATGGTATTCTGGGTGAAAAAAAAAATCAACACTATATACAAGTTTCTATTCACACTTTTTGTCCTCGAAAATTTGTGTTTCGAAAAATCAACACATACTTCTAGTTTTTCTCCTTCGCGGAACTTTTTATATGAGTACAACAGGAGATCAAGTTTGTTTCCAAAAATTTTCAGAATTTTTTTACTTCTTTCGCACTTTCCATATCAGGTGCACTGGCACCCGAGAGCCAAAGGGGTATTTTCCCCATTGGTATCTTTTTTAGCCAAAGATAATTTTTATCATCATGCGCTTAAATTATATTCTTTCAGGATAGTGAAAGATATATTTATTTTTTATAATTCTTTGACATAATTGAAGGGCCCAGAGGAAACCCATGACAGTGATTGTAATCAACAACCATGGTGGTGCAATCTTCAGCCTTCTACCAGTTGCGAAAACAGCTTCGCCCCAAATTTTGCAGAAATACTTCTACACCTCACATGACATATCGATTTCTAAACTCTGTGATGCACACAGGTAAAAACAAGTGATTTAGTTGCAGCTTAGTTGCTTACTTGCATCATGGATGTGAAATTTTCAAGCGCTTTTCTTACTAGTAAATGTGTACGTGCAATGCACGTTAATATTAGGCAGTAGATTAACTGCACATGAATATTAGATAGGATATTATTTACGTGTTAATTATATGATTAACACTATATTTGGTATGGTATTAGTTACCCGCTAAATGTGTTCAGCTCTTGAATATTAGCTATGCTTTTATTTGTGTGTTAATCTTGTGATTAGTGCAATATTTGGTATAATATTAATTGCACGTTAAACATGTTTAACGCTCGCCATTGAAGCAGTCTAGGTCGTTGGATTGACTTAGTTCGATGGCCGAGATCAGTTGGATCTGCCCGTTTGGGTCTTTTTATAGTGGTATAGATTTATAACTAGATTTTGCTATTAGAACTACACTGTAACAATAGTTGGTCCTGAAGCTACATAGGATATACTATAGTTGATTCTGGAAGTTGATTATTGAATTTTGGGGGAAAATATCTGTCATGTCTCCCCCTGGATACACTCTCCCTTTTATTAACTCTTTTCAGTTTAGACCCTGTACAACCAGAGTATTACACACACACACCAACACTCCCCCTAAAGATGGGTTAAAGATGTCAACCATGCCCATGTTGCTACAGATTACAGCACCATCACTAGGTCCTAACCCTTTAGTTAGATAATCTGCTAACTGCTCACCAGATTTTACATAACCTAGCTTTAACATTCCACCATCTATCTTCTCCTTTATGAAGAATCTATCAATCTCGATGTGTTTGGTGCGGTCGCTGAACAGGGTTATTAGCAATGTTTATTGCAGACCTGTTATCACAATGCAGCACCATTGTGTCGTTTCTTAATACTCGAAGCTCTGACAGCAGGCTCGGCATCCAAATCATCTCACTCAGCTTACAGCCATAGCTCTATATTCAGCCTCTGCAGTAGACCTTCCTACAACATCTTGCTTCTTGCTCCTCCATGACACAAGATTACCTCCCACAAATATGCAATTGCCTGATGTGGATCTTCTGTCATCTATGTTGGTTGCCCAATCAGCATCACAGTACCCTTCCACATCAAGGTGTTGGTTTAGTTTGAACCATAGTCCCTTTCCTGGACTTCCTTTCAAGTGCCTTAGGATACGATAAACGGCTTCCATGTGCCCAACCCTTGGGTCATGCATATACCGGCTCACCACTCACTGCATATGATATATCAGGTCTTGGGTGACAGAGGTAGATTAGACGCCCCACTGGCCTCTGATAACTCTCCTTGTTGACAGGATCACCTGATAGAGCACTTATTTTGTGGTTCCTATCCATAGGTGAGGCAATAGGACGACATCCCAGCATCCCTGTCTCATTCAGCAGATCAAGAACACATTTCCTTTGGGTCAGAATTGCTCCCTTGGATGAGCGAGCAATCTCAATCGCAAGAAAATACCAAGTGGTCCTAGATCTTTGACCTCAAATGCCTTCCCCAGTCTCTCCTTTAGATACTTGATTTCTTCTGCGTCATCACCAGTTATCACTATATCTAGAATAGTGATGTGTTTCTGCCTATGCATGTAGAAGACCGTATGGTCTCCATTGCAGTGGGAGTATCCCATCCCAACAACCAGTGGCTGAGGACGAAAAAAATTTAAGGTGGGGCGAACTCTAAGCCTAATAAATGATGTGATGCAATATCAAAATAGCTTTTACGCAATAATAGTCCACTCATAATTTACGTGATTTTAAACTAATTCAAATACAATGGAAATGCAAGCATATTTAAATAAATCTGAAAACATATGGATAATGAAGCTTTTTTTTTAAAAAAAAGGAGGCTTGCCCCCGGCCTCTGCATCTGAACGATGCATGCAGCCATCTTATTAAAAAGTCTCAAAGTATCACAGAGTCATAAAAGTATTACAGCTCGCAAGCGGGTCAAAGAGAAAAATAAAAAGGCTCAATATCACAACCGGTATGACAACAAGGGACAAACTCCCTAGAATCATATCCTGTTACGCGTTTGCCATCCAAACCGGTTGAATATAGCCCGTGCTACCATCTCCCTCTGGTTGCACCCAGTAACCATTGGCTCCCTGGAGTCCGTAGGAGTGAGTAAGGACCACGTAAAATGGACAAACATTGCGAAGCTATTCTCAGAAAATTTACATCATAAATTCGCAACATGAAAATGTAGAAATTTATAGCTCTCCATGTGATGGCGTTGTGTACTGTTTTTTTTTCTAAGAGAGAAAGTGTGGTTATTTTAGAAAAAAAATAGCGTGTTTTTATTTTGAGAAAGAGTGACAGCGTGTTGTTTTTCAATGTAAGAGAGATAGCATGGTGTACTGGTGCGTGCGAACGGTGCCCAGCAGCAGGAACTCATGGGCCTAAATAACATGGAGAGAATCTGACGACCGACTATGTCAGCAAATAACCTAGCGTGACAGGCTACTAGGGCCGGGGTTTTCTGAAGTTCAGTAGGGCTGCAACGGCAGTGTTAGTTTCCTTCAGTTTCGTCAGATAGCATTTTTCTCGTTTCAGTTAGACAGCGCCGAGGACGCGGCATGTGCGATCCCGAGGCCCTTAGATCGCGGCATGAGCACGCCCATGGTCGTGGGATGGCACGACCCAAAGAGTGGGGGCTGTTCTTGATCCGCTTTTCCTGTTCACCGTGAATAAGAAGAGAGAAAGAAAAGCAGCAAGCATTGCGCTGCAACAAAAGTTCAGTCTCGTGTGTGTGTGTTCGCCATCGACAGAGCTTCGAGCTCGAGATAACAATTGGCATCGAGCGTTCTTTGGTCGAGGCATGGCCGGGACGACACCGCAAAGAAGTCGCCATCGACGCCAGCGCGCAAAGGTCTCCGACGTTTCAGAGCTAGTCGTGGCAGAGAGATCCATGGCGTGGGTGGTGCGCGACACCGGCGGCGCGGCGTGGCCGCAGCTGACGAGGACCAACTACACCGACTGGGCTGTCCTCATGCAGATCATGATGGAGGGGCGGCAGCTCGGGACGCCGTGGTGACGGGCACGGCGGAGCGCAGCGACGATTGGCTCGGCCGAGGCCATCTGCGTGGCGTACACCGGAGATGGGGCCTACTCGCCGGCAAGGCCACGGCGAAGGAGGCGTGGAGTCCGTCAAGACCATGCGTCTCGGTGTGGCTCGCGTCATGAGGCCAAGCTCGCAACCCTCACCAAGCAAGATAACGACATCCGTTTACCGACGGCGAGACGATCGACGACTTCGCCATGAGGATCACGAACATGGTGGCCGGATGGCACAGCTCGGGAGACCGCTCGAGAAACGCGTCGTCCGCAAGTTCCTCTCCGCCGCCCCGGTGGTATTCCTAAATCGCTCTGTCAATCGGGACGCTTGTTTATCTGGATACTCTCTCGGTGGAGGAGCTCACCGGACGGCTAAGAGCCGCCGAGGAGAGGTACGACCTCGACCAGGGGGACTCAGGCGTGGGGCGCCTCATGTTCATGGCGGAGGAGTGGCTCGCGCGCATGCAACGACCGAGAACGACGGGTCCGGAGGCGCGGATCCGCCTGTGTCGCGGCGGTGGACGCCATGCCGAGGCCGCGGACGCGGCGGCGGCACGGCTCCGGTAGCCGCCAAGAAACCCACGGACCGGTTGCCATCGCAAGAAGCACGGCACCGGGCGCGTGAGTGCAGGACGCGCCCCGCGAGAGCGGGAGGCAAACTCGCCGAACAAGGCGGGCACGCCGCGGGACGGGCACGACGACGACTCGACGCCTCGATGGCGGTGATCGCCGCGACTCGGCTATTGTAGCACGGGAGCACGCTATGCTCAACGAGGAGCGCAGAGGCGTAACCTGGCGCCGAGGAGGCGCTGCGGCGACGCCGTTGGTTCTCGGACACCGCGCGTCCAACCACATGACCGGCGATCGGTCGGCGTCATGAATCGACGAGGGCGCCACCGCAGCGCCAGTTCGGGACGGCTCAACGTGGCTATTCGTGGCGCTGCACGGTCACGTTCACCGCGCGCAGCGGCGACCACCGCGCCTCACCGATGTTACTTCATCCCGCCGCCAAGACGAGCATCATCAGCCTCGCAATTGGATGAGCACGGCCGCACCACGAAGATTCATGGCGGCGTTACGACGCTGCACGATCGCCGCCGAATGAACTCGCCAGTACGCCGCAATGGCAGACGTCAGATGTTGTGCGCCTAGATATAGCGCATCCTATTTGCTCGGCAAGACACGGCGGCGACGAGGCATGGAAGTGGCATGCCGAGTTCGCCATCTCGCACTTCGACGCGCTTCCGGCGCATGGGGCGCCGACATGGTGCACGGATGCCGTTGGTGGATCACGCCGCAGATCTGCGACGCGTGCTCGCGGGAAGCAACGGCGTGCTCCATTTCCTCTCAGCGCAGATCGAGCGGCAGGCCGCCGAGCTGGTTCACGCCGACTTGTGCGGGCCCATCGCCCGGCTACTCCCGCGGCAAGCGCTACTTCATGCTCGTCGTGGGACGATCATAGCCGCTATATGTGGGCTATGATGTGCCGGCGAAGCGATGCCGCCGCCAAACATCAAGCGATTCGTTGCCGCGGCAGAGGCGGCAAGGTGCACGTCTGCGCGTGTTCCGGACGGACGGGCGGCGAAGTTCACTTCAGGCTCGGCGAGTACTTCGCGAACAAGGCGACTGAGACATTTGTGGCGCTTTACTCGCCGCAGCAGAACGGCGAATCAGACCGTTGTTGGCATGGCAAGGAGCATGCTCAAGGCGAAGAACATGCCGAGCTGGTTTTGGGGAGGCCGTGGCGATCGCGGTGTTCATTCTCAACAGATCCTACACCCGCAGCGCCAATGGCAAAACCCGACGAGGTGTGGTACGGCAAGAAACCTGCGTGCATTTCTCGCGACTTTCGGCTGCGTCGCTCACGCCAAGAACACGCGCCCGACCAAGAAGCTCGACAACCGCAGCACCAAGATGGTCTTCATCGGTTACGAGGCGGGCTCGGCGCACAGGTGTACGATCCATCGACCAGCGCGTACGCGCCACGGACGTGGTGTTCGACGAGGGCGCAAGCTGGGACTGGGGCGCCACGGGCGAGCACACGGCGGAGCCATTTGTCGTCCACCACGAGCTCCCTTTGCCCACTTGAGGGCGGAGCGTGAACGCCGCAGCTGGTGACTCGAGTGGGGACCAAGGAGGCCACGATCCCGTGGTGAACTCACCAGCCACACCCACCAGCGGGAGCGTGGGTGGTTCGCCCGCCACGCCCCAGAGCGCGGCCGCGTCGAGCTCTCCAGGGACACCGTGGACCGGCGCGTCCACGGCCTCTTCGGACGGGTCCGGCGGCGGGGCGTCTCCGGACGAGGCGCCAGGGGCGATCGAGTTCGCCACGCCACCCGCGACGCAGTGACGACTCAGATGATGTCGATGACGATCCGCTCGCGGGCATCGCTCCGCCGCCTCGTGGACGTGTACGTGGCGCGGCCAAGTCGTCGCGCCGAGGAACGCCATCGCTATCAAGAGGAGCCGTCTACATTTGCGCGGCGCCCATGAGAGTCGGGGCGCGCGCGCGTCGAGGAGCTGGCATCTATTGAGGAACGGCACCGACACTCACCGATCGCTTACAGTCACACGCCATTGGCCTCAAGTGGGTGTTTAAGTCAAGAAGGATGCCGCGGTGTCGCCGCAAGCACAAGGCGAGGCTCGTGGCGGGGCTTTATGCTGCATGGAGGCGTGGACTACGACGACGCTGTTCACGCCCATGGCTGTGCTGGACTCCGCGCGCGTCATGGTCGCCACGGCGGGCAGCGTGGCTGGGAGCTGCACCACCTCGACGTCAAATCGGCTTTCCTCAACGGCGAGCTCAAGGAGGAGGTCTACGTCACGCAGCCACCTGGTTTCGCGCGGAGAGGCGAGGAGCACAAGGTGTTCCGTCTCCACAAGGCACTCTACGGGTTGCGACAGCGCCGCGAGCTTGAACGCCAAGCTTGATCGCACGATGCAGCAACTTGGGTTCACAAGTTGCCCGTCGAGCATGCCTTGTATGCACGAGGCAAGGGACAAGCACGGCTCCTGGTCGGTGTCACGCCGACGATCTCGTGGTCACCGGAGCGACGCCGAGGCGATTCGCAGCTTCAAGACCGAGATGATGGCCGATTCCGCATGAGTGATCTTGGATTGCTCGGCTTCTACCTTGGCATAGAGGTGAAGCAGGCGACGGAGGATCACCCGCCGCAGCGGCGATGCGGGTGAGCTCTTGGAACGAAAGCAGGCATGGCGGATTGCAATCCGGCGCACGTGCCCATGGAGCCGCGCCTGAAACTCAGCAAGGAGGGGCCAGAACCGCGTGTGGACGCCACGGAGTATCGTAGCATCATCGGAGGACTCCGCTACCTCACCCACACACGGGCCGACATCACCTTTGCCGTGGGGTACTTGAGCCGTTTCATGGAGACGCCGACCACGGCACATCTGGCCGCCGTCAAGCACCTCCTTCGCTACATCGCTGGCACCCGCAGGTATGGGTGTAAGTACATCAAGGGCGGCGATGGTGGAGGCTCGTGGGTACAGCGACGATCGGACATGGCGGCGACATTGACGATCGCGAAGAGCACATCCGCAACATCTTCTTCCTCGGAGGAGCACCAATCACTTGGCAATCCTAGAAACAGAAGATCGTCGCGCTGTCTTCGTGTGAAGCCGAGTACGTGACCACAACGACGGCAGCCTGCTAGGGCATCTGGCTGTGCAGGCTCGAGGGAGAGCTACTCATGGAGGAGGCCGGCGCCATCACCATCTTCGTCGACAACAGGTCGGCCATCCAGCTGTGCAAGAACCCCGTCTTCCACGATCGAAGCAAACACATCGACGTTCGTTTTCACTTCATTCGGAGGTGCGTGGAGGAGGGAAAGATCAGGGTCGAGCACATCGCCACCAACGATCAGCTCGCGGACATTTTCACAAAGTCTCTTGGGCGCACGCGGTTCCTGGAGCTGCGCGCGCGTATCGGCATGGTCGAGGTTTAGGCTCTTTGTCACGACTAGCTTAGGGGGAGATTGTCAGCAAATAACCTAGCGTGACAGGCTACTAGGGCCGGGGTTTTCTGAAGTTCAGTAGGGCTGCAACGGCAGTGTTAGTTTCCTTCAGTTTCGTCAGATAGCATTTTTCTCGTTTCAGTTAGACAGCGCCTGAGGACGCGGCATGTGCGATCCCGAGGCCCTTAGATCGCGGCATGAGCACGCCCATGGTCGTGGGATGGCACGACCCAGTAGTGGGGGCTGTTCTTGATCCGTTTTTCCTGTTCACCAGGTGAATAAGAAGAGAGAAACAGAAAAGCAGCAAGCATTGCGCTGCAACAAAAAGTTCAGTCTCGTGTGTGTGTGTGTGTGTCTTCGCCATTGACAGAGCTTCGAGCTCAGAGATAACAGACTAGGACTACTCGTTTTTCTTGGTTCTCTTCTTTTTCTAGCGACAGTGACTCCAGAACCGGACAGCGACAGCGTATGCGTACATGTAGAAATCGTTTTGCCCAAAATCAAGGTAGGGCGGGCGCCCTGCCTCGCCCTACCGGGAACTCCGCCTGTGCCAACAACCACACGCTTGAATCTATCAAACCATGCCCGGGAAGGTTGCTTGAGACCATATAAAGATTTCTTAAGCTTACATACCTTTCCATCTGTTTGACTATTTCCGAATCCAGGTGGTATCTCCATATAGACCTCCTCATGTAGGTCCCATGGAGGAATGCGTTTTTCACATCCAATTGATGAAGTGCCCATCCAAAATTCACAGCACAAGAAACAAGTGCCCTCATAGTGCTTATCTTTGCTACAGGTGCAAAGGTCTCATCATAGTCTATTCCATAAGTGCCCTCATAGACCTTTAGCAACCAATCTTGCCTTGTACCTGTGCACGGTTTGCTTCACTGTGAACACCCACTTGCAGCCCACTACCCTTTTTCCGGGTGGGAGTAGCACAAGATCCCATGTCTTGTTCTTTTGGAGTGCACTAAGCTCCTCCGTCCACCTGGGATCCTGCTTTACTGTTCTCCAATCATTTAGAATGGATACAGATTGAAGAGATGAAATGAATGCTTTGTATGCAGGTGAAAGGCTTGAGTATGACACAAAATTGGCAATGTCATGTTCAAAACCATACCAATCTGGGGGCTTTCCAGCATTACTTCTAATTGCTCTGCGTTGGGCAATAGGTAATTCCAAATGCAATGAAGAGGGAGAAGCATCTTCACCTATCTCTGATGACGATGAGGATCTTGATGGTGAGAGGCCTGGAACATGAATATCATCCTGGCACTGTGGCTGCTCTAGGGGTTCAGACTATTGTAGTTCCTCCTCAGCTCGTGCAACTTGTTCATTTTCATCTACTGTTTGTTCCCCCTGATTGCGAAGATGCCTTCTCTGGTACACCTGCAACTCCTTGGTTGCACCTACTGTTTGCTTTCCCTTATTGTGAAAATGCCTTCTCTCATACACCTGCAACTCCTTGGTTGCAACCGGTCTCTCAGGAGAAGAAATCACCGTAGGGCAGGGAATGGTTCCCACAACTCCTTCCTCTCCCATAGTGCCTCCAACAATTGCTTCTTCTTCCATAGTGCCTCCACTCCCCCCCCCCCCTCCTTCCTGTCACCACTCTTAGGGGTTGTTTGGATAGGTGGAATATATAGAATCCATTCTCTATAAACTAGGAAAACGGTTTAACAGAATAAAACTCTGTTTGGCTACCCTAACAAATTCGTGGATTTAGGAAACTTGTTTCCCGTAAACCCAGAATTCCGGGTTTATGGAAAAACGACTCTTACTCGTTTTTCTAAAAACGCGATTTGCATATTCCCAGTACTCATCCAAAGAGGAGCCATGCGTCGCCATGGAGTTCATCCTCCATTATTCTAGCGGTGCGACGACGTCGGGGACCAGTAGGAGCGCCCGCGGACGGCCTTGCTCGGAGTCGTTGAAACCGAAGGAGAGGCGAGAAGTAGCCCGAGGCAAAGTCTCAGGACGGGGCGACGACTCGCGCTTACGAAGCGCCACGGCGACCGCGGAGTCGTGAAGGCCGGAAGGAAGGCCAGCAGCGGCCCGGGGCAGAGTATGTACGGTGGCGACGATCTCGACAACTAGAGGAAGCGCCCGACGAAGGCCGCGGCCTGAATCAAGGTGAGGAGCAGCAAGGGGTAGAGTCTATTCGGGAGCGGCCACCTCTGCAACCAGAGGAAGAGCCCTGCCAGCGGCCGCACGCGCAGCCACGGTGGCCGGTGAGAAGGCGAGCAGCAGTCAGCGACGAGATAATGCCGGGACGACGACCTCGCGGCCACCAGGGGAAGCGCCCACCTGTAGCCGCACGCCGACTCGCCGGGCTCGAGGTCAGGCGAGATGCAATCCGACCACCATGGGAAACGCTCGCCGGGGCCGCGCTCGGAATCATGGTGGCTGGAGGGAAGGTGGGGCAGAGGAGTCGGTCACGCTTGGGAAGACCTGATGCGTGATATATGACAGGTTTCCAAACAAAGAATTACAAAGACCCAATTAATTACTTTCCCAACACAAACACGATTTTGCATAAACCCGTTATTGATAAAAATGGTATTAAAACAGGTTTTGCAAAAAATCTGCTAAAAACTCGTTTTGTATATTCCCATGACTAACGCCCGGTATCCAAACAACCCCTTAATGTCATCACCCTCAATGACAGGGTAGAATTCACCCAAAAACTGCTCCAGGTCCCCTGCATTCTTGTAGTATGGCTCAGACTCTGGAAAAGTCACATCCATACTCACGAACAACTTCTTCTCAATTGGATTCCAGCACATATATCCCATCTTTTTTGATGCATAGCCAACAAAATACACTTTGTCGCCCTGGGATCCAGCTTGCCTATACCTGGACGGTGATCATGGACAAAGCACACACATCCAAACACCTTTGGAGGTAATTTAAATTCTCTTTCACCCAATAGAATCTCACATGGAGACTTCATACCCAAAACTCTAAATGGCATACGGTTTATCAGATAGGCCGCTGTCGTCGCAGCTTCACTCCATAAATTCTTCGGTACATTCATTTGAAACATCAACGATCTGGTTGTTAGATGTGTATAGTCCCCTTTTATGTATATCCCCATTGTATAAGGGGCTTCCTGCATTTTAGCTCACATGTACATGTATTGGCCTTTGCCCCCCTGTGAAAGTTAGTTGCTTATTATCCAACATGGTATCAGGTGCGAGGTTAGCCTCTCCCTCGCACGATGCAACTCCGTGCCTACTTCGCCCGTAACCAGATCCGCCCGTCGCTGGCAGTCCCTGCCCGGATCTGCTTGGTTCCACTACCTGGATTCGTCCGGTCCTGCCTGGCCATCTCCTCCTCGTCCTGCAGCCGCCGCCGCGTGCCCATACGGCCGCTGCCACTCCCTCCTCGCCCTGCTGCGCCCGGTTGCCGTAGCCGCCGCTTTGCCTCGTCAGCAGCGGCCGCCGCCGCCGCCGCCCGTCTGCGGCCGCCGCCGCCTCGTTCGGCAGCCGCCGCCAGATGATTCATCTCGCCAGAAGCTCCGTCGGCCGCTTCGCCCGGTATTGCGCCCAGCCGATCCCCGCCGGTTCGCCTCGTGGCGCTTCGCCGAGCCGATCGGGCCTACAGTAGCAGTTGACTCCAAAAAAACCAGAGAGCTCTTCATGTCTTCTTCGGGCTATGTCGTTGTTCCTCCGTGCTCGGTGATCTTTGATGGCACCAACTATGCTGAGTTCGTGGGTTTCATGCGTATCCACATGTGCGGTCTTCTCCTGTGGGGTGTTCTCTCTAGCGAAGTCCCCTGTCCATCATGCCCTGTTGCTCCCGTGGCTCCTATCCCGCTGGTGCCGCCTGTCCTTGCTACTGATGCTTCCCAGGCTGATCGGGATGCAGCCAAGAATCTCGATGATGCTGCGGTTGATGCTTATGATCAGCAGGTATCAGCTTATTCAGATGCTCTTTCTGTCTACCGAGATGATCTGTCTGCTTACACTCAATGGTGCAATGATGATGCTTGAGCTGCTGCTGTTCTCACTATGAGTGTCCTCCCTCAGTTTGCTTCAGAGTTCATGGCCCTCGACACCATTGCAGCGATGTGGTCTTATCTCTGTCAGCACTATCAGCCCTCTGGTGATGCTCTCTACTTATCTGTGGTGCGTCGGGAGCACGCTCTTCAACACGGTGACTCTTCTGTTGATGAGTTCTACACACAGTGTTCTGCCATCTAGCGCCAATTTGACTCTCTTTGGACAGTTGTTTGTGGAGCTTGCCGTTGCTGCCAGACTATGTTTCTCTACATTGTGATGGTTGTAGACTTGGAAAGCAGACCCAGTTACCTTATCCTAATAGTGAGTCGGTGTCTCAGCATCCTTTTGACTTAGTTCATTCTGATGTATGGGGTCGTGCTCCCTTTGATTCGAAAGGTGGTCATCGCTACTATGTTTTGTTTATTGATAATTTCTCTCGCTACACTTGGCTCTACTTTATGAAATCTCGTAGTGAGGTTCTATCTATATACAAACGATTTGCTGCCATGGTTCACACCCAGTTTTTCATGCCTGTTCGTACTTTTCGTGCCGACTCCGCTGGAGAGTATATCTCCCAGATGGTGCGTGGTTTTCTTGCAGAACAGGTACTCTTGCCCAGTTCTCATGTCCTGGTGCCCATGCTCAGAATGGTGTTGCGGAACATAAGCATCGTCATCTGCTTGAGACGGCTCGTGCGCTGATGATCGCCGCTTCCCTTCCACCCCACTTTTGGGCTGAGCCCGTTTCTGCATCCACCTATCTCATCAACATTCAGCCATCGACTGCCTTGCAGAGTGGTATTCCTCTGGAGTGTCTCACTGGTCATTCTCTTGACTACTTCGCTCTTCGGATGTTTGGATGTGTGTGCTATGTTCTTCTTGCCCCACGAGAACGCACCAAACCGACCGCTCAGTCGGTTGAGTGTGTTTTTCTTGGCTACAGTGATGAGCACAAGGGCTATTGATGTTGGGATCCCGTTGGTCGTCGGCTGCGCATTTCACGTGATGTGACTTTTGATGTCTCGTTCTTACTACCCGCGTCCTTCCTCCTCGAGCTTCTCTGTGGATGATATTTCTTTTCTTCTCCTTCCCGATACACCTTTCTATGTGCCTCATGTCTCCCCCCTTCCTCCGGCACATCTCACTCTTCCTCATCCACCATCGACACCACCTTCCCCTCCATCCACCTCTCCACCATCCTCTCCCGTCTGTCGCCCTCTCTCTCCATTTCCTCTCCACTACACTCACTGTCGTGGAATTGTCACGGCAGATGTCCTCATGAAAGGACTTAGTCGTAGGGCCATCGTACGGGTTAACCTAGAGGGGTTAAAGCGGACACAAGACACGGAGTTATATGGTTCGCCCTTCGATGAAGGTAAAAGCCTACGTCCAGTTGTGATAGGATTGATGTGGTTTCGGCGACTAGGGAGCAATAGCTTTGCCTTAGCCTCGAATTCTCTGTCCCTAATCCGCCGACGGGTCGTCCCCTTATATACACGGGTTGACGCCGGCGGTCTCTGAGTCCCGATCCGCTCATCCAAGTGTCCGCTCGGTCTCTTCTCTCTTGTCTTACAACACAAGTTACAACACTAAGGCGGTTCACATAAATGGACCTTAAGTCGCCTCTGGGCTCGGGCCTCCTTCGTGGGCCTGGATCATGGACGAGGGTAAACCGGCCCCTCCAGGGCGGTTCACACTCAGTAGTTGTATCCCCGACACTCACCGTCCTCGTTTTGAGGATGATTCTACTGGCGCGCCTTCCACTTCTGGAGCGCCTCCCTTCACGCCTCCTCCGATTCATAACCTCCGTGCTTGGCCTCGCCCCCACCTGATCGCTATTCACCTGACCGGTACGGTCTCTTTGTTGTTGCTGAGCCCACTTCCTATCGGACTGCCATGACCCAGCCTGAATGGCAGCTTGCGATGGCCGAGGAGCTTGCTGCCTTGAGCGCTCAGGCACATGGGATCTGGTTTCCCTTCCTTCCGGTGTTCATCCCATCACCTGCAAGTGGGTCTATAAGATTAAGACTCGCTCCGATGGTTCTCTTGAGCGCTACAAAGCTCGTCTTGTGGCTCGTGGCTTTCAACAGGAGCAGGGACGCGATTATGATGAGACATTCGCTCCTGTGGCCCATATGACCACTGTCCGCACTCTCCTTGTTGTGGCTTCTGTTCGTCATTGGTCTGTATCTCAACTTTGATATCCAAAACACTTTTCTCAATGGTGAGTTGCATGAGGAGGTTTATATCCAGCCACCACCGAGGGTACTGTGCTCCTGATGGTATGGTCTGCCGACTTCGCCGCTCCCTCTATTGGTCTTAAATAGGCCCCTCGCGCCTGGTTCGAGCGGCTCACCTCTGTGGTGACTGCCGCTGGCTTCTCGCCCACCCAGAGATCATGATCCCGCGTTGTTTGTTCACACGTCTCCTCGTGGTCGGACTCTTCTCCTTCTATATGTAGATGACATGATCATCACCGGTGACGACTCTGACTACATTGCCTTTGTTAAGGCTCGCCTTCGCGACCAGTTCCTCATGTCTGATCTTGGTCCACTTCGCTATTTTCTTGGGACCGAGGTTTCTTCGACCTCTGATGGCTTCTTCATCTCCCAGGAAAAATGTATTCAGGATCTTCTTGCTCGAGCCGCTCTCGGTGATGATCGCACTGTTGTGACTCCTATGGAGCTCAATGTTCAGCTTCGTGCTTCTGACGGTGATCCTCTTCCTAATCCCACTCGCTATCGCCACCTCGTTGGGAGCCTTGTCTATCTTGCTGTTACGCGTCCTGACATCTCCTATCCTGTCTACATTCTCAGTCAGTTTGTTTCAGCCCCCACCTCTGTCCACTATAGTCACCTCCTCCATGTTCTACGATATCTTCGTGGCACGATCTCTCATCGCCTTTTCTTTCCCCGCTCCATCTCTCTCCGACTCCAGGCCTACTCTGATGCTGTGGGCCAGTGATCCCTCTGATCGATGCTCGTTGTATGCTTACTATGTCTTTCTTGGTGGCTCTCTTGTTGCCTGGAAGACAAAGAAACAGACTGCAGTTTCTCGCTCGAGTACAGAGACTGAGTTGCGAGCGATGGCTATGCTGACAGCTGAGGTGATCTGGTTACGATGGTTACTTGCGGATTTTGGTGTGTCTGCTACTACATGGACTCCCTTACTGTCAGACAGCACCAGTGCTATCAGTATTGCGCGTGACCCGGTGAAGCATGAGCTCACCAAGCACATCGGTGTGGATGCCCACTTTGTGCGTGCTGTTGTGCAAGATCAGATTCTAGCTCTTCACTATGTGCCCTCTGAGTTACAGTTGGCGGACTTCTTCACGAAGGCACAGACTCGAGCGCAGCATGGCTTCTTTCTCTCCAAACTCAGTGTTGTTGATCCACCATGAGTTTGAGGGAGGGGGGGTTAGATGTGTATAGTCCCCTTTTTTGTATTATCCCCATTGTATAAGGGGCTTCCTGCATTTTACCTCATTATCCAACACTGGTAACCTCCAGGAGGTGTCTATTTTTTCGTTCGGCAACTCCATTTTGTGCTGGGTCCCAACACAAGTGGTTTGATGAACCATTCCCTGATCTGAGAGATAAGCATCAAAAGCATAATTAATATACCCCGTCCCATTATCCGAGCGAAGAATTCGAACCTTCTTGTCAAATTGAGTGGCCACCATTTTGTGGAAGTCCTGGAAGCATGTGAGAACTTCACTCTTATGCTTCATCAAGTAGGTACACGTCATCCGAGTGTGACAATCAATGAATGTGACAAACCATCTGAAACCACTCACAGAGGTAACAGAACAAGGACCCCAAACATCGAAATGAATTAGTAAGAACGGTTCGTTACTTCGGAGACCAGTACTAGGATAAGTTACTCGGGTATGTTTGCCAAACTCACAAGCATCACACACTAATTTGCTTCGATTTGCTTTCTTAAATAACTCAGGACACAAAAGACTCAGGCTCCCAAAAGAAAGATGTCCTAGGCGACAATGATGCAACATAACCTCAGCCTCAACACCTCCTACAGCACAACGAGCGCGGTTTCTCCTTGATCAATATACCACAGTCTATTACGCCATGTTCTAGTTCCAATCATCTTCGCAGTCCTCTTTTCCTGGAAAAAAGAAGCATCCTCATCGAATATGACTCTGCACTTGAACTGTTTGATAGCAGAACTCAATGAAAGGAGATTGACTGGAAATGAAGGGACATGCAAAATTGAAGCTAATGCTAGTGATGATGTGCATCCTACAGAACCTACACCCTTGATTAGTTGAAAGGTTCCATCAGCTATCTGAATGGTCTCTGAATAATCATGCGGAGTATAAGATGCAAATGCATCAAGGGAACCAGTAACATGTCTAGATGCCCCTGAATCTATAATCCAGTCAACATGAGGATGCAAGAGCCCAAGCCGGAGTACCTTTGCCCAACCTTTGCCCGCTTGGGCATAGTTGGCATAATTACCAAAGTGATCCACCTGAGGTATCGTGCCAGATCCCTGTGAACTTTCTGATGTATGGCTCTTCTGGCATTTCTCCCATTGTGGTGCTTGCTCACCTGTAAGCACGATGTGTGATGTTTCCTCTGCAGCAGCATAGGCTCTGTGCTGACACAACCTTTGCCACGTCCACCACGGCCCCCACGATCACCACCTCGTCCTCCACGGCCCTCACCTCGGCCTCCTCGGCCACCACCACGGGTCGCGCGTCCGCGTCCTCCAGATGGTGGAGCATAACACTCATAGCTCAGACGTCCTGTCCTTCCACAATTGTAGCATTCCCTATTGTCAGCCCCATACGCTGACCGAACGGGATTGCTGCTACCCACCATCACCCGCTAGCGAATCTCCTCCTGGACCATTGCTGAAATTGCCTCTTCCATAGTAGGCAATGTTGTCTGGTGAAACATGGCAGCCCTCCTTGGCTCAAACTCTGTTTCAGCCCCTTTAAGAAGTGTGTAACCCTTCTATGTTGCTGCCAAGCCTCACCAGCCTCAGTATCACTAGAACATGTCAATTGCAATGGATCATAGTGGTCCAAATCAGACCATAGTTGCTGCAGCTCACTGGCGTACTCTTGGACAGTTTTCTCCCCTTGCTTGAGTTCATCCACCTTACTCTGGACCTCCACCATCATCATCACATTGCCAGCCCCAGAGTACATATTGCTCAACGTTTTCCAAATCGCTGCTGCGCTTGCAATTGCTTCAATCATCCTAGCAATCAATGGAGAGACGGAATTCATCAACCATGCTGCAACCACAGAGTTGGTGGTGTTCCATACTCGCCAATCAACACTTGTTCTACCTGCAGGTTCTATGAATGTTTCCTGCACACAGTGCTCTACACCCTTTGTCCTCAAGATCAACTTCGCCTTCCTTGACCAGCTCAGATAGTTCTTGCTCCCTTCTAACTTCAATTCATTCGGCATCAGCTCCAACTTCAACTCGGGAGTTCCCACTGAAGCTTTTGATCCCATTAATCCCATTGCCATAGGATCCTGCAGCAAACTTCTCATATCACCTTTCGTAAAGAGTGTGGATTTTCCCTGAGCCTCCTTCTCCAGCTTATCTTGTGCTGCTTTCCTTGCAGTTTCAGCCTCCTCAGGACTCATCTCTGCTGAACACAAGAACAGAACCCTCCAGGCTGCTGCATTTCCTCACACAAAAGAAAACAACAGGGAGTATACCCAGCAGCTGTCTTCTTCCTCCCCTTACTCACACCCCCGTGAGCAGTCTTCCGGCTGCAAATCCTCTTCTTCCCAGCCTTCGAATCGGCCGTCTGGCCAGCCTCACCAGCTGCACGGCAGGGAGCAGCTCTCCACCTCTATGCACAGTCAATTCTCCCCCTCACCTCCAGCCATCATGGAGCAGCACTCCTCCACAGCCGCTGCGGCCACCACCTCTTGGAAACCTAGCTCTGATACCATATTGAACTTGGGGGAAAAAATATCTGCCCCGCTCGCCCCCCCCCCCCCCCACCACCTCTTGGAAACCTAGCCCGTACACCCTCTCCTTTTTGTTAACTCTTTTCAGTTTAGACCCTGTACAACCAGAGTATTACACACACACACACACCAACATTGATAAAATGGTGTCTGTTAAGACTTCTGCCAGTTTTACATAATTGGTTACGGAGTCAGCTTTGTTATATGATGTACTTCTTAGTGTTGACTGCAAAATTTTGTGTCTCACCAATGTCACCGGTTGTGTTGCAGAGTGAAGCATTTTTTGGTTCAAACAAAAGCAGAACTTCATGATACATTGGTGAAGACCCATGCAGAACACCTTGATTGTGTGGTGGAAGTAGAGAACCAGATTGATGAGAATGCCAACTTTCATAGGTTTACACTCAAATCTGTTCTAACAGTAATTTAGTCTACCCTGTGAGTTTATATGTTTCTCCTTGTTCTGCAGAACTATAAGTATGTTTGTTGATAATACTGCAACCCACTATCTGGAGTATCTTCTCGGGGATCCGTATTCTAGCACTACGAGTGATTTAGATCGCATGTACAATACGAAAATTCATGCAATAGAGTACATGTTGTACAGGTATGTCCGTAACCATTTAATATGCAGCCCACTCATTCCTGGCATTACCCTCAAACCTTCGTTTGCACAGAATCCAGCTTTCTGCACCTCGTACTTCAGGAATTTCAGATAGCAGTTGTTTCCATGAAGGTTTCATTCTGAAGCTACGTATGGATGACAACATTGTAGGATTTGGTGAGGTTTGTTTTTATCACCACTGCAATTTATATGGCATCTTTTATTTATGCTAACTTAAGTTGCCATTTTGAGTTGCAATAACAACAAAGCCTTTCAGTCCCAAACAAGTTGGGGTAGTGTATGTTAGAGTTATATTATGTTTTATGTAGCCTGTATATTTTCTTCACACTGTATGAGGGGTTTCCTGCATATTTACCACATGCACATTTATATATATATATAGGTAAAATTGGATGTATCAATGTTGTCTTGGGAGCCTGTTAAGGCTCGTTGGATCATCTTATATTATAGGTGTGTATCAATGTGTGTGTATATATATATAGGAGAAAACAAATCTATCAACCAATCCCTGGTTAACTACTATCTTGGCCATTCAATGCTTTGAGATGCGCATTGGAAATTCCATTTCTCTTCCCTTTCTCCATTTTCTGGTTACTGGCGCTCTCGCATCGAGACATCCCTGTCTCTGTGCAGCAGTCTGCTGATTGCAGCGGCTTGGTCGGCTTAGTGCGTCTCCACCTTGAATGGGTGGCACAAGCTGAATGACTCCCAAAATTAGTCTTAATAAACTGAATAATTCCCAAAATTAGTCTTAATAAACTCCAAATAATATTCCAACATTTTTCCAACTCTTTTTCTTTTGAGATGGATGTGTGGCCACACGAGGAAGGATCGAGTCCGGAATGATGATATACGAGATAGAGTTGGGGCAGCACCAATTGAAGAGAAGCTTGTCCAACATCGTCTGAGATGGTTTGGGCATATTCAGCGCAGGCCTCCAGAAGCTCCAGTGCATATCGGACGGCTAAAGCGTGCGGAGAATGTCAAGAGAGGGCGGGGTAGATCGAATTTGACATGGGAGGAGTCCGTTAAGAGAGACCTGAAGGATTGGAGTATCACCAAAGAGCTAGCTATGGACATGGGTGCGTGGAAGCTTGCTATCCATGTGCCAGAGCCATGAGTTGGTTGCGAGATCTTATGGGTTTCACCTCTAGCCTACCCCAACTTGTTTGGGACTAAAGGCTTTGTTGTTGTTGTTGTATATTATCTTCTCTCACTAATTTTCTTCAGTGAAAAATATCTGAATATTCCGGAAAAAATCAAAATGTATTGAAACCATGGTACACAACAAATGATTCTATTAACATCCTAATTTCTAAAATTGGGATGTTACAACCTTCCTATTTTACATCTTACAGCGTAAGGTTATTCGAGTTAATGCCTTTTCAGTTTTTTTTCGTACTAAAGCTGTACTAAAGCTGTGACAAGTAATATGGATCGGAGGGAGTACTTCAAACTTAAGTATCTTTTATACATTTCATATAACAGGTTGCACCAATCGAAATTCACCAGGAGGATATAATAGATGTCGAAGAGCAACTTAGGTTTCTGTTTCACAGAGTGAAAGATTGTGAGCTAGATGTTGTTCCTTTGTTGAGAGGGTCTTTCTCCAATTGGATATGGACAAGCATTGGGATTCCTGTAAGATAACTCGAGAAACTTGGTGACCATTCATGTCTGACATCTCAAGAGATTGAACTCCTCTCTTTCTTTTTCCTTCTCAGCCTTCTTCTGTATTTCCAAGTGTCAAGTGTGGCCTGGAGATGGCCATTCTTAATTTGCTGGCGTCACAGCGGAAATGTAGATTATCTGAAATTCTCACTGGTTCCAACCCCTTACTAAGAGATCAGAGTCTGGTGGAATATAATCAGAACAGTTCTGCAGGCATACATATCTGTGCACTCTTAGACTCCGACGGTACTCCGATGGAGGTAGCACTTGCTGTGACTAAACTTGTTGATGAAGGCTTTACCACAGTGAAACTGAAGGTAGTTCTTCCATTTTTTCAATTGAACTTTTTTTTGTTTCAAAATATTATATCTGCTAATCAATCAATATGAAGAAAATTCTTTCTAAAATCTCTTGTGAAGGTTGGACGTCGTGCAAGTCCCTCTGAAGATGCAGCTGTTATTCAAAAAATAAGGGAGGTTGTAGGATATAAGATCAATATCCGTGCCGATGCAAATCGAAAATGGACATACAAGCAAGCAATTGAATTTGGATCCAGAGTAAAAAGCCTTTGTTTGCAATACATTGAGGTAACCTACACTTTATTCATCTGCTGTATTAGAAACTTCAAAATAGAGAAAAATGTGAAACTCGCCTTCCTTTCGCTGCACCTTATTAACCGAAAAAGGCTTTCGCCCCGCTTTATAAATAAAGCAAACCGCCAGAGAGCACACATACACGGACTAGTTCACACACACTCACCCAAGTCGCACAAGAGGAAGTACAATAGGTTCTGCTGAGGGCACAGCTCAACAAGCCCAAAAAAAAAGAAAAAAAAAAGGGCGCCGGAGAACAAATCAGGCGCCTAATCGGGCTCCGGAGGAGGCGGAGGGGGCGGCATTATTATAGAGCTCTCATTTCCCAAGCGACATTCATCTTGTTCTTTCTTGGGAATCTTCATGTTTCTTACTTGACAGGAACCAGTGAGCTCTGTACATGATCTCATCAAGTTCTGTGAAAACAGTGGTTTGCCTGTTGCTTTAGACGAGAGTATCGACAACCTTAAGGGGGGTCCAATCCAAAAGCTTCATCAATTTGTACATCCAGGGATAGTTGCTGTTGTGAGTACAAACTCTGTGAGCTATTTCTCAAGCTTCTCCTTTCATTTCTATATTTCACCTTGTTTCCATCTTGATGGTCAGGTTATAAAACCCAGTGTTGTTGGCGGCTTTGAGAATGCAGCTCATATAGCAAAGTGGGCTCACATGCATGATAAGATGGCTATCATCAGTAGTGCTTACGAGAGTTCTGTAGGTTTGGCGACCTACATACAGTTTGCATATTATGTTGACAGGCAACATGACCTAATCTCCAGACTAAAGAGATATGATTCATGTGGAACTGTGGCTCATGGGTTTGGAACATATCAATGGTTAACAGAAGATGTATCAGAACAAAAGTTAAAAATTCTTGTTCCCCCGCTTGGTGATGGAATGGGAGCTTCAGTGGAAGATGCCCATGGCTATCTCCACCACTTAAATATAAATGATGAGAAGATTGAAAAAACATATAGTGAAGAAAAACTAAACTCATATTCTATCCAAGTCGATGGGGATCATTTTTCTTATGTAGTTAAGGTTCAAGAGGCTGGTGATTGTACAAATGTAAGTATCGCTCAATTTATTTAAAAGAATGTGGTTTATGTGCCTACCTTGTTGTACAAGATATACTGTTTCCCCCTAGGAGATAGGATAGTGCTGCTGCAGTAACCAGTGCCATGATTTAACCCATGTAGGATAAGGTTGTTCTTTTTCTTCATGGATTTCTTGGCACAAGTGAGGACTGGACTCCCATGATGAAAGCTCTCTCTCCCAGTGCACGGGTCATCGCCGTTGATCTTCCTGGCCATGGAGAGTCCCAAATTCTGCAGCGCGATGATGAAAATTTCAATCAAATATCTCTTACAATTCAATCAGTTGCAGACTTGTTGCTGAAGTTGATATGCAATATAACTGATGGAGAGGTGGTTGTTGTTGGCTACTCAATGGGTGCAAGGATTGCACTCCAGATGATACTAAATGAAAATCACAAGGTAATCTTGTCAAGATTGCAGCTTGTTTGTTTCGCTCTTCATTTGAATGATCCTAAGGTAGTCTTGTCAAGACAGATTAGTGGAGCTGTTTTGATATCGGGGAGTCCTGGATTGAGACATGAAGCAAGTAGAAGACGACGTACTGCTATTGATAAATCACGAGCTCAATTCCTGTTGACTTATGGACTGGAATGTTTTATCAAGACATGGTACTCTGGAAAAATGTGGACCAGGTGGAGGAATTAACTTATTTGATTTCTTGACTCTACGGTAGGAAGAAATTTTGCATAACATGTACTAGTATTTGACATGCCTTTTCTTTTTGGAACCTTTTCTGTTGCAGTCTAAGAGAACACCCACAGTTTGATTCCCTAGTGAGGACACGCAGAAAACACAGTAACATCACGGATCTATCTAAGGTTCTGGCTGACTCGAGCATAGGGAGACAAAAGTAAGATTAGCTTCTGCTCTCAGTAAGATTTCCATTTAGCAATATTCATGTGGCCATAAGATATTCAGTTTATCAGTTTAGTACTCCCTCCGTCCCATAATGTAAGACGTTTTTTGACACTAGTCTAGCGTCAAAAAACGTCTTACATTATGGGACGGAGGGAGTAATATTCACTGATAGCATAGGTGACAAACAGTTTCGTAGGTGCATTGCATTGCATTTTGCATGAGAAGAAATGCAACCTCATGTAAGTTTCCATGTATCAGGTCCCTGTGGGAAGACCTGAAACACTTGGAGAAGCCTGTCCTCATCGTTGCAGGTGAGAAGGACGAAAAATTTAAAGAGATAGCGGAGCGAATGTGCAGCGAGACAAGAGAGTACGGCGAACGTGAAGCTGATTGTCGTAGCAATCAGGAGCTATGTGAAATGATCGTTGTCCCGGAAAGTGGCCATGCTGTGCATGTTGAGAACCCTCTCCCCTTAGTTAGAGCCCTGAGGAAGTTCTTGGTAAGGCTACACCAGCCTTAACGCTTTAGTATCCGTGGATTACATAGCAATAGTCTGAGAAATTTTTGAACTACCAGCTTGGCAGGCTGAGTGGTCGGATTATATTTGTGGGCTATAAATGTTGCCGGAAGTAAGGGGTTTTCTTTGTGTCTCAGTCTGCTGTTGCGTAGGGGTTGTAAGTTTGTCACTCGGTTGTTGGTGGCAGCCCTAAGACTAGCCACAATGGATAGTAACATAGAGTAGTAACATGCCCATGTTACTACTCTATGTTACTACCTCTATAGTGGGGAGTAACATATGTATGGTAATATGCAATACTTTATTTATTAGACTATAGACTCGTTTTGCCTTAATATGTATGATGTTACTCATACTAGTAGTAACTAGCTATGTTACCATATGTCTCTCTTTCTTCATTTATTGCTTGCCACATCATCTATTCTATCTAGATATGTGTGATGTTACTACCTATGTTACTCCCATTATGGATAGTCAAGCGTCGTACCTTGTATTCTTGCGCGAGTCATGAGCCCACTTACCCCGCCCGATTATCATCGACTAGCATCACATCATCCATAAAGAGCATACTCCATGGGATATCTCCTTGCACATCCCTTGCGACCTCATCCATCATCAAAGCAAAAAGATAAGGGCTCAAAGCCGACTCTTGCTGCAGTCCTATTTTAATCGGGAAGTCATCAATGTCAGCATCACTTGTTCGAATACTTGTCACAATATTATCACACATTTTCTTGACGAGGATGAGGGTAATGTACTTTGTTGGGATTTTGTGTTTTTCTATGCCTCGCCACATGACATTCCATGATATCTTAGCGTAGGCCTTCTCCAAGTCAAGGAACACCATATCGTCCTTCTTTTGCTTCATGTATTTCTCTATAAGTTGTCGTATCAAGAAAATGGCTTTCATGGTCGACCTTCTTTTGCTCTTTGTATCTCTCTATAAGTTGTCGTACCAAGAAAATGGCTTCCATGGTCGACCTCACAAGCATGAAACCATACTGATTTTTGGTACACTTTTCATTCTTCTTAAACGGTGCTCAATGACTCTCTCCCATAGCTTCATTGTATAGCTCATCGGCTTAATTTCACGGTAATTAGTACAACTTTGAACATTCCCTTTGTTCTTGAAGATCGGTATTAATATACTCCGCCTCCATTCTTCTCGCATCTTGTTTGCACGAAAGATGAGGCTGAAAAGCTTAGTTAGCCATACTAACTCTATGTCTTCGAGGCCTCTCCACACCTCAATGGGGATAAAATCAGGGCCCATATTCTTACCTCCTTTCTACATTTTTAAAGCCCCTCTACCTCATACTCTTGGATTTGTTGCATAAAATGCATGTTGGTATCATTAAAGGAGTCGTTTAGCTCAAATGTAGAGCTCTCATTCTGTTCATTGAACAACTTGTCAAACTACTTCCGCCATCTATGCTTAATCTCCTTGTTCTTCACCAGCAGTTGATCTTCCATCCTTGATACATTTGACTTATTTGACATCCTTCGTCGTCCTTTCTCGGATCTTGGCCATCTTATAGATGTCCCTTTCGCCTTCCTTCATGCCTAAGCTCTAGTAGAGGTCTTCATATGCCCCACACCTTGCTTCACTCACAGCTTGATTTGCTGCCTTCTTTGCCATCATGTACTTCTTTATGTTGTCTACACTCCTATCTAGGTGTAGGCATCTGAAACAGTCTTTAGTCTATTTAATAGTCTTCTTGCATCATTGTTCCACCACCAGGTATCTTTAGCTTCATTTCTACTTCCCCAGGTCACTTCAAACTCTTCTGAAGCCACCTTAAGGATGCAATTTGTCATAATCGTCCACATATTTTTTGCATCCCCTTCTTCCTCCCAAGGGCCCTCCTTAATGACCCTCCTTGAAAGCCTAAGTTGCCTCCCCCTTGAGCTTCCATCACTTTGTTCTAGTGACTTTGGTGCACTTATCCGGCTAGACACGAATCTAAAAGTGGAAGTCAACCATTACAATCTTATGTCGAGGGACATCACTCTCTCTAGGTATCACATTACAATGTAGGTAATCACGCATATCTTCTCTTCCCTAAAGGACGAAATCAACTTGGCTAGAGTGTTGACCACTATTGAAAGTCACTAGATGCAATTCTATCTTTTTTAAAAAGGGTGTTAGCTACAATCACGTCATAGGCTAGAACGAAGCTTAAGTCTTCTTCCCTTCCTCGATTCTTGATGCCATAGACAAAGCCCCCATGCACCCCTTCAATACCTATGTTAGATGTACCCGTGTGGCCACTGAGGTCTCCTCTTGCAAAGTGCTTCTGGTTAATTGATCTGTCACTCAGCTGTCAAAATGTTTTTTGGGTATGTCACTTGAGTGGGTTGATCAACAAAGAAAGGATACACATCTGGCAATTTCTAAATCATGAGTTAATGTGTGCTATTATCTTGGGGTGCGCAAGTCTTATATTTATTTTCCCCGTCAGTGTGAAGATCACCTCTGAAGTTAGTCAAAGTAACAACCTAGTTCCTCGGTTGTCAAAAGAAAACAAAACCAACCTAGTTCCCCTCCCCCCAAAAGGAGGAGTTAACACAACCTGTTGTCGCCAGTGTAGGAGCATCCTAGAGCGAATGATGCAATCACTCCTAATTGCCCCTGCGAGCAAATGCAAAAGAAGGATCAGGATCGTAGGTGCTAACGCGTGAACGAGCACCAGTTTGGCTCAGTGGCCTGCAGCTTTCCTGTTGGGCCTCCTAAACAACACTTAGTAAAACTACACATAAAAAATACACACATGAAAATTGCAATGATAAACTACAAAAGTAGGAAATACCCACAGGAAATTGCAATGCTCAACTACAGAAAACCTTACACGCCAAAAAATATCCATAGTAAATATTAAAAAAGAAAAGAACCAAACATTGCCATGGTGCACTACAAAAAAGAAAAGAAAAATTGTGCATGGCAATTTGCATGTTAATTTAATAAAGATGTATGTGTTAAGTTATCGTGTCTGTATAATTTAAGTTCCCATGACAATGAAAATTGAGTTGCCATGGCAAAGAGTTTTTAGTTTCGTGATGATGCTGCTTTTTTTGAAAATGTTATACAAATAACAAATTGCCATGATGGAAATAATAAAATTGGAATGACATTAAAAATATTTTTTGTACTCTTAATTATGAAATGGTCATGTTGTATACTTTGTCATAACAAAAAAATCACATACAAAAATTGCCATCATCAGAATAATGAATTATCATACCGTTTAAAAATGACCATAATCTAGATAATAATTTTTCCATGATTTTATAAGAAAATTGCCATGCTATATATTTTCCATGCCATAAAAATCACATGAAAGAAAATTGACATAGTAGAAATAATAAAATGTTGTGGGATGTACAAACAAATTTCCATGGTACTAGAATGAAATTTCCATGGAAAGATTGGAAACTACAGTACACAATATTTCAATGTTTCGTGTGAAAATTTATGAAAATTTTTGTTCACTAAGAAAATCATGGAAAAACATTTGTAAAGAAAAAGAACATGTTTTAATGGTCATGGCAAAAAATCTATGCACAAAAAGAATTTGCCACCATATGTACAAATGACATGCTAAAGTTAAAAAAAAAGAATTTGCCATGGTATACAAATAAAAAATGCAATGGTCAATACAATAAATTTGCCATGGTCCAACTCAAAAAGAATACCTACATTTGCCATGTGAATAATTTTTCAAAAATGTTGTATAGAACTGAAAGTGCCCATGTTAAAAACATCAGAAAGTTTGCCATTAGCTAGTTTATAGCTAAACACTAGTAAATTGACTTGAAATGTAGGTAAATCTCATACACCAATTAAGATGCCATGGCATAAATATCTTAAAAGAGTTTTGCTATGGCCTGTCTATATATTTATTACAAAACTTAAGGTGCCATGACAATAATACATATTAAAGTTGCCAAGTATATTATATAGATGTAGTACAAAACTTAAAATGGCCATCGAAAAAATATTAGAAAAATTCCATGGAAAAGTTTATAGCTAAGAAAGCAAAAAATAAAAATGCCATGTTAGGTTTGTAGTTGGAGCCGAATAAAAACATCATAAGTAGTTAAATAAAAACAACAATAACATGGCAACAAGCTGTGAACCTAAACACATACCACAAAAACAGTTCCCACAATCTCAACCAAAAAACTGAGATAAGCAGGGATTTCATGTGCATAGAGCAAGATAACATACAAAAACAACAATGCTCATGATGCATAGACGCTACTGCTATTTTTGAAAAAAAAACATCATCAAGACACACTAGTTGTGTAGATTTTTCATAATGCAAACATACTGATTGCCATCATGCTTATACACTACTTGCCATGCTCTAGATAAATTCATAGCTGATGGCCAATTATTCAAAAATCGCTATACGGTTCATGGCAAATTTATAAGAAGCAATTTTCATGATTTTTTCAGGGTGAAGCCAAAAAATGTACATTTACCATTTAGAAGGTAGAAAAATATCCAAAATTGCCGTGATTTTAGGAAAAAATCATAGACTTGCAAAGTGGACATTAATATTGAAGATTTGCATGTTTTGGAAAAATAAATAAAAAGATCTGAATTTGCCATGTGTGGAGAACAAAACTTGTCATGTGTGGAGAGCAAAACTTCTTAGAACTTGCCATGGACCAGGATAAAACATTTGCCATGTTTCATCACCCGATACAGTGAGAGTATTGAACAAAGCATATAATGGGATTTGCCATCCATGTAAAACTAAAACAGTCTTTTACATTTGTATCCCTAAGCCCACCCTCCCACCCCCACCCCCGTGTCGCCCGCGCATGGCGACACGGGGGAAACCCTCGCCGCCGGGAGCCCCCCTTTGACTCCGCCACGCCCGCATCGCCGCTTGCTGGAGCCGGCCGCGGTTGCCGCCACGCCCGGGATGGCGGCAGCGGGCGATTCCGTTCTGCCGCCTCGCCCTGCATCGCGCCGCCCGCCACCCGTCTCCTAGCGCCGCCATCGGAGGGCGGCCGTGCCGGCCGCGTCGCGCCTAAGGATGGCTACGGTGGAGCGCCCCCTCCAAGGCGCAGACTGGAGGCCTTCCCACCCCACGGCCTAGATCGGATCTGGCGTGCCGCGGCCACTCCCCCCGTCCAACTGCTGCACACATCCTGCTGGTCCTGCTCGTCGGCGCGGTTGTGTCCGTACTGATCCTCCCCCAGTCCGCGTCTTGCCCCCCGTGGTGCAGCCCCTCTTCTTGCTGCCGTCCGTCGGGGCGGGCGTGACCCTTGGGGGAGGTGGCGGGAGCTCGTTCCTGCCTAGATCCAGGCCACCTTTGTTCCCGACGATGTCTCCTCTGAGCTGCTGTGACGACCTCTGTGTGTGTGGTGACGGTGGCCCTCTGGCAGCATGTTAGAAGCTCCGTGGTGGATTTTGTCGACACTGCTCCGGTACCGGCCTCCATGGACCTGCGTTCTCCAGTGTTCTTGGTCCGCCGGCGTCCTCTACCGGTGTGGTTTCGGCCCCGATGCACAGGCAGCTGCGCCTCTTCCAGCTTCGGTTCACTGGCGTTCTGGTGGCTCCGCCTCCTTGAGTAAAGAGTGGGTGGAGGGGTATATATAGCGTCCGCACAAAATCTAACCGTTACACACAATTCACCAAACTCGTTGGGACCGAATCATGAAACTTGGTCGGACCGATTCAGTTCAAAATGTGAAGGTTAGGCTTTTCGGTGGGACCGACATGTCAACTCGGTGGGACCGATTTCATTAGGGTTAGGGCATACCATAATCGCGGTGAGACCGATCACATAAACTCGGTGAGACCAATTTCTGTAATAGGCAAACAGAGAGTTGGTCAGGCAAACTCGGTGGGACCAATCACTCATTTCGGTGAGATGGAAACGTTACGAAAAGGTAACAGAGAGTTTGCATTGTGAACTCGGTGGGACATATCGCTCATCTCGGTTAGACTAAAACGTTACGAAGGGAAACAAAGATTTTGCAATCCCATCTCGGTGAGACCGAGATCCCTATCGGTGAGACCGAATTGATTAGGGTTTCTGGCAGTGGCTATGTCAAATGAACTCGGCGGCGCCGATAGATCAAATCGGCGGGGCCGAGTTTGACTTTTGGTTTGGGACATATCTGGATATGAGAAAGTGGTTGAGGCTTTTGGAGCATATCACAGAGCATTTTGAGCAAGCAAGCTATTAAGCAACACCTCATCCCCTTCTAATAGTATTGGCTTTTCCGATGGACTCAATGTGATCTTGGATCACTAAAATGAAAATGTAGAGTCTTGAGCTCTTGCCAATATGTGTCCTTAGCATTTTCAGGGGTCCACGTTCTGTCACAGCCCTAGAGTTTGCTTGTAACTAGTGGCTTTGCATCCATGCATCATGTTTAAATTTCATGAAACTTGAAATGGGGATTGATCCAAGCCCTAGCACCAAATGAATTCAACTAGGTTCCATAAAAATAATTCAATGATCCCAAATGCCCTTTAGAAAAGTTCATGATTTTTGTCAAAGGTGAAAACCTCTGCCAAAAGTCATGCACATATTTCTAGGCCATTCTGGATTACTGAATTAAATCATATAGTATTTGCATTTGGGCATTTAAATGCTATAAAATATTTTAAATGCTCAAATAATCATAAACTAAAATGTTTACTGTAGGGTATATTCCCAATAGTGATCATGAGTAGTTTCATGATTTTTTGAAGTGTCTAACTATTTTTAATAAAGCCCTAAAGATTACAGAAAAATAGAAAACAGAAACAAATAAACGAAGAGAGAGAGACCCACCTGATTTACCTGGCAGCCCACCTGGCCCAGCCCTCCAGTGGCCCAAGCCATCGCCAGCGGTCGTCCTCAACCTCTCGCCGATGGCGAGGCGTGTCGCCTCCCGCGCGCTCGTTCCTGGCCACCTCCTGCTTCCTCCCCGGGCCCTCTAGCGATGCCACGGAGACGCCCCGTGGCCCCTCGCTCCTCTCCCTCACTCTCTGATCTCTCCTTTGCCCTCTAGTCCCTTCCCCAAGCGCGACCGAACGCAGCCGTCGCCGCAGACGAGCTCCCCCACGGCCACAGCCATCTCCGAGCCCCTCCGACGCGCCCCCGAGCTCCGCCGTGACGCCCCCGTCCTCTCCGCCGAGCCACATGACGTTGGACGCCCTGGAGCGCCGTCGTCGACGCCATCTTTGTCCTCTGCACTAACGGCCGTGGTCGATCGATTCGCCGCCGTCTCCGCCTCCCCGAGCCCGCTGATTCCTTCCTCGAGATCGCTGTGAGCTCCGACACTTTTCCCCCTCCTCCCCGCGCTCATTCCCGCACTTTGGCCGCCCTTTTCACCGGAGCCGTGAGCTCCTCGCCGCCGGCGATGATGCAGACGAGACCAGAGCCACCGCAGCTCACTCCCGAGCACGGAAACGTGCTCCACACCTCACCAGGAGCACGTAGAACCCACCAGCTCCCCCTCCCACGCACCACAACGCCAAACCCGCAGGTGCCCAAACTCCGGCCGCCGCGAAAGTGCTCGCCGCCGTTAACCCCGGCCATCCCAGCTGCTGCCGCTACCACCACTAGATGCGCGAGAACGTCAGGAAGCCGTAGGAGCAAACCCCGCCTCAAACCGTGGGCTGTAGCGAGATCCCGACGATCTCTGCCGCGCAAAATGGTCGTCGCCGGTGAAACTCCGGCGACTGATGACATGGCTCATCATTAGCCACTAATGACCCAGCTAAACCACCTCTAGAGCCACCGCCATGTGGGCCCAATGTCTAATTAGGTTAGTCTAATTTTCCTGTTTAGATTACTGTTAATCTTGCGGACCCCACGTGTCAGTTTGACTTTGGCCAAGTCAGCGTTGACTGGTCCCACATGTCAGCGACCTAAACAGCCCTGTGTCACTGACGTGTGGCCCCCACACGTCAGGTTTGACCTGGACCAGGTAAGTTGACTGCTGAGATCATGGTGATGTCATGCTGACGCAGTAAATCATTTTCTGGATTTATTCTTTTACAGGAAAATCCAGAAAATTGCCTAAACTTCTAAAAATCATAGTAATTCAACCGTAGCTCCAAATCAAATAATTTATATATGAAAAGTGATCAGAAAAATCCAATATTTCCATATGTACCATTTTCATGCATGTTTAAACAACTTATACCTGCTTTTCAGGTCAAATCAATTAAATGGCATTTGAATTTCACATATGAAGTTTGAATTTGAACCTAGGGTTCAAACCAACTCCATTTAACATGTTGCTAGTTGCATTAGCTCAAAACACATTCATATTGCCATGTCATAGCATGCATCATATTGTGCATTGCATTGATCGTGTTTCTTCTCTGTTTGCCGGTGTTGTTCCCCCTCGGTAGACGTTGTACCGATGTTGTGATCGTTGACACTAATGAAGACTCAATGCTATCTTCAGAAGTGTCAGGCAAGCAAAACCCCCTTGTTCATTCCGATATAATCCCACTCTCTCGCTCCTACTCTCTTTTACTGCATTAGGACAACAACGATTCATTTGTTACTTGCTGCGGTAGCCGAACCCCTTTATCCTCTGGATGACCTGTCATTCCACAGTAAATAGATGAAACCCACTAGCATGAGTAGGAGTTGTTTGAGACCTGTTGTGCCTACTCATGCAAGCTTGTTTGTCGTGCCTGCTACTGCTTAGAGTTGAGTCAGATCTGATTCATCGGGGATGAATCAGAGGTGTGTGAACATGTCCTACTGTTGAAATAATTACACGCAGAAAAAAAATAAAAAGAAGTACTAAACGGACTCCAAAAATCCCGAAATAAATTTTCCCCGGCTTCTAAAATCAAGCCGGATTTAATGAAAATTTATTTGGGGCCTAAATGCAATTTTGAAAACGCACTGTCGGTGTACTAGAGTAGGGGTACCCTAGTATCCCGAACTCGTGCAGACGGCGCTTGACAACCTACTGGCAAGGCTTGCCAGGTGACCGCCAAGGTCCTCCGTGGTTCCTTTGGAGCCATTCAAGAACAAAGTATTTAAACCAGGGAGACAAGGCCCCGGCAAGAGGGGCTTGCCGGGAAGGCCACTCAAGGCACCTAGAAGACAAGGCCCCCACAAGAGGAGCTTGCCGGGAAGGCTCGGTGAGCGACAAGCTTCCGGATGCGACAAGGCAACAACCGCGGCAAGGCGCTTGCCGCGGCAGACTACCACTCCATTCCTGCGCTCCAGCACATCCACCGACGTGTCGCCATGGGACCTTTCCAGGCACGCGTGGCAAGAGGCTGTGCGGCCAGCGGAGCGCGGTGGCAAGCGGTGGCGTCCCTGACTGTCCCTTTCTGCGCTGTTTAGTCGACTTAGACGGGCATTTAATGCCTTTGTCCCCTGCCGTCAGGGTTAGGTAGGATACACTGTACAAGTAGTTGTACCAACCACGACTCCTTTTACGTTTTTGCCCTTGTCTACGTTGCCACCTGTCGGAGACCCTTGAGCATATAAAAGGAGGCCCATGCGCAGCGTGGGGGTTCGGTTCATTGAAACGAGAGAACACTCAGCCAGTCTGGTAGCTCTCAACGCTCCCTAGCAAGAACACAATACAATCGGACAAGCAGCGGTAGGGTATTATCTCTCCGGAGAGCTCGAAGCTGGGTAACTGCTCGTGTGCTAGCCGCCTCGATCTGCTCTTCGTCGACCTCCGCCCCCGCCGAACCGAAAGGGGCTCGGTCCGCCGGTCCCATAGGTGTTCTGGGTCGATCAGCTTCCCGACATCTTTGGCGCGCCAGGAAGGCGTCGAGGCTGTGTGAACCTGATCCGGCGTTCACACGAGCTACATCTTCATCATCTTCATCGACATGCCACCGAAGAAGAAGGCTTCGGCGGCAGCGGAGCCGTCCATGTCGATCCCATCACCACCGGAGCAAATGGGTGGAGGGGTAGACGCCGGAGGAAGAACGGGCGCTGACGAGGGAGCCCACGACGCTGTCAAGTCCAAGGACAAGGCGGCACAGACCTCGGCGTCCGTACATGCACCGCGCCCATCTCAAGAGGCGCGGGACCGACAGCGTCATGGTATTCACAATACCATACGCTCGTTAGATCAGGATCGAGCTGGTGGATCCCGGGGTCCTCAAGACCAGCGCGCACGCCAACACGCTGGCACGAAGCGAGGCGATCGCTGGGCGGGATCTGCTCCTTCTAACATAGTTAGAGTCCGAGCATATCCGCTCCTCGCACCGTTCGCCATCGCCACCCGCCACTCCAGCGAAGCTTTGGCGAGAGCTCAACTGCTCCTAGATTACCCTCCAACAGCCGACAAGGTCGATGAATGGAGGCCACCATCGAGTCTCATAGGCTTTGCCAACGGCGACACTCATGACAACCGACTACATCGCTGCCGCGGCAAGACGACAAGGCACGAGCCGGTGGCGACGAAACCTATGGGGGTGCAACCACCATACACTCTCCACCCCGAAGGCCAAGATCGCCAACTCGTCGGATCTACCTCGACAGCGACTCCACCGCGTCATCGGACCCACGAGCTCGTCGCGATCAGCGCCAAGTTCTTCACGAACGCAGAAGAACACGCTTCGAACTCGCATCGGCCAAGAGAAGCGCGGCGTTAATCCGACCAGCGCGCTGGGCCCTCTTTCGTCGACATGCATGCGCCAGGGGAACTAGGCGACTTTCCGTACGCGGTAGGTTGCCTGCGTTCACTCGTGAGCTGCGGCAAGTCCAGTGGCCCAGCAAGAAGAATTTCAAGCCGAGGCGTGCGAGAAATACGGCGGCAAGGCGCATCCGTCGGAGTTCCTCGGCATCTACACCATTGCGGTGCAAGCTGCGGGGCGAGCGACAAGATTCGGCCAACTACTTCCCGGCGGTACTCAAGCCCAATGTCGATCTTGGCTCATGCACTTGCGGACAACTCCATATCCTCTTGGGCAGATCTGTGCCATCGGTTTGTCGGCGCCTTCACGGTGACCACAAGCCCCATGGCCAAGAGAGCGACCTTCATCTTCTAGCCCAGAAGGAAGGAGAACCCCTGCGCAAGTACATTCAGAGATTCAGCCGTGTACAGCACAACATCCCTGATGTCCACCCTGCCGCGGTGATCAGCGTGTTCCATCAGAACATGCGAAACCGCAGGATGTGGGAGGAGATGGCGATGTGCAAGATCAGAGACATCAGTGAGCTATATGCCCTGGACGACAAGTGTGCATGTGCTGAGGAAGGGAGGAGACTCCCCGGAGAGAATACAGAAGCTGCAGGATCTGATAGTGAGGGGTCCACCCCGGCAAAGAAGACTCGGCGACGGAACAACAGAAAGAAGAAAGGCAAAGATGTGCTAGTTATTGAGCAGTTCGGCAACGGAGGTGGCGCCAAGAAAGCCAAAGTTGGTAGCTCCGGCAAGGAGGTTGCCGCGGGTACCAACTGCCGGTGTGTGGCGATCGCCGACAAGAAGAACGGCTCCAACAAGCGATCTTGCAAGATCCACCGCACCAAGGGCCATGACCTCCGAGCTGCAAGAAGGTCGAGCAGCTCGTCGAGCAACAAAAGGCTGAGTCTGAGCGACACGACAAGGAGAAGGCCGGGAAGGTCTTTGGAGGAGCCAGCAAGAAGCGCCCCGGCCGGGAGGACGCCGCTGCAAGGCCAAGCAGCGGCAAGGAGACAGACCTCCCCGCGGCCGCGACAAGGATGAAGATGACGACAACGATGAAGACATGGATGATGATGAGACCGACGAGCAGGAGTTCCAGAAAGCCACAGAGGTCTTATGCGTTGACGGCGGTGCCTCTCTGCATACTTCAAACCGCCAACTCAAACAGTGGATGCGGGAAGTCAATGCAGCAGAGCCGTCCGTCGAGTCACGCAAGCCTCTGAAATGGTCCAGCACGCCTATCATCTTTGATATTGAGGACCACCCTGATCGCATAACTGCGGTCGGGTGTTTGCCGATGTTGGTTTCACCAACTATCCGCAACCTCAAGGTCACCAAGATGCTAGTTGACGGCGGGGCCGGCTTGAATCTGATCTCCTCCGCGGTGCTCCAGAAGCTTCAGATCCCTGACAGCGAGCTCGAAGAGACCGGCACATTCCAAGGAATCAATCCGGGAAGGAGCAAGCCAAAGGGAAAGATCATGTTGCCCGTGACATTTGGCAGCGAGTTGAACTTTAGGACTGAGAGGGTCACTTTTGACGTTGCTGATTTTCCATTGCCTTACAATGGGATACTTGGCCGTCCAGCACTCGCCAAGTTCATGGCAGCCTCTCATTATGCATACAACTTGCTCAAGATGCCAGGCCCGATAAGTGTCATTTCTGTCCCTGGCGACAAGAAGGATGCTCTTATCTGCGCCGACAAGATCTACCGGGAAGCAGCAGCCGCAACAGATCACAAGTCACTTGCCGTTGAAGCTCCCGGGGGGAAGAAGAAGACCAAGTCCGGCAAGAGCTCTGATGCCCACTCCGGCAAGCGCACCTCGTCGGAGTGATGCGCTACCGTCGAGGAAGCACCATCGAGCTCCACCGGCAAGTGCAAGAAGAAGACGATGGCAGCTCCACCAGAGACCAAGAAGGTGTCCGCCAAGGAGGACGGCACTGGTGGTACCTTCACCATCAGTGCCACTCTCGACCCTAAATAGGAAAGCGCTCGTTGCTCTGGGGTAACGTCGGCGTGTTTGCATGGCAACCGTCGACATCCCGGTGTTCCGTGAAAGTAATTGAGCACCATCTTGCCGTCTGTCCTCACGCGCGGCCCGTCAAGAAGAAAGTCGAAGCGAGCAAAGTGGGCGCCAAGAGTTCATAGCAGAAGAAATCAAGAAGTTGGAAGCAGCAGGCCTTGTGGGAGAGTGCTCCATCCTACGTGGTTGGCCAATCCTGTAGTCGTGCGCAAGGCAAACGGGAAATGGAGACTTTGTATCGACTTTACCGATGTTAATAAAGCTTGTCCCAAAGACCCATTTCCCTTGCCGCGCATCGATCAGATTGTTGACTCCACGGCCGGATGTGATTTGCTTTCATTTCTTGATGCATACTCAGGTACCATCAGATCTTCATGGCGAAGAGGATGAGGAGAAAACGCGTTCATCACCCCATGTGGCACATCTTTGTTTCATACGGATGCCTTTCGGTTTAAAGAATGCTGGTTCAACATTTGCAAGAGTAGTCCATGACGCTTTTGAGCCACAAATGCACAGAAATGTGGAAGCCTACATGGATGACATAGTGGTCAAGAGCAAGGACAAGGCGACTCTGATTCAAGATTTAGATGAAACCTTTGCAAATCTGCGCAAGATCAACCCCGAGAAGTGTGTGTTTGGAGTCCCTTCCGGCAAGCTTCTCGGGTTCTTCGTGTCTCAGCGGGGAATTGAAGCCAATCCCGACAAGATCAAGGCCATTGAGCAGATTGAAGCACCAAAGCACGTCAAGGATGTACGAAGACTTGCCGGTTGCGTAGCTGCTCTCAGCAGGTTTATCTCTAGGTCTGTTGGCGCCCTGCCATTTTCAAAATATTGAAAAAGGCAGGTCAATGAAATGGACTCAGCGGAGGCTGCGCTGCAAGACTTAAAGAGATACTGTCCTCCACTCCAATACTTGTCGCACCTAAGCCACAAGAGAAGTTGCTGCTATATATAGCGGCAACCAATCAAGTGGTTAGTGCTACGTTAGTAGCGGAGAGGGAGGCGGATGATGAGCTAGCAACCACGGCAGAGGCATCCAGCGACGAGCAAGGAACTTCACCGGCAAGCTCTGGTCCCGACAAGGATGGATCTGCGCAGACGTGCGAGAAGATGCAGAAAAGGATGGTGCAGCACCCAGTTTACTTTGTCAGTTCCCTTCTGCAGGGTCTAGGTCAAGGTACTCTGGTGTGCAGAAATTGCTTTTCGGCCTTCTCATGGCCTCGAGAAAGCTGCGCCATTACTTTCAAGCACATGAGATCACGATCGTCACTCGCTTTCCGCTGAAGAGGATCTTGCAAAATCCGAAGCAGCAGGCAGGATTGTCGAGTGGGCCTTTGGGCTATCAAGCTTTGGCCTCAAGTTTGAAAGCACCTCAACTATCCAAAGCGAGCATTGGCGGAGTTCATAGCAGAATGGGCGCCAACACAAGATGAAGAAATTCGAAACGAGCATCCCGTCAAGGAAGCAAGCAAAGAGTGGCTAATGTACTTTGATGGTGCCTTCTCGTTGCAAAGCGCCCGGTCTTGGCGTCTGCTTGTCGCACCCACGGAGAACACCTCAAGTACATAGTCCGGATGCACTTTCCCAAGGAGCAAGCAACAAACAATACTGCAGAGTATGAAGGTTTGCTTGCCGGCCTCGAGATCATGATGGACCTTGGGATCAAGAAGCTCATTGTCAGGGGTGACTCACAGCTTGTCATCCGCCAAGTTAACAAGAATTATCAGAGTCCGTTGATGGAAGCTTATGTTGATGAAGTGAGGAAGCTAGAAGAGCACTTTGACGGCCTACAGATGGAATATATTCCAAGGGCTCAGAACGACATTGCTGATGGCTTGTCAAAGTCGCCCGACTCAAGTTACACAATGGAACCAGGGATCTTTGTGCTCAAGCTGACTCAACCGTCTGTAACACCATCAACTGGACAGAACAAGAAGAGGAAGTTGATTTCTGGTGACTATTTTCCGGCAGAGCTCCCGAAGCCGCCGCCAAGAAGGTCCCCAAGATCAACACCGATACTGCTGAGGAGCAGTCTGCTCCGACAAGCCCAAGGGTTTGTTTCGTTGAAGCGACGCTCCCGACAAGTTTTGCTCGGCAAGCTTGCCGGGAACATCAAGCTCGGTGAGCCGCAGTTCTCGCCGAGAAGCGGATGTTCCGCAGCAGCAGATGTGCCTTTAGTCCTTGTTGTCGAGCCGCAAGCTCCGGCATGGGCACAAGCAGATTGTCCATTTTCTTGAGACGGAGAACTTCCGAAGAGCAAGAAGAAGCGGAAAGAGTAGCCCGGCAGTCAAGTATGTACCAGTTTGTCGACAACACATCGCATGAGAAGAAGACTCAACGGTGTGAAATTGAAGTGTATTCACCGGGAAGATGGGATGAAGCTGTTGGCAGAGATACATGGAGGCATATGTGGTCACCACATTGGCGCAAAACACACTTGGCAAAGCATTCCGGCAAGCTTTCTTTTGGCCGACAGCCCTCCGGGATGCTGCGCACAAGTAACCAAGTGTGAAGCGTGCGGTTCCACTCCAGCAGATATACCAGCCAGCTCAAGCTCTCCAGCGATCCCTTTATCCTGGCCATTTTCGGTGCAGGGGCTCGACATCCTTGGCCCCTTTCCCGAGCTGTTGGGGCTTTTAGTACTTATGCGTGGCAATCGACAAGTTCACAAAGTGGCGGAAGTGGAAGCGAGTGAGGAAGGTGACAGCACGGTCGCGATCAAGTTCTTGGTCGATTGTTTGCCGTTTTGGGATTCCTAACGGGATCATCAACGACAACGGCACGCAATTCATGAGCCGCACCTTCATGCAGTACGTCCAAGATCTTGGCGCCAAGGTCTGCTTTGCTTACATTGCTCATCCGAGAAGTAGCGGTCAAGCGGAGAGGCAAATGCTGAAGTGCTGCGCGGGCTCAAGACCAGGACTTTCGACAGGCTGCATAAGTGCGGAAGAAACTGGATTGAGGAGCTGCCGGTGGTTCTTTGGTCGATCAGGACGACGCCAAATCGAGCCACTGGCCAGACACCTTTCGCTCGAGTCTATGGAGCAGAGGCAGTTCTCCCCACGGAACTCGTATTCGGGTCACCTCGAGTGCTCGCTTATGATGAGCTTGAGCAAGAGCATCTGCGACAAGATGACGCGCTGCTCCTTGAGGAGGACCGTCTTCAGGCTGCTGTACGAGCTGCTCGATACCAGCAATCTTTGCGCCGCTACCATAGCCGCAAAGTTAATGCCAGAAGTGTCGAGGAAGGCGACCTTGTTCTTAGGCGCGTTCAATCCGCCAAGAATTCCAACAAGTTGACGCCGAAGTGGGAAGGCCCTTATCGGGTGAAACGAGTCACTAGGCCTGGCACTGTCCGCCTTGAGACCGAAGATGGCATTCCGGTGAGCAACTCCTGGAACATCGAGCATCTTCGTAAGTTTTACCCGTAGGGCGCGGTTGCCGGAACCAGTTCCAGCAACCACCTTTTGTACAAGTCTTGCCGATGTTGCATTTAATCCTTTGTACAAAGCAGGGCGCAGATCCCGTGCATAAGTAAAGCTCATGTGTTCCGCACAACTTATCAATTTCATGCTTTCATCATTTTATTGCATGTGTTATCTGACACTTTGTGCAGCACCTACACCCGGTAAGCAATAACGAGCCGCAAGGCTCCATAACTTTATTTTCTCTTCTTTCTCTTTCTCAAAGAAAGAAGGTTCCCTCGCCCACAAGTTAGCCGGGGGGAAGGAGAAGATAATGGTGTGGGCCACCAAGCATCGCTCGAGGAAGTTTCGCCTTACCGGGAAGCAAACGACAGAAAAGCTAAGTTGTCAAAATTTGAGCAACCAGCTTTTAAATTTTTAAGTTATCTTCCTCGAACGACCGTACTTTGTATGGAAAACCTGTGCGCGGAGGAACCAACTCATAGCTAGTTGCGCCCTTACTTTGTTTCGAGTCCGCTCAACAACTTAAGTGAGCTGCAACTAGTTGCGACAAGGTTGCTTGTCGGAAGTGGCTTGCCAAGAGAGCTCTTGACGTTCCGCTTTTCGGCGCTTCATGACTAAGGTGCCCGCGCCGGCAAGTTCCCTAAAAAGCGTAGGGCAAAAACATACAAAGGAAGGAATCAAGTAAAGGAAATAACATTGCAATCATTGCCCGAGATAGAGTTATATTACAAGATAGCTTGTCACAGCTCTAATAGATTGTTCTCCTAACATGACCAGCAGCGACAAGGAAAAGATAAAATTGAAGGCCTAATCTACGCGGTCGCCATCAACCCTCTTGATCTTGCCCACCTTGTCCACAATGGGTGCGACAAGGGTCTTGAGTGCCTCCACATCAGCATACGGCGGCAAGGACTTGAGGACGTTGGTGAGGTTGAGGCCTGGATTGCGGAAGGCCACCTTCATCAGCACCTTCTGGAGAGCTCCCGCACAGATCTGGCGCGATTCCTCGGGCAGCTGCTTTGGGATCTCTTCCCGGAGTCGCTGGAGAGCGGTCACCACGCCCTTGAAGAACAAGCTGAGCTTGGCGCTGGGTTGGAGGTGCTCGTCGGAGGAGTACCCGAGATCCTCCATCCCCAACTCCGTCAGCTCCCTGTCGATGGCGGCGGCAACATTCACGAGAGCCTCGGTCCAGTGCTCCACATTCTCCCTGAAGGTGTTCTGGGCAGCAGTAGCACTCGCCAGCAGCGCCTCGTCGACCTTGATCTTCTCCAACAAGGCCACCTCCCGCTCCTGGCACCCTCCGATTATCCGAGTCAAAGTAGTCAGCTTCAACTCAAGATCTGCCTTGGAGTCCTTGACGGCGCTGAGCTCCTTGCTCCTCTCGGCGAGGCGGCCCTGCAGCTCGCCAAGAGTGTAGGCGTCCTTCTCGCGCTCATGCTTGAGTGCAGCAAGCTCCTCGCCGCTCTTCTTCAGACTGGCCTCCAGCTGCGTCACCTTCGTCTCCAGCTCCTTCTTGGCGGCCTCGGCAGCTGCGGTGGCATCCTTTGCTTCCTTGAGAGCCCCGCCAAATGTTTGCTCGCGCTCGGCGAGCTCCTTCTCATGGCTGTCAAGATTGATCTTCCGCTGCACCAGCTCGCCTTCCTGCGCAGACAGCTTCTCGGCAGCAAGCCGTTGTTGCTCTTCAACTTCAGCCTTCTCGAGGATGAAGGCCTTGCGCTCCTCGACGAGTCGCTCCGCTCTCTCGCCAGGGACCGGAGAGCTTCTGATTGATGCCCGGAGCTCCTCCGCGCTTCTCGATGTCTGCTCCGCCTTCGCGACAAGCGCTTCCGGGATTCCAGCTTGGCTTGTCGGGCGCGGTAGGCGACAACGGCTTCCTCGGAGCTGCTCCTCATCGGACTTCGTCGCTGCTGCTGCTTAGCGCGTCGACCAGCGTCGGCCAATGAGGCGAGCAGCTCTTTGTCAAAGTCTCTCCTTCGACCGGCGCCACGGAGCTCGGCGCCCGGGGAGCTTGATGAAAACGCCATCGCCGGCCTTGAGATAGGGCGTCGGGTGGGGCTCTTGAACTGGCAGCTGCAGCGATGGCGGAGGGATCGGCGGTCGGCGTGGCGCTGGCGCTCCTGCGGCCTCGGGGCCGTCGGTCGATCGCGGACCCCTCGCCCGACCTCTGCGGCAGCAGCCTTGGCGACCTCTTCGCCCGGCGGACTCGCCGGCGCCAGCCCCTTCCTCAATAAGCGGCGGCGTCGTCGGTATTGCAGCCAAGACGTCCTCCTCGCCCGGCGACCTCGGTCTCCATCGGCTCTGCGGCGGATGGATCGGCGACCGAAAAAGAAAAAACAGTCAAGCAAATGTTCAAAAGAAAATCAGAAGAAGAAGAACACAAGGGAAGTTATTTAAGCAAGGGGTTACTGTGCGGGATCTGCAGCCGTGGTCTCAACCACGGAGGATCGCTGGCGCTATCCTGCGGAGAACTGCCCTTGCGGAGAAGCCTCCTTGCGGAGAACGCTCCCTTGCGGGGATCCTCCCTTAGCGGTGTAGTCGGCGCAGATGGCACGTCGGGAGCGGCTTCCGGGCACTCTTGGTGAGGCTGCTCTGCTCCTACACAAACCAACAGTCAGATATCAGTCAAGAAAGAGCACCCATGTACGCCCAACAGCAAAAAGTAAACCATATACTTACGCTGGGGGCTGCACTGGGGGCTGCTTTGTGGAAGAGTCGCCGGGTCCGGAAGGAGGTCTCGGACGCGCCTCCTGCTGCTGCAGTGGGTTCGTCCTCGATGACGATCACCGGGGCCTTGGCTCTCTTCGAAGCTCTCTGGGCCAGCGTCCTGAAAAGGAAAGGGTTCAGAATGAAGCAAATCAGATACAAGACAAAGCAACAAAATTGAAGAAATACACCGGGGCCTTGGCTTACTCCTTTTCTTCCTCGTCGGAGCTGAGCGCGGAGAGATCAAATTCTGGCTCGCCTCCGGTGCGACGAGGCGGAGGAGTGGGTTCCCTTGACCGCTTGGCGGAGTAGCAGCGGTGGCACAGGAGGCCCGCTCCGATTCTGCAGCAGCGTGAGGTGCTCCAGCGGCAATAGTGCTTGCTGCGGTGGAAGCGCGTCATGTGGCGGCAGCTGTTAACCCGTCTGCCGCCCGTTTCGTCTCGGCCTTGCGAGAGCGCCTTCTGGGTGGAGCTGGGGGGCTCCGCTTCATGACAAGCTGCTAGATGGTGGGGAGGAGGTGCCCTCGGCGGGCTCGCTCGACTCGGCTTCAGGTTCGGCAAGCTCCTCCTCGCCGGAAAGCTCCCTTCGCTCGACAAGGCTTGCCGCCTCTGCTGCCTCTGCTTCCTCCACGGTGAACCCGAATTCGCCAGTGGCAGCAGCTGCTGCCGCCTCTTCCAGCCTGGTGGCGATGCGCTGCATCTCGTCGTCAGTGGTGTCGCGGGTGAGACCCCTCTGCTCATCGGGGTGGACCGGCACTTCTACCAGGCTGTCAAAGAACTCCCGCACGACGTCATCTGCAGGCTCTTGCCAAGTGGGGACGATTCCATGCGAGTCGCACAATGGCATCATTGCACGAATGCGGTCGAGTGAAGAATTGTTGCTGGGAACTATGCCCCTCGGCAACCTGAACATTTCGGGATGGTCTGGGTCGGGCTTGAACAACTCCAAGAGCATCGCGTCAAGTTCCAAGACTGTGAAATTGAAATTAAGGCGGGCGAAGCCGCATGATATCTGTCGCGTTCGAAACTCCCAAGCAGGTCTCCTCCTCTCCTGCAAAGAGGCGTCTGGCGGCGAAGGAAATCTGCGCCAACAGTGCCTACGGTGAGCCCGGCAAGTCTAAGGCGAAGGATTCGGGTGACTGCAATCTTCAGCCTAGCATCTTCCGGGGCAACGTTACTCCAATCGTTGCAGCGCACTATTGGGGTTTAGCGTATTTGGGCGGTGAAGGGCTGCGGGTTCTCCTCAACAATCAACACCAATCTGCCCTCCACTCCTCCCACTTGCTGCGGAGCTCTCCTTCCAGATAGGCTTCCTTCTTGCCGATCCTTGAGATCCAGCGATTCCTCCGGCAAGTGGCTCTCTCTCTCGACTCGGGGCATGAAGAAGTGGCGGAAGAGGGCTACGTTTGGGTGGACTCCGACAAAGTTTTCGCAAAGATGTGCGAAACTGCCATGGTCGAGACAGCATTGGGGGTGAAGTCAAGGAGGCGGAACCCGTAGGTGTTCATGATATCGCAGAAAAATTCAGAGAAGGCGGGCAGAGCCCCATAGAAAACGATCTTGAAGAAAGGGTACCCAGTTGGGGCTAGTTCCGAAGCAGCGGCTGGGAGTACCTTCGTGCGCGGATGCGCTCGCGTCTCCGTCGACTAGAAGAGGTAGTACTTCTCCCTCAGCTCCATTGCGGCGAGCTGGGGAGGGAAGATGGCCCGCTCCTTTTGCAGCGCCGCGAGCCGCTACGCCTCGGCCGACTTCACGCCCTTCCCCTTGTCGGCTTTCGGAGCCATGGCGGAGGTGGTGGGTGAGACCGATGGCGTTGGTGGTACTGGTGGCGATGAAGTGGGCGCTGCTCTCTTGAGACTTGGGAAGAAGGGGAGCAGCGGAGGTTTTTCGAGATTGGACAGCAAATGGCGAGGTGGGCAAACTGCCCTGTTTCCCTCGCTTATAAAGAGGGAGGCGGACGTTCCGCCTTTCGAATAAAAACCCCCACGATGCCGCATTCGACGCGTGCCATTGTGGGGGCGTGGTGGGTCGGAGTGAGTTACTGGCGTAACCCGGGCAGCGTGCCGTGCCCTGCTTTTGGGCTGGCCCAACAACGCTTCGGCACCGTGTGTGGCCCAGGCCGGGGCTCTGTCGGTGTACTAGAGTAGGGGTACCCTAGTATCACGAACTTCGTGCAGACGGCGATCGCAGCACCAGCGGCAAGGCTTGCCGGTGACCGCCAAGGTCCTCCGTGGTTCCTTTGGAGCCATTCAAGAACAAAGTATTTAAGCCAGGAGACAAGGCCCGGCAAGAGGGGCTTGCCGGAAGGCCACTCAAGGCACCTAGAAGACAAGGCCCGGCAAGAGGAGCTTGCCGGGAAGGCCGATGAGCGACAAGCTTCCGGACGCGACAAGGCAACAACGCGGCAAGGCGCTTGCGGCGAACTACCACTCCGTTCTGCGCTCCAAAGCACATCCACCAGCGATGTCGCCATGGGACCTTTCCGGTAGCGTGGCAAAACTGTCTTGCGGCAGCGGAGCTGTGGCAAGCGGCGGCTTGACAAGATTGCCATCGTGGCAGCGGTGGCGTCCCAGACGGTCCCTTTGCGCTCTTTAGTCGACTTAGGCGGGCATTTAATGCCTTTGTCCCCTGCCGTCGAGGTTAGGTAGGATACCTTTGTACAAGTAGTTGTACCAACCACGACTCCTTTACGTTTTGCCCTTATCTATGTTGCCACCTGTCGGAGAACCCTTGAGCATATAAAAGGAGGCCCATGCGCAACGTAGAGGGGGTTCGGTTCATTCGAAACCATAGAACACTCAGGCTAGGTCTGGTAGCTCTCAACGCTCCCTAGCAAGAACACAATACAATCAGACAAGCAGCAGTAGGAGTATTATCTCTCCGGAGAGCTCCGAAGCTGGGTAAACTGCTCAATGTGCTTCGCCTCGATCTGCTCTTCGTGCGACCTCCGCCCCCCGCCGAACCAAAAGGGGCTCGGTCCGCCGGTCCCATAGGTGTTCGTGGGTCAGATCAGCTTCCCCGACACGCACATTTTCCTAAATCCAAAAAAAAGGCGAAAAACTCCAAAATAAAATCTTATTTGATTTTATTATTAAATCTTCATTATTTCTTTATTTTGGGAAAGTCATTTTATTCCCTCTCTCATATTTTTGTAATAGAAATAATTGAAGATAAAATAATTAAAATCAAATGATCCTATTTCAAAATTTGAGAAAACTCAAATAACGAAAATCCCCAACTCTCTCCGTGGGTCCTTGAGTTGTGTAGAATTTCTAGGATCGAGCAAAAATGCAATGAAAAATATGATATGCAATGATGCTCTATGTATAACATTCCAAATTGAAAATTTGGGATGTTCTGATTAGTCGAGTCTTATTCATCGGGATGAATCGGAGGTGTGTGAACATGTCCCTCTTGTTGAGAGCTAAGTGTGTGAACACGATTTGGTAAAGGTAGCGGTGAGAGGCCATGTAGGAGTACATGGTGGGTTGTCTCATTGCAGCCGTCCTCGAGAACTGAGTTACGTGTTTGTGATCCATGAAACAGTTACTACCACGCATTGGGCCGAAACCAATGGACCCTCTCGACTTATTAACTGCCCTTGCCCTCTGTCCGGGAGTTGCAACTAGTTTACGGTGTTTGTAGGATATGTGTTGGAGGCCGTGCGTGGCGCTGACCCTAGGGGTGGAGCTATGATGCGGTAGATACACCGTGGCACGGTGTCTGGGGCGCTGTTTGGTGTCTCGGGAACCCTCCACACATTGTTTGGGGCTGTGAGCGAAACTCCGGCCGGATCTCCTCGCGGATGGAACCCGAATAGGCGATAAACCTGGACTAGAGACTTGTGTGGTTAGTCGGTCGTGGCCGACTCCTCGCCCGAGCTTCCGCTTGAAGGTTGCCGAGATACACGACGTGTACATGGTGGTAAGTGGTGAGAGCGTGTGTGAAGAAGTACACCCTTGCAGGGTTATAAATGATCTATTCGAATATCCGTGTCCGCAGTAAAGGACTTCTGGGTTGCCTGTACAGTTCATAGATAAGTGAAAGTGGATACTCTAAAATACGCAAGATAAGCGTGAGTGCTATGGATGGCGTTCTCGTAGGTAGACGGGAGCGGATCCATAGTGGTGCATTGATATGGTGAATATGTGGACTCGTGTGCGCCACCTCAAAAGAGTTACTTGTAGTCGTAGTTCAGGATAGCCACCGAGTCAAAGCTGGCTTGCTGCAGTCAAACTCCACCACCCCCTTTGTTGATACCGATGCATATGTTGTTAGTTCTGATGTAAGTCTTGCTGGGTACATTTGTACTCACGTTTGCTTAATTTATGTTTTGCAGAGAGACGTCAGTCTCGCTAGTAGTTCCATGTGGAGTTCGACGTTTAGCTAGATACCTCAGCTACGATCTTGTGCCCTCGGCAGGATCTGGTGGATAGTCAGGCTTCTCAGCCTTTTTCCTTTGTAGATGTCTGTACTCAGACATGTTAAGCTTCCGCATGTGCTTTGATTTGTATGCTCACGAATGTTGGGTCATGAGACCCATGTTTGTAATATCTCGCTCCTCGGGCCTAATGAATAAATATTTGAGTCATAGAGTTATGTTGTGATGCCATGTTGTATTTACACATATCGAGCATATTGTGTGTATGTTTGAAATTCTTGGTATGTGTGGGATCCGACAATCTAGTTGTTTATCCTTGGCAGCCTCTCTTATGGGGAAATGTAGTCTAGTGCTTCCTTGAGCCATAGTAGTCCGCTACAGCCCGTTCACGAGTCCTGCTATCCAAAGACTCTTTGCTCGGGGCGCTTGGTGGCGGCATGTGTTTCACCTCGTTCTGTGTCGACCCTTTGGGAAATGTCACGCAGATGACATCCGAGTCTGCCTAGCTGCTACAGCCGGGTTCCGAAGTCCTGTTAGCCCAGTGCTACAGCCCGGATTCACACGCTGCTGACCGACATGCTCGAAGTTGATTCACGTATGCATGTCCCCATGGGTTAGTGCCGCTTTGGGTTCACGACTAGCCATGTCCGCCCGGGTTCTCTGTCATATGGATGCTAGCGACACTATCATATACGTGAGCCAAAAGGCGCAAACGGTCCCGGGCCATGGTAAGGCGACACCCGTGGGAATACCGTGCGTGAGGCCGCAAAGTGATATGAGGTGTTACCGGCTAGATCGATGTGACTTGGAATCGGGGTCCTGACAGCTTTGGTATCAGAGCCTGACTGCCTGTAGGATTACCAAGCCAAACTGGTCGAAGTTGTGTCTAGAAATGCTTTAGTTATATAAGGGAATTGATTGTGGAAGGGAACGTAAGGCTCTTTTTACTCCTTATACCTCATGGCCTTCTGATCTGAGTCATCCTCTTCTCTTCTACGGGGTTTAAGAACTAGGCTTCTCATCTATCTATTAGGATGACGTGTTACTAATCCATAGACTTATAGAATTGATAGTTTCAAATCTCAGTTCAGTTTTTACTACTTCCGTATGTTCATAGCTGGTCTCAGAACCTTGATATTGTGATGTTGAGTGGTCATGCCACTATTTTGCAGGATGTCTCAAATCATTTTGAGCATTTACAGCCGTTATGATGTCCGAGTCATCCCGGATTTCTAAATAGTTTGATGCATTTGCAAATTCCTTCTCTCTGTTTCTAATGTTCATCTGGGACATATTAATCACACAAATTAGTGTGTTGAGGTACTCCGCTGCCTCGGCATATATATTGGAGCTATTATTATGAACCTAGGTGTTTTAGGGAGTCGCCTAGTAAACTAGCCATGTTTTGTGTTCCCCGTGTGATGATTCTGGCCATCATTCTCGAAAGCATCCCGTGATGTTATTAGTTAGTAGGTATTCTATTCCTGGGTTCTTGAACCCGAGATTCACCCTACTTACCTCCTGTTGATAGTGTTTGCTAGTTCCTTTAGGATATTAGTAACTTTGCGATAGTTCTCGAGGTCCGTGGTATTTCCTTCTTCCAAATACTATGAACTGCTTATGGCAGAAGTTCCTCGCTGAACCGAAGGGTCACAATCAGAGTACTCTTGAGGAGTACTCCATTCTATATTGCAACTCTGCCAGTTCTACTTTTCTGCATAGGTTATACGGAAGAAACCTGTTGAACTTGATTCGACATACTAACCTATGCATCCACAACTCAGAAAATTATATGTTCCTTTGAGTTGTTCTCTTTAGTTGTATTCTGACCCTCGTCTATCAATTGATAGTCAGGAGTAGTCGTGCATTCGTGTTCATCGATGCCTATTATTCTTGTGGTCCGTCAAGCCATTCTATTCTGGAATGGCTAGGAGAAACAAACTCCAGTACCTCATCCATATCTAGAATTTGGTCAAAGCAGTTGTATTCCGCAGATCAAAATGCCAATCCAGCTTTTAATTCTGTTCTACCTCGGAGTATTACCCCCTGTATGTCAGGATTATCATGAGAATTGCACCATTTCTCATGAATTCTTGTCGTAGTGATACTTCTCGCTATCATTATTCATTCCTCTGTCCCGTGTTGTTGTAACCGGAATGCCGACAAGTGAACTGTGATGTGTGAAATCGATACTCCTAGCAACCTCGTTGCTTGGTAGTAAATGGACAATATTCTCATTCTTAGTGTGTTGGTTATTGAATCATCGTCCTAAGATTGATCGTGCTACCTAGTCCTTATTTCTGGTGCACTCTTCGATCAATGAGTTAGGATTGTGTCAATTCCTCACTCTTTTGATCATATCATCTTGCCCTGAAAAGCAAGGTTGTTCTCGAGCTTAGTAACATACTGGTGGTTCGTGATTTTCCGAATATCTTCTCGGAAGTATTACCAGGTTGTCCCCTGACTGTTATGTTGAGCTCGTGATCAAATTGGTTTCTTGTGAACCACCCTTTCTCCAAGAATCTGTGTTGGATAACCCTGAGCTAGTTGGTTGAGCTAAACAATAACTTGGAGAGTTGGAAAATAAAAGCTTGTCCGACTTAGTTCATCACTAAGGGATATCCTTGTGTGTGTGTGTGTGTGTTGAAGAAAGATGATATCTTCATTGATTGATCCTCGTGATCAGTTGTTGGTGCTATTGTCTTATCCAACCCTTGATTTGAGTATGGGCTATCGTCAAATCAAATCAGAACCAATGATGTTCGTAGTGTTGTCTTACTCGTGGTTGATCCCTCGAGCATACACCATTATATCTTTTGGGTCTGACCAATGCTATTAGCGTGTTCACATGATGGTGGAAGTCCAGTGATATGGAAATTCCGATGAGTTGCTGTTGAGCCCATCAGCAGCATTTTGTCTCCCCCATGATTCATGTTGAACATCAACCTAGTGTTGGAAACTTTGTAAGCAATGCCTTCGTGTTCCGTTCATGAAGCCTATGCTTGGATGGAAGAAGTGACTTCCTCCAATTCATGTGCTTTAGGTGTAAGTTGCCGCCATGAATTTGGGAAAGGTTTGTTTTGTTTCCTCTGGAATCATCCCAAGTCAGTCATGCCTGTGCAAAGTATTCTATGGTTTGATAGACTGATCATCTTCATTCCATATGCAATTCCTAGCACCCCAAGCCATTGATTGAATTGTTCAAAGAAAAGAAGTTCATGCGCTAATCCTGAAGGGCCCGGACGGATATGCACAAGACTTAGTTATCTCAATGATGGTTCCCAATCAGAACTCGGTAGTGTTTTATTGCAAGACTACCATGTGATCATGCTTGTCTGGGACAGCGCGTTCACATGTGGGTAGCAGAACCAGCTCATGTTTTAGAGCTTGCTATTGTAGTTCATTTCCCGAGAATCTCGCAATGTCATCTCGTTGATTGTGTTGCAAACTTTCCTTTCAGACATGTTGAGTATGAAGTATCCTATCACCAATCAGAACTGAATCTCAGGCAGATATGATGGTTGGAACATTCCCAACAGTTGCATTTTGTTCCCAGCTTGCACCGCCATTGTGCCAATTTCCCATGGGCTGCCCTTCTCAGCAGTTGCGGTCCAAGATCATCTTCAAAAGTGGACTTACCATGGGTCCCATCCATTTTCGATGATAAGAAAAAGTCATTCATTGCGTTGTCTTCAACAAGGTAGTCCACATCATCCATCCTAGTTCGAGTATGTCATTTCTTCGAGCTCTTTCAAACGATCAATCGTAAATTGCCTTAAGCTGGTATGAAGAGTTCCAATGATCTATGGATCAAAAGTAATTCTTTTTGCCACTTAAGGGAGCAGTTCAACGAGTCATCTTTTCCAAGGTGCCCCGTTACGGGATCATGGCAATTATTTCCTCGCCACCTTGACACCATCCACCATCTTTCTAAGCGTGGAATTGTTGCCCACCAAATCAAACCTCGTCGTTTGTTCTTCCATCCCTCTCGATGTGTGTTTTGTGTCTCAACTCGAGATGTTTCAACATCTCGTTCCATGAGTTGATCTTGTATAGCTCGATCTTCGAGAAGATCAATCCTAGTATAGTTACTTCCTGTCGTCATCGCGTGGATGAAGATCTCAAAAGCGAGGATGTCAATATCAACGTATGCAATGAATCAACAACCTTATGAGGTGCAACCTGGATCGTGAAGATTGTGTTGGTCTTGTGCCCCTTTGTCTTCTTACCTCACATCTTGTATCTCGGGACGAGATTCTTGTTTAGTGGGGGTGAGTTGTCACAGCCCTAGAGTTTGCTTGTAACTAGTGGCTTTGCATCCATGCATCATGTTTAAATTTCATGAAACTTGAAATGGGGATTGATCCAAGCCCTAGCACCAAATGAATTCAACTAGGTTCCATAAAAAAATATTTTCAATGATCCCAAATGCCCTTTAGAAAAGTTCATGATTTTTGTCAAAGGTGAAAACCTCGCCAAAAGTCATGCACATATTCTAGGCCATTACGGATTCTTGAATTAAATCATATAGTATTTGCATTTGGGCGTTTAAATGCTATAAAATATTTTAAATGCTCAAATAATCATAAACTAAAATGTTTACTGTAGGATATATTCCCAACAGTGATCATGAGTAGTTTCATGATTTTTGGAAGTGTTTAACTATTTTTAATAAAGCCCTAAAGATTATAGAAAAATAGAAAACAGAAACAAATAAACGAAGAGAGAGAGAGAGACCCACCTGATTTACCTGGCAGCCCACCAGGCCCAGCCCCTCCAGCTGGCCCAGCCCACTGGCCAAAGCGGTCGTCCTCAACCTCTGCCAAGTGGCGGGCGTGTCGCCAGCCAGCCTTCGCCCCAGCCACCTCCTGCTTCCTCCCCGGGCCCTCTGGCGACGCCACGAAGACGCCCCGTGGCCCCTCGCTCCTCTCCCTCACTCTCTACTCTCTCCTTCGCCCTCTAGTCCCTTCCCCGAGCGCGAACAAACGCAGCCGTCGCCGCCGACGAGCTCCCCCACGGCCACAGCCATCTCCGAGCCCTTCCGAAGCTCCCCCGAGCTCCGCCGGGACGCCCCCGTCCTCTCCGCCAAGCCACATGACGCTGGACGCCCTGGAGCTCCGTCGTCGACGCCATCTTCGTCCTCTGCACTGACGGCCGTCGTCGACCGATTCGCCGCCATCTCCGCCTCCACGAGCCCACTGAGTCCTTCCTCGAGATCGCTGTGAGCTCTGACACTTTTCCCCCTCCTCCCCGCGCTCATTCCCGCACTCTGGCCGCCCTTTTCACCAGAGTCGTGAGCTCCTCGCCGCCAGCGATGATGCAGACGAGACCAGAGCCACCGCAGCTCACTCCCGAGCACGGAAACATGCTCCACACGTCACCAGGAGCACGTAGAACCCACCAGCTCACCCTCCTGCGCACCACAACGCCAAACCTGCAGGTGCCCGAACTCCGGCCGCCGCGAAAGTGCTCGCCGCCGCCAACCCCGGCGATCCCAGCTACTGCCGCTACCACCACTAGATGCGCGAGAACGCCAGGAAGCCGTAGGAGCAAACCCCGCCTCAAACTGTGGGCTGTAGCAAGATCCCGACGATCTCCGCCGCGCGAAATGGTCGTCACCAGCGAAACTCCGACGACTGATGACATGGCTCATCATTAGCCACTAATGACCCAGCTAAACCACCTCTAGATCCACCGCCATGTGGGCCCTAGTGTCTAATTAGGTTAGTCTAATTTTCCTGTTTAGATTAGTGTTAATCTTGCGGACCCCACGTGTCAGTTTGACTTTGGCCAAGTCAGCGTTGACTGGTCCCACATGTCAGCGACCTAAACAGCCCTGTGTCACTGACGTGTGGCCCCCACACGTCAGGTTTGACCTGGACCGGGTCAGTTGATTGCTGACATCATAGTGATGTCATGTTGACGCAGTAAATCATTTTCTGGATTTATTCTTTTACAGGAAAATCCAGAAAATTGCCTAAACTTCTAAAAATCATAGCATTTGAATTTCACATATGAAGTTTGAATTTGAACCTAGGGTTCAAACCAACTCCATTTAACATGTTGCTAGTTGCATTAGCTCAAAACAAATTCATATTGCCATGTCATAGCATGCATCATATTGTGCATTGCATTGATCCTGTTTCTTCTCTGTTTGCCGGTGTTGTTCCCCCTCGGTAGATGTTGTACCGACGTTGTGATCGTTGACACTGATGAAGACTCAATGCTATCTTGAAGTGCTGCAAGCAAAACCCCTTGTTCATTCGATATAATCCCGTCTCTCGCTCCTGCTCTCTTTTACTGCATTAGGACAACAAAGATTCATCTGTTACTTGCTGCGGTAGCTGAATCCCTTTATCCTCTGCATGACCTGTCATTCCACAGTAAATAGATGAAACCCACTAGCATGAGTAAGAGTTGTTTGAGCCCTATTGTGCCTACTCATTCATGCTTGTTTGTCGTGCCTGCTACTACTTAGAGTAGAGTCAGGTCTGATTCATCGGGGATGAATCAAAGGTGTGTGAACATGTCCTACTGTTGAGAGCTAAGTGTGTGAACACGATTTGGTAAAGGTAGCGGTGAGAGGCCATGTAGGAGTACATGGTGGGTTGTCTCATTGCAGCCGTCCTCAGGAACTGAGTTCTGTGTTTGTGATCCATGAAACAGTTACTACCACGCATTGGGCCCGAAACCAATGGACCCTCTCAACTTATTAACTGCCCTTGCCCTCTGTCCAGGAGTTGCAACTAGTTTCTAGTGTTTGTAGGATATGTGTTAGAGGCTATGCGTAGAGCTGACCCTAGGGGTGGGCTATGATGCGGTAGATACACCGTGGCACGGTGTACCGGGTGCCCGTTTGGTGTCTCGGGAACCCTGCACACATCGTTTGGGGCTGTGAGCGAAACTCCGGCCGGACCTCCTCGCGGATGGAACCCAAATAGGCGATAAACCTGGACTAGAGACTTGTGTGGTTAGTCAGGTCGTGGTCGACTCCCTCGCCATGCTTCCGCTTGAAGGTTGCCGAGATACACGACGTGTACATGGTGGTAAGTGGCGAGAGCGCGTGTGAAGAAGTACACCCATGCAGGGTTATAAATGATCTATTCGAATAGCCGTGTCCGCGGTAAAGGACTTCTGGGTTGCCTGTACAGTTCATAGACAAGTGAAAGTGGATACTCTAAAATACGCAAGATAAGCGTGAGTGCTATGGATGGCGTTCTCATAGGTAGACGGGAGCGGATCCATAGTGGTTTATTGATATGGTGAATTTGTGGACTCGTGTGCGCCACCTCAAAAGAGTTACTTGCAGTCGTAGTTCAGGATAGACACCGAGTCAAAGCTGGCTTGCTGCAGTCAAACTCCACCACCCCCTTTGTTGATACCGATGCATATGTAGTTAGTTCTGATGTAAGTCTTGCTGGGTACATTTGTACTCACGTTTGCTTAATTTATGTTTTGCGAGAGACGCGTCGGTCTCGCTAGTAGTTCGTGTGGACTTGACGTTTAGCTTGATACCTCAGCTACGATCTTGTGCCCTCGGCAGGATCTGGTGGATAGTCAGGCTTCTCAGCCTTTTTCCTTTGTAGATGTCTGTACTCAGACATGTTAAGCTTCCGCATGTGCTTTGATTTGTATGCTCTGAATGTTGGGTCATGAGACCCATGTTTGTAATATCTCGCTCCTCGGAGCCTAATGAATAAATATTTGAGTCATAGAGTTATGTTGTGATGCCATGTTGTATTTACACATATCGAGCATATTGTGTGTATGTTTGAAATGCTTGGTATGTGTGGGATCCGACAATCTAGTTGTTTATCCTTGGCAGCCTCTCTTATGGGGAAATGTAGTCTAGTGCTTCCTTGGGCCATAGTAGTCCGCTACAGCCCGGTTCACCAGAGTCCTGCTAGCCCAGCACTCTTGCTCGAGCGCTTGGTGGTCGGCATGTGTTTCACCTCGTTCGTGTCGTCCCTTCGGGAAATGTCACACGGTGACATCCGGAGTCCTGCCTAGCCTGCTACAGCCCGGGTTCCCGGAGTCCTGTTAGCCCTGTACTACAGCCCGGATTCACACGCTGCTGACCGACATGCTCGAAGTTGATTCATGTATGCATGTCCCCATGGGTTAGTGCCTCTTTGGGTTCACGACTAGCCATGTCGGCCCGGGTTCTCTGTCATATGGATGCTAGCGACACTATCATATACGTGAGCCAAAAGGCGCAAACGGTCCCGGGCCATGGTAAGGCGACACTCGTGGGAATACCGTGCGTGAGGCCGCAAAGTGATATGAGGTGTTACCGGCTAGATCGATGTGACTTGGAATCGGGGTCCTGACACGTTCCTAGTCCATGCCATGCCAATAATTGAACTTTCTGATATGATCATCTTGAAAGAGCATTAGTTCAATGAGCTATATGTTGTTAGGAATTACCAAAACCACCAAGGGATAGTTTCACTTTCACTTTGCAACTTTAGGCCAGTGCCTGTGGATGATTGACCGTCTGTCCTTCGTCCTCTTCAAGAACACTTCAATATTGAACCTTGGGTGTTGTATGTAAACCTTCCTCGCCTCCTGACCATAGAGGTGGTTTGAGAGGTAATCATCAGTGAACTGCTTTGGAAAGGCCTGAAAACAAGGATGTGCATAAATGTCTTCTCTATATTGGAAATGGGGCAAAGGAATAAAAAGAGGCAAGGTATAATTGTTAGTACCATCTTGTGGTGAACTGATGTCTTATTCATTATGCAGACAAAGATCTTGTTGTTTTTTGTTGCTAATTTCTTTACTCTAACAATCTTTCTGAGTTTCTTGACTTGATTGATATTCATGGACAACTCATTTCCCCATATGCAAAAAGGGTCGAACAGTGGGTCAAAACCTTTGACAGCAGGACCTACATGTGCAAGACCTTGTTAAAAACCTAAATATTAGAATGGTTCCTGCACACAATAATGTGCTATTAGACAATGGACCATGCACATGCTAACCTCGATTGTAAAGATCGGTGCTTCCCATTGTTTCCCTGCAACACATATAAGGTAGTTCGTCATCAGGGTATGTAAGGGTTCGCATGCTATCAGTAAAATATGTTGATGAAAAATAAGCACATTGCAGTTTCATCAGATTAATTCAAGCCACATGGAAAACACATTTATCCAAACCAAGCATGATTAAGAACTAGGAAATATACCACTTGTATATGTTTCTCATGCATTAAGTGCATCCAAATTTGATTTATTCCTCGCATGCACAACAATACAAAATTCTACCCATGACAATTGGACATCACATTGCAGAATTGAACCGAGCAGTTAATTAAACACCACAACAAATGAACCAAACATTGACTAAGCACCACATTGCACAATATAACATACTCCTAATAGAATATCAGACAGTTAACCAAACCAAGCATTCTTAACAACTTGGAAATGTAGCAATTCTATTTGTTTCTCATGTATTTATTACAGCCAAATTCAATTTATTCCTCACAGGGTATAGAATAACAGAATGCACCCTCAACAATTGAACATCGCATTGCAGAATTGAACCAAACGGTTAACTAAACACCACAACAAATGAATCAAACGCTAACTGAGCACCACATTGCACAATATAACATACTCCTAATAGAAGGTCAGACAGTTAACCAAACCAAGCATGCTTAACAACTTGGAAATATAGCAATTGTATTTGTTTCTTATGTATTTAGTACAGCCAAATTCGATTTACTTCTCACATGGTATACAATAACAGAATGCACCCACAACTATTGAACATCGTATTGCAGAATTGAACCGAACAGTTAACTAAACACCACAACACAAATTAACCAAACGTTAACTGAGCACCACATTACACAATGTATAACCAAACCAAGCATGCTTGAGAACTTGGAAATATAGCAATTGTATTCGTTTCTCATGTATTTTGTAAAGATAAATTTGATTTATTTATCACATGGAAGACAATACAAAATTGCAGCCTGAAGAATTGAACATCACATTTCCAGAATTGAACCAAACATTTAACCGAAGATGACAACTAATTAACCAAACAGTTAAGAAGTGAGCACCACACTGCATGACATATAGAACATATACACTAGAGCAACAGATTGCATGGTAAAATTAGATAGCACAATTCACTAGAATTTTTTAAGGAAAGGCAGGAGCAGCACACTCAATGGGTAAACCGAGCATGCTTAACTGGCGTAGCTAGAAAATGGCAAGGTGCTCCTCCAAGATGTGGGGGTCGGCACGAATGGCATCCATCACGACCTCATCCGCGCGTGCGGCCGCGATTTGCTTCTCCGCTGCCAAATGCTCCTTAAGCTCCTGGCTATTCTGCGTTCACCAAGGCTTAGGGCGGCGCTTATTTGGTGGAGGGGTCGGTGATTTGGGTGGAAGGTGTCACGCCGGCGGTCGGGGCATGTGGGATTTGGAAGGAGAAGGAGGATGGGGGTCTGGTGTGGATTACCTATGTGGATAGACGAGGCCAAGCAGCGTGAAGGAGGGTCACCAGCGAGGAGGTGACGCTGCAAGCAAGGAGTGAAGGTTTCAACTTGGAAAGGAAGGCAGAAACAGGGGAAATGTGGCTTTTGGTAAGGGGGAGGGGCGGCGAGGTAGATATTTCCATGAAATCCGAAAATTTGGAATCGCTTCAGCGAAAAAACTGGCGCGCAAAGTGTCGTCGGGCACGGTCCCTTATTCAGAACTATGTACAATATGTGAACATCACAAATGATTCAGATAGCTTAACCAATGTGTGATGAGTTTGAACGTCAAAAATTTTGGTTCGAATTTCTCTGGTTACAGTGTTCATCCACATCATTGCATAATTTGGGTACGCAAAGGAGACTACAACACACGCACACTTCTTGATCGAGCAAGTTCGGCAATAAAATAGAGCTAGCTGGCCTAAACATTACTCTAACAAATTAAAGACCGATGCTCTTAATTAAACAAAACAAAGAGTACTACTACGGCTGGTGCTCGTCGATCTCCGCCGCCTCCTCCATGTCCAGCTCGCGCCAGACGGTCTCCTGGGGAAGGGGCTCCATGGCATCCATCGCACCATACTCGACAAGAATCTCGCCATCCGCGTCCGCCATCTCTTTGGAAAAGGCCGCCACGAGCTGGGCGTGGGTGGTTGCGATCTGGGCTTGGACGGGCTCCTTCATCGCAAGGTATGCGGCGAAGGAACGGACGGCTGCTCGAACACTCTCGGCGATTGCCAACTCTTCGGCAGTCGGTTGTCGACCGTTGTCAGAGAAGCTTCGTTCGATTTGTTTGGTGACCGCCACGTGCTAGGCGTGGACGGCCTAGACATGGTCATGGGTGGCCTCCATCAGGGCTAAGGCCGCCGCTGCGGAACGGACAACTGTTGTGCCAATCTCACCAGTTGCTATCCCCGAGGCAGATGTTGCTGCCGCCACCTGAGAAGCAACAGCAGCCGTTTTGGCTGCCTTGGCCGCCCGGTCGCAGATTGCAGCCGCGCTCATGCACCTTGTTAGCACGTGCACGGCTGCTGCGACCGCGCTCTTGCCGGAGTGGGCCGCCGAAGTTGCCCTCACGACAAGGGTCCACGTCCCCCATCTTTCACCGCCGATGATTGAACAGTGAAATAATATTTGGGGAGCGAGCTAATGTGCTTAACACACCGGCTATGGACTATAGCCGACGCACCTTCCCGTGAAAGCCATAGGCATACTATACACTGACGGTGCTCCAGGATGTTTTTATTGCATCTCACACGGTTGGTGAAAATAAACTGTGTGGGATCTACTTAATTTTTCATCTTGATTTGAATTACATAATGGGGTCACATCGGCAATGGACAGTGTTTGAATTTCTAGACCTTTTACCTGCAGTGAACATGCAACTATATGTGTGTCATAAAAGAATTGAATTATTCAGGGTTCGTTTGGACATTTTATACATCAAATTGGTTTTCTAGCCATTTCAGGTGCACAATTCAAAATTAAACTGCATGCACATGCTCCGGAGCACCAACATGGGTTGTAAAATCATATATGTGTCCATGGGTTTATGCTTATGTCCCATGCAAGAAATGGGGATGAATTCCGAACACCGCGGCACCGTGGCTCTCCGGCAAACGTCGACGTACTTGCTTTTGTAATTCTAGTAAATCCAAAAGTCATCCGAAATTCATGAAACTTGGCATGCTATCATGCAGCGGCATCAACATGCCGTGGTAAATTTTTTGTCCCATTTGGGGCAGGTTTGGTATAAGCTTCTCACAACAAGTGTGATGGTTTCGGTATGGAACGTTTCACCTTTCTGGACGAAACGATATCCGTTGCCTCTTCTCAATTTGAATTTTTTTCCTAGTGTAAACATAGAACAACACGAGTGATGTGTCAATTTTTGGGATTTTTGTGGTTCGCTTGGACATTTTTATACATTAACTGAGTTTTATATGCATTCATGTGCATGATTCAAAATTGAACTATAGGCACATGTTCTAATGCATATAAATAAGTTGAAAATTCAAATGTGTGTCCTTGGTTGCATGCTTAGGTCCGATGCAATAAATGGGAATGAATGTCAAACACCCTGCCACCGTCACTCGGCCGCAAACATTGAGATACCTGGTTTTTAAATTCTAATAAATCCAAAACTCGTCTAAAATTCATGAAACTTGGCATGCTATCATAGAGCGGCATCAACATGCCGTGGTAAATTTTTTGTCCCATTTGGGGCAAGTTTGGGTATATGCTTCTCACAAACCAGAGCTTCTCACAACAAGCATGATGGCTTCGGTAGGGAACGTCCCACCTTTGGGGACGAAACGATATCCATTGCCTCTTATTGCTTTCAAAAAAATTCTCGTGTCAACATAGAACAACAGGAGTGTTGTGTCAATTTTTGGGATTTTTCGGGGTTCGTTTGGACATTTTTATGCATTAATTGAATTTTCAATGCATTTATGTGGATAATTCAAATTTGAACTACATGCACATGCTCCAATGCATATAAATTGGTTGAAAAATCAAATCTTTGTCAATGGGTGCATGCTTAGGTCCTATGCAAGAAATGGGAGTGAATTTCAAACACTAGGGCACCGTTGATTATCGGCAAAACGTTGAGATACTTTGTTTTAAATTCTAGCAAATCCAAAACTTGTTTGAAATTCATGAAACTTGGCATGCTATCATGGAATGGTACCCGACATGCTGTGGTATTTTTCGTGTCCATTTTGAGAGAAGGCGCACTCGAATAATAGCCAACAAAGGCATTTTGAAACAAATAGCTGCCACTCTAACATCGCAAATGTTTGTATAATTCAAATCGTGTGTGTTATGTTAACCATTCACGTGACGCCACGTGTCTTCATTTTAATGGCTATAAGAGGTGTCCTGCGGACAGCTGCTTGACTGAACGGGAGGCGTGTGAGCGCAGTCCAGTGTGCAGGCTGACTGAGAGGCATGCAAGCTGTCTTCCGAAAGCTCATCGGGAAGCGTGCGAGCTGTACGTTGCGCAGGCTCACTGGGAAGCGAGCCCATTGACTTCCATGGCCCCCCGCCTTCCTCTCCATTAATGGCGCTCGAGCCACAGCTTATTACGGGCGGCCTTACTGTTCGCCTCCCATTCCTTTCCCTCCCTCCCGCAGACCTCCACCAACGCCATGGCGCAGAAGGATCATCTGCCCCTCGTCTTCAAGTTTGGTGAAGTCGACTCCGAGCCGAAGGAGATAGAAAATAAGGAGGAATGGGGCCTCATGGACATGGTCCAAAACGAGCTGGCCGCGGCGGTTGCTGCCCCCGCTCCTGTCCCAGCTCCCATCACCGCCCACGCCAGCGACCATCCCCATAGCATTGATGGGCAGGTCGCCAAGCACTATCGCAGATCTGGAAGCCGCGGGCGTTAGCGAGGTCTCCGTGGACCCGCCCGAGCTCGTGTACATGCCAGTGTCTGTGCGTGCCCCTCCACTCACCGCGGTGCCGGTCCCCGTGCGTTTGGCTACACCCGTCACGCTCGTGCCCGTGCGCGCACCCCCCCTCAGCGGCATGGGATGCTGCCGTCGACCGCTACCCCTCAGCGCCGCCAGCTGCCGTCCTCCCGCGCCCCGCTCGTCGATCGTGCGATGACATGATGTTTGGTTTACAAGTGAAGAACATTATGTGCTGCATTGAAGACTTCAACAACAGCGTCCCAGAGGACGATAACGACAACGACGGTGCGGCACGCCGCCTCCGCCGCCGCAGGAAATAGTTTTTTTCTTGGGTTTAATAATGTGTCTCAATCATATGAATATAAATACGTAGTATGGCAGAATGAAAGATATGGTTTGAGCGAACTTCCATTTTTCTCTCTTAACGTACACACTTATCAAATGATTTTATTTTGAAAAAAACGTCAATGGTTTTTAAATATAAAACACTCATCACAGTTTTAGTTAGAACACCTATATGCAAACCAACAGCTTCCCAAGAAGCCAAGGGAAAATGTGCCGAGCAAGATTTGTGTAGATCTTGATCGCAAACGTTTTAGATAGAACACCCTTATGCAAAGTGAGAGCAGGATTTGTGCATCTCTTCAACGCAAACGGTTCTTTTGGATGACCTGTGTGCAACCACTTACAAACAATTTGGTAAGATTTGCATCTGTCATATTGGGTATGTTGCCATTTGTCAAACTGGAAAGATTAACATTTGTTGATCTAGTAACATTGCCATTTGTCAACCTTGTAACACTGTGATTTGTCAAAATATGAAGCTAGAAATCACTAGTAGTATCTAATTTTTGCAACTAAAATTCGGTAATTAAGCATAGATTCCATTCATAGATTAAGTAGTCGTTTTTTATACAAACAGTTCAAATCGACAGCTGAACCAACGAAACTTTTCACCATTTGTTGCCAACCACGTACTGAAATAGCTAGTTCTACTTTATATACTAGCTATTTTTAAGTACGTTGTACAGTTCCACCATATCTATAGTCAGATGAACTGAACAAAATAGCCCCTAAATTCTACTACTACTACGGAGGGGCTTTGTACTACTTCCGGCAGCCTCTCCTCTGCCGAGCAAGCTCAGTAGGAGGCAAAGGAGGAGGAGCCTACCGACGAACTGGACAACTGCAATACGGTGCCTGTCACTGCTGCACCTTCAGCGATGCTCACCTCGAACGCCCTCTGCCGCTCCAAACGACCCCTCTCGAAGCGGCGGTTCTCCTCGTAGATCTCCTAATTCCTCGCCTCTGAGGCGGCGTGTGCCGCGGCTACGTCGGCGGTAAGGCTCTTTACATGCTCGACAAGGCGCTTCTCTTCCTCCCGCAGGAACTCGATGTAGCGCGCAAGGTCGCTGGCGCACGTGCGGGCATCCACCTCCGCCTCCCGCCTTCGGGGAGCGGTGGTGGAGCGAGTGATGACCCCGGCGGTCGACGGTGGGCTGGTGGTCACGACGGCCGATGATGGGGTCGCGGCCATGACCACCACCTCCCGCCTTCGGGCCCCGGTGGCGGAGCGGGTGATGGCCATGGTGGCCGACCGTGGGGTGTGGCGGCCACGACGGCCACCTCCCGCCTTTGGGTCGTGGTGGCGGAGCGGGCGATGGCCCTGGCTTTCGACGGTGGTGTGGCGGCAACGCTGGCCGGCAACAGCTGCTGATAGGCGGCGGCAGCAGAGCGTGTGGTGGGTGTTCCGCGCAGACCCAACAGGGACGCCACGCGTACTACACTACGCCGGGGACTACGGCGCCGCCGCGGTGTAGCCTCCCAGCTGGAGCTATCCTCTGATGACGGCAGAGTGGCTAAATGATGATGATAGACTTGTGCCATTGGCGATTGTGGGAGAAGCAGACGAGATAAGCTACAGGGATGGAGGGGAAAATGCGACGAGGGACTCGCCGGGCGTGAGGGTTCATATAGCAGGCCGGTAAGCATTGGGATTTGGGGGGGTTTCACCGAGTCGGGCGGGAAGCTTGCACGAGAACCTATGAGGTTGCGCGGGAACAACCTCACCAACGATTCGTTGGCGCCACTGTTTTATTAAAAGAACGCCCCACGCTGGCCATGTAAAGCTTGCGTTGTAAGCCGTCTGCGGTAGCGGGGTGACAAGACGTGCGAGAGGAGGAAGAAAGGCCACGTACACATACGGTTAATAAAAACCATTTGCAATTTAATTACCTACTATACCCCCGTCCTGGTTTATAAGTAGGATTTAACTAATAAAATACGAATGCATGTCGCCAAAGATTATATAGTTGGATTCGAATTTGAACATAGTTTCCAATTATATAATTTTTATAACATGCATTAACATTTTGTTGGTTAAATTTGAGGGAAAAGTATGGCACAGAATATAAAGGGACTATAGACCAAGACGGAGGTAGTAGCACACGGCCGCTCTCTATGTAGCGACGCAACTGTCGGCCAACTTGTACGCGACCATTTCCATGCGTGTGGTTATTTGCAGCTGAGGCAGCCACGACGCGCTCTGCTCGCGTCCCGCTTGATACGTCTCCATCGTATCTACTTTTCTAAACACTTTTGCCCTAGTTTTGGACTCTAACTTGCATGATTTGAATGGAACTAACCCAGACTGACGTTGTTTTCAGCAGAATTGCCATAGTGTTATTTTTGTGCAAAAATAAAAGTTCTCGAATGACCTGAAACTTCACGGAGAATATTTTTCGAATATATAAAAAATACTGGCGAAAGAATCAACACCAGGGGGTCCAGACCCTGTCCACAAGGGTGGGGGCGTGCCCACCCCCCTGGGGCGCACCCCCCTGCCTCGTGGGCCCCCTGAAGCTCCACTGACCTCAACTCCAACTCTATATATTAAGTTCGGGGAGAAAAAATCAGAGAGAAGGATTCATCACGTTTTACGATACGGAGCCGCCACCAAGCCCTAATCTCTCTCGGGAGGGCTGATCTGGAGTCCGTTTGGGGCTTCGGAGAGGGGAATCCGTCGCCGTAGTCATCATCAACCTTCCTCCATCACCAATTTCATGGTTCTCACCGTTGTGCGTGAGTAATTCCATCGTAGGCTTGCTGGACGGTGATGGGTTGGATGAGATTTACCATGTAATCGAGTTAGTTTTGTTAGGGTTTGATCCCTAATATCCATTATGTTCTGAGATTGATGTTGCTATGACTTTGATATGCTTAATGCTTGTCACTAGGGCCCAAGTGCCATGATTTCAGATCTGAACCTATTATGTTTTCATGAATATATGTGAGTTCTTGATCCTATCTTGCAAGTCAATAGTCACCTACTATGTGTTATGATCCGGTAACCCCGAAGTGACAATAATCGGGACCACTCCCGATGATGACCGTAGTTTGAGGAGTTCATGTATTCATTAAGTGTTAATGCTTTGTTTTGGTACTCTATTAAAAGGAGGCCTTAATATCCCTTAGTTTCTAATAGGACCCCGCTGAGGGAGTCCTGGATTAGGGGTCCTCGGACAGCCGGACTATATACTTTGGCCGGACTGTTAGACTATGAATATACAAGATTGAAGACTTCATCCCGTGTACGGATGGGACTCTCCTTTGTGTGGAAGGCAAGCTTGGCAATTCGGATATGTAGATCTCCTCCCTTGTAACCGACTCTGTGTAACCCTAGCCCCCTCCAATGTCTATATAAACCAGAGGGTTTAGTCCGTAGGACAAGAACAATCACAATCATAGGCTAGCTTCTAGGGTTTAGCCTCTACGATATCGTGGTAGATCAACTCTTGTAATACTCATATTATCAAGATTAATCAAGCAGGAAGTAGGGTATTACCTCCATCAAGAGGGCCTGAACCTGGGTAAACATTGTGTCCCCTGCCTCCTGTTACCATCCGCCTTAGACGCACAGTTCGGGATCCCCTACCCGAGATCCACCGGTTTTGACACCGACATTGGTGCTTTCATTGAGAGTTCCACTGTGCCGTCACCATAAGGCTTGATGGCTCCTTCGATCATCGGCAACAATGCGATCCAGGGTGAGGTTTTTCCCCCGGACAGATCTTCAGATTCGCGGCGGCCAGACTCAAGGGCCAACTCGCTTGGCCATCTGGAGCAGATCAAGAGCTACACCCCTGGCCGTCAGGTCAAGTTTGGAAACTTAAACTATACTGCCGCCATCCGCGGAGACTTGGTCTTCGACGGATTAGAGCCCATGTCAGGTGCGCCGCATAGTCACGATGAGCATGACTTAGCTCTGCCGTTGAACGGTGTTCGGGAGATCACACCTGTGGCTACTCCGGCCCGTAATCCGGAGCAGATTGCGCCGTCCGTGGACGGGTGGATGGACCCCGCCACGAAGGCCGCACACTCAGCAGCGATAGAGCCGAATACTAACTTCACCTCCTGCGAGACCTGTTGCCGGATCCTTGGATTCATCCCCGGCCACGGGCTTCGAACCGCCTGCGTCCATGCCTATCGAATCTGATTGGGCGCCGATCACGGAGTTTTCCTCCGCGGATATCTTTCAACACTCTCCCCTGGGCGATGTGCTGAATTCATTAAGGTCTCTCTCCCTGACAGGAGGCCCTTGGCTGAACTATGTCTGGCTCGAGTTGGAAGCGGGCGATGAAGAAATTCGTTCCCCACCCACCACCCACTTAATAGCCACTGTCGACGACTTAACCGACATGCTTGATTTTGGCTCCGAAGACATCGACGGTATGGACGACGATGTAGGAGAAGAACAGGAACCACCGCCCACATGGCGCTGGACTGCCACCTCATCATATGATATATACATGGTCGACAACCCCAAAGAAAGCGATGGCAATAAGGCAACAGAGGATAATCCCCTCGAGAAGCAATCTAAGCATTGGCATCAACGACGCCGCCCTAAGTCCCGCCATTGCAAAAGCGGCGATACCGGCACAAGAGACAATAACGTTGCGGATAGTGCCGAAGACGAAGACAATCCCCTCCAGCCAGGCTTTGAGCGGGAGGATGGGCAAGCTAGCCCTAAGGAAAAGGCAGCAGACGGAGAATCAGAGGATGAAAATTACATGCCTCTCTCCGAAGATGAGGTGAGCCTCGGCGACGAAGAATTTACCGTGCCTGAGGATCCCGTCGAGCCGGAGTGCTTCAAGCATGGGCTTATAGCCACAGCAAAAAGCCTGAAGAAAAAGCAACAACAGCTTCAAGCTAAACAAGATCTGCTAGCGGATAGATGGACTGAGGTCCTGACTGCCAAGGAATACGAACTCGAGCGCCCAACCAAAAGTTACCCAAAGCGCAGGTTGCTACCCCAACTCGAGGAGGAAGCATTAAAACCTATGGTTCCAGCGTATGATGCGGCTGACGGGCCACCTCGTGGCCGAGACAAAGTGGCATATCAAGCCGAAGTCCAGCCCGCACCCCGTCGCCAGTTAAACAAAAATACCAAGGCCCGGGGTAACAAGCAGGACCTGCAAGACGTATTGGAAAACAAATATGGACATAAAAGATCAGTCTATGAATCACGGGGGTGCACCCTACGCGTGATGACAACCGTCACGCCAGATATACTAAAAAAATCTGGCCGGGCCAAACACAGCAGACGAGACTCATATGAACTGCGTCGTGACATAGCCCGGCACAGAGGCGCCGCACACCCCCTATTGCTTCACTGATGAAGTAATGGATCATGAATTCCCAGAAGGATTTAAACCCGTGAACATTGAATCATATGATGGCACTATGGACCCCGCGGTATGGGTAGAGGATTTCTTCCTCCACATTCACATGGTCCGCGGGGATGATCTACACGCCATCAAGTATCTCCCGCTAAAACTCAAAGGGCCGGCTCGGCATTGGCTGAATAGCTTGCCAGCAAACTCCATTGGAAGTTGGGAGAACCTGGCAGACGCATTCCTGGACAACTTCCAGGGCACTTTCGTGCGGCCACCGAATGCTGACGATTTAAGTCACATAACACAATAGCCCGGATAGTCAGCCAGGAAATTCTGGACTCGGTTCCTAACTAAAAAGAACCAAATTGTCGACTGTCCGGATGCCGAAGCCCTAGTGGCATGTAAACATAACATCCGTGATGAGTGGCTCGCCCGACATCTCGGCCAAGAGAAGCCAAAATCCATGGCAGCCCTCACGACACTCATGACCCGCTTTTGCGCGGGCGAAGATAGCTGGTTGGCCCGTAGCAACAACACAGCAAGCAACTCTGGCACATCAGAAGCCAGAGATAGCAACGGCAAACCCCGACGCAACAAGCACAAGTGCCACAAAAATGGTGAAAACGCCAAAGATACGGCGGTCAATGCCGGATTTAGGGGCCCTAAGTCTAGTCAGCGGAATAGGCCACTCAAAAATGACAATTCGGGTCCGTCCAGTCTGGACCGCATACTCGACCGCCCATGACAAATTCATGGCACCCCAGGAACACCAGCCAATCATACCAACAGAGAATGATGGGTTTTCAAACAAGCCGGCAGGTCAAGCACCAAAAACAAAGATAAGGGGTCTCAAAGCAACGACGGCGACAAGGAGCCAAGATCATCAAGTACAGGAGGGCAAAAGAAATTTCCCCCGCAAATCCAAACGGTGAATGTGGTAAACGACACCTACAACCCGGACCGGATGCGCACCCTTAGGGATGTCGACTTAACAGAACCGGTCGTCCCACAATATAAACTAGGGCCGATCACCTTCAACCGCACAGATCGTACGGTTAACACCAATCAGGGCAATCCAGCCGCACTAGTCCTCGACCCAATAATTAACGGGTTCCACCTCACACGAGTCCTTATGGACAGAGGTAGCAGTCCAAACCTGCTTTACCAGGACATAGTGCGCAAGATGGGCATCGATCATTCGGTGATCAAGCCACTAAAACCACCTTCAGAGGTATCATACCAGGTGTGGAGGCCAGCTGTACAGGCTCCATCGCCCTTAAGGTAGTCTTTGGATCACTAGACAATTATCGTGCCGAAGAGTTGATCTTCGACATCGTCCCCTTTTGCAGTGATTATCAGGCACTGCTCGGACGAACCGTGTTTGCTCGATTCAACGTGGTACCACATTATGCCTGCCGTGAGCTCAAGATGCCCGGTCCGCGCGGCGTCATCACGGTTAATGGCAAGGCCGAACTTTCCCTTGTACCAAAGAGTATACCGCTGCTTTAACTGCAGAAGCAACGAGTGGCACCTTTCAATCGAACCTCGAGTCGACGGCCAGGCTCCCGGACACCGCCAAAGGACTCCGAACTACTTCGCGGTAGGAAAGCCCGGCTCGTCCAGAGCTCAATTAAACACTCCGGCGAAGGCCAGGACAAGCCACATACCGCGGCTCAACCGCTCCGCGCCACACAAGCATTTCTTACATTTTGTTTGCATGTTCAACTTTGCGCAGACCAGGACTGGCGATATGGAAGCAGCTCGACCGCGCGAGGGAATCCTTAGATATTCCCCGCGATGACCATCCGACTATACTCCGGATCCGCACACAGCTTCTTCCCCCCTGGTCTCAGCAAGTTCCACAGTCATATTTCTTTTTTATCACATTTACATGTACTCATACGCATCGACGTACTATTCAAAATACAACATGTGGATTTATATAACGCTTATCTGCTGTTATTTCTTATTAAAATTCTTTTGTCAAGTGGCATTCGTACACCGCGATATGCCTTAAGTATGCCAGGGGCTTCGTTTCACCCATAATACGGCAATAAAGTCCGAACACCTTCATGGAAGTTCGGCATGCACCCTGAACTTATAGCATTATATGCATCAGCTCCGAATCATGTCTTGGGTCAAATGTTGGGTTTGCCCGGCTCCCATGTTTTGCTACCTTACGTTCCGCTATATCGGCTAAGGAGGCACAGGGAGAACTACAGCGATTGTGTCCCGGTTCTTCCAGACGAGCACCTTAGTAGAGAAAGCTGAAAACTGACTGTCATGATACGGCGAGAGCTGGTCAGCTGTTCAAGAGGTTGTAAAATCTTTAAGGATTTCTCCCGCACAATGCCATAACCAATGCAGCGTGCGATGGATCGGCTTTTCTTCCGATCAGGTGCTTATAAGAGCCCCTCGTGCGGTCTTCCGAACACCAGGGGTTGCCCCTACCTTCCTTTCCTAAAGTTCCTATGGCTAAGTGAGAGTGATAAAGCCCAATAGTCTGTTTGCCTAGTTCATTGTGCTAAACACCTCCTTCGAAGGACCCAAAACTGGGATAAAGAGTGATCAGGTTTATCCGGAACACCCCCGTACTTCCTGCGTGGAGGCAGAAGCCGACAACTGGCCAACTCTCAGGATTAATATATTAAACGGCCGCGCAGGAGGATAAACTTTTACACAACATGCCATAAATAATAGAAATGACCCTGTTCAACATTACAAAGGACAACATGATTGTATTCATGGCAACATAATGTCCTTGGCGCATTGCTCCACCGCAAGGCAGGATCCTTTCAGGACACTTTCATAATATAATTCGGGCTTGCGGTGCTCCTTCCCCTCTGGCGGTCCCTCGGTCATCATCTTTTCAGCATCCATCTTCCCCCAGTGCACCTTTGCGCGGGCGCAGGCCATTCGCGCACCCTCTATGCAAACCGACCGCTTGATGACGTCAAGTCGAGGGCAGGCACTCACAAGCCGCTTCACGATCCCGAAGTAGCTGCTTGGAATCGGCTCGGTGGGCCATAGCCGGATAATCCAATCCTTCATGGCTAGTTCGGCCGCCCTATGCAGTTCGACCAGCTGTTTCAGTTGGTCGGTGAAAGGCACCGGATAATTCGGTACCAGATACTGCGACCAGAAGAGCTTATCCGCAGTGTTCCTTTCTTTGGCTCGATAGAATTGGGTGGCATCCGATATGCTGCGGGGTAGTTCCGTAAACACCCCTGGAGAAATCCGTACTCAAAATTAGAAACATGATTTTCTCCTCAAATACTTGATTTACATGGAAAAGAGCCTTACCCGCTGCGATCTTCCTCGCCTCTTTGATCTCTTGCAGGGCGCCTTGGGTTTCCCCCTGAGCATCGCGCGCGGCCTGATGAGCCCTAGTGAGTTCGGATTCTTTCTCTGTTAAACTCTAATCCAAGGTCTCGCATTTCTTAATGCCATCTTGAAGCTTCTGCTCAGCTTCAATATGTTGTGTTATGCGGTAGGGTGCGTCGACTACAAATTAAAAATTCCTACGCGCAGAACATCCAGGAACATGCTACGGGAGATGTATCACAGTTCGTTACCACTAGACGCGCAGTGCCGTGCAGCAGAAGAAGAGTTGGGGCAGCGCGTCTGCGTGGATCGTCTCCTCCTCGTTCGATCTCCCTCGAGCGGTCGGTCGTCCGATCCCACGTACGAGTTCGCCGGAGCGGCGCAAGTGCACCACCTCTAACGGTATCCACGCGTGCGGGAGGAACGTCGTGCGGCGGACTGCTAGGTCCGATCACACAGTCGGCGGCGAGTGGAGGCGGCTATTCGCAACACATGCAAACCCTAGTCGCAGCGCCGAAGCGATCAACCGCCTGAGTGTGCCGCACCTCCACTTTATATAGGCGTCCGTCGCGGGCTCAACACTTGGGCCTCGCACGGACCCTAAAGCCCAAAGTCTATTCAGTCACGTTCCTAGTCCAGTTCGGATCACATCCGACCAAAGGTCCCTGAACTGACCTCATAGGTTCCTTCACTTATGCGCGCGACCCCTTAGGTTCAAGTCGGCTTGGTCACAGTCCGGATCACCTCCGACCTATACGGTTGGTAGCGGCCTCTAGCAAGGCGTGCCGACCACCAAGCGAGCGATGAAGCTGGTTAGGCGAACCTGCATAACGTGTCACACTTTCGCTCCTTTGCCGCACGATATATGTTGTCGGGCTCAAGGCGAGACTGTCATCCTTGTGCTAACCCGGCCTCTTTCTCGTTCCAGTGATACCGACCACAATCCGGATTATCTCATAATCCTTGTCGCATGGCCATGCTATTCCTGGTCATATCACACGAGGGGCCCAGAGTATATCTCTCCTGATCGGAGGGGCAAATCCCATCTTGCTCGACCATGTCTCGCAGCATGGGACTGGACAAACCCGAAACCTACCTTTGTAACTACCCAGTCACGGAGTAGCGTTTGGTCGGCCCAAAGCAAGTCATCACCATCCAGTACATGCGTCACTCAGGTCTTAGAACATAGAACGTATGTTGTACTAGAGACTCACAGATGACATATCGCTGCGTCTCATAGTTGGGTCTGTCCGACTCGGACCTTATCTCGACTCGGATCCGACTATGTCGAATCCGACCAGACCTTTCCAAGTCCATATTATCCGGTTAGCATCCAATGCTCCATGGCTAGTGAGACCAAGCCATCGACCGTGTCATATGCTAGTCTAGTCGGCTCGCTGCGTCCACACAGCCCTTTTGACTAGGGACCTTTTAGGACAGTCATCATACAATGCATAGTCCCACAAACAAGTCACATACTTGCTGATACACATCATTGATAATGTCCAAGGACTATCTTTATTCATAAACACATAGGAAATATCATCATACATGATTGCCTCTAGGGCATATCTCCAACAGTTTCCCACTTGCACTAGAGTCAATCAAATAGACATCGAATGCCCATAGCTCTAACGTGCCCCTCATGCTTGGGTTGAGGAAGCGGCTTAGTCAATGGATCTGCAACATTTGCATCCGTGTGAATCTTGCATAACTCTACATCACCATTCTTACGATCTTTCGATCGTGATATTTCCGGTCTATGTGTCCGACCTTGTGGTGATTCCTCGGCTCCTTGGCTTGTGCGATGGCACCGAATTATCACAATAAAGGTCCAACGGTTTCACCAAGGCTGGGAAAATACCAAGATCATCCAGAAAATGCCGGATCCAAACACCTTCCTTTGCAGCTTCACAAGCCGCAATGTATTCGCTTCGTGGTAGAATCGCCACCGTATCCTGCTTGGAACTCATCCAAAGGCAATGCTCCTCCGCTCGGGACGCGTACGAATCCGATCCGTGATCGACATCATCTCTGTCGGTTTGGAAACTAGCATCGACGTAACCTCACGACGAGCTCTTCCTCACCTCCATAAACTAGGAACATCTCTTTAGTCCTTTTGGTACTTCAAAATTGTCTTTACCACTGCCCGGTGACTCTCACCGGGTTGGCCTGGTATCTACTTGTTAGGCTTATTGCAAAAGCAACATCAGGCCTTGTACATATCATGGCATACATGATGGATCCGATTGCTGAGGCATACGGAATCCTACTCATCCTGCTTCGCTCGTCAGATGTCGAAGGACTCTGAGTCTCGCTTAGCCTTATACCATGTGAGAGCGGCAAGAACCCTTTCTTCGCCTCACTCATGTTGAACCGCTTCAACACTTTATCTATGTACGTGCTCTCGCTTGAGCCGAGCAGCCTCCTCGATCTATCTCTATAGATCTTAATTCCTAAAATATAGACTGCCTCACCAAGGTCCTTCATCGAAAACTTGCCATTCAATGATTCCTTGACCGAGTTCAGCATCGAAACATTATTTCCGATCAGTAGTATGTCATCCACATACAAGATCAAAAACACTATCGAGCTCCCACTTAACTTCTTGTATAAACAAGAGTCCTCTTCGCTTTTGATGAAACCGAGATCAATGACGACTTCATCAAAACGAATGTTCCAACTCCGAGATGCTTGCTTCAACCCATAAATGGATCTCTTGAGCTTGCATACCTTACTAGTGCTAGTCGGATCGACAAAACCCTCGGGCTGTATCATATACACGTCCTCGGTTAAATTTCCGTGAAGGAAAGCCGTCTTGACATCCATCTGCCATATCTCGTAATCGAAATATGCAGCTATAGCTACCGGCGAGTAAGTCTCGTCGTAGTCAATTCCTTGAACTTGTCCATAACCTTTAGCGACAAGCCGAGCTTTGTAGATCTGAACATTTCCATCCACATCGGTTTTCTTCTTAAAGACCCATTTGCAACCAATGGCAGTTACGCCAGGTGGCGGATCAACCAAGTCCCGGACTTGATTCTCATCCATGGACTTTAACTCGGATCTCATGGCCTCCAGCCATGCCTCGGAATCTGGGCTCACCATCGCTTCTGCATACGTGGCCGGCTCATCGCTTTCTAGCAACAATACATCACGCACTCTGCGCAATCTCTCCGACCTTCGTGGTTCCGGTGCCGCTTCCACTACAGGTTCCCTGACTGACTCCGGTATGATCTCATCACCAGCCGAGCCGTCCCCGAGTGGTCCTCGAATTTCTTCGAGTCGAACCGTCCTCCCACTGGCCTCCCGACTGAGAAACTCTTTCTCAAGGAAAACCCCATTCCGAGCAACAAACACTTCGTTCTCTTCCCGGTTGTAGAAGCTATATCCCAAGGTTTCCCTCGGATATCCCACGAATATGCATTTATCCTACTTGGGTGTAAGCTTGTCTGACATAAGTCGCTTGACAAATGCTTCACAACCCAAAATCTTTAGAAAAGACAAACCGACTCTTCGGTCCACATCTCATGCGGTGTCTTGTCTACGGATTCTGATGGTACCCTATTAAGTGTGAAAGCTGCAGTTTCTAGAGTGTATCCCCAAAATGACAAGGGTAAATCCGATTTGCTCATCATAGACCGGACCATGTCCAACAAGGTCCTATTCCTCCGTTCTGACACACCGTTTCTCTGTGGCGTACCCGGAGGTGTGAGCTGAGGTACTATACCTCGACTTTTCAGATGATCATCGAACTCCTGGCTCATGTACTCACCTCCACGATCAGATCGCAGAAGCTTTATAGTCTTGCCGAGCTGATTCTCAACCTCGTTCTAAAACTCTTTGAATTTTTCAAAAGTCTCCGACTTGTGCCTCATCAAATAGATATATCCATATCTACTCAAGTCGTCGGTAAAAGTCACGGCATCGATAGCCACCTCTGGCAGTTGTGCTCATTGGACCACACACATCACGTGTATAAGCTCCAACAGCTCGGATGCCCTCTCGCAACTCTTTGCGAAAGGAGACTTAGTCATCTTGCCGAGCAAGCATGATTCACATGTCTCGAACGATCCAAGTCGGACGGGTTAGGAGCCCATCATCATGGAGCTTCTTCATGCTTCAGACTAATGTGTCCAAGCCGGCAATGCCAGAAGTATGTCGGATTTATCTCATTAGGCTTATGCCTCTTGAAATGTACGTTATAGACTGGTTCCTGTTCTAGATTCAATATAAATAGCCCATCAACAATGGGTGCATAGCCGTGGAACATACCATTCAAAAATATCGAACAACCATTGTCCTTTAAATTGAATTCATAACCCGACTCATCAAACATGAGGCAGAAATAATGTTCGACTAAGTGCAGGAATGTAATAACAATTATTCAATTCCATAATGAATCGGAAGGAGCTGGAGCTGCATCGTGCCGACCTCCAACGCAGCAACTCTTGCTTTGTTGTCGACCACGATGTCAATCTCCCTTGTGCCACACGCCTAGTTCTTACTAGCCCCTGCATCGAGTTGCAAATATGAACAACCGATCCGGTATCAAATACCCAAGAGCTACTAGGTATGTCAGCAAGGTAAATGTCTATATCATATGCAACAAGTGTACCTTTGCTCAAGAAGCATTTCCGCCTTCTTGCCATGCTCGCAAGCCACTTGCTACAGTTCCTCTTCCAAAGGACCGGTCTCCTTGCAGTGATAGCAAACGGTCTTAGAGTCCGGTCCAGACTTCGGCGCAGCGGCAGAGGTTACCATCTCCGTGCCCTTTGCCTTAGCCTTTTTCTTGGACCAACTCTTCTTGAACTTAGCCGATTTCTGCACCATCAACACTTGATGCGTGCCTTTCTTAATATCCTGCTCTGCCATCTTGAGCATCCCATGCAATTCAGTGAGCTTCTTATCCATGCCATGCATATGATAGTTCGAGATGGACGTCCCATAGCTGGGCGGAAGAGAACCCAGAACAGCATCAGTAGCCAGCTCATCCAAGAGCGGGAAGCCCAAACGATCCAAAGCTTGCACATATCCGATCATCTTGATCACATGTGGGCTCAGTGGATCACCTTCCTTCAGCCTGCAATCCATCAAGGATCGCCAGACGTTGAACCTTTCGGTCCTAGCCTGTGTCTGAAACATGCTCTTGAGACTCTCGATCATATCGTAAGCCTCAACGTTTTCGAAATGCTGTTGCAACTCGGGCTCCATACAAGCCAAACATCGACACGCTGATCTCCGTTGATTCATCAACGATTTTTAGTAGGCATTCTTAGCTGTGGCACTAGCATTATCAGCAGGTTCCTCCGAAGTGGATCCTCTAGAACATGTTCCTTTTATCGTGCTTGAGAACAATTCTCAGATTTCTATACCGGTGGTAAAGTTTGTTCCATTCAGTTTATCCTTTTCCGAATTGATTTCAATGCAAAGTTGGGTTGAGCAGGTGGTGCCATTGATCTACAACGAAAACATGCAATCACTAAGCAATGTGTTTATGTAGAGTAATTCTAGCCTAAACGAAATACTCCCATCAAGTCAGCATCCCTCCGCAAACTCTCGGTGATTCAGATCCGACTAGCGATGCGACTAGTGAGCTTTAGCATCACTGCTAGCCAACATACCTATCCGTAAGCAACATCTTGCTAATCGTATCTCTATCGACTTCGCCGGTCGGGAAGGTATCTCATACCCGGCTCCCAACCTTCTTTGCCACAAGGCCCAAAACCGCTTTTGATAGCCTTGTCAAGTTAACTGATAAATGCATGTCCGTGTCCGACACGAACCCTTCAGTTCAAGGACACCCAGCAGCACCCCAATTTTATGAGCCCACTACTAGACGTACTTGACGTGCGAAGGTGCAACATCGGGGATGGCAATTCACTTGATATTCATGAGGGATCTTTCTACCATTCTAACATGCATAGAAACAAAGAAGCATAACAATCACAAATAACACATATTGTGAAATAGTATGGCTCCTTCATGGACGTTCTTCTAGGTCGGCTCCGACTCCGATGACCATCTACGAACTCCACCTTGTTTGTCACGCCGGGACGCCAAGCCGCCAACCTGATCTCTATTATCCAACTATTACAACTAGTAATGAATTTTACATAGAGTCACAAGTCGACACGCAGGTCGTTATACAATATAATGACAGCACTTTGGCTCTGCCACGACAAACATGACACGCAGCCACGATAAATTACACACATGCATCACATACACATGAGCCATACTATCCACATCAAACCCGCAAAACAAAGTTATGCATAGAATCGCATTCTACCGGTTTGTGTGTCGGGTACGAAATACACGGCGCTACGCACACGGCGGTCATCTGAACTCCGATCGCGCCGAATTCTCTGATCTGACCGATCTTATCGATCATCGCGAATCCGATTCGGATTTACGTTTCACTATTAACCCCGATGGCGGATGACCGACCGGTAGGGGTAGATCGTGTCACAACCTCATCGATCCCGATTTACAGAAAACATAGCCTCAACGATCCCCATGTGCAGTTGATCACATCAACCGTGCACATAGCCGATCTCTTCAAGGACAACAGATCTCATCTGTCGCCTCCACATATCTAATATGCATACGATCTGAATCCAAATCCTATAACAGAGGCTCTGATACCACTGTTGTGTTATGCGGTAGGGTGCGTCGACTGCAAATTAAAAATTCCTACGCGCAGAACATCCAGGAACATGCTACGGGAGATGGATCACAGTTCGTTACCACTAGACGCGATGCGTGCAATGAAGAAGAGTTGGGGCAGCGGCGTCTGCGTGGATCATCTCCTCCTCGCTCGATCTCCTCGGCGGCCGGTCGTCCGATCCCACGTCACGAGTTCGCGGAGCGGCGCAAGTGCACCACCTCTAACGGTATCCGCTGCAAGGGAGGAACGTCGGCGGCGGATTGCTAGGTCGATCACACGATCGGCGGCGAGTGGAGGCGGCTATTCGCAACACATGCAAACCCTAGTCGCAGAGCCAAGCGATCAACCGCTGAGTGTGCCGCACCTCCACTTTATATAGGCGTCCGTCGCGGGCTCAACACTTGGGCCTCGTGACGGACCCTAAAGCCCAAAGTCTATTCGGTCACGTTCCTAGTCCATTCGGATCACATCCGACCGGTGTCCTCTGAAATGACCTCATAGGTTCCTTCCCTTGCGCGCGACCCCTTAGGTTCAAGTCGGCTTGGTCACGATTCGGATCACCTCCGACCTGCACGGTTGGTAGCGGCCTCTAGCAAGGCGTGCCGACCACCAAGCGCACGATGAAGCTGGTTAGGCGAACACTGCATAACGTGTCACACTTCATTCCCTTTGCCGCGACGATATATGTTGTCGGGCTCAAGGCGAGACTGTCATCCTTGTGCTAACCCGACCTCTTTCTCGTTCGGTGATATCGACCACAATCCGGATTATCTCATAATCCTTGTCGCATGGCCATGCTATTCTGGTCATATCACACGAGGGCCCAGAGTATATCTCTCCGATCGGAGGGGCAATCCCATCTTGCTCGACCATGTCTCGCAGCATGGGACTGGACAAACCAAACCTACCTTTGTAACTACCCGATCACGGAGTAGCGTTTGGTCGGCCCAAAGCAAGTCTGTCACCATCCAGTACATGCGCCACTCAGGTCTTAGGACATAGAACGATGTTGTACTAGAGACTCACAGATGACATATCGCTGCGTCTCATAGTTGGGTCTGTCCGACTCAGACCTTATCTCGACTCGGATCCGACTATGTCGAATCCGACCAGACCTTTCCAAGTCCATATTATCCGGTTAGCATCCAATGCTCCATGGCTAGTGAGACCAAGCCATCGACCGTGTCATATGCCAGTCTAGTCGGCTGCGCGTCCACACAGCCCTTTTGACTAGGGACCTTTTAAGACAGTCATCATACAATGCATAGTCCCACAAACAAGTCACATACTTGCTGATACACATCATTGATAATGTCCAAGGACTATCTTTATTCATAAACACATAGGAAATATCATCATACATGATTGCCTCTCGGGCATATCTCCAACACAATAACCCTGGTCTCGTGCTTCTCACGAAGAGCCTGCTCTACGGCTGCATTTTCCTCGGCCTCGGCCACAGCCTTCTTAAGAGCCTCGACTTCGGTCATCGTCCCTAGCAAAAATCATGGAACATATTTTATCATACTGGAAATTCGTTCGCACTGAACGCGAACAAGGCCTGCGCATACCCTTTTTATCTTCCAACTGCCTTTTCAACTGGCCAATTCTTCTTTGGCCCGCTCTAGACTTTGATTCAGTATGGAGACCTCCGCAGTATGAGAGGTAGCAGCCGCCGCAGACGCCTGCTTATAAAAGAGAGATAGATGTCATCAAATAAGTCTTCCTGTGAACATCATTTTGATCCTCTGTCCGGTTCTTTCTTTCACCGAACAGCGTATCAGGGGATACTATCCATACTATGACAATCTTCGAAACCTCATAAAACATAACTTAAAGCCTCTTATAAGGCTGATACAGGCTTCATTCAGTCCACTCTCAGAAGACTGAATCTCCCTAATCACCGCACCCATCAGGGCACGGTGTTCATCGATGATGGAGGCGCTCTTCAGCGCCGCCAACAAAACATTCGGCACCTCTGGTTGGACAGAGATTGCCGGTGGAACAGGCACGGCCCCTCCAGCCGAGGGAGGCCGCCTGCTTGATTCTGGAGCCGTATTGGTCTCCGGAATTGCGTCCGGCTGGGAACCAAATTCAAGATGGCTCCCGCCGTCGACTCCCATGGGAATCTTCCCTCCCATGTCTCCGGCCCATGAAGTTTGACCTCCAGGTGCCGCTTTCACGATCTATTCCCCCCTCCTTGGCCGGGGTCCTTCTGGGATGAAGCCTCGGTGTTATTCACATATTTGGGGGAAGGGGCCTTCGAGGGTGTCCCGCTCTCCATAGCATCCGAACTCAGTAAATCCTCTGATGAGGATCGTTCGGTGCGGGACCTCGCCGGACTACAAAAAAATATGGCTCTGGTTAAAATATTATGCCATGATGAGTCTGGATGCATAAACGTGTTCGGATCTTATATTCACGAGTTCACCAGGGGCTGGGCCCTGGGATCCCATGCCGGGCTGCTGTTGGCGGCGGTAGTGGACTCTTCAGGAATAGGAGCTTTTCCCCTTTTAGGCGATTCGGCCTCCAAATGTATGGAGGCTACCCTCTTCTTTCTTCCCACGATGGGGATTCGTCTTCCTCCTCCTCCTCGTCCTCTTCGGAGGCAGAACGGATGTTGGAGCCTTCGGATATTGTGTCCGAAGTGCCGCGGCGACGAAGGCCGCCCCGGGTCTTTTTGGCCTCCTTCTCGGCCTTCTTCTTCGGCGCCTTGTACGGCGCCGGGACCAGCATCTTCGTCAGAAGTGGGTCGGCCGGTTCTTCAGGCAATGGGGCCGGATAGTGGATTCATCCCGCCTTCTTCATCCAGCCCTAGGGGAGTTGAGGAAAACACATTAAGCATTTCCTTTGGGTTATGCGGATAAAACATATAATAACTTACCGAGCTTGCAGGGTGGGACAGTTGGTATCCGCGGTCCTCGACCGAGTCCAGCCATGATTTGCCGGACTTGAAAAGCACCTTCCAAATGTCTTTGTGCGAGGAGCCAAAGAGCTCCTGCAGGGTCTGGTGCTTGGCCGGATCGAATTCCCATAGATTGCAAATCCGGTGTTGACAAGGCAGGATCCGGCGAACTAACATCACCTGGACTACATTAACAAGTTCAATGTTCTTGTCTTCCATATCTTTAACGCACGTCTGGAGCACCGACAGTTCGTTAGACGAAGACCAGTTCAGGCCCTTCTTGGGCCAGGACGTAAGCCGCAGAGGGGCTCCGGATCGGAACTCTGGAGCAGCGGCCCATTCCGTGTCGCGCGGTTCAGTGATGTAAAACCACTGCTGTTGCCACTCTTTGAAGGAATCATTAAAAGTACATGTGGCCATGTGACATTGGGCATCTTGCTCACCATAGCGCCCCCCCGCACTCAGCGTGCTCGCCGCTCACCACCTTGGGCTTCACATTAAAGATCTTCATCCATAAGCCAAAGTGTGGCGAGATGCGGAGAAAGGCCTCGCACACGACGATGAATGTCGAGATGTTGAGGAAGGAATTGGGGGATATAACATGAAAATCGATCCTATAATACTACATGATGCCGCGAACGAACGGGTGGAGGGGAAACCCTAGCCCGTGGACAAAATGAGGGAGGAATACAACCCTCTTGTGGGGTTCCGGAGTAGGAATGATCTGTCCCGCCGTCGGGAGACGGTGGCCGATTTTCTTGGCCAGATAACCGGCCTCCCGAAGCTTTTTGATATCCTTCTCCTGAACGGTAGAGGCCATCCACTTGCCTCCTGCTCTGGATACAGACATTTTCGGAGGGCCTTTGTGGGCGGAGAAGACGAACGCTTGGGCGCTGGAGCTCGAGCGAAGGGGAATGGATCAGGAAGAAGAAAGCGTGGGTGTAAAAGGGAGTCCTTATCCCCTTATAAAGGCAGCAGGGATTCTACGCCTCCCCACTTGCCTGGTAAACTCGCTTATTCCCCAAGCGTCGTGATTGATGGTGCGGTTGGGTTACCCACACCCGTATTGATGAGAATCCCGTGATAAGGGGACACGATCTCTGCTTCACCAGACGTGCCAAGAAAACCGCCTTGCAATATGTGCAGTAGCTGGTTGAGAAAAACGGTTTGAATAATGACCGGGCCATGGCGTGATGTCACGTTATGAAAAGTTGTCAGCAGATTAGATTTGTGGAAATATTATACTCTCTACGGTGGTATGTGGAATTTGTTTTGCAGAGCTGGACACGATGCTTGTGTTCGGAATCTTCTATGGAGTATTCGGAGAAGGAACCCGCCTTGCAATGCCGAGGACAATCTGCGCGCCGGACTCATCATCATTGAAGCCTGGTTCAGGGGCTACTGAGGGAGTCCTGGATTAGGGGGTCCTCGGACAGCCGGACTATATACTTTGGCTGGACTGTTGGACTATGAAGATACAAGATTGAAGACTTCATCTCGTGTCCGGATGGGACTCTCCTTTGCGTGGAAGGCAAGCTTGGCAATTCGGATATGTAGATCTCCTCCCTTGTAACCGACTCTATGTAACCCAAGCCCCCTCCGGTGTCTATATAAACCGGAGGGTTTAGTCCGTAGGACAAGAAAAATCACAATCATAGGCTAGCTTCTAGGGTTTAGCCTCTATGATCTCGTGGTAGATCAACTCTTGTAATACTCATATCATCAAGATCAATTAAGCAGGAAGTAGGGTATTACCTCCATCGAGAGGGCCCGAACCAGGGTAAACATTGTGTCCCCCGCCTCCTATTACCATCCGCTTTAGACGCACAGTTCGGGACCCCCTACCCGAGATCCACCGGTTTTGACACCGACACCTGCTGCCACGGGAGGGTAGGACAAAAGATGTCATGCAAGTTCTTTTCCATAAGCACGTATGACTATATTCGGAATACATGCCTATATTACATTGATGAACTGGAGCTAGTTCTGTGTCACCCTATGTTATAACTGTTGCATGAGGAATCGCATCCGACATAATTATCTATCACTGATCTAACGCCTACGAGCTTTTCACATATTAATCTTTGCTTAGTTACTTTACCGTTGCCACTATTACAATTACTACAAAACTGCTACTGTTACTTTTGCCACGTTACCGTTACTTCCATACTACTTTGCTACTAAATACTTTCCTGCAGATATTAAGTTTTCCAGGTGTGGTTGAATTGACAACTCAACTGCTAATACTTGAGAATATTCTTTGGCTCCCCTTGTGTCGAATCAATAAATTTGGGTTGAATACTCTACCCTCGAAAATTGTTGCGATCCCCTATACTTGTGGGATATCAAGACTATTTTCTGGCGCCGTTGCCGGGGAGCATAGCTCTATTCTTTGAGTCACTTGGGATTTATATCTGCTGATCACTATGAGGAACTTGAAAGATGAAAGAACTAAGATTTTTCCCTCAACTACGAGGGAAGGTAAGGAACTGCCATCTAGTTCTGCACTTGATTCTCCTTCTGTTTTGAGTAAACTTGCGACACCTAAACCTGCTTCTGCTATTAATTTTGATATGTCGCATGTTATTGATGATGCCACTTCTGCTATGCATGATACTTATGATGAAACTACTTCTATGCTTGATACCACTGTGCCACTAGGCAAATTTCTGGATGAACAACTTGCTAGGGCTAGGGAGAATGAAATTATTGAAACTGATAATATTGACGAAAGTGATGATGAAGATTCTCCCCCTAGATATGAATTGCCTGTTGTGCCTGAGGGTTATGTTATGGATGAAGAAACTGCTAGAGACTTTTTTGCTTGCAATAATAGATATGATCTTAAGAAACTGTTAGTTCAGCTGAAAGAAAAATCTTTGAATGCTAGAATGAAATATGACTCTGCTTTTGCTACTTCACCTATCTGTATTTCTGATAAGGATTATGATTTCTCTGTCGACCCTGAGATAATTACTTTGGTTGAATCTGATCCTTTCTATGGCTATGAATCTGAAACTGTTGTGGCACATCTTATAGAATTAAATGATATAGCCACCCTATTCACTCATGATGAGAAAACTCGCTACTAATATATCCTTAAATTATTTCCGTTCTCATTAAAGGGTGATGCTAAAACATGGTTTAATTCTCTTGATCCTGGTTGTGTGTGTAGTCCCCAGGATATGATTTATTACTTCTCTGCTAAATATTTCCCCGCTCATAAGAAACAAGCTACCTTAAGGGAAATATATAATTTTGTGCAAATTGAAGAAGAGAGTCTCCCATAAGCTTGGGGGAGGCTTCTCCGATTACTTAATGCTTTGCCTGATCATCCTCTCAAGAAAAATGAAATACTTGATATATTTTATAATGGACTAACTGATGCTTCCAGAGACCACCTGGATAGCTGTGCTCATTGTGTTTTCAGGGAAAGAACTGTTGATCAAGCTGAATTGCTATTCAATAATATGTTGAGTAATGAAAATGATTGGACACCTCCTGAACCAACTCCTAAACCAACTCCGAAGAAAAGGGGTATTCTATTTCTCAATCCTGAAGATATGCAAGAGGCAAAGAAATCTATGAAAGAAAAAGGTATTAAAGCTGAAGATGTTAAGAATTTACCACCTATTGAAGAAATACATGGTCTTGATAACCCGACACAGGTAGTAAAGGTAAATTATCTCTATAGATTTCATGAAGGTGATATCCCTCGTTATAAGTCTCCTAGCCAATGCTTAGATGAGTTTGATAATTTTATTGTTAAACAAGAAAACTTCAATGCCTATGTTGGTAGACAATTGAAACGTAATGCTTATATGATTGAACACTTGAGTGATTATATGTGTAGAGTTAAAGATGAACTTAAACTCATTAGTAAACATGCTTCTATGGTTACCACTCAAGTAGAACAAGTGCTTAAAGCTCAAAATGATTTGCTCAATGGATTAAATAATAAGAAAAATGATAATGCTGTTAGAGTTATGACTAGAGGGGGTAAAATGACTCAGGAACCTTTGTATCCTAAGGGCCACCCTAAGAGAAATGAGAAAGATTCTCAGAGAACTAATGTTGATATGCCTAGTCCTTCTAAGAGGAAGAAAAAGAAAAATGATGGTACTTTGCTGAAATGATGATGAAAAATGAGGGCAGCGTCAAGGAATCACATCCTAGGGATGTGGCAGGATTTATTGATATGATTGTTGTAGGGGTAACAAGAAAAGTGTCAGAAGCAAGAACTACTAGCATACATTTCCCTGTTCTACGTTACTATGCAATATTTGCTAGTAGATGTTTAATTGGTCATGGAACGATGGGGGCTTCAAAGGTTCTCGACCTCGCCATTTTGTGCCATGCTTTATTCCGTGACAGAACTTTCAGTTTAGGTGCTATGGTTGCTAAACGGTTGAGTCTAAACTGTACAAAGGGCCCCATTTTTGGAGGTATCTTTGCTTCGCGTCTTGCTAAATAATTTGAGATACCAATTAGACACTATGAGAAAGAAGAAAAGTTGCTGCCCCCCATTTTCTTAGACTATAAAAGTATGGTAGCACATTATATTTTTTGTGATGATAAGGAGAATAGACTCATTTATAACCTGGTATTCAGTGAAAAGACTTGTCAGATTATTACCCTGCCTGCACCTTCTTTGTTTAACATTTATTCAAGCACGTACATCATCCTGCCCGATGACATTTATGCATATTGGGAGCGAACACGATCCCCAGAGCCTGAGCCAGAGCCATCTCCTGACCCATATCAGGAGTCTATTTATCAATGGGATCCGGAGGAGCTCACTAACCAGTGGCAACCCAAGGATCCTCCTCAGTACACTGGAGAAAGTAGCTTTGATCCGTGGGCATAGACCAACTTAGGCTAAAAGCCTAAGCTTGGGGAAGTACATATTTCTCACCGACATTACATTCATGTTCACACACTCATTCTAGTTGTCGGTGCTCATACTTTTTCATTGTACTACCCATGATAGTTTATTTTCTTTTTCTCGCTTTCTTCTTGTGTGTTTGAAAACCCTTAAGAAAAGCCAAAAAAATTAGTTGTAGCTTTTAGCTAGTTTACTTTCCATGCCTGTAGTATTAATAATTAAAAGAAAACCCAAAAAGATCTATCGTTCTTCTTTTGCTTGTTGGGAGCTTTCCCGTGTAAATAGTTTTATTTCTTTTCTTTTCTTTTCTTTGGAGGTCGAGAGCAGAATACCATAATGTAAATGTTGAAGTGGCTCTTATATGCATTATTGTTTATTTAACAAAGAGCCCATATTACCTTGTATTCTCCCATGTATTAAATGCTTGCATATTCCAGCTTAGTCCAATGCACGTGCACTATTATTATTATCCACACCGTTCGGTCGTGCAAGTGAAAGGCAATAATGACGATATATGATGGACTGATTGAGATGAGAAAAGCTGGTATGAACTCGACCTCTCTTGTTTTTGTAAATATGATTAGTTCATCGTTCCTGATTCAGCCTATTATGAATGAAACATGTTTTCAATGACAATTAGAGATTATAGTTGCTCATGCCATGCTTAATTAGCTAGGAGTTTATAATGGTTTACCTTGCCTACCAACATGCTATTAAAATAGTTGTGATGTGGTATGATAGGGTGGTATCCTCCTTTGAACGATTCAAGTGGCTTGACTTGGCACATGTTCACGCATGTAGTTGAAACAAAATCAACATAGCCTCCATGATATTTATATACATGGTGGATTATATCCTACTCATGCTTGCACTCAATGTTTATTAATTTTAATGCATGTTCATGATTGTTGTCGCTCTCTAGTTGGTCGCTTCCCAGTCTCTTTCTATCCTTCACTTGTACTAAGTAGGAATACTGCTTGTGCATCCACTTCCATAAACCCCAAAGTTATTCCATATGAGTCCACCATACCTTCTTATATGCGGTATCTACCTGCCATTCCAAGTAAATTTGTATGTGCCAAACTCTAAACCTTCAAATAAAATTATGTTTTGTATGCTCGAATAGCTCATGTATCAACTAGGGTTGTCTGTATCTTCCATGCTAGGCGGGTTATTCTGAATAGGAGTGGACTCGGCTCCTCACTCATGAAAAAATGGCTGGTCACCGGGATGCCCAGTCCCATGCTTAAATCAAAATAATTGCAAACAAAACTCCCCGAGGACTGTTGTTAGTTGGAGGCACCCGTTGTTTCGAGCAAGCCATGGATTGATGCTTGTTGGTGGTGGGGGAGTATAAACTTTACCATTCTGCTTGGGAACCGCCTATAATGTGTGTAGCATGGAAGATATCGAGATCTCTCTGTTGTTATGTTGACAATGAAAGTATGCCACTCAAAATATTATTTATCTCTATTTCAAAATGGAGCTCTGGCACCTCTACAAATCCCTGCTTCCCTCTACGAAGGTCCTATATATTTACTTTTATGTTGAGTCATCATCCTCTTATTAAAAAGCAACATTTGGAGAGCACCGCTGTCATTTGCATGCATTACTATTAGTTTACATTGAGTATGACTGTGACTGGATCTCTTTTACCATGAATTACAATGTCTAGTCAGTCCTTGATCTTCAGAGGTGCTCTGCAATTATGTTTTGCGGACTCAGAAAGGGCTAGCGAGATACCATCTTGTTATATCATATTATGATTGTCTTGAGAAAGTGTTGTCATCCGAAATTTATTATTATGGCTCGCTAGTTGATTATGCCATTGATATGAGTAAACATGAGACCTAAATGTTATTGTGAATATGGTTAGTTCATAATCTTTGCTGAAAACTTGAATGCTGGCTTTACATATTTACAACAACAAGAGCAAACAGAGTTTGTAAAAGTTTTTCTTTATCACTTTCAGTTTGTCAACTGAATTGCTTGAGGACAAGCAAAGGTTTAAGCTTGGGGGAGCTGATACGTCTCCATCGTATCTACTTCTCCAAACATTTTTGCTCTTGTTTTGGACTCTAACTTGCATGATTTGAATGGAACTAACCCAGATTGACGCCGTTTTCAACAGAATTGCCATGGTGTTATTTTTGTGCAGAAATAAAAGTTCTCTGAATGACCTGAAACTTCACGGAGAATATTTTTGGAATATATAAAAAATACTGGCAAAAGAATGAACACAGGGGGCCCACACCCTGTCCACGAGGGTGGGGGGCATGCCCCCTACCTCGTGTGCCCCCTGAAGCTCCACCAACCTCAACTCCAACTCTATATATTCACGTACGGGGAAAAAAATGAGAGAGACGGATTCATCGTGTTTTACGATATGGAGCCGCCACCAAGCCCTAATCTCTCTCGGGAGGGCTGATCTGGAGTCAGTTTGGGGCTCCGGAGAGGGGAATCCGTCGCCGTCGTCATCATCAACCTTCCTCCATCACCAATTTCATGATGCTCACCGCCGTGCGTGAGTAATTCCATCGTAGGCTTGCTGTACGGTGATGGGTTGGATGAGATTTACCATGTAAACGAGTTAGTTTTGTTAGGGTTTGATCCCTAGTATCCATTATGTTCTGAGATTAATGTTGCTATGACTTTGCTCTGCTTAATGCTTGTCACTAGGGCCCGAGTGCCATGATTTCAGATCTGAACCTATTATGTTTTCATGAATATATGTGAGTTCTTGATCCTATCTTGCAAGTCAATAGTCACCTACTATGTGTTATGATCCGTAACCCCGAACTGACAATAATCGGGACCACTCCCGGTGATGACCGTAGTTTGAGGAGTTCATGTAATCACTAAGTGTTAATGCTTTTGTCCGGTACTCTATTAAAAGGAGGCCTTAATATCCCTTAGTTTCCAATAGGACCCCGCTGCCACGGGAGGGTAGGACAAAAGATATCATGCAAGTTTTTTTCCATAAGCACGTATGACTATATTCGGAATACATGCCTACATTAAATTGATGAACTGGAGCTAGTTTTGTGTCACCCTATGTTATAACTGTTGCATGAGGAATCGCATCCGACATAATTATCCATCACTGATCCAATGCCTACGAGCTTTTCACATATTGATCTTTGCTTAGTTACTTTACCGTTGCCACTATTACATTACTACAAAACTGCTACTGTTACATTTGCCACCGTTACCGTTACTTCCATACTGCTTTGCGACTAAATACTTTGCTGCAGATATTAAGTTTTCCAGGTGTGGTTGAATTGACAACTCAACTGCTAATACTTGAGAATATTCATTGGCTCCCCTTGTGTGAATCAATAAATTTGGGTTGAATATTCTATCCTCGAAAACTGTTGTGATCCCCTATACTTGTGGGTTTTCACTGCCGCGCGCGCTCTGCTCTTGCATCCCTCCGGGTGCTCTACCATCGTCCCTCCACGCGCGCTTCCAGTGTTTGGGGCCGGCGCACGATCACGCACGTTCGTGAGCATGCAGTTGCACCGGGCGCGGCGCGACAATGCAGTTACCCGCTGCAAAAACTACCATGTGGACGCGCAGAGAATCCAGGCCGCCCGGCCCCCATTTATTCATGCGGCCATTTACCTTCATCTCTCGCGTCACACGACACAATAAGCACACCCACGACGTCACATACAGAGAGGACATCCAGCGGTTCCAATGGCAATCCCCGTGGCTCCAATGGCGCTCCCAGAGGCCGACGACGACAACAGCGGGCAGTTCACCATGCATCGCGTAGTGGACACCCACGTGAGTGGAAGGCCCTCTCGATGGTGTACATGAATGATCCGGTCTCGGTGGAGAGCTCTAGTTCCTTGCCGAGGACAAGTACCAAGTGGTCGGCTTCGACCTTGAGTACACTATCGGTCGTGCCGGGCATGATCAGAAGGTTGCCGTCGCCCAGTTGTGCATGCGACATGACGTCCTCGTCTACTAGTACCACCTGGCCACAAGGCCTTGCGAGCGTTTCTCTAGGTTTATCAACAGCTCCGACTACAGTTTCGCTACGGTGGACACCACCAACGATCTAAAACCACTCAAGGTTTCGGGCTTGAAATGCCCGAATCTTGTCAACATCCAGCACCACTACAAGGTCTGGGGCAGCAATAAAAACAAACTGAACTCCTTCGTTGACCTCGCCTCGGCCATCATCGACCCCTACTACATGAAGATGAAGAATGAGATCAAGAAGGACAAGAACGCCTAGCACAGTGTGTGGCATGAGAGACTGGATGAGCAACATGTCAAGTACGCGGCCAAGGACGCGTACACAAGCTACGAGATGTACAGGCGGATCGTTGACATGAGGAAGTGTCTTCTTCCTGCCCCAGACGAGGGATCGAGCCACGGAGCAGTGGCGGGAGCGTCACAAGAAGTAGATGACTAGACAATCATTTCTCCCACTTTAGAATGCATGCAATTGTTTATTGAGGTGTGTGCGAATGATCTCTATAGCCCACTTTTATCAAAAAAATTATAAGATTGATCAATCTCCAAAGTAGTGGGATCATTATTTTATAAAGTTGACACTCTTAAAACCCACTTTAAATATTATAGCAAACATATTCATCATGAGGCTTAAATAATTTTTCAAGATCATAAGAAGCATTATCACCCCAATCATGATCATTGCAATAAATAGCGGACATAGCGAACAGGCATCCCCAAGCTTGGGGTTTTGCATATTATTAGCACAATTGACATTAATAGAATCTATAATACCATCATTGCAATCATGTTTTTGATTCAAGGAACAATCAAGTATGGGTGCAAAAGCAATAATCTCATGTTTAACATAAGGAACTATAGCAAATTCATCTCCATAAACATTAATATTGGCATCATGGCCATAATAATAGCAAGCAGCATGTTCATCAAGGGATGTTTCAATCAAATGAATTGAATCATAATTATCTATAGATTCACGCATATCATTATTTTCTTCCAAAGAAACGGTCATTCTCTCAATAAATTCATTAACATAGGCATTATGAGCATAGTTCTGATAGCAATATTTAAGTATGTCAAAATTTTCAGATTTGTAGAGAGTAATATCATACTTTTCAATCAAAGAAGCAACTTCATAAGCACCATTAAAAGCAACAAATTCTTCAATTTGTTTGATATCATAGTAACTATAAACACCATTTTCATAAGAAGATAAGATTTCATTATCATTAAACTCACATAGGTAGGGAAGGTGTTTTTTAGGGTTCTTAGAGCAACAAGTAAAATCACAAAGTTCACAAAGATTCCAAGCATAATGTAGCAAACAATTTATTTGATTCCATAAGAGTCTCCCTTTTTTAGACAAATGGTGACGCACAAAATGAGCATGCTCATCTAAAGATTTTCCCTCAACTAAACTATCTGGGGTTTCAGCACGAGCACTTACGGATGAAAGATGATCCAAGTAGAAAACTTTAAGTGGATCCATAAACCTTTTTGTTTCTGATTTTTAATAAACACACAATTATACCAAGCAAAGAAGCAAACAAACCAAGTAAGACATAAGGGCAAATGAAAAGATGAAAGAAAGAAGGACAAATAAAAAGGCAAATTTGTGGTGCCCGGATAATTAAGCTACAGTAACTCCCTACTAATGGTGCCATGTCACCACGTTTACTGTTGTTAATCCCGCGATGATTCAACCCCGTTCGAATTCAAAATTCAAAATTCAAGTCAAACAATATAAGTTTTCAAATGTCAAATCTAAAAAGTTCATGTGATGGCAAATAATCCATAGTTAATTATGGTGGAGAAAAACTAGGTCGCTTGTTTTCTTCTTCAAAAGTTATCACCCAAAAGCAGTGACTAAAACATCCACTTTAGTTCTTTTTCTTTTATTCAAAAATCAAATGACTTCAAGTATTTCCCCAACCATTTTATAACAGTGCCAAATATTGCATGTTATTTATTGGGCCAAGTCTCATATTTAATATAAGTCAATTTTTATTGATATTAAAATAAAGCTAAAGCTAAACAAAAAGAAACAGAAAAGAAAAAGTAGAAATATAACAAAATAAATAAAAGGCCAAAAGGCCCCCTCCCCCTAGGACTCAGCCCAGCCACATGCTAGGACGACCCATCCCCACTCCCTTAACCCCCATGGTGTCGGAACCCTAACCCACACCCGATCACCACTTTCCCCACTCCCCCTCTCGGTCCACTCCTCCCCTCCCATGATCCCGATGAGGATCGGGACCCCGCCTCCTCGACGACGCCGCCCGGCGCCTCCTGGCCGCCCCATCGCCGGAACCCCCCCTCCTTGTTGACCCCTTTACCCTGCCCCTTCTCTACTTGATCCTGCCTGGATCGAGGGGGAAGCAACTCCGACGCCGGCGTCCATCCTCGGCGCCGCAAGACTCCGTCAACGCCGTCGCCTACTTGTCCCCGCCGTCGTCGTCCCCGACATCCTCCCCGTGCCCCACTGCCCTATCCCTACGACCCCCGTGAGCGCTTTCCCTCCTTTCCCTCTCGTTCCATGTCGGCGTCGACCAAACACCATCACCGCGCCCTCTCCGTCTCGCTCCCGTGCTCGCGGCGAAGGCGTGTTTCGCCAGCGACTGCACCGCTGCAGACCGCTTCGCCAAGCCGCCGCCCGCCCGCCACCGGCACTCGGACATGCTGCCACGCGCCGCCGCGCTTCGCCTACCGCCTCCACCTGCCGCCCGCTGGTGGCGCCGCACCGCGCCCCGGTGGCCTCGCCCCGTTTCCTTCCCGATCGGGCTCGGCGCCGCGTAGGTTGCACCCGCAACCGTGCCCAGCAACCGCACCGCGTGCCCGCTATGGCCTCCTGAGCCAATGACAGTGGCCCCACCCTGTTAAAAAATGATGATAAAAATGTAAACAAAAATAATTAATTAATTAGCAAATTAGTTAATTAACCTAATCTAATTAACCTGCTTAATTAGCCTCATTACCTAATTAGTAATTAAAACTATATTTAGTTCAAACAGTCAATGACAGAACGGCCCCACACATCAGGGTTGACCCTAGTCAACTCCTTTGACTGCTGACGTCATGATGATGTCATGTTGTTGCATTAGTCCTGTTTTTGGAATTAAATTAAAATTTGATAATTCTAGTAATTGAATAAAACTTTGAAAAATCATATATAATAATCCGTAGCCCGGATGAAAAAAAATTATACATGAAAGTTCCTCAGAACGACGAGACGAATCCGAATACGATCTCCGTTCATCTGTCACATGTCTTTAGCATAGCGAACCTGCAACTTTCCCCCTCTGTTTCATCTGTTCGCAAAATGAAAACTTCTGGAAAACTTTCCCGGATGTTTCCCCCCTTCCACGGTATCGTGTAACGCCTCGCTAGAACACGCCTGACACCGCGTATCGTCATGTCATGCTTAGTGCTGCAACTGTATGCTTGTATTTACTGTTTCTTCCCCCTCTTCTCTCCGGTAAACCCGTGATGCCGCCACGATCTTTCTTTGTGATCGACTACGTCGATGATGACCCCTTCTGCTTGTCTGTGCAACCAAGCAAGCCCCCCCCCCTTTGATCATCCCGATATCGCCCATTCCATTCTCTCATGCTTGCATTAGATTTTGCTACTATATTTGATTGCTCCTATTCTGATGCATAGCCTGCTTTTGTACCTGCTTTTGTTACCTACCTGCTTATCCTAAACTGCTTAGTATAGGTTGGTTAGTGATCCATTAGTGACCCCCACCTTGTCCTTGTTGCCCCTGCTTCATCGTCGACGACTATATCAACATGATCAACGACCAGAGCCCGACACCTCACATCAGCTCATGCCCCTTTTGTTGCTCGACCCTACAGAGCTACTATCGAGTGCCGAGGGTGATCCCTCATAACGCACTCCTGATGATAATTCTGTAGTGTAGCTATTCGGTCATGGTCATCAAGGGTGATTTCCTCTTTCACCATTCCCAATACGGCTCTATCATGCAACACCTCAAGTGTGAACCTCGAGGGTGGTCCCTCTTACGTTCACCTTGATGATTACATTGAGTGGAATCCACCGGGGGTGATTCCTCGGGTTTTCTCCTTGATGTTTGGACACACGGTTACATTGACTTTACTTGTGACCTTTGGGAAAGTCGAGCGGGCCCAGAGAGCACCTGCAAGATGGTTACGAGGAACGGCCGGGAAGTCAGGAAGCCCTCGAGTGGGCTGGGCTTGCTCTTCCCGTATTTCCTCGAGACGAGGCGACGGGGTCACATTATCGTGAGTTTCTGCTGGTCTCTGCAAGCTAATAATACACTATGGTTTGGTTATTTGTTCTGAGTTGGCCTTTGGCCTTTACGCACTAACCACCACGCGAGAATAGTTATGGGCCTCGACATCGCAGTATCAGCCAAAGCTTTGTCAGACGTCCAGTTCAGCATTGCGGCAAGGCTGGGCCGGCACCATCCTGTAGTGGTGGAGCCTGGTCCGCCCTGCTCGCAATGACCCGGAGTGCAACGGGCGATGGGCCCTGACCCCGGAGTGCTTAGCATGTAGACCGGCGGGGACCTCTCTGCTAAGCCTAGGTAGGGCTGTGACGTGTTGATCTTCCGAGGCCGGGCATTGACCCAGAAAAGTGTGTCCCGCCAGAGTGATCGAGCTTGTTGGAAAACGTGGTGCACCCCTGCAGGGAAGATACATATTCGAATACCATGTCCACGGTAATGGACGTTTAGACTTATATCTTGATCTAATACAACTAGAAATGGATACTTAAGTTATGTGGCTCTGGGATTGCTTTCTCGTAGGGAGTCGAGGAAGGATCTCTGGGCATTATTGCTACAACATGCTTGATAATTAAACTACTATTCTTTACTCTTCTACATGCTGCAAGATGCTTGGAGCTGCTTGAAGATGCTAGTCTTTGATAGGCTAGGCCTTCCCCGCCCCCCCTATTCTGGCATTCTGCAGTTCAGTCCATAGATACAACCCCTCCTTTGATACCAATGCATACTTAGTATAGATCTGATGCTTGCGAGTACTTTGGATGAGTACTCACGGTTGCTTTGCTTCCCATTTTCCCCCTTCTTTCTTCTTTCTGGTTGTTGCAACCAGATGGTGGATCCCTGGAGCCAGATGCCACCACCGACGGAGACTACTACATGGAGGCCATCGAAGACCAGGAGTAGTTAGGAGGTCCCAGGCAGGAGGCCTTGCCTCTTCAATCGGGTTGTTTTTGTGCTAGCCTTCTTAAGGCATCCTTGTCTAACTTATGTCTGTACTCAGATATTGTTGCTTCCACTGACGCTTGTGTGTCAAGCTTGTATTCGAGCCCTCGAGGCCCCTGGCTTGTAATATGAAGCTTGTATTATTTTATTTGTGTCTAGAGTTGTGTTGTGATATCTTCCCATGAGTCCCTGATTTTGATCGTACACATTTCTGTGTATGATTAGTGTACGGTCGAATCGGGGGCGTCACAAGTTGGTATCGGAGCCGACTGCCTGTAGGATCCCCCTTTCCAACTCCTTGGCCGAAGTTGAGTCTAGTCAATGAAAAATTGTTTTACTAACATGGCTGTTTGGCTTATCGGCCCACGTCGCCATTGGGTGGTATTAGGATCTTTTATTCCTCGCCTATACTCTGGGAATCTGATCTCTCTTCTATTTGGGTTAAATGATTTTGTTAACTCTAACTCTAGGTTCTCGTAAATACTTTCTCCCGGAGAGCCCTCACTCCAGATGATTGCTTGGTGCACCAAAAGATTTTGAAGACACTCTTCGTCGCGAGACCCTTATACGCTTCGCCTTTGTGATCCCTACCACCGATAAATCCTTATGAGTAACTACCTACATTGTCGTTCATTCCTTCATTCCCAATTGCTCTTGTTATTGCAAGATGCTCTGAATTACTCTCTGTTGTCCTGAGAATCCATTGAGCCTACTGCCTTGCAGTTCTTTGCCACATGAATACCCCTACGGATAATTACTCGCGCTTGCCGAGTATCCATTCGTCCATAGTTGTTAGTGGTTTCACAAAATTCTTTGGAATATTATTCGATCTTCCGAAAATCCTTAGTAACCTATTGCTCTTGCTCCTCCTTGTCTGCTTGCATTGTGGATGCTTTCCATATGTCTGGCCATATTCAGTAGTATCCTTTGTCGTATTTGATTTTGAGCATTTGATTCGATGTGTTTGTGAATGCTCGCAATCCTTAATCAAAATTAGAATTCTTCCCATCGGCTCAGACGTCGCCCTGGACATGAGCTGGTGTTCGACAAATCAAACCCTGATTGATTGTCGATCTATGACTATTCTACTTAATTGTCTTTGATCAGAGCCTCCGCTTCTGATCCCCCTTTTGGAAATCATAACCCCCTTTGCATTCGAGCTTAGAATTAGTCAGTTGTTTCTATAATATGATATCCTTGTATTCTTTCTTCTTCTGGGTGAGTATCGATGCTCACATCAGATCCCTTGTGGACCACCAGATCCTTTGTTGGGTTTTTCCGACAACTTTCTCCATATTCAGTGACCTTGTGAGCTTTTCCTCGGATACATAATGCCTTTGGTAAATCGTATCTTCTGCTTCCTCAATCATGCTCTACTCCGAGCTTGAGTTATTTACTCATGAATTTTGACTCTACAACTTCGACGAAGGTGAGAAGTGAATGGAAAGTTGTGCATTAAAGAAGTGGGAGTCGACCTTGAACCTTTGTGTTCATGCCCATGGACCCGATGTGGAACTTATCATGGAAGCTTCTTGTTATGATAATAATCCCCTTGTGATAAGTTCGTCCTCTATCTATGCTTGGTCCTTTGCAACCATGGTTCTGACCATGATCGATCTCCCTTGATTCCATTTCTCGGACAAGTTAAAGTACTTGTCTTATTCAGATCGTTTAACCTGTCCAACCTCTACTTTGATCTACCTTCGAGTATTACCCTTTGGTATCTCGAGAATATCATGGAACTACATAACTTATTATGAGTTCTTCATCAACTATTATTTCTCGTTAGTTCAAATTTTCCACGGGTTTTGAGTTGTTAGACACTTGAGAACAGCGGTAACTGATTCGAGTCTACACTTTCCTTTCCATTGTTTTGTTTAACCTTTCTTGTTACCTAACATATCAGAGCAGTGATAATTACCTGCTTATGTAGACACATCGATGTACAAACTCTGTCAGTAAGACCTTGTTACTATTGTTGATGACATTACGGTAGCCACCGATGGACGAGAACTTTGCCTATTGGTCTGCCTCGTCTTGACGAGCAGGAAATGGTTCTCTTCGTCCCTCGCCCTTGGTACCAACGTTGTTGCCAACATAACTGACAAGCTATCCTCTGACCTGACTTGCTATCATGACCGTGCACATGTTGGCACCCTTCCTGCTTTTAACCCACACGGTGGGCCCATAACCCACAGTTCCACAGGATCAAAATCTGACTCTCCTGTACAACCTTGCCTTCGAAATATCCCTCGCGCTTGGCTTCGTATGTAATTCACGAGCCAGCTTCTTTGTGATCTGTTCTAGTATCTGATGCAATACTTATTCTCGATGCTCTGAGCCCCTTTCACACTCTGTTTCAGGCATCGAACAATTGCCTACCCGCTTGAAGCTTCTTATGGCCCCTTCTTACCTTGCTCTTGTTGACTTCTTGAATTTAAACTCGAGAGATGCCTCTATGCCACGTTCACTGAGATAGTCCCCAGGTCTTCCCGAGTCATTCCCTGAGATGCCTCTATCTTGTGTTGATCTTCGTCCTTACCGAGTCTTTCCCACTTACTCCACCCCTTAAACCCCGGGACAAGATTTCTTGTAGTGGAGGAGAATTGTGATGCCCGGATAATTAAGCTACAGTAACTCCCTACTAATGGTGTCATGTCACCATGTTTACAGTTGTTAATCCCGCGATGATTCAACCCCGTTTGAATTCAAAATTCAAAATTCAAGTCAAACGATATAAGTTTTCAAATGTCAAATCTAAAAAGTTCATGTGATGGAAAATAATCCATAGTTAATTATGGTGGAGAAAAACTAGGTCGCTTGTTTGCTTCTTCAAAAGTTATCACCCAAAAGCAGTGACTAAAACATCCACTTTAGTTCTTTTGCTTTTATTAAAAAATCAAATGACTTCAAATATTTCCCCAACAATTTTATAACAGTGCCAAATATTGCATGTTATTTATTGGGCCAAGTCTCATATTTAATATATGTCAATTTTTATTGAAATTAAAATAAAGCTAAAGCTAAATAAAAAGAAACAAAAAAGAAAAGGTAGAAATATAACAAAATAAATAAAAGGCCAAAAGGCCCCCTCTCCCTAGGCCTCACCCCAGCCACATGCTAGGACGGCCCATCCCCACTCCCTTAACCCCCTGGTGCCAGAACCCTAACCCCCACCCGATCCCCACTTTCCCCACTCCCCCTCTCGGTCCACTCCTCCCCTCCCATGATCCCGATCTGGATCGGGACCCCGCCTCCCCGACGACGCCGCCCGGCACCTCCTGGCCGCCCCATCGCCGCCCCCCCCTCCTCGCCGACCCCCTTTACCCTGCCCCTTCTCTACTCGATCCTGCCTGGATTGAGGGGGAAGCAACTCCACATCAAGCGTCCATCCTCGCGCCGAAGACTCGTCAACACCGTCGCCTACTCGTCCCCGCCGCCGTCGTCCCCGACATCCTCCCCGCGCCCCACTGCCCTATCCCTACGGCCCCCGTGAGCGCTTTCCCTCCTTTCCCTCTCGTTCCATGTCGGCGTCGACCAAACACCATCACCGCGCCCTCTCCGTCTTGCTCCTGTGCTCACTGGTGAAAATGCGTGCTCGTCGTCTCGACTGCACCCGTCGCACCGCCATTGTGGCCGCAAGCGCGCCGTCGCCCGGCGATCGCCCACACTGCCACGCGCCTCGGCCGCCCCTACCGCCTCCACTGCCGCCCTCGGTGGCGCTGCATCGCGCCCGGTGGCCTCGCCCCGTTCCCTCCCCGGTCGGGCTCAGCGTCGCGTGGGTTGCACCCGCAACCGCGCCCAGCAACCGCACCGCGTGCCCGCTATGGCCTCCTGAGCCAATGATAGTGGCCCCACCCTGTTAAAAAAATGATGATAAAAATGTAAACAAAAATAATTAATTAATTAGCAAATTAACCTAATCTAATTAACCTGCTTAATTAGCCTCATTACCTAATTAGTAATTAAACCTGTATTTAGTTCAAACAGTCAATGACAGAATGGCCCCACATGTCAGGGTTGACCCTGGTCAACTCCTTTGACTGCTGACGTCATGATGACATCATGCTGTTGCATTAATCATGTTTTTGGAATTAAATTAAAATCTGATAATTGTAGTAATTGAATAAAACTTTGAAAAATCATATATAATAATCCGTAGCCCGGATGAAAAAGTTTTATACATGAAAGTTGCTCAGAACAATGAGACGAATCCGAATACGCTCTCCGTTCATCTGTCACATGTCCGTAGCATAGCGAACCTGCAACTTTCCCCCTCCGTTTCATTTGTCTGAAAAATGCAAACTTCGGGAAAACTTTCCCGGATGTTTCCCCCCTTCCACGGTATCATGTAACGCCGCGTTAGAACACGCCCGACACCGCGTATCATCATGTCATGCTTAGTGCTGCAGTTGTATGCTTGTATTTACTGTTTCTGACCCCTCTTCTCTCCAGTAGACCCCGAGACTGCCGCTGATGCTGCTGTGATCGACTACATCGACGACGACCCCTTCTGCTTGTCTGAGCAACCAGGCAAGCCCCCCCCCCTTTGATCATCCCGATATCGCCCATTCCATTCTCTCATGCTTGCATTAGATTTTGCTTCTGATGCATAGCTTGCTTTTGTACCTGCTTTTATTACCTACCTGCTTATCCTAAACTGCTTAGTATAGGTTGGTTAGTGATCCATCAGTGACCCACACCTTGTCCTTGTTGCCCCTGCTTCATCATTGATGACTCGATCAACGTGATCGAAGACCAGAGCCCGACACCTCACATCACCTCACGCCCCTTTTGTTGCTCGACCCTGCAGAGCTACTATCGAGTGCCGAGGGTGATCCCTCATAACACACTCCTGATGATAAGTCTGTAGTGTACCTATTCGGTCGTGGTCATCGAGGGTGATTTCCTCTTTCACCATTCCCGATACGGCTCTGTCGTGCAACACCTCAAGTGTGAACCTCGAGGGTGGTCCCTTTTACGTTCACCTTGATGATTACATTGAGTGGAATCCACCGGGGGTGATTCCTCGGGTTTTCCCCTTGATGTTTGGACACACGGTTACATTGACTTCACTTGAGACCTTTGGGAAAGTCGGGCGGCCCCGGAGAGCACCCGCAAGATGGTTACGAGGCATGGCCGAGAATTCAGGCAGCCCTGGAGTGGGCTGGGCTTGCCCTTGCCGTATTTCCTCAAGACGGGGCGACGGGGTCACATTATCGTGAGTCTCTGCTCGTCTCCGCAAGCTAATAATACACTATGGTTTGGGTATTTGTTCTGAGTTGGCCTTTGGCCTTTACGCACTAACCACCACGCGAGAATAGTTATGGGCCTCGACGTCGCAGCATACCGGCCAAGCTTTGTCGACGTCGATTCAGCATCAAAGATTGCAAAGGCTGGGCGGCACCATCCTGTAGTGGTGGAGCCTGGTCCGCCCTGCCGCAACGACCCGAGTGCAACGGCAATGGGCCTGCACGGAGTGCTTAGGATGTAGACCGGCGGGGACCTATCTGCTAAGCCTAGGTAGGGCTGCGACGTGTTGATCTTCCGAGGTCGGGCATTAACCCAGAAAAGTGTGTCCCGCCAGAGTGATCGAGCGTGTTGGAAAACGTGGTGCACCCCTGCAGGGAAGATACATATTCGAATACCATGTCCACGGTAATGAACGTTCAGACTTATATCTTGATCTAATACAACTAGAAATGGATACTTAAGTTATGTGGCTCTGGGATTGCTTTCTCGTAGGGAGTCGAGGAAGGATCTCTGCGCATTATTGCTACACCATGCTTGATAATTAAACTACTATTATTTACTCTTCTACATGATGCAAGATGCTTGGAGCTGCTTGAAGATGCTAGTCTTTGATAGGCTAGGCCTTCCCCCCCTATTCTGGCATTCTGCGGTTCAGTCCATAGATACAACCCCTCCTTTGATAGCAATGCATACTTAGTATAGATCTGATGCTTGCGAGTACTTTGGATGAGTACTCACGGTTGCTTTGATTAGTGTACGGTCGAATCGGGGGCGTCACAAAATCTTTTTTAGTTTTTCTGAAATCATTTTAGAAGTGGGGAGATGAAAACGAGAGGCAAATGGCAAATAATGTAATGCAAGAGATGTGAGTTTATGGTGGGTACTTGGTAGGCTTGATATAGATCTCCCCAGCAACGGTGGCAGAAATTCTTCCTGCTAATTCTTGAGCTTGCGTTGGTTTTTCCCTTGAAGAGGAAAGGGTGATGCAGAAAAGCAGAGATAAGTATTTCCCTCGGTTAATAACCAAGGTATCAATCCAGTAGGAGATACACACAAGTCTCCAATCTATGCACCTGCACAAACAATCCAACACTTGCACCCAACGCGATAAAGGGGTTGTCAATCCCTTCACGGTCACTTGCAAAGGTGAGATCTGATAGACATAGATATAAAAGATTACTAAAACGTAAAACAAAATAAAAATAAATAAATTGCAGCAAGGTATTGTTGGTATTTTGGTTTATAGAACTTAAAATATATGATGGAAAATAGACCTGGGGACCATAGGTTTCACTAGAGGCTTCTCTCTTGAAGGAAAATAATACAGTGGGTGAACAAACTTCTGTCGAGAAATTGATAGAAAGCGCAAAGTTATGACGATATCCAAGGCAATGATTATGAATATAGGCATCACGTCCGTGTCAAGTAGACCGACTCCTGCCTGCATCTACTACTATTACTCCACAAATCGACCGCTATCCAGCATGCATCTAGAGTATTAAGTTCACAAGAACTGACTAGTGCCTTAAGTAAGATGACATGATGTAGAGGGATAAACTCAAGCAATATGATGAAAACCCCATCTCTTTACCCTTTATGGCAACATTAAAAATATGTGCCTCGCTACCCCTACTTTGTCACTAGGTGAGGACACCGCAAGATTGAACCCAAAACTAAGCACCTCTCCCATTGCAAGAAAAACCAATCTAGCTGGCCAAACCAAACCGATAATTAGAATCTAAATACAAAGATATCAAATCATGCAGATAAGAATTCAGAGAATATACACATAATATTCATAGATAACCTGATCAGAAACCCACAACTCATCGGATCTCGACAAACACACCGCAAAAGAAGATTATGTCAGATAGATCTCCAAGAACATCGAGGAGAACATTGTATTGAAGACCAAAGAGAGAGAAGAAGCCATCTAGCTACAAGCTATGGACATGTAGGTCTGTGGTAAACTACTCACGCTTCATCGGTAGGGCAAAAGAGTTGATGTAGATTCCCTTCGTGATCGAATCCCCCTCCGGCAGGATGCCGGAAAAGGCCCCAAGATGGGATCTCGCGGAAACAGAGGCTTGCGGAAGCGGAAAAGTATTTTGGTGGACGCTTCTGTTGGTTTGGGAATATTTGGGAATTTATAGGCCAAAAATTAGGGTTGGAGGAACTCCGAGGGGCCCACAAGCCCTCAGGGCGCCCCCCGCCCCAGGGGCGCGCCCCTATGGCTTGTGGCCTCCTCGGGACTCCTCTGAGTTCATCTCCAAGTCCTACTTGTGTCTTCTGGTCCAAGAAAAATCATCATAAAGTTTTATTCGGTTTGGACTCTGTTTTATATTCCTTTTATGTAAAACTCAAAAACATGGAAAAAAACAGAATCTGGCACTGGGCTCTGGGTGAATAAGTTAGTCCCAAAAATAATATAAAATAGCATAATAATGCACATAAAACATCCAAAATAGGTAATATAATAGCATGGTAAAAAATTATAGGTACGTTGGAGACGTATCACCCCCCGCACCTGATGTCGCTTGAAGCCACTTCGGTATTTCCCCAAAGAGGAAGGGATGATGCAGCACAGGGGCGGTAGCTATGTCCCTCAGATATGAAATCAAGGTTATAGAACCAGGAGGAGAACCAAGCAACACAACGTAAACAACCCCTGCACACAAATAACAACACCTCACAACCCGACGTGTTAAAGGGGTTGTCGGTCCCTTTCCGGGTACGACGCCAGAAACAGTGCGTGGACGGGAAAGAGTTGTAATAGATTGAAATAAAGTGTAGCAAAGTATTTTTGTATTTTTGGTTTAATAGACCTATATAAAAATTCTATGGAAAATAGATCGCAAGCAAATATATGAGAAAGAAGGCCCGGGGGCCGTAGGTTTCACTAGTGGCTTCTCTCGAGAAATATACCAAATGGTGGGTAAATAAATTACAGTTGGGCAATTGATAGAACCTCAAATAATTATGACGATATCCAGGCAATGATCATTACATTGTCATCACGTCCAAGATTAGTATACCGACTCCTGCCTGCATCTACTACTATTACTCCACACATCGACCGCTACCCAGCATGCATCTAGTGTATTAAGTTCATAGAAAAATGGAGTAATGCAATTAGAACGATGACATGATGTAGACAAGATCCGTTTATCTGTATGGCGGTAGATATAGATCTCGTATTTTTATCCTTAGTAGCAACGATACATACGTGCTGGTTCCCTTTCCGTCACTGGGATCGAGCACCGTAAGATCGAACCCACTACCGAGCACCTCTTCCCATTGAAAGATAAATATATCAAGTGGGCCAAACAAAACCCAAATATCGGAGAAGAAATACGAGGCTATAAGAGACCATGCATATAAGAGATCAAAGAAACTCAAATAACTTTCATGGATATAAAAAGATATAATTGATCATTAACTCAAAGTTCATCAGATCCCAACAAACACACCGCAAAAAGAGTTACATCATATGGATCTCCAAGAGACCATTGTATTGAGAATTCAGCGAGAGAGAGAGAGAGAGAGACAGAGAGAGAGAGAAAGCCATCTAGCTACTAACTATGGACCCGAAGGTCTACAAAGAACTACTAACGCATCATTGGAGAGGCACCAATGGAGGTGTTGAACCCCTTCAAAGACAGTGTCTAGATTGGATCTGGTGGTTCTAGACTCTGCGGCGGCTGGATGAATATTTCGTCGACGCCTTTTGTGTTCTGGTATTTTTGGGGTATTTATAGAGCAAACAGGCAGTCTGACGGGCACCCGAGGTGGGCACAACCCACCAGGGCGCACCCGGGCCTCCTGGCGCGCCCTGGTGGGTTGTGCCCCCCTCGGGGCACCCCCCAGGTGCAACCAGGGCCCATTGCCTTCCTTTTGGCCCATAAAAATCATCGTGGAGTTTCGTGGCATTTGGACTTCATCTGATATTGATTTCCTGCGATGTAAAAAACATGGAAAAAACAACAACTGGCACTTGGCACTATGTCAATAGGTTAGTACCCAAAAATGATATCAAATGACTATAAAATGATTATAAAACATCCAAGATTGATAATAAAACAACATGGAACAATCAAAAATTATAGATACGTTGGAGACGTAGCAGCATCCCCAAGCTTAACTCCTACTCGTCCTCGAGTAGGTAAGTGATAAAAACAGAATTTCTGATGTGGAGTGTTGTTTCATCATGTCATAACATATTCCTTTTCTTTATAGCATGGACATTTGTACTTCTACGTGATTCAAAACAATAGTCTAGTTTTTACATAATAATTTAGATACTCAAGCATATCAGCAAGCAACCATGTCTTTCAAAATATCAACACTAAAATAAGGTATCCCTAGCCCATCATGCTCAAACATTGATTCATTCATGAAACACACTTGAATATTAACTACACCCAATACTTAAGCACGATCATATTGCCTCTTAGTTGGTGCTTTTTTTTAGAGAAGATGGAGACTCAAATTTCAAAATAAGAATTTCATAAAATAAAAAGGAAAGGCCCTTCATGGAGGGAAGTAGGGATTTGTAGAGGTGCCAGAGCTCAAAGCGAAAAATTAGAGATAAAAACATTTTGGGAGGTGTATCCATCCCACCAACGAAAATGACTTAGAGTTCCCAACACTTTCCATGCTAGATATGCCATAGGCGGTTCCCAAACAGAAAATAAAGTTTATTCCTTTTTCCACCATACTTTCACATTCCATGGCTACCCTTATCCACGGGTGCCCTCCATACCAACACTTTCCAACGAATATATAATTTGACAAATAATTAAATTCATTTTTGCATTTCGGGACTGGTCATCCCTAAGAATTTGCCTTACTATCATGTAATGACAAGTGAATAACCACTCATCTTGAGAATAACACATCCAGCATGGAAAATATTAGCTACCCGTTACCGTTCCGCGAACAAAACAAACACACAAAAGAGAAGTTTATTTTGAAAATTAGAGATGGCACATGCAAATTTGCTTAGAACGGCAACAGAATACCCCATATAGGTAGATATAGTGGACTCATGTGGCAAAACTAGTTTAAAGGATTTTGGATGCACAAGTAGAGATCATACTTAGTGCAAAGTGAAGGCTAGCAAAAGATTGGGAAGCGACCAACCAAGAAACGAATAATCTCATAAGCAAGCATTAAGCATAATTAACACCGAATAATGCACCACAACTAGGATATAATTTTTCATTGCATGATTATTGACTTTTGTGCATGCATAGGGAATCACAAACCTTAACACCAATATTCTTACTAGAGCACAATTACTCATCAACATAACTCACATATCACACCATCATATCTCACAACTATTACTAAGAATCAAGTTTATTTTGTCCAATGATCTTCATGAAATTTTCTTTTTCTTTATCCTTCTTGGATATCTATCACTTTGGGACTAATTTTCATGTGTTGCTTTTCATAACCTCAAACAAATATAAGTGAAGATCATGAGCATAACAAATTTTCTTTCTCTCAATATAATTTTAGTGAAGCAAGAGAGAAATTTTTCTTCAAAATTTTACTAACTCTCAAATAAATCTAAGTGAAGCAAGAGAGCATTTCTTCAAAAAAATACTAAGCACACCGTGCTCAAAAAGATATAAGTGAAGCACTAGAGCAAGTCCTAGCTCATAAAAGATTTAAGTGAAGCACAGAGAGCAATCCTAACGAGTCATGAAATAATTTTGGCTCTCTCAAATAGGTGTGTCCAGCAAGGATTGATGACTTAAAACACAAAATAAACAAGCAAAGACACATATCATACAAGACTCTCCAAGCAAAACACATATCCTGTGACGAATAAAAATATAGCCTCGAGTAAAATACCGATAGTTGTTGGAAGAAAGCGGGGATGCCACTCGGGGGCATCCCCAAGCTTAGTCGGTTGCTCATTCTTGGATAATAGCTTGGGATGCTAGGGAATCGCCAAGCTTAGGCTCTTACATCCTTCCTTCATCCATCGTAAGAAAACCCAAAACTTGAAAACTTCAATCACACAAAACTCAACAAAACCTTCGTCAGATCCGTTAGTGTAAGAAAAATAAACCACTACTATAAGTGTTGTATCAAACCAATTCTTATTTTTCTTTTTTATCATATCTATTGTATTACAACTTTTCTATGGCAAAAACTCATCTAAGAAAACCATAGAGCCATCAAAATAAGCACACAACACAAATAAAACAGAATCTATCAAAACAGAATAGTCTGTACGAATCTGATTTGTTCGAATACTTCTAGAACTCCAAAAATTCTGAAAAACTAGGAGAACCTGGATAATTTGTATATTAATCTTCTGCAAAAAGAATTGACATTTTATCACGTTATGGTGAATTTTAACAATTATTTTCGTGAGCACAAAGTTTCTGTCTTTTTCAGCAATATCAAACAACTATCACCCAAGAAGATCCTATTGGTTCTACTTGGCACAAACACTAACTAAAACATAAAAAACAAAATAATAATAGTAGCATAATTGTGTAAACACACAAGAACAGCAAGCAAAAAGCACAAATAAACTTTATTCATTGGGTTGCCTCCTAACAAGCGCTATAGTTTTACGCCCTTAGCTAGGCATAAAGCAAGGATCTAAGTTTTGTCTTCCGAAGTTTTGGCAACTTCTGTAAGGGTTTTCTCAAACTCGGGAGGCTCTTTACGCTTCCCTAAATTCTTAGGAAAATAAACCATCTTAAGATCCAAAATATCCAATCACTTGTTGCAAAGAGTAATCAAAGTATTCATGCGATTGATACTACCATTGAGGTGCTTGAGGTGTTCATTATATTTCTGTATTTCAACCATATGTTTATGAAAATCACCAAGTTTGTCTAACATTTGAGCTCCCTCGGGGGTAAAAGGAAACCCCTTCTTTTGAGGTGGAATTCCCAAAATTCCCTCTAAGATTTCATAGGCAGCGTTGGCATCAAGATCAATGAAATTTCCTTTAGCGGCAAAATTGAGAAGTTGTCTATGATGCAAAGCCAATCCTATGTAAAAATTACAAAGCAAAACTTTAGCGTCCCCCTTTAAGTTGGAAATACAATATGATTCCATAAGCCTATACCAGGCATCTTTCAAATTTTCGCCTTGTCATTGCTTGAAGTACAAGACTTCAAAATATGATTACAAAGGAGGAGTAGGGACGCTAGCCATCGAGACTAGAAAGCAAGAGAACGGCAAACAGAAAAAGAGAGGCAAATAAAACGGCAAATTTTGTGAAGTGGGGGAGAGGAAAACGAGAGGCAAATGGCAAATAATTTAAATTGTGAGGAGATGATATTTGTGATGAGGAACCTGGTTATGTGGAAGATCCTCCTCGGTAACGGCGCCAGAAATTCCTTTTGATGTCGCTTGAAGCTACGTCAGTATTTCCCCAAAGAGGAAGGGATGATGCAGCACAACGGTAGTAGGTATTTCCCTCAGATATGAAACCAAGGTTATCGAACCATTAGAAGAACCAAGTAACACAAAGTAAACAGCCCCTGCACACAGGTAACAACACCTCCCAACCCGGCGTGTTAAAGGGGTTGTCAATCCCTTTCGGGGTACTGCGCTAGAAACGGCGCATGGATGGGAGAAAGTTGTAATAGATTGAAATAAATAGATCGCAAATAAAATAAAGTGCAGAAAAGTATTCTGTATTTTTGGTTTAATAGATCTGAATAAAAATGCAAAGGAAAAATAGATCGCAAGCAAATATATGAGAAAGAAGACCCGGGGGTCGTAGGTTTCAATAGTGGCTTCTCTCGAGAAAGATAGCAAACGGTGGGTAAACAAATTACTGTTGCGCAATTGATAGAACCTCAAATAATTATGGCGATATCCAGGCATTGATCTTTACATAGGCATCACGTCCAAGATTAGTAGACCGACTCCTGCCTGCATCTACTACTATTACTCCACACATCGACCGCTATCCAGCATGCATCTAGAGTAATAAGTTCATGGAAAAATGAAGTAATGCAATAAGAACGATGACATCATGTAGAAAAGATCCATTTATCTATATGGCGGTAGATATAGATCCCGTCTTTCTATCCTTAGTAGCAATGATACATATGTGTCGCTTCCCTTTCTTTCACTGGGATCGAGCACCGTAAGATTGAACCCACTATCGGGCACCTCTTCCCATTGCAAGATAAATATATCAAGTTGGACAAACAAAACCAAATATCGGAGAACAAATACGAGGCTATAAGATATCATGCATATAAGAGATCAAAGAAACTCAAATAACTTCCATGGATATTAAAAGATATGACTGATCATAAACTCAAAGTTCATCAAATCCAAACAAACACACCGCAAAAAGAGTTACATCATATGGATCTCCAAGAGACCATTGTATTGAGAATTTAGTGAGAGAGAGAAAGCCACCTAGCTACTAACTACGGACCCGAAGTTCTACAAAGAACTACTCACGCATCATCGGAGAGGCACCAATGGAGGTGGTGAACCCCATCCGAGATGGTGTCTAGATTGGATCTGATGGTTCTAGACTCTGCGGCAGCTGGATGGATATTTCGTCGACGCCTTTTGGGTTTTGGTATTTTTGGGGTATTTGTAGAGCAAAGAGGTGGTCCGGGGGGCACCCTAGGTGGGCACAACCTACCAGGGCGTGCCTGGGCCTCCTGGTGCGGCCTGGTGGGTTGTGCCCCCCCTCGGGGCACCCCCCAGGTGCAACCAGGTCCCATTGCCTTCCTTTTGTCCCATAAAAATCATCGTGGAGTTTCGTGGCATTTGTACTTCATCTGATATTGATTTCCTGCGATGTAAAAAACATGGAAAAAACAGCAACTGGCACTTAGCGCAATGTCAATAGGTTAGTACCAAAAAATGATATAAAATGACTATAAATGATTATTAAACATCCAAGATTGATAATAAAACAACATGGAACAATAAAAAATTATAGATACATTGGAGACGAATCAACACCCCACCAGCTCAGCTGTCGCAGAGCAGCCAAACTAGGGGCATCATCACCAACTACGTTTGCATGTCCTTCGGCCTGATGAATGTGGGTGTTACCTACCATTGCTTCGCGCAGCTCGCATGGGCGTCTCGTGAGGCTTCGATCCCTCGCGAGCTCCCCAGGGCCTCAGGAGCCGCCCGGCCCCTAAGAGGCTAACCCCCGCGACACGGTTCGCCAGCTACCTCGACGCTCCTGCAACAACATTGCCAGGTGAGTTTTTCATTTGTTCAATTGAGGGCACCCCATGGGCTGCGTCATCATCAAGATGGTCAGGGTCAGTCCCTCCAGCCGTACTACCTTTGGTTATGTACTAAACCTAGTTGTGCTTTCATGAGTTTACTCTACTCACTTAATTTCACGCTTGGCTTTGCATTACATTTCGAGGTGCCATCCCTTGGGGCTCCGCGCACCCGCAGCTCTCCTCTTGACCGTCCCATGAGCGGGGGATATTGGCACGGTGCCTATGCTCAGGTCCGTCCCTACAGCACTGATAAACCTAAGTGATCGAGCTCTAGCTCGTAGGCCAGCCCCACGCACGCCACCTCATCAGGTCCTTAGTTCCTTATCTCCTCACGAAACAATCATGAGTAGGTCAGCTGGCATGCACCGCCCCCTATACCTTGTGACATGTCAACATGCATTGGTTTCAGGAGCCGGGCGTTCGGGCGTCGTACGGACGGCACCTCGCATCGCCTCAGGAGGCCCAGCCTCGAGTAGGCGATGGTCCGGTATATGTCATCGGCGGCGAAAAGCTAAGTACAACCACCTCATGTGATGAACTGTTGCCGGTTGAAACCCCTTCTCACCATGATCCTCGTGAAGCCTATCGTCCCTTCCTCGCATAAGTTGCTTGCACGTTGAAAGGGGGATCCTGAGCATTGCACCTCGGGGGCTTTATTGGCTCTCGAGCCGTCACCCCCTGGCCTTGTCCCAGGCATCGCGACCTGACATACCAGTAGCGGCTAAGCCTCGCTCGATGGACGAGTCCTGAGAACATAGAGCATTTTGGCAAACAAGAAAAAGGGAGGCGAGTCTCGCAAGGATTCTTGGGGAGGGAGTTTGCAGTATAGAAACAAAAGCATTGGTTAAGGCACAAAGGGCATCAATTTTTCACGCACCCCTCGCGGGTCATGTACTGACTTATCATATATTGAATGCGGGCAGGAAGCCAAGCTCTGATGAAATGTGTCCTTGCATCGTGAGAACTGCATGCGAGCCGCCGCCAATCCGTGCTTCACCCCGAAGAGCTAAGTTAATTGCCACACATGGTGTGCAGATCTTTCTAATAACATTCCTTCTTCTCGCGATCTCGTCCAAGGCGGAAAACTTTTCTCTCGCATGAGCCGCTTGCGCGTCAAGGGGGACATCCTGAGCATCGCACCTCAGGAGCTCTTACCGGACCTCAGGCCCCTCACCTCCTGGCCTTGTCCTAGGCATCCCAACTGACATACCAGTGATGGCTGAAGCTTGCTCGGGGCTGGGTCCTAGCGATGCAGGGCACTAATGCGATCGCAAAGAAAAGGCTAAGTCTAAACAAGAAGCGCCATGATCAAACTTAAATCGCGAACCCCAGAGCATTAAGGATAAGGCGCAAGCGCCAAAGTTTCTTACACGCCCCCACGGGGACAATGTCGTTCTGATGCAGGAATAAGAACAAAAGAAACCTCCTTGCAAAGGCCGCCGCTCCTGAAGCACCGAATCGGTGCCTCCTGCACCTAGTCAGAGTCCTCCTCCTTGACGCGGGGGCACGGGGAGTCATCGTTGCTTCCGCTTCCCCTAGAGGAGGTGCTGCTGCCGCCACTACTACCGCTGTCGCTCTCCGAAGATCTTCATGAAGAAAATGGCGGCCCCATCGTACTTGAAGTGGAGGATGTGCCCTTACTTCAAGCGGCGGGCGAGGGCCAACGACTGCCACCCCCGCTTCGGAAACACGAAGCCGGAGGAGGTGAACTATGTCGCCACCCAGGAGGAGTTGTTGCAGCAGCAACAAGCCTCCACCATCTCCCTCACGAAGGCGACAGGGAGTCGGAGCCAGGTGCAACGGTCATGGTGCATGCTCACTATGAACTCGCAGGTCGCACCGACAGAGTGGCTCCACGCTCGAGGCGGCCGGGTTACACTGCCTCACCCGCTTTGGCCGCAGCCACATCGCCCCTCGCGCCCGCGCCCGTGGGCGGAGTGCTTCCGCGGCTGCTGGAGCCGGTGTAGGGCACGAGTGGAGGCCGCCCGCATCCTTGGGGAAGTGTCCCGGGTTTGGCGGCGGTCGTGCGAGGACAACCCCTCCCCCTCGTCGGCCTCGTCGGTTCCGCCTCTTCTAGGGCCAATTTCCCCTTCCCAGCGGTGGAGAACCTCCTCAAGGGCGCCATGGCTGTAGAAGTGACGATGGAGGTGGAGAAGCAAGGAGAAGAGGATCCAAAGGGGTCCGCCCTTTCTCTTATATAGCACTAAGCAAGGAGCCAGCCGCGCCCCCTCCCTTCCAAGAGAGCAATGATAGCCCTGCACTGCTCACAGGCATTATGTCAGCCTGGGCAGGTGCCGAGGCATCGTCAGGGAAGTGGGGGTGTCCCGCGCCCCATAGTGCGCCACGCGTCGAGCCAGGCCCACAGACGGTTGGGGCTCGTGCCGTTTCGCCCCTCCTTTCTTCACGGGCGGAGTCGTGCACGCCGCGGGCCCGGGGGCTAATGTCGGGCCCAAGGGACTGGGGGTACCCAGTCCCGTCTGTCTGCGGCCTAGTGCGCGGCACTGCCAAGAGGCCCAAGCTGGCCCACCTTCGTACTTCACGAGCCAAGCCCTCACGAGGAATTCTGAAAAATTAGGACAACATAGTCTGTAAAAATTATGAATTCAGTTAGCCAGGCCCAGTGAATTTAAACAATTCTGTTACTCAAAGCAAAAGTTTCTATTTTTCAACTATCATCCACACTATCCCAAAGGCTTTACTTGGCACTTTATTGAAACAAAAGCTATAAAACATGATCACTACAGTACCTTAAGCATGTGAACACAAAAAACTATAGGAAAAAGTGTTGGTTTGTCTCCTAACAAGCGCTTTTCTTTAATGCCTTTTTAGCTAGGTATGATGATTTTAATGATGCTCACATAAAAGATAAAGATTGAAACACAAAGAGAGCATCATGAAGCATATGACTAGCACATTTAAGCCTAACCCACTGCCTATGCATAGGGATTTTGTGAGCAAACAATTTATGTGAGCAAGAATCAACTAGCATAGGAAGGCAAAATAAGCATGACGTCAAAACACATAGAGGGGAAACTTCATATTAGTGAGATATGTAAAAGCATATGTTCCTCTATCATAATAATTTTCAGTAGCATCATGAATGAACTCAACGATATAGATATCATATAAAGCATTCTTTTCATGAGCCACATGCATAAAAAAATTATTACTCTATGTCGGATTTCGGGTTCCGGCAAAACCCTTGAGTTTTGAACACTTGGGTGCGCACGAAGATCTCTCCTCCCCCTAGCTCACGCCCTCATCGCGATCTCAAGGCTCAGCGCGTCGAACTCACGGAACAAGAGACACAAGGTTTATACTGGTCCAGGCCACCGATGTGGTGTAATACCCTACTCCAGTGTGGTGTGGCGGATTGCCTCTTGGGCTGAGGATGAACAGTTACAAGGGAAGAACAGCCTCCTGAGGAGAGGTGCTCTTGTGCTTGGAGAACTTGTGTGTGTGAGGGTGATCTGAAAGATCCGTATGATCCGTCCCTTGCTATGATGGTGGGTAGCCCTATTTATAGACGCCCTGGTCCTCTTCCCAAATGTTAAGCAGGAAGGGATGCCACAACGGCCAAATTCAAAGGGAGACAACTAGTACAAGTTATCCTGACTAAAGCTGGTCTTCGCCTGCCAAAGGCTCTAGTGGTGACGCCATCTTGGGCTCCACGGTGACCTCCGTCCTGCCGTCCTACTGGTCTTGGTCTCGTTGCATCGATATGGAAACCTTTGCCTGGTGCCTCGGGAATCCTCGCCTGCACTTGCCTCTTTAGCACCAAAGAGGAAACAAGGATGCTGCGCGCGCTGGCGCCTGCCTGGCCCCGGTCGTCTTGGCTTACATCACTGTAACATCCCAAAATTCTCAATTTTGGAATGTTATAATAAATAGATAGATTTGATTGATTGTTTGATTGATTGTGTGAAATTGAGTGAAATTTGAAACTTTTGAAACTATCATTTTTGCTTTTCTGATCTCCGTGAATTCAAATTCTTTCACCACAAAACCTAGGAGAGAAGATGACATGACTTCTTCCATTTATTTAAATGACAAGGGGTGTTGAAAATATTTGAATTTCATCTGAAATTATTTCCAATTCTGAAACTTTATGCAACTCAATGATTTTCACGAGCGAAGATAAAATGACTTCTTCAAGACATATGAAATATGAGTTGGGAGTTTCAAAGGATTAAATTCAAAGTTCTTTTGAATTTATTTTCAATTTGGAGTTATTTGAGTTTTATTCAAATTATTTTTCTCCAAAAACAATATATGGAAAATAGGGTATCATGATTCCCCACATCAGAAAATTGGAGAGAAATAAATTTGAATTAATTTTGGTATTTTAAAAATGATTTTTATTGGATTTTTCTAGAGCAGAAGCACTCTTTGTTTTATTTGAATTTGTGTGTGTTTTATTTGAAGCTAGAATAATGTTCATCTTGTAGGAAATCTTTTTCTGAAAATTTTGATATATTATATGCCTATATAAAAGTTTTAGTTATTTTGTTTTGTTATTTTAGTTCTCTGAAAATTTGTTTAAAAAAATCGTCAAGCATTGGCTCCGAAGCCAAGCCCTCTCTCTCTCTCTCTCTCTCTCTCTCTCTCTCTCTCTCTCTCTCTCTCTCTCTCTCTCTCTCTCTCTCCGCGCCAGCCAGCCCAGCCAGCCCAGCTGCCCAGCCCCTCAGGCGCGCCGTCTCTCCCGCAGGAGTCCGCCACCGCCACGACAGCCGCCGCCGCCTCGACGTCCGTGCCGCCACCGGACTCTCCCCGCCGCCTAGCCCCTTGCCCACGCCACCCCTCGCCCCCTCCTTTAAAACCCGAGGCCCCGGGCCCCGTTCCTCTCCTCCCCGAGCCATGGCCGCCGCCCTCGCCGGAGCTCCCGCCCGGACGAGATCTGTCGCCGCCGCCCCGCTCCGTTCCGCCCCCTCGACCAACGCCGACGCCGCCATCGCCTTCACCTCGACGAGCTGCGCCTCCCCGTGGTCCCGCCGAAGCTAGAGAGCGACCGGAGCCGCCGCCGCCGTCCTCCCCGACTCCGGTGATCGCCGCGGTAACCGCCGCCTCCCGTCCGTTGGATCTGGATCCAACGATCCAGTTTCGTTTTTTTAACGTTTTTTTTTGTGATCGTTCATTAGTTAGGGTTTGCACCGAACGGGTTTTGTTAGTTAGCGTTCGGCAGCGAACGTTCGCTCGGTAGAATGTTTTTTTAATTTTTTTCGGCCAGGGACCCATCCGTGAATATTTTATTTACAGATTAGTCCCTATTTTTCAAACGACCACTACTTTTAACTCGTTAGTCCAAATCCAACGAAACCAATGCCCACTTCTTCGTTATGATCTCCTCTATCCAGCAATCCAACTCAAACATGTTTTTGAAAGTTTAAAATTTTAATTAGAACAGATTTGTATTCAAACTTCATTTGATCATAACTTGAGTTTCGTAACTCCGATTTAGTTGATTCTTTTTGCAAATTAAAGCTCTTGACATAAACTTTCTGATAAGGCCAAATTCACATAATTTTGGTATTGTTAAAAATTGTTTTATGTTGAAAGAGTTATTTGCTTGGTTTTGATGTTTTCTGAATTGTTTTCATCGTTTTTTCTGATCTTTTGAGTGATTGCTTATGTGTGGTTACTATTGCTTGATTACGATAGATTGACCGGAGTGTGACGAGTAGGCCTATCAAGAGTTTTGAGTGCGAATCATCTTCATGAACATTGCAGGCAAGTTCACACTTTGATCATATACTTTTCATACCCAGTTTTTATCCATTAGATCAATCCTCAAACATTGCATGATTAGGATCTAATTAAATTGTGGGTTTTGGGAAGTAGTTTGAGGTAGTACCTATTACCTGTTTTATTATCAAACCCTTGGGAGTTACTTCTACGTTTGCTTATTTATGCCATGCTATGCTAGTAGACATGGATTGGGTGAGTGTATCCATGACAGATGTGAGATTGTTAATTAATGGTTTATTTAAGGTGGCAACTTAAACACACATCTGGGTGGATTGAGGCACCTGGTTTCCATTAGGACTTGCCTGTTTTTCTTCGGACCGCCACCCAGGCTCAAAGGGATCATGAGATTATTCATGCTAGAAACTTCCGTGTGCAGCCACATGCTACTATGGGCTCTAGCATAGTTGACTAAGTTGTGCGAACTCTTACGGATGGACTAGCTCATGTAGGGGTTGTAGGTTGGTACGGTCTACCCAAGCGTAAGGTGCTAAGCGCTACGAAGACTATGTCTCGGTCATCCGTTTCTCAAACACCATGTAGTGCGAGAAATCAAACGGAGGATATCGAGTCTTGTGGGGAAAAGTGCACAAACCTCTGGAGAGTGTATAAACTAATCATGGTTAGCCGTGTCCCCGGTTATGGACATCTTGAGTATCTAGTACTTGGATTATCATGTTGATCTCATCATGTTACTCTAATTAATATTGTTGGGTTGTTAATGAGTACTTTTAATTGGGATTGAGGATGCTGTCAACCATTCTCAATGTTTAACAACCACCATGATAGTTAAATAAAATTTATTCCTTTGCAGTAGGGAAAATTTGGCTTTTCGCAAAAACATTATAACCATAGAGCTTTTCCGCCAGCCAAATATGCATGTAGAGATAGCCATTGTTCATCATTGCTCTATGGTGTGAATTTGCCAGTACATTCAATGTACTGACCCTTTGTGGCTGCAACATCTCATGTTGCAGGATCTTACGACGAGTAAGTGATACGTTAGGGTTACGATTTCTACACTCAACTTTGCCGTTGGTGTTGATGGGAATCCACAACCTTGTTACTTCCGCTATTTGGATTGAGGTAATAGTATTTACGTTACTTTATACATGTGATTTACCTCTGTTATAAATCCTCGAGTATTGTGTGTGTCAGCATACCGATCCAGGGATGACACTTAAGCACAGAGACTTGACACATTCGGGTTGGGTCGCTACAATCACTAGAACCTCGCGAGGTGCCCCTTGCCTTGATCTCTCCGCCCCTCACGAGCCAGCCTGGTGAGGCTTCCCTCGAGGAGGTCTTGCATCGTCCGCCTCGCGAGGCTTGGCCCCTCGCGGGGGTCTTGGGTGTTTGCTGGTGAAGATGGGCCGTACAGGGCTGCTGGTGGCGCCACGCTGTGGGCCGTAGGCAGGCAAGTCTGGGGAACCCCGTTCCCAGGACGCCGACAGTAGCCCCCGGGCCCAAGGCGCACTCGGACTTGGCTTCGAGGCGAAGCCAAGGGGCAAGTGCGGAGCGCCGTGGGTCCCAACAGCCTGCGGCCCCGCTTGACGCATGGCGATTGATTGGACGTGGGCGTCTCCTCTTCCCCGCGCTGCCTCGGCAACTGCCCGACTTGACGAGTCCTTGCTGCATGCAGAGAAAAATCGTCATTACCTGTGATCATGGGGATTGCCGGTTGGCCTTCTCCCGCTATAAATGAGGAGGGTCGGAGCCCCCGTCACTCATCCCTTCCTGCTCTGCTCGCTTCTTCTCCCCTGCTTCGTTGCTAGTAGCGACACCCATGGCACCGATATGGAGGTTCTCAGCCGTAGAGAAGGGAAAAAAACCCGCGCCGAGCCCAGGCCACTTCCGACGAAGAAGAGGCTGGCCCACTGCTGCGACGTAGCCATGAGGCCGGAGATGTCGAAGCCTTGGTGCGAACGGCCTCCTCCCGCGTACCCGCTGCCTCTGTACACCCAAGCTGAGGGCTCCGGAGGGAGAGGCGGCGAGCGCCGCCGCCCACGCCGTGGCCGTGGTCACCGTGCCGTTGCCCCAGGAGTCCACACCACGGACTCCTCGCGCGAACTCGTGATGTGGGTGGCGATGCCTCCGCGCACTTGGATTCGCCTTCTGTAGTTCTTCTCCGCCGAGATGCCGCCGAGGGGCCCCCTCGAGCTTTGGCTATAGCACGCCGACTGCAATGACCCAGCGACTGGAGCGGAGGTTGAAGCCGTCTCCCCAGGCAAGATCTTTATAACTCGGATGAACTATTTGTGATTAGGCAACACAAAAGAAACAGACAGACAGATCAAAGGTGTGTGCGATATACGACATGCGGTTAACTCGGATGAACTGTTTGCGTTGAGACATGAGAACAGAAATAGTTCAACTTAACAAGATGTGTATGATACGCGGCAAACAGGTCTGTAATCAAAAATGTGTGTGAAGACTTATATGAACACAGACGGTTCCTACTAATAAGACGTGTGTGTTGTGCGATGGGATTGCATATATAGTGGCAATATTCTAATACTGGGATTAGAATAACTATTTGGATTACACCGAGCCTATATAGGGCCCGATGAACCTTTCCCGAACTCCCCGAACCCGTGCACAAAAAAACCCACCCACTCTTCCACCACTTCCCCTCGATCCCCAACCTCTCCCAATCTCTCTGGTACAGCGTCGTGCATCTCTCCCCGCTCTTCGATCTCCTGGTGTCTCCGCTCCCCGCTTCCCCTACCTTCTGGCGCTGCCGTCCCCCGCTTCCCCCCTCCCTCATGGCCGTCGGGCCTCCTCCCCCACCCCGCTCCCCAACGGCCGGCGCGCCTCCCCCCTCCTCCCCAGCCAGCGCGCCTCCCCGGCCGGCTATGCATTAACGGGTCCAGGCCTGCTCCCACAGGCAATGCTGCCAACTGCCCCGGTGCGCCGCCGTCGCCATCTTCCCCAGCGCGTCGCTGCCGCCATTCCTCGCCCCCAAGATCCAACCTTGCCGGCCACCGACGCACCCGCGGATCGGCGGCCACCATCTCAAGCAGGATCACACGCGGATCGGCGGTAACCGTCTCGAGCAGGATCACACGCGGACAACCCCCCGAGCCATCCCCTGCCCGTTGATGGGTCGCCGTCCCTGGATCCACGCCGCTCCTCCACCTCCTCCTCCCGGTGGGGCTCTGCAGCCGAAGCGCCCAAGCAGTTCACTGTCATCACCTTGGGCCGTTCAACGACACACCACCTGACCACCAGGACGGTCGCCACTGCAGCGCCAAGATCCGCTTGGAAGACGGAGGAGAGCCACACAGGGTTCAACTTTTTCACTACTTTTTCCCAATCTTATGGGTACATTGATTGATTGATTAACCCGTTCTTTCCACCAGTATTACTTCACTTTTTTTGGCAAAACGCTCTCACTGTTAATGCATAGTTGCTCTATGGTCTGAATGATGGACACTTCTCTCTCTCTTTTTCTATAGTATGAGGCAGAAGAATAGCACCAATACTAGCTAGTTCTGTACTGCACAACAAGACAGACCGACAGACGGTAACAGTTAAAACAGAGGTGATGGTTGGTCTTGTACTACGTGCTAGTGAGATGCGAGCTAAAATGTCATGGGTAAATTTCACCCAATGCTGAACATGACTTTGCAGAGAAACTAACCAGACTTGTCACTTTTCAAGATCCGCACTTCCACCATGCTCTGGTGAAGTCCTCGCTCCAATTTTTTGAGAGTTCAAATTGTTTTTGATTCAGTTTCTTCTTTGTTTTGTCTGCTGCCAACTTGTTCTTACTCATTTGTTCACTCACCTCGCGCTGCCTGCGACCTGCCAAAGCCTAAGCGGCGACCTGTCTGAGGCCTAAGGGCGAACTTCGTGCTTGAAGCTTTTCCAAATTACCGTTGCGTGCAACGGGAGGGGCAACCCTATAGTCCAGCACTATCACGGGATGAATTGCTTCTACTTTTCTTCTAAATGCTTTATGCCATGTCTTGTTTTGCATAATGGATGATTGTGTTCTTTTTATTCTTGATCATTTTTCTGAATTATTTGCTCTGTGCATCCATGTGTTCTCAAACCTGTATTCTGTCTCCAGGTAGCACTGCCGCATTCTCCGGCGTGGCCCCGGCGCTCCATGCCTCTGCTCCAACACCCTGCTCGCAATGGCGCGATTCATCACATACTACCAGATTTCATCGGAGGAGGTCCCCCTGCTGCACCTCCGCCTCCTGGGTCCCGCTGGCAGAACTCCCATGTAACTCCTCACGGCAGCACTACTCTCTCTCACTCTTCCTCTCTCTCTCTTTCTGATTGAGGCGATTTCATCGGAACAAATTCATGTACATGCTTGATTGCAAGTATTTTTTTCCTAGATGCGAACAAGAACCCATGGCTTGCTGTTTCTTTTTTGTAAGATTGCATAATCACGAGTTTGATTCTATGCCAAAAAGAAAGAGTATGTGTAAGTTCAAATACACCAATTGCAGAAATTCGAAATTCCTATCTAGTAAGAACAAAAAAGTATGCTCTCTAAAGCTGCTTGTGTTTATGACTCAATTTTTTTTTGTTTTCTATGGAACAAAATACTAAGTGATATTTTCTTCCCTCTGAACATAAATTTTCTATTTCCAACTATAAAAGTAAACACTCTGATGTACCGTAATATCTTTATTTTAAAAAAAGAGAAAAACACGATGAGAAAAGGTTGTAGAGCCCTATGATGTTCAGTTTGTTTCCCTTTCTGAAGTTCGATTTGTTTTGCTTTTTGAAGTTTTGGTTGTTGATTATCTAAAGAGAAAGGTTGCTTCACTTGCACTCCTCTATCTAGTCATGTGTGGTGATCTCCTCGACTCCTTGGTTTCTACTAAAAATATAAGTATGAAGTTTAATTCAAAAAAGATGGTTTGATGCTTATTTAAAAACCATATTTTTCTAATAATAAAACAAATAAGTTCAAATTAAAAAAACAGAGAAGTTCAAACTTTATAAAAACCTCAGATTTTTCTCGTTACTAAAGAATAAATTAAAGAAGTTCAAATTAAAATAAAAGAAACAACTAATTTTTTAAATAGAATATTAAAGTGTGATATTACATTGCACTAAAAATAGAGGTTTACAAAAACTTATGAGGATGCTGATATTTTAAAAATCTGGAAGTTCAAAAGAATGAGCAAGAAGTTCAAATAAAAATATACTTCAAAAATCTCTATAAAAATGGATTTTCCCCTTTGTGAAAAAAAAACAGAGAAGTTCAAATTAAAAGAGGAACATTTCAAAATAATTTATATTTTTTCCGTTCTAAAAGCACTAGAAGTTCAAATTTAAAAAAACGGTGTGGTTCTTTATAAAGAAAAAGGATTTTCCCCATTAATAACAAATAAAACCAAGAAGTTCAAATTAAAATAATGAAGCAATTCAACGTTTCTTCTTAGTGGCCACGTACTGTGTTTAAAAAAAAATGTGTATTCCCAATTAAAATACATAGAGGTTCAACTTTAAATAATCGAGTAGTTCAATATTTATTACATAACTAGGACTTTTCCGTTACTATTGAATAACACCAAGAAACCCTAAATTAAAAGTTTGAAGTTGTTTGATGTTTATAAAAACTCAGATTTTCCTCAAAAGATTAAAACCAAGAGGTTCAATTTTGCAAAATGGAGTAGTTCGATGTATATAAAAAAACTCCGATTTTCACGTTACTAGAGAATAAAACCAAGAAGTTCAATTGGAAAAAAGCGGAGCAGTTTGATATTAATATTTGAAAATTTTGATTTTTCTAGTTACTAAAAAAAATTCAATAAGATCAATTTCAAATAAGGAAGAAGTTCGATGTTTCTAAAAAACCTCCAATTTCCACATATCTAAAAAATACACAATGAAGTTAAAAAAGATAGATCAGTTCAATGTCTATAAAATCATCAGATTTGTTGCAAGTTCACGGGAACCTTCGTGCACGGTTCAGAATTTATATTGTGGGACCTACGACCTCCAATTACATGTTTTAAAATGGCAAGAAAATGACGTCCGAACTTCAATTGCGTGTAATTTGACGTACACAAAAAATGCGACAGAAGTTCATAGTGAAAACAATGAGAAGTTCAAGTACTGCAAGGAATGCATTTCAGGTGAGAATAAAAATATAGAAAAATAAAATCATAAAAGGTTTGTTGAAAGAAGTTCAAGTGCTCTGTCCAGGGAAGTTCAAAAATTCTTGCGAGAGAGGTTCACCTCGTATTTCCATGTTCGATTTTTTCCGTATAAAAATCGAATACAATTCTTTACTCAAAATATGGAAAGGTGAAGTTCAAATTGAAATAACGCAGAAGTTCGGAGTTTATTAAAACCTAAGATTTACCTCTTCAAAAAATAAAAAACACAACACCATTTTTTGCACTTTTAAAAACAACTCATAAACGGAAAAAAATGATTGTTTGAACTTCAAGTGCTCAGCGAAAAAAAGATTAAAAAATTCTTGTGAGAGAGGTTCACCGTGTATTTAGATGTCCAAAATACATAAAAATATGTTATTTTTTGTGTTTTAAAATAATTATTTCAAACCATATAGAAGTTCAAAGTGATAACAACCGGAATTCACGTACTACATGGTGTGTATTTCATATAAGAAAAATACCATAAAGTGAAACAGAGTGAAGTTCAGACAGACTTGCCCCAAAAGTTCAACTACTTCACGTATTGCAAGAAACAGCACGTCAAAAACAAAGTAAAGTTCAAACAGACATGCCCGAGAAGTTCAACTAGTTCACCAGTGCATTTCCATTCGCGATGAAGGCAGAGATCATGATCTCGTCATTTTATAATTTACTTCAAAACGGCAGGAATATTATTTGTGTAATTTCAAGTCCTCGGTCGGAGAAAGTTAAAAAAATACTGTGAGAGAGATTTGTACAAAAGGAATATTATTTGTGTAACACGGACAAATGGATGAGAAAATTACAAATGAAAATACGTCACAGAAGTTCAACGTGAAAACAGTAGGAAGTTCAACTACTATGTAGTATGAATTTTAGATAAAAAACTTTTAAAATTGTCACGAGTATAAAAAAATGATAAACAAGGGAAAGTCGTGTTTTTACAGCAGATTTCCATCAGTATATCACTTGCTCAATTCCGGTGAGTAGATGGAGAGCTACGAGCAGTGGATGAAGAGCAACGAGCAAGAAAAGCACGTGAAAAAACAGAGTGAAGTTCAAGTACACATGCCGAGAAGTTCAAGTTCTTCACGCGGTGCATTTTTGAAGAATCTGTTTCGCGATAAAGGCAAAACGAATGATCTCGTTGTTTTTGAAATTACTTCAAAATGACTAGGAATTAGAGAAAACCATCAACATGAAAAAGTTTCACATTTTTCGTAGCTTTTCAACGGTATATTATTTGCCCCATTCCGACGAAGTTTGTAGAAATTACGGCGAAAATACGTTTTTAGCCAATTTCAAAACTGACTTAAAACCGTAAAGAATTGGGAGAAACAATATATAACAAAATGTTTCACATTTGTCCAAGCTTTTGAATGCCATATCATTTGCTGCATTCGAACGCACGGTTAAAAAATTAGCTCGAAAATACGAACTCGGTGGAACTTGTACCGTTTTCTAAATTACTTTTAAACCGTTCAAAATTAGAAAAACTTTCAACATTAAAAAGTAGCACATTTTCATAAGCTTTTTAACACCATATCATTTACCTCAATTGGATTAGCCCTTTAGAAATGACATCGAAAATACGAACTCGGCTGTTCGGTTTGTGAAATTTTACGATTTTCCAAATTACTCTTTAACCATAGTGAATTAGAGAAAATTTTCAACATGTGGAAGGAGCGGTTTTGCAGCAGCTTTCCAATGCTATATTATTTGCCTCATTCCGATAAACGGTTTGGAAATGCGATCGAAAATACGATTCATGTTTTTTATATGAAGAAAAAATGATTTTCAAAACTGCTCTTAAACCGCTTATATTTTGCCCAAAATTTAACTTGGGTCATGATACTCATGTCCATAGCTTTCCAACGGTATATAGCAAGCCCCATTTGGGCGATGTTGGCGGAAGTTCAACCAAGCACAGGGGGAAGTTCAGGTCAAACAACTCATGCAGTAAAATTGCAAAAAAAACGCGAGTTCATCACGACCCGAGTGCAAAATCCGCCAATGAGAGAGATTCCTATTTAAAACGGGTATTTAGTTGCTAAAAAATGTTTCTAGATTACACTAACATCATATAGAACACGACTAACCAAAATAATTCACGCGGGGAGACACGGTTGCGAAGATAGGCCGAAGGTCGGGTTCGTACACAGGGAAGTTCAGGCGCGTTACTCAGGCAGGTCAGGTTGTGATCAGAATAGTGTTTATGTGTGTGTGTGTGTGTGTGTGTGTGTGTGTGTGTGTGTCTATATATATATAGCTTACTATGCCCGAGAATAAGCTAACTGTCGGGATTGTACACCAAGTTAACTGTCGGACCTAGGGTTTTTTCATTTTTCTGGGGGTCGAGCTAACCGCCGGGATTGAAATAGCTAACTGTTGGGATTGCGATAGTACACCAAGTTAACTGTCGGATCGAATATGCAAAAAAAACAATTCCTTTTTTGCACGGGTCACATTAGCTGCCGCAATTTTTCAGAAGTTAACTCCACAGATTGCGAAAGTTAACTACACCTAGTTAACTGTTGTGAACAAGCTAACTTCCCGACTAGAACAACTAACTGACGTATGATGACAAAGCTAACTGTCGTTACTTAAGACACAATTTTTTGTTTTTTTTCGGTTTTTTCCAGATCAAGCTAACTGCCGGTATTGAAATAGCTAACTGTTGGGGATTGTGGGAGTTAACAACAAGCTAACTGCAGAACTGAAGGTATTGATTTTTTTTATTTTTCCCTGGGTCATTCCAACCGCGGGGCCTGAAATAGCTAACTCTCGGGACTATGGCCGAACTAGTGAACCACTTGACTGAAGATATCAACTTTTTTTGTTTCGTTATTTTTTTTCCAAGGTCACGCTAACTGCTCGAGTGCGCATGGCATTTAAGTGTTCAAGTTAACTTCCACAACTCACCCACTTAACTGCCATATGCAATAAAAATTGGACTAACAGTATAAAAAACTTTGTTATACTGTTACAGTTTTGAAACACTTAACTATTGCACTTCGTGCACTTGACTGACACGTCACAAAACACTAAATTCCTTGTTTATTTAAGTAAAAGCTTTTTTCACTTTTTTAATAGTTAACTGCTACATTATCATGGATTAACTGCTCCACCTAGAAATGATAGTAACTTCTAAAGAAACTAACGACTACAGTAACATAAGTCAACTGCTAATCTAAGCACAAGTCAACTGCTACAGTTACAGTTCACTAACTCTGCAACCCCACGCACCCGAAGGCAACAACAGTTTTGTTTAGCAAAATTAATCACGGCTTGAGCCGGAGGCCGGAGGAGTAGGCCTCATTGGAGGCGGAGGGCGAGGGCCGGCCAATCCTGGAGGCACTGGTGGGCGGCGGATCCGGCACAGGTGATGAGTCCCTGGTCGAAGGCGATCTGGGGGATGATGCAGGGGAGCCCGTGGTCGGCGAAGCCGACGGTGATGGCTCGCGACGGGTGGCGCACGACGTGGAGGAGAGCACTTGTGGATCAGACAAGCTGCGTTGGAGTATATCCGTCCGTGCTTGCCATGAATCAGGTCACCCTAGCCAATGGTAGAGGAAGAGATGGGTGGAGCCGAGGAGGTGATGGAGTTCTCGGGCGGGGGAGCCAGCGTTGAGTCCCTGGGCCTGGCGACGATGGCTGCCGGTGCGCCACCCCGGCCCACCCCGGCGGTGTGCCGCCATCAGCAACCTCCCCCGTGTGCGCCACCCAAAAGACCTCCTCCCGCCCACCTATCTGGTAACTGCTTCAACGGCCATGGGTAAGAGCGACCAGCACCTACACGAGGAAAGGAGGGGAACGACAGATGCTTTTCTCGTCGGCTGGTGAAGAGGCACTGGAGATGTGCCCGTGGCCGTCGACTGGAAAGGGGGAGGAGTGCCGCAGGGCGCAGGGCCTCCACTGGATCTCGCAAGCCTCCGCTGGATCCAATCGATGGTGTGGACCTTCGAATCCTATGGATGGTTGCCCGATGAGGAAGGAGGCGAGGAGAGGGAAGGCACGAGGCGTGGACCATCGAATCGCAACAGTTTTCGAGGGTAGAGTATTCAACCCAAATTTATTGATTCGACACAAGGGGAGCCAAAGAATATTCTCAAGTATTAGCAGCTGAGTTGTCAATTCAACCACACCTGGAAACTTAGTATCTGCAGCAAAGTGTTTAGTAGCAAAGTAATATGATAGTGGTGGTGACGGTAACAAAAGTAAAGACAGCAAAAGTAATGTTTTTGGTATTTTGTAGTGATTGTAACAAAGAGTAACGGAAAAGTAAATAAGCGTAAACCAGTATATGGAAAGCTCGTAGGCACCGGATCAGTGATGGATAATTATGCCGGATGCGGTTCATCATGTAACAGTCACAACATAGGGTGACACAGAACTAGCTCCAGTTCATCAATATAATGTAGGCATGTATTCCGAATATAGTCATACGTGCTTATGGAAAAGAACTTGCATCACATCTTTTGTCCTACCCTCCCGTGACAGCGGGGTCCTATTGGAAACTAAGGGATATTAAGGCATCCTTTTAATAGAGAACCGGAACAAAGCATTAGCACATAGTGAATACATGAACTCCTCAAACTATGGTCATCACAGGGAGTGGTCCCGATTATTGTCACTTCGGGGTTGCCGGATCATAACACATAGTAGGTGACTATAGACTTGCAAGATAGGATCAAGAACACACATATATTCATGAAAACATAATAGGTTCAGATCTGAAATCATGGCACTCGGGCCCTAGTGACAAGCATTAAGCATAGCAAAGTCATAGCAACATCAATCTCAGAACAAAGTGGATACTAGGGATCAAAACCTAACAAAACTAACTCGATTACATGATAAATCTCATCCAACCCATCACCGTCCAGCAAGCCTCCGATGGAATTACTCACGCACGGTGGTGAGCATCATGAAATTGGAGATGGAGGATGGTTGATGATGACGACGGCGATGAATCCCCCTCTCCGGAGCCCCGAAAGGACTCCAGATCAGCCCTCCCGAGAGAGATTAGGGCTTGGCGGCGGCTCTGTATCGTAAAACGCGATGAAACTTTCTCTCTGATTTTTTTCTCCCCGAAAGCCAATATATGGAGTTGGAGTTGGCGTCGAAGGAGCTCCAGGGGGCCCACGAGGTAGGGGGCGCGCCCTAGGGGGGGCGCCCCCCACCCTCGTGGACAGGGTGTGGGCCACCTGGTCTTCATCTTTGGCGAGGATTTTATTTTTATTTTTTATAGAACATCCCGTGGAGTTTCGGGTCATTCCGAGAACTTTTGTTTTTTGCACATAAAACAACATCATGGCAATTCTGCTGAAAACAACGTCAGCCCGGGTTAGTTCCATTCAAATCATACAAGTTAGAGTCCAAAACAAGGGCAAAAGTGTTTGGAAAAGTAGATACGATGGAGACGTATCAACTCCCCCAAGCTTAAACCCTTGCTTGTCCTCAAGCAATTCAGTTGACAAACTGAAAGAGAAAAAGAAAAACTTTTACAGACTCTGTTTGCTCTTGTTGTTGTACTTATGTCAAGCCAGCATTCATGTTTTCAGCAAAGATCATAACTAACCACATTTGCTATAATTCTCAGGTCTCATGTTTACTCATATCAATGGCATAATCAGCTAGCAAGCCATAATAATAAATCTCGGATGACAACACTTTCTCAAAACAATCATAATATGATATAACAAGATGGTATCTCGCTAGCCCTTTCTGAGACCGCAAAACATAAATGCAGAGCACCTTCAAAGATCAAGGACTGACTAGACATTGTAATTCATGGTAAAAGAGATCCAATCATAGTCATACCCGATATAAATTAACATTAATGAATGAAAATGACAGTTGTGCTCACCAGCTAGTGCTTTTTAATAAGAGGGTGATGACTCAACATAAAAGTAAATAGATAGGCCCTTCGCAGAGGGAAGCAGGGATTTGTAGAGGTGCCAGAGCTTGATTTTGAAATAGATATAAATTATATTTTGAGCGGCATACTTTCATTGTCAACATAACAACTAAGAGATGACGATATCTTCCATGCTAAACAAATTATAGGCGGTTCCCAAACAGAATGGTAAAGTTTATACTCCCCCTCCTCCACAAGCATCAATCCATGGCTCGCTCGAAACAACGAGTGCCTCCAACATTCAAGGGTCCCAGGGGGAGTTTTGTTTGCAATTATTTTGATTTAGTTTGCATAAAGCATGGGACTGGGCATCCCGGTGACCAGCCATTTTCTCGTGAGTGAGGAGCGGAATCCACTCCTCTTGAGAATAACCCGCCTAACACGGAAGATAAGGGCAGCACTAGTTGATATATGGCCTATTAGAGCATGCAAAACAGAATGTTCATTTGAAGATTTAGAGTTTGGCACATACAAATTTACTTGGAACGGCAGGTAGATACCGCATATAGGAAGGTATAGTGGACTCATATGGAATAACTTTGGGGTTTAAGGGATTGGATGCACAAGCAGTATTCCCGCTTAATACAAGTGAAGGCTAGCAAAAGACTGCGAAGCGACCAACTAGAGAGCGACAACAGTCATGAACATGCATTAGAATTAATAAACATTGAATACAAGCATGAGTAGGATATAATCCACCATGAACATAAATATCGTGAAGGCTATGTTGATTTGTTTCAACTGCATGCGTGAACATGTGCCAAGTCAAGTCACTTAAATCATTCAAAGGAGGATACCAACCCATCATACCACATCACAACCATTTTAGTAGCATGTTGGCACGCAAGGTAAACCATTATGACTCATAGCTAATCAAGCATGGCACAAGCAACTATGATCTCTAATTGTCATTGCAAGCATGTTTATTCATAATAAGCTGAATCAGGAATGATGGGCTCATCATATTTACAAAAACAAAAGAGGTCGAGTTCATACCAGCTTTTCCATCTCAGTCAGTCCATCATATATGTCATCATAATTGCCTTTCACTTGCACGACCGAACGATGTGAATAATAATAAGAGTGCACGTGCATTGGACTAAGATGGAATCTGCGAGCATTCAATGAACAGGAGAAGACAAGGCAATATGGGCTCTTAGTTAAATCAACAATGATGCATATAAGAACCACTTCAACAATTAAATCATGGTCTTCTCCTACTGACCCCCAAAGAAAAGAGAAGGAAATAAAAACTATTTACACGGGAAAGCTCCCAACAAGCAAAAGAAGAACGGGAAATATTTTTGGGTTTTCTTTTTAATTATTGCTACTACTGCAGGAAAAATAAACTACTACTAATTTTTTGTTTTTTCTTAAGGATATTAAACACACAAGAAGAAAGCAGGAAAAAGGAAATAAACTAGCATGGATATTACAGTGAAAAAGTATGAGCACCGACATCTAGCAATGAGTGTGTGTGAACATAAATGTAATGTCGGTCATGAAATCACGCCCCTCAAGCTTAGGCTTTTGGCCTAAGTTGGTCTATTGTTAGGGATAGCCTGACTGATACCCGTAGGTGTAGCTAGGGTCGTACTATGACGCAGCGGCTATCGCCTCCTGAGCTGCAGCGTGGCGTTGAGCTGCCTCCGCTCTCCTCTCGTACTCATCAGCCTCCTCCCTGGTAATAATATATCTTCCTCTCGTCTGAAAACCAAAGAAGGCAGGAGCAGGAAGAGTAATATGGACAACATGTCGTTTGTTAAAGATTAGTCGATACTGGAGAGGTGGTCCAGTCCTCTCAACAAACTAGTGGGAAACCATAGAATCAAAATCTAAATAAGTAGGGGGTAACTCCATATCACCCTCACGGATGTCTATATCAAGAAAATTAGCTAAGCTGGTTGCATAAATTCCTCCAAAGAAATCTCCGTTATGTCTATTAAGATGCAACCTATGAGCTACAATGGCTCCCATATGATAAGATTGGTCCCCTAACACAACACTTCTGAGAATGCTGAGATCAGGGGCACACATGTGACAAGCTTCATCCTTAGCATTTATGCATCTACCTATGAAGAGAGCAAAATAATGTATAGCAGGAAAGTGAATGCTCCCTATAGTGGCTTGTGTTATATCCCTAGATTCCCCCACAGTTATTCTAGCAAGAAAGTCTCTATATTCAGATTTAGGGGGATCCCTGATACTACCCCAAGATGGAAGTTTGCATGCAAGAGTGAAATCCTCTAAGTCCATGGTATAAGATTTGTCATAAAGGTCAAACATGACTGAAGGAGAATTACGGGAAGATGAGAACTCAAACCTCCCCACAAATGAACTTGTGAGGTCACGATACTGGGGGCATTTGTCAGCTTCAAAGTCCTCAAGACCGGTGTCGGTGTCAAAACCGGTGGATCTCGGGTAGGGGGTCCCGAACTGTGCGTCTAGGCGGATGGTATCAGGAGACAAGGGACACGATGTTTTTACCCAGGTTCGGGCCCTCTCGATGGAGGTAAAACCCTACTCTGCTTGATTAATATTGCTGATATGGGTAGTACAAGAGTAGATCTACCACGAGATCGAGAGGCTAAACCCTAGAAGCTAGCCTATGGTATGATTGTTGTCCGTCCCTACGGACTAAAACCCTCCATTTATATAGGCACCAAGAGGGTTAGGGTTACAGAGTCGGTTACAATGGTAGGAGATCTACATATCCGTATCTCCAAGCTTGCCTTCCACGCCAAGGAAAGTCCCATCCGGACACGGGACGAAGTCTTCAATCTTGTATCTTCATAGTCCAGGAGTCCGAACAAAGGTTATAGTCCGCCATCCGGACACCCCTAATCCAGACTCCTCAAGAGCCCTCGAACCAGGCTTCAATGACGACGAGTCCGGCGCGCATATTGTCTTCGGCATTGCAAGGCGGGTTCCTCCTCCGAATACTTCATAGAAGATTTTGAACACAAGGATAGTGTCCGGCTCTGCAAAATAAGTTCCACATACCACCGTAGAGAGAATAATATTTACACAAGTTCAATATGTTGACGTATTCCGCAGCGTGATATCACACCACGGCCAAGCCTTTATTCGAATTGTTTTTACTGTCCCACCTCAGCGGTTTAGCGAGGCGGTTTCCTTGGCACGTCTTGTCAAAGCAGAGATCGTGTCCCCTTATTCCGGGATTCTCATTAATACAAGCGTGGGTAACCCAGTCGTGCCCGTTGGCACGCCTCCTCTATCGAAGGCGAGTCCCGAACGGTCACGGGGAGGGCTCCTGGTATCCAACCTCTTTATAAAGAGACCAAGGCCCCGCTCCTTTTTCTCAATCTCAATCGAATCCGCCCCTCGCCTCGAAGTTCCAACACCCAAAGCTCCAGATTCAGCGCTTGGACCTTCGATGATGTACGGCTCCGACCTTCAAGGCGGTGGATGCCTTCCTCCGTCACGGAAGAAGACGCCCTAAAGCTAAGAGATGCGGGTATCTAACCGCGAAATCACGATAGGCTGCCTGCCCAAGGGCAGGTTATTCCCACTCCCAAGCCCGTGAAAGCGTGGTGTTCGCGTCTCACTTCCTTCTGGGGCTAGGCTTCCCGACGGACCCCTTCGTGAGGGGCTCATGTTTTATTACGGGCTGGAATTTCATGACTTGGATCCGAGTCCATCCTCCACATCTCATCGCTCATCGTCAGATCTGAAGCCTTCATCCGCATTACCCCTCACTTCGGATTGTGGCTCAAGACCTTCAAGGTGGAGCCAAGATGATCAAGGGGCAACAGCAGAAAGCGGAGGGCTGTTATAAGCAAGAATCGACGCTTCATGGCCCGAGGCTCTTTTCAAGAGGAGCTCAGTCTATGGCAACAAGAGTGGTTTTATATCACAGCTCCCAGGGGCACCAAATGGGTGGCACCACCTGCCTTTCGCTCGGGTCCTCCACCGCGGCCGGCATCATGGGTCAATAAAGGGCTTGACTGGGGGCCGTCCAAGGACGTGCCCTTGTTGCAGGGCCATATTCGAGACCTCCTAGAGAGAGAGATCAATCTGGTCGTAGTAGCGCAGGTCATGTTGATTCGTTGCATCCTGCCCTTCAAACATCGCCCCCTCCGCATGTGGGAGTTCAATCCGGAGGGACCACGAGCTCTCCAACATTTTATGGGTGCAACGCCCGTGGAGATGTACAAACTGTTCTTCGAATCACAAGCAATGTATCCGGAGTTGGACGAGGACGCAGGTCTGAGCTGCAATCGCCCGGATACTCAAGTAAGTAGTCCTGTACCCGGACACGCTATCCGTATATTTATCATAAACTTTCCCTTAAAAGATTTGTCCCTTAAACAGGAGTGGATAGCGAAAGCAAAACTGATCAGGTGTCCGGCCCCCTCCCTGAGACCACGCCGGATTCCGTGTTAACCAAGATGCTGGAGGCTGCGCCTTTGGAAGAAGGCGAAGGGGGGAACAAGGAAGCTACCGCCTCCTCGAAGGAGGTTATCAATAAAGGAGGGATCGAGAACCCCTCCATCCAAGGGGAGAAGAGGACCGCCTCTGAAGATCCGGAGACCAAGGCCTCAAAGCGGGGGAACAAATCTTCGCCAGAGGGTCCTGCGCCAGGAGATGCCCCGGCCGCACTATTTCCCCAAGGAGATCAGCCCTCCAGCGAGCCGTAAGTAGAGAGGGGAGTTTTAAAATAAGAGACATCCCTGTTTTATTTCTGAAGATGACCGAAATTTTACCTTGTAGTTCGGATCTCAGCCCTTCTCAGCAGAGCTCGTCTTCAGGGGATCTTCATCCAGAGATGATGGAGAGCGGAAGGCCTCCCCCTGCCGTACCGCCTAGCGAGCCGGACGATCCTGAGGTGTCGTCGCGGAGGGTTTCTCCGAATCCGGCAGGGGGGAGGGCGGTCGTAGGGCCCCCCAAAGCCCTCCGTGTCCGGCCTTCGAAAAAGGCCATCAGACGAGTCCGGCACCTCCTGGTGCATGGTCGGAGGAGTTGAACGATCTTCTCGGGCAAGCGTCTATCTCAGAGGATCACCGTTCATTGATGGGTACGGTGATTGAAAAATTAAATCCATGAAGCGGGTTGTACGAGGCCGCCAGGAGTTTACTGACGGGTTTTGAGGTACGTGCAATGATGTACCTTTTGATGGTTCCGCATATATAAGATCCGCCCTGTGTAGATAGTAGCCCCTGAGACTCAGTGCATTGTCAAAAATGACAGCGTGCCGAGGATCATAATCCCAGCTATAATATGTCACCCTTCCTATGTAGGTGGCGGAGCGTCCGGTGGCTAGCCGGACTGATGAATTTGTCGAACTAAAGTGGCAACTTGACGTGGCTGATGCCGACATCGCGCTTGTCAATAAGCGGCTTAACGAGTCACAAGGTATGTAGTTTCTCCGCGGACACCTGGTAAGGGAGCTTGATGCCAGTTCCTTACAACATGTATGCTTGATGCAGATGGTGCCCCTGCCATGGAGAACCTTCGGGCGGAGCTTGCCCGAGCCAAGGAGCAGGCCAGAAAAAAGTGATGCGGCTGCCTTAAAGGCGGCTGAAGAGCTAAAAGCCGAACAGGCTGCTCACTGCCGAAGCAAGAAGGAAACGGCCGAGATGGCCGTGAAGTTGAAGAATACTACCGCCGCTGCGAGCTTCTTGCAAAAGAAGGTCGAGCAGAGCAAGAGGACCTGAAGAAGGCCACCACCAAGGCCAAGGATGCTCGCTCTGCGATGAGAGCTATGAAGGAGGAGCTACGTCGGGCGGAGATATCGCGGTGGAAAGCCCTTCTCGCTGTGGAGGAAGTTCACGGATCCTAAATATGCTCAGTTGGACCAGCTGTGGAGTGCGGAGGATGCTTATCTGGACTTGGCGGCGAGTGCCGCGGACGCGGCCGAACACTTCGGAGATCAAAAGGATCACGAGATGGAAGAGCTTTTTTGGTCGCAGTTCCGTAATCCAGAGCGTCCACTTCCATTAACCGATTGTTTGGCTGAATGGGCGGAGCTGAATAGATTGTCCGGACTTGCCATGAAGGATGTCGTGACTCATTTGTGGCCGAAAAGGCCTGAGCCGAAGATTTATTTTGGCTTGGTGCAGCAGTTCCTTGCTGCAGTGCCGCATATCAAAGCAATGAGGCGGTCAGCATGCATAGAGGGTGCGCGGATGGCTCTTGCCCGTGTCAAGACATACTGGGCGGATATGAAGGCCACCGATGTTGCATCCCAAGATTCGGACGGAAGCCGAGTATTGCCGAGCACTATTTTCGGAAGTTCTGCAGGCGCTCGTTTAATAGAGACGCGAAGCTTTCGAAGGATATTATGTTCGAATAACATGTATTATTGTGAAACAATGTTTCGATGGAATATAAAAGCTTTTTATACTTGGGCCTTCAAGAATTAAAATACCTCCTGTGCGGCCGTTAAGGCATCTGTGTATATAACCTGAAAGATGGCAGTCTTTGGCTTCAGCCCCCACGCATATAATGCAGGGGTGTTTGCAGAAAGCGCCTTTTCACACTTGATCCAACGTCTTGGTCCTACAAAGGAGGTGATAGCGCAGCAAACTAGGCAACCGGACTATAATGCTTTATCACTTACACTTAGCCATAGGAGTTCGACAGTGGGGCTACTATATAGCCCCTAGGGGCACCGCGCTCACCCGAATCCGGGACGCGTATGTGCCTGACCGGGAAACAGCCCTTCGTCAATGCGGAGGAATTCTAAAGATTCCAGCGGGTCATCGAGTGGTTGACCAGTCTCACGCTATATCATGACAGTCAGTTTTCGTCTTTCTCTACTGAGGTGCTCGCCTGGCCGAACCGGGGCACAATCGCAGTAGTTCTCATGGTGCCGCATTAGCCGATAGAGCGGAACGTAAGGCAGCAAAACACAGGAGCCGGACAAACCCAACATTTGACCAAAGACATGATTCGGAGCTGATGCATATAAGGCCTAACTCGAGACACCGAACACTCCCTAAGGTATTCGGTCTTTATGAAAACGGGCGAACAACGCCTTGGTAATAAGCCCCGTGTCAGTGCACGCGCAAAATTCGACGTGGCCTATGCCAAAACGCCAGCCTCCTCCTCGGTTATAGCAAGAAACCGGGGATGTGTATCAACAAGAGACAGTAAAAAGGTTTACGCAGGGTCTTAATCTGAAAAGAATCCTTGCAACAGGTCCCTCTGCACGCTGCACTGTGTCTCCGCCAGCCGTATCCTCGACGGGAGTAGCACGGTGTTCATCTGTAAAAGAGAGGAACTTAGTTGAAAAAGATCATGCGAAAATGTATGTTATATTAAATAAACGAAGTACAATTCAAAAAATGAATAAAATTGAGCTTTATTGTCTCTTGTTGTGCATGCGCGGAGCCCCTTGTACGGGGGTATGCGTCTAGTAAGCCCTTGTATGTTTACGCCGGACTCGTCCAGCCATGTCCGGGGTCTGGACGACCTGTCTAAGTGCTTGTATTGGTGAAGCCGGTTTATTTTGTGGCTGTCAAGGCAACCGCACAATTTTACGGACTCGAGGAACCCTCGATGTTTCCCTTTAACGAGATGATGCCGCGTGGACCGGGCATTTTAAGTGTAAGAGATGCATAATGCGGTATTCCGTTAAAGCGGGCGAAAGCTTCGCGTCCCAATAGTGCTTGATAGCTACTTGTAAATGGGCGAGGTGGAAGGTTATCTTTTCGCGGCGGAAGTTGTCGGGTGAGCCGAACACAACTTCTAGCCGTAAAGAGCCCGTACAATGGGCATATGGGCCTGGCATTACCCGTTGAAAGGAAGTGTTTTTGTGGCGAAATTTGGTTGGATCTATCCCCAATTTGCGGATTGTGTCCTGATATAGCAGGTTTAGATCACTGCCGCCGTCCATTAGGACTTGTGTAAATTGGAGTCTGTGAATTATCGGATCTAATATCAAGGCAGTCCAACCTGCATTCCATATACTTCTAGAGTAATCCTGATGGTCGAAGGTGATTGGTTTTAACAACCAGTGGCGGGACTCCTTCGAGATAGGCCGTATGGCGCGTACCTCTATGGGCGCCGCTCTATTTTTTCCTTTTGTCACGTGAAGTGAGTTTACTGTTTTGATTTCTTGTGGGAAATTCTTTTGTTTTCCGGTGCTCTGCTTGTGGGGTTCGTCATCGTCCTCGCTTGGTGTGTCGAGCCCCTTGTGTTCGGCGTTAAGTTTGCCGGACTGCTTGAAGACCCAACAATCTCTGTGGGTATGGTTTGCAGGCTTCCCAGGAGTACTGTGGATTTGGCATATCTTGTCCAAGATTTTGTTTAAGTTAGATAGCTCGTCCCTATTATCCTCAAGGGGCAGCTTTTTATGATTCTGCCGAAAGCTTTTGAATCCGGCGTTGACTGTCGTGCTCTTCGGGCTGTTTCCCTTGGTCCGACGCTAGTCCTTGCTGCGTCGTGGTTTCCCGTTTCTATCTCTGACTTCGGATGTACTTGGGTCGCTGGTACTGCATCTTGCCAGCCATCAATCCTCTCCCGTGCAAAAGCGGGTCATGAGGCTTGTTAATGCGGCCATTGTTCTTGGCTTTTCTTGGCCGAGGTGTCTGGCGAGCCATTCGTCTCGGACGTTGTGTTTGAAAGTTGCTAAGGCTTCGACATCCGGACAGTCGACTATTTGGTTCTTTTTAGTAAGGAATCTGTTCCAAAATTTTGGGGCTGACTCTCTGGGTTGTTGAGTTATGTGACTTAAATCATCGGCATCCGGAGGTCGGACATAGGTCCCTTGAAAATTTGCCCGAAAAGCATCCTCGAGCTCCTCCCAACTTCCAATGGTGTTTTCGAGAAGGCTTTTAAGCCAATGCCGGGCTGGCCCTTTGAGCTTGACGGGTAAGTATTTTATGGCGTGGAGATCATCTCCTCTAGCCATGTGTATGTGGAGGATGTAATCCTCAATCCGCACTCGTGGTCTGTTGTTCCGTCGATGCCTCTATGTTTACGGGCTTGAATCACTGGAAATTCATAATCCAGCACCTCATCGGTGAAACATAGGGGGTGTGCGGCACCCCTATATTTAGGTGTACCGTGATGTTCGGATACTTGATGTGTTGCATTGCTTACTAGAGCTTGCTTTCTTGACCCGTAGATGGATCTAACTGGGCCATCTTTTTGATGCGAATCCCTGTGCGGATCGCAGGCCGGCTTGTGTGCGGCGCCGTTTGCCGCTCTCTGTTTGCCATGAGGTCGTCCATCCGACCGGGTGGCCTCCTTGTTTTTTGATTGCGGGGGCTCTACGGCCTCCTCATCAAATTCGGGCAGTAGTTTTCGCTTTGGGTAGCTCTTTGTTCGCCACCGTCGCCAGATTTGTTCTGCGGTGTTGAGTACTTTGCTCCATCTGATTCTCGAGTGCATCTTCCGCTGTTTTGAGCTTCCGCTTCGCTTTTTCAGGCTACGTGCGATGGCGGCGAGCCTTTGTGGAGGTTCTTCTGCTCAACAACTTGTCGGCGTGAGATCGTCCGGACTGTTATCTTCGCCGGGACAGGTTGCTTATCTAGGTTGTCCTGTTCGGACGGTTGCTCGATAGCATGTTCGTCGTCCACCGGTTCGCCCTGCTCCATGGCTAGGTCTGTATGGCTGTTGTCTTTGTCGAGGCGGGACTTTGACCAGCGCTTACATCGCCGTTTTGACTTCTCTTAGAGGGAATGATCCTTCGTAGCATCCCGTTGTTCCTCGTCGTCGCTTCCTTTAGGTGTATCCACCATGTATACATCGTGAGATGAGGTGGTTCTCCAGTTCCCTATAGGTGCTAGTTCATGTTCCTCTCCTACATCGTCGTCCATACCGTCGATGTCTTTGGAGTCGAAGTCGAGCATGTCGGTTAAATCGTCGACAGTGGCTACGAAGTGGGTGGTGGGTGGGCATTGAATTTCTTCGTCGTCTGCTGCCCCAACCTTGTTGACCGTAGTCCGCCAGGCTCTCCGATAAAGAAAGAGACTTTAGTGAATTCAGGATGTCGCCAAAGGGCGAGTCTTGAAAGATGTCCGCGGCGGTGAACTCCATGATCGGCGCCAATCGGATTCGATTGGCGGGGCGCGAAGGTTCGAGTCCGAGAGGAGTCCGACACCTTGAGTCATGAGCTTCGCAAAGGACAGGGTAGGTGTACGGCTCAACCGCCATAGAGATTGCAGCCCCCGAGGCGGTGTCCAGCCGCCCGTCCTCGATCGGCCTTGATCGGCTCGAGCTAAGGGTTGAGCGGATCGGTGCGGCCTCCAGACACTGCTCGCGGCAGAGCTAGATCATGCCCCTCGTGACAGTTCGGCGCGCTTGGCTGTGGCTCGAACCCGTCGAAGATGAAGTCTCCGCAGACGTCAGCCGTGTAGTTCAAACTTCCAAATCTGACCTGATGGCCAGGGGCGTGGCTTTCAATCTGCTCCAGATGGCTGCTTAATTGGCCCTGATGCAAAGCCGCCGAATACGAAGATCTGTCCTGGGAGAAAAGTCTCACCCTGGACCGCATCATCGTTGACGATCGGAGGAGCCATCGGGCCTAAGGATGACGACACAGAGGAACTCTCAATGAAAGCACCAATGTCGGTGTCAATACCAACGGATCTCGGGTAGGGGGTCCCGAACTATGCGTCTAGGCGGATGGTAACAGGAGACAAGGGACACGATGTTTTTACCCAGGTTCGGGCCCTCTCGATGGAGGTAAAACCCTACTCCTGCTTGATTAATGTTGATGATATGGGTAGTACAAGAGTAGATCTACCACGAGATCACAGAGGCTAAACCCTAGAAGCTAGCCTATGGTATGATTGTTGTCCGTCCTATGGACTAAAACCCTCCAGTTTATATAGGCACCGAAGAGGGTTAGGGTTACACAGAGTCGGTTACAATGGTAGGAGATCTACATATCCGTATCGCCAAGGTTGCCTTCCACGCCAAGGAAAGTGCCATCCGGACACGGGACAAAGTCTTCAATCTTGTATCTTCATAGTCCAGGAGTCCGGCCAAAGGCTATAGTCCGGCCATCCGGACACCCCCTAATCCAGGACTCCCTCAACCGGCATTACGCAAATATGCGTTAAATTCTTCCTTGATTCCCGCTTGATCCATAAAATTTTCAGAAGGCCATTCACAGGGCCTCACAAGAGCGTCTCTTGGTGGTTCCTCGTCAGCATCACGCATTGCAAGCCTGGGACCTTGCTTCCTTGAAGAACCACCTTGGAACATCTTCCTAAGCATATTGTTTTCTCTGAAAAATAATTCTGAAATTTTTAGTAACTTCAAACAAAAGTGAACCAATTTCAATAAAACTGATAGCAACTACTCATACAAGTGCCTAGAGCATATATCAAGCATTAGAACTACTTGGAACCATATAAATTTGACATGCAAGCTCAAGAACATGGTCACCTATGCAGCACAAATTTGCAATGAATAAAGCACTAGAACAAAAACTAATTGGACCAATGGAGGAGTCACATACCAAGGAACAATCTCCCCAAGCAATTTTGTGAGAGGTGCTTTGAGCAAGGAGATCGAAAATCACAGCAAAAGTGGCTGGAACACGAGCTTGAGTTGGTTTTTCGGGTTTGTGTGAGGCATAGGAAGAAGATGGGTGCAGGGATAAGTGGAGGAGGGCCACCATGGGCCCACGAGGAAGGGGGCGCGCCCAGGGGGGTAGGGCGCGCCCTCCACCCTCGTGGCCAGGTGGCAGCTCCCCCATGTAATTTTGCACTAAAATCCTCAAATATTCCCAAAAAAATCATATTAAATTGGCATGGCATTCTGAGGACTTTTATTTTCGGGATATTTTTATATTGCACGGCTAAATCAGGAAACAGACAGAAAAATACTATTTTACTTTATTTCTACTAAGTAACAGAAAATATGAAGAGGGTACAGAAGGTTGTGATTCTAGTTTCATCCATCTCATGGTCATCAAAAGGAATCCACTAACAAGGTTGATCAAGTCTTGTTAACAAACTCATTCCGATAATCATGGAACCGGAGAAATTTCGAATAACACTATGTGACCTCAACGGGGATATGGACATCCCCAATAATAAGTATATCATATTTCTTCTTGACAGTAGGGAGAGGAAATTCAAAACCTCCAAATATAATCAATGGAATTTTTCCAATAGAGTTGATACTATGAACTTGAGGTTGATTCCTCGGAAATTGTACCATATGCTCATTACCATTAACATGAAAAGTGACATTGCCTTTGTTGCAATCAATAACAGCCCTTGCAGTATTAAGGAAAGGTCTTCCAAGAATAATAGACATACTATCATCTTCGGGAATATCAAGAATAACAAAGTCCGTTAAAATAGTAACGTTTGCAACCACAACAGGCACATCCTCACAAATACCGACAGGTATAGCAGTTGATTTATCAGCCATTTGCAAAGATATTTCAGAAGGTGTCAACTTATTCAAGTCAAGTCTACTATATAAAGAGAGAGGCATAACACTAACGCCAGCTCCAAGATCACATAAAGCAATTTTAACATAATTTCTCTTAATGGAGCATGGTATAGTAGGTACTCCTGGATCTCCAAGTTTCTTTGGTATTCCACCCTTAAAAGTATAATTAGCAAGCATTGTGGAAATTTCAGCTTCCTGTATCTTTCTTTTATTTGTAACAATATCTTTCATATATTTAGCATAAGGATTCATTTTGAGCATATCAGTCAATCGCATACTCAAAAAGATAGGTCTAATCATTTCAGCAAAGCGCTCAAAATCCTCATCATCCTTTTTCTTGGATGGTTTGGGAGGAAAAGGCATGGGTTTCTGAACCCATGGTTCTCTTTCTTTACCATGTTTCCTAGCAACGAAGTCTCTTTTATCATAACGTTGATTCTTTGATTGTGGGTTATCAAGATCAACAAAGCAGGTTCAACTTCTACATCATTATCATTACTAGGTTGAGCATCATCATGAACATTATCATTAACATTTTCACTAGGTTCATGTTCATTGCCGATTGTGTTTCAAAGATCGCATATAGAGATATCATTTGGATTATCGTGGTTTAGCAATAGGTTCACTAGAAGTTTGCACAGTTCTATCATTTTTCTTTTTCTTCCTTTTAGAAGAACTAGGCATATCAATGTTATTTCTCTGAGAATCTTGATTGATTCTCTTAGGGTGGCCTTTAGGATACAAAGGTTCCTGAGTCATTCTACCAGTTCTAGTAGCCACTCTAACAGCATAATCATTTTTCTTACTATTCATTTCATCAAGCACTTCTTTCTGAGCTTTAAGTACTTGTTCTACTTGAGTGGTAACCATAGAAGCATGTTTGCTAACAAGTTTAAGTTCACCTCTAATATTGGCCATATAATCACTCAAGCGTTTAATCATGAAGGTATTCTGTTTTAGTTGTCTACCAAAATAAGCATTAAAGTCATCTTTCTTAAACATAAAGTTATCAAACTCATCCAAGCACTGACTAGCAATTTTAGTAGGAGGGACTTCAGCTTTATCATATCTATAGAGAGAATTTACCTTTACTACCTATGTCGGGATATCGGGATCAGGAGGTTCTTCGGTGAATAAACAATTGAGATCATACACTTCTTCAACAGGCGGTAAATTAAGACCATGTATTTCTTCAATAGGAGGTAAATTCTTAACATCTTCAGCTTTAATATCTTTTTCTTTCATACATTTCTTTGCCTCTTGCATATCTTCGGGACTGAGAAATAGAACACCTCTCTTCTTCGGAGTTGGTTTAGGAATAGGCTCAGTAATTGGCTCAGGAGCTGGCTCAGGAGTTGGCTCAGGAGGTGCCCAATTATTTTCATTTGTCAACATATTATTCAATAGAATTTCAGCCTCATCCGGTGTTCTTTTCCTAAAAAGAGAACCAGCACAACTATCCAGGTAATCTCTGGAAGCATCGGTTAGTCCATTATAAAAGATATCAAGTATTTCAGGTTTCTTAAGAGGATGATCAGGCAAAGCACTAAGTAACTTGAGAAGCCTCCCCCAAGCTTGTGGGAGACTCTCTTCTTCAATTTGCACAAAATTATATATATCCCTCAAAGCAGCTTGTTTCATATGAGCAGGGAAATATTTAGCAGATAAATAATAAATCATATCCTGGGGACTACGCACACAACCAGGATCAAGAGAATTAAACCATATCTTAGGATCACCCTTTAATGAGAACGGAAATATTTTGAGTATATAAAAGTAGCGCGATCTCTCATCATTAGTAAACAGGGCAGCTATATCGTTTAACTTAGTAAGATGTGCCACAACAGTTTCAGATTCATAGCCATAAAAAGGATCAGATTCAACCAAAGTAATTATATCAGGATCAACAGAGAATTCATAATCCTTATCAGGAACACAGATAGGTGAAGTAGCAAAAGCAGGGTCAGGTCTCATCCTATCTCTAAGAGATTCTTTACTCCATTTAACTAGCAGCCTCTTAAGTTCATTTCTATCCTTACAAGCAAAAATAGCTACAGAAGATTCAGCATCAAAAAGATAACCCTCAGGAATAGCAGGCATATTTTCATCATCACTTTCATCATCGTATTCAGTTTCAATAATTTCTCTTTCTCTAGACCTAGAAATTTGTTCATCTAGAAATTCACCAAGGGGCACAGTAGTATCAAGCATAGAAGTAGTTTCATCATAAGTATTATGCATAGCAGAAGTGGAATCATCAATAACATACGACATATCGGAACGAATAGCGGAAGCAGGTTTAGGTGTCGCTAGCTTACTCATAACAGAAGGTGAATCAAGTGCAGAGCTAGATGGCAGTTCCTTACCTCCCCTCGTAGTTGAGGGATAAATTGTTGTCTTAGCGTCTTTCAAGTTCTTCATAGTGTCCAGCAGATATAAATCCCAAGTGACTCAAAGAATAGAGCTATGCTCCCCGGAAACGGCGCCAGAAAAAGGTCTTGATAACCCACAAGTATAGGGGATCGCAACAGTTTTCGAGGGTAGAGTATTCAACCCAAATTTATTGATTCGACACAAGGGGAGCCAAAGAATATTCTCAAGTATTAGCACCTGAGTTGTCAATTCAACCACACCTAGAAACTTAGTATCTACAGCAAAGTGTTTAGTAGCAAAGTAATATGATTGTGGTGGTGACGGTAACAAAAGTAAAGACAGCAAAAGTAATGTTTTTGGTATTTTTGTAGTGATTGTAACAGTAGCAACGGAAAAGTAAATAAGCGTAAACTAGTATATGGAAAGCTCGTAGGCACCGGATCAGTCATGGATAATTATGCCGGATGCGGTTCATCATGTAACAGTCACAACATAGGGTGACACAGAACTAGCTCCAGTTCATCAATATAACGGAGGCATATATTCCGAATATAGTCATACGTGCTTATGGAAAAGAACTTGCATGACATCTTTTGTCCTACCCTCCCGTGGCAGCGGGGTCCTATTGGAAACTAAGGGATATTAAGGCCTCCTTTTAATAGAGAACCGGAACAAAGCATTAGCACATAGTGAGTACATGAACTCCTCAAACTATGGTCATCACCGGGAGTGGTCCCGATTATTGTCACTTCGGGGTTGCCGGATCATAACACATAGTAGGTGACTATAGACTTGCACGATATGATCAAGAACACACATATATTCATGAAAACATAATAGGTTCAGATCTGAAATCATGGCACTCGGGCCTAGTGACAAGCATTAAGCATAGCAAAGTCATAGCAACATCAATCTCAGAATATAGTGGATACTAGGGATCAAACCCTAACAAAACTAACTCGATTACATGATAAATCTCATCCAACCCATCACCGTCCAGCAAGCCTACGATGAAATTACTCACGCACGGCGGTGAGCATCATGAAATTGGTGATGGAGGATGGTTGATGATGACGACGACGACAAATCCCCCTCTCCGGAGCCCCGAACGGACTCCAGATCAGCCCTCCCGAGAGAGATTAGGGCTTGGCGGCGGCTCCGTATCGCAAAACGCGATGAAACTTTCTCTCTGATTTTTCTCCCTGAAAGCCAATATATGGAGTTGGAGTTGGCGTCGGAGGGGCTCCAGGGGGCCCATGAGGTAGGGGGGCGCGCCCCCCACCCTCATGGACAGGGTGTGGGCCCCCTGGTCTTCATCTTTGGCGAGGATTTTTTATTATTTTTTATAAAACATCCCGTGGAGTTTCAGGTCATTCCGAGAACTTTTATTTTCTGCACATAAAACAACATCATGGCAATTCTGCTGAAAACAGCGTCAGTCCGGGTTAGTTCCATTCAAATCATACAAGTTAGAGTCCAAAACAAGGGCAAAAGTGTTTGGAAAAGTAGATACGACGGAGACATATCAAGTAGCGTAAGTATTTCCCTCAGTTTTTGAGAATCAAGGTATCAATCCAGTAGGAGACTACACGCAAGTCGCCACGTACCTACACAAACAAATAAGAACCTTGCAACCAACGCGATAAAGGGGTTGTCAATCCCTTCACGACCACTTGCAAAAGTGAGATATGGTAGAGATAATAAGATAAATATTTTTGGTACTTTTATGATATAGATTGAAAGTAAAGACTGCAAAGTAAAAATAGATTGGAAACTTATATGATGGAAAATAGACCCAGGGGCCATAGGTTTCACTAGTGGCTTCTCTCAAGATAGCATAAGTATTACGGTGGGTGAACAAATTACTGTCGAGCAATTGATAGAAAAGTGAATAGTTATGAGAATATATAGGCATGATCATGTATATAGGCATCACGTCCGCGACTAGTAGACCGAAACGATTATGCATCTACTACTATTACCCCACACATCGACCGCTATCCAGCATGCATCTAGAGTATTAAGTTCATAAGAACAGAGTAACGCATTAGACAAGATGACATGATGTAGAGGGATAAACTCAAGCAATATGATATAAACCCCATATTTTTATCCTCGATGGCAACAATACAATGCGTGCCTTGCTGCCCTAACATCACCGGGAAAGGACACCACAAGATTGAACCCAAAGCTAAGCACTTCCCCATTGCAAGAAAGATCAATCTAGTAGGCCAAACCAAACTGATAATTCGAAGAGACTTGCAGAGATAACAAATCATACATAAAAGAAGTCAGAGGAGATTCAAATATTGTTCATAGATAATCTTGATCATAAACCCACAATTCATCGGATCTCGACAAACATGTTGCAAAAAGAATTACATCGAATAGATCTCCAAGAATTTCGAGGAGAACTTTGTATTGAGATCCAAAGAGAGACAAGAAGCCATCTAGCTAATTACAATGGACCCGAAGGTCTGTGGTAAACTACTCACACATCATCGGAGAGGCTATGGTGTTGATGTAGAAGCCCTCCATGATTGATTCCCCCTCCGACGGAGTGTCGGAAAAGGCCCCAAGATGGGATCTCACAGGTATAGAAGGTTGCGGCGGTGCAAATAGGGTTTCGTGGTGCTCTTGGATATTTTCGGGGTATATGAGTATATATAGGCGAAAGAAGTCGGTCAGGGGAGCCACGAGGGGCCCACGAGGGTGGGGCGTGCCTCCCCTCTGGGCGCGCCCTCCTACCTCGTGGCCTCCTCGTTTCTTTCTTGACATCCACTCCAAGTCTCCTGGATTGCGTTTGTTCCAAAAATCACTCTCCTGAAGGTTTCATTCCGTTTGGATTCCGTTTGATATTCCTTTTCTGAGAAATACTGAAATAGGCAAAAAAACAGCAATTTGCACTGGGCCATTGGTTAATAGGTTAGTCCCAAAAATAATATAAAAGTGTATAATAAATCCCATTAAACATCCAAAACAGATAATATAATAGCATGGAATAATCAAAAATTGTAGATACATTGGAGACGTATCAGCGAGCGTCGCTGAACATGTAGCAGCGGCAGGCACCGTATTGCATTTGTCCAGCTCGTCGGTAGGCTCCTCCTCCTCCTCTGCCTCTTACTGAGCGCACTCGGCAGAGGAGAGGCTGCCGGAAGTAGCACAAAGCCCCTCTGTGGTAGTAGTAGTATTTAGGGGCTATTTTGTTCAGTTCATCTGACTATAGATGTGTGGTCGAACTATACAACGTACTTAAAATTAGCTAGTATATATAGTTGAACTCGCTATTTCAGTACGTGGTTGGCAACAATTGGGCAGAAGTTTGGTCGGTTCAGCTGTCGAGTTGAACTGTTTGTATAAATTAAGAACGACTGCTTAATCTATGAATGAAATCTATGCTTAATTACAGAATTTTAGTTGCAAAAATTACATAGTGCTAATGATTTCTAGCTGCATATTTTGACAAATCACAGTGTTACAAGGATGGACAAATGGCAACGTTACTATATCAACAAATGTAAATCTTTCCAGTTTGACAAATGGCAACATACCCAATATGACAGATGCAAATCTTACCAAATTGTTTGTACGTGGTTGCACATGGGTCATCCAGAACAACTATTTTGTTGAAGGGATACACAAATCCTGCGTTGATCTCACTTTGCAGATGGGTGTTCTATCTAAATCGTTTGCGATCAAGAGCTGCACAAATCCTTCTCGGCACATTTTCTCTTGGCTTCCTGGGGAAGCTGTCGTTTTGCATACACTTGTTCTAACTAAATCGTTTGCGATGAGTGTTTTATATTTAAAAAGAGAATTAAACTACGGCTTGGGCGCCAATAATGGAGAGGAAGCGGGCAAGGCGGGTGGCCATGGAAATCAAAGGGCCCGCATCCCTGTGAGCCTGCGCAGCGTACAACTCGCACGCTTCCTGGTGAGCCTGCGACTCGAGGACAACTTGCATGTCTCTCGGTCAACCTGCGCACCGGACGGCGCTCACATGCCTCCCGTTCAGTCAAGGTCAAGAAGTTGTCCACACGGCACCTCCTACAGCCATTAAAACCAAGACACATGGCGTCACATGAATGGTTAACAGAATTTTTGATTTACTAGAATTTAAAAACCAGTCATCTCAATGTTTTGCCGGCAATCAACGGTGCCCTGGTGTTTGAAATTCATGCCCATTTCTTCCATGGGACCTAAGCATGCACCCAAGGAAACAGATTTGATTTTTCAACCAATTTATATGCACTGGAGCATGTGCATGTAGTTCAAATTTGAAGTATGCACATAAATGCATTAAAAACTCAGTTAATGCGTAAAAATGACCAAACAAACCCTGAAAAATCACAAAAAATCACACAACACTCCTGTTGTTCTATGTTGACACGACAAAAAAATTTGAAAGCAATAAGAGGCAATGGATATCGTTTCGTCCCCAAAGGTGGGACGTTCCCAACCGAAAACCATCATGCTTGTTGTGAGGAACTCCGGTTTGTGAGAAGCATATACCCAAACCTGCCCCAAATGGGACAAAAATTGTACCACAACATGTTGCTGCCGCTCCATGATAGCATGCCAAGTTTCATGAATTTCAGACGAGTTTTGTATTTACTAGAATTTAAAAACCAGGCATCTCAATGTTTTGCCGGCAATCAACGGTGCCCTGGTGTTTGAAATTCATTCCCATTTCTTGCATGGGACCTAAGCATGCACCCGAGGACACATATTTGATTTTTCAACCACTTTATATGCACTGGAGCATGTGCATGTAGTTCAAATTTGAATTATGCACATAAATGCATTGAAATCTCAATCAATGCATAAAAATGTCCAAACGAACCCCGAAAATTCACAAAAATGCACACAACACTCATGTTGTTCTATGTTGACAAGAGGAAAAAATTGAAAGCAATAAGAGGCAATGGATATCGTTTTGTCCCCAAAGGTGGGATGTTCCCTACCGAAAACCATCATGCTTGTTGTGAGAAGCTCCGGTTTGTGAGAAGCATATACCCAAACCTGCCCCAAATGGGACAAAATTTGTACCACGTCATGTTGATGCCGCTCCATGATAGCATGCCAAGTTTCATGAATTTCAGAAGAGTTTTGGATTTACTAGAATTTAAAAACTGGGCATCTCGATGTTTTGCTGGCAATCAACGGTGTCCTGGTGTTCGAAATTCATTCCCATTTCTTGCATGGGACCTAAGCATGCACCCGAGGACACATATTTGATTTTTCAACCACTTTATATGCACTTGAGGATGTCCATGTAGTTCAAATTTTAATTGTGCACATAAATGCATTGAAAACTTAGTTAATGCATAGAAATGTCCAAACAAACCCCAAAAAATCACAAAAATTCACACAACACTCCTTTTGTTCTATGTTGACACGAGAAAAAAATTGAAAGCAATAAGAGGCAATGGATATCGTTTCGTCCCCAAAGGTGGGACGTTCCCTACCGAAAACCATCATGCTTGTTGTGAGAAGCTCCGGTTTGTGAGAAGCATATACCCAAACCTGCCCCAAATGGGACAAAATTTGTACCAAGGCATGTTGATGCCGCTACATAATAGCATGCCAAGTTTCACGAATTTCAGACGAGTTTTTGATTTACTAGAATTTAAAAACCAGGCATCTCAATGTCTTGCCAGCAATCAAGGGTGCTCTGGTGTTTCAAATTCATTCCCATTTCTTGCATGGGACCTAAGCATGCACACAAGGACACAAATTTGATTTTTCAACCAATTTATATGCACTGGAGCATGTGCATGTAGTTCAAATTTGAATTATGCACATAAATGCATTGAAAACTCAGTTAATGCATAAAATTGTCCAAACGAACCCCGAAAAATCACAAAAATTCGCACAACACTCCTGCTGTTCTAAGTCATCTCAATGTTTGCGGCTGAGTGACGGTGGCAGGGTGTTTGAAATTCATTCCCATTTCTTGCATGGGACCTAAGCATGCAACCAAGGACACATATTTGATTTTTCAATATGTTTATATGCACTGGAGCATGTACATGTAGTTCAAATTTGAATTATGCACATAAATGCATTGAAAACTTAGTTAATGCATAAAAATGTCCAAACAAACCCCGAAAATTCACACAACACTCCTGTTGTTCTATGTTGACACGAGAAAAAAATTTGAAAGCAATAAGAGGCAATGGATATCATTTCATCCCCAAAGGTGGGACGTTCCCTACCGAAAACCATCATGCTTGTTGTGAGGAGCTCCGGTTTGTGAGAAGCATATACCGAAACCTGCCCCAAATGGGCAAAATTTGTACCAAGGCATGTTGATGCCGCTACATGATAGCATGCCAAGTTTCACGAATTTCAGACGAGTTTTTGATTTACTAGAATTTCAAAACCAGGCATCTCAATGTTGTGCGGGCAATCAACGGTGCCCTGGTGTTTCAAATCCATTCCCATTTCTTGCATGGGACCTAAGCATGCACACAAGGACACATACTTGATTTTTCAACCAAATTTATATGCACTAGAGCATGTGCATGTAGTTCAAATTTGAATTATGCACATAAATGCATTAAAAACTCAGTTAATGCATAAAAATGTCGAAATGAACCCCGAAAAATCACAAAAATTCGCACAACACTCCTGCTGTTCTATGTTGACACTCGAAATTTTTTGAAAGCAATAAGAGGCAACGGATATCGTTTCGTCCCCAAAGGTGGCACGTTCCCTATCGAAATCATCACACTTGTTGTGGGAAGCTTTGGCTTGTGAGAAGCTTATACCCAAACCTGCCTCAAATGGGACAAAATTTGTTCCACGTCATGTTGATGCCGCTACATGATAGCATGCCAAGTTTCATGAATTTCAGACGACTTTTGGATTTACTAGAATTTAAAAACCAGGCATCTCAACGTTTGTGGCCGAGTGACGGTGGCAGGGTGTTTGAAATTCATTCCCATTTCTTGCATGGGACCTAAGCATGCAACCAAGGACACATATTTGATTTTCCAATATGTTTATATGCACTGGAGCATGTGCATGTAGTTCAAATTTTAATTATGCGCATAAAATGCCTGGAAAACCCAGTTAATGTATAAAAATGTACAAACGAACCCTGAATCATTCCAATTTTTTTGACGACACACCTATAGTTGCATGTTCACTGCAGATAATAGTTCTAACAATTCAAACACCATCCTTTGTAGATGTGACCCCATTACGTAATTCAAATGATCAAGACGATAAATCAAGTAGATCGCACATAGTTTATTATCACCAACCATGTGAGATGTAGCACAAAATATCTTGGAGCACTGTTGGTGTATAGTACGCCCATGGCTTATGAGAGAAGGTGTGTCGGCTACAGTCCACAGCCGGCGTGTCAAGCACACAAGCTCACTCCCCAAATATCATTTCACTGTTCATTCGTCGCCGGTGAAAGCTGGGGACGTGGACCCACGTCGTGAGGTCAACTTCGGTGGCCCACTCCGGCGAGAGCGCGGCCGCAGCCGCCAGGCGCGTGCTAACAAGCTTCGTGAGGGCAACCGCAGTCTGCGTCCGGGCGGCCAAGGCAGCCCAAACGACTGATGTTGCTTCTCAGGCGACGGCAGCAGCATCTGCCTCGGGGATAGCAACTGGCGAGAGCGGCACATCAGTTGTCCGTTCCGCAGCGGCGGCCTTAGCCCTGTTGGATGCCGCCCACTACCATGTCGAGGCCGTCCACGCCCAGCTCGTGGCGGTCACTGCACAAATCGAACGAAGCTTCTCCGACAATGGTCGGTAACCCACGGCCGAAGAGCTGGCAATCACCAAGAGAGTTCGAGCAGCCATCCATTCCTGCGCGGCATACCTTGCCACGATGGAGCCCGCCATAGCCCACATGGCGTCCGCCCACGCCCAGCTCGTGGCGGCCTTTTCCAAAGATATGGCAGACGCGGATGGCGAGTTGCTTGCCGAGTATGGTGCAATTGATGCCATGGAGCCCCTTCCCCAGGAGACCGTCGGGCGCGAGCTGGACATGGAGGCGGCGGCGGAGATCGACGAGCACCAGCCGCAGTAGTACTCTTTATTTTATTTAATTAAGAGCGCCGGTCTTTAATTTATTAGATTAATGTTTAGGTCAGCTAGCTCTGTTTAATTGCTGAACTTGCTCGATTAAGAAGTTAGTCTCCTTTGTGTACCCAAATTATGCAATGACGTGGATGACCACTGTAACCAGGGAAATTCGAACCAAAACTTTTCATGTTCAAACTCGACACACACGGGTTAAGCTATCTGAATCGTTTGTGATGTTCACATATCGTACACAGTTCTGAATAAGGGACCGTGTCTGATGACACTTTGCGCGCCAGTTTTTTGGCTGAAGCGATTCCAAATTTTCAGCTTCTGCGGAAATATCTACCTCCCCGCCCCTCCCCCTTACCAAAAGCCACATTTCCCCTCTTTCCGCCTTCCTTTCCAAGTTCAAACCCTCACTCCTTGCTTGCAGCATCGTCGCCTCCTCGCCGGCGACCCTCCTTCACGCTCCTCGGCCTCGCCTATCCAGGCAGGTAATCCACACCCGACCCCCATCCTCCTCCTCCTTCCACATCCCACATGCCCCTATCGCGGCACGAGCGCGACACCTTCCACCGAAATTACCGACCCCTCCACCAAATAAGCGCTGCCTAAGCCATGGTGCACGCAGTACAGCCAGGACCTCAAGGAGCATTTGGCAGCGGAGAAGCAAATCGCCGCCGCACACGCGGATGAGGTCGTGAGGGCTGTCATTCGTGCCGATCCCCAGATCTTGAAGTAGCACCTTGCCATTTGCTAGCTACGCCAATTATGCATGCTCTGTTTACCCGTTGCGTGTGCTGCTCCTGCCTTTCCTTCACAAATTCTAGTGAATTGTGCTATTTAATTTTACCATGCAATCTATTGCTCTAGTGTATACGTTCTATATGCCGTGCAGTGTGGTGCTCACTTATTAACTGTTTTGTTAATTAGTTGTCGTCTTCAGTTAACTGTTTGGTTCAATTCTGCAAATGTGATGTTCAATTCTTCAGGCTGCAATTTTGTATTGTCTTCCATGTGAGAAATAAATCGAATTTATCTTTACAAAATTGTGGGTGCATTCTGTTATTGTATACTGATACGTCCATTTTGCATCATGCTTTTATATCGATATTTATTGCATTATGGGCTGTTATTACATGTTATGTCACAATACTTATAATTATTCTCTCTTATTTTACAAGGTTTACATAAGGAGGGAGAATGCCGGCAGCTGGAATTCTGGGCTGGAAAAGGAGCAAATATTAGAGACCTATTCTGCACAACTCCAAAAATCCTGAAACTCCACAAAAGTCATTTTTGGAAATAATAAAAAATATTGAGCGGAAGAAGTATGTCAGAGGGGGACCCACCTGGTCACGAGGGTGGTGCGCGCCCTACCCCCCAGGGCATGCCCCCCTGCCTCGTGGGCCCCCTGTTGGCCCTCCGGTGGCCATCTTCTGCTATATGATGTCTTTCGTCCAGAGAAAAATCATAAGCAACCTTTCGGGACGAGACTCTGCCGCCACGAGGCGGAACCTTGGCGGAACCAATCTAGGGCTCCGACAGAGCTGTTCTGCCGGGGACACTTCCCTCCGGGAGGGGGAAATCATCGCCATCGTCATCACCAACGCTCCTCTCATCGGGAGAGGGCAATCTCCATCAACATCTTCACTAGCACCATATCCTCTCCAAACCCTGGTTCATCTCTTGTATCCAATTCTTGTCTCCAAGTCCGGGATTGGTACTAGTAGGTTGCTAGTAGTGTTGATTACTCCTTGTAGTTGATGGTAGTTGGTTTATTTGGTGGAAGATCACATGTTCAGATCCTTTATGCATATTAATACCCCTCTGATTATGAACATGAATATGCTTTGTGATTAGTTACGTTTGTTCCTGAGGACATGGGAGAAGTCTTGCTATTAGTAGTCATGTGAATTTGGTATTCGTTCGATATTTTGATGAGATGTATGTTGTCTAGCCTCTAGTGGTGTTATGTGAACGTCGACTACATAAAACTTCACCATTATTTGGGCCTAGAGGAAGGCATTGGGAAGTAATAAGTAGATGATGGGTTGCTAGAGTGACAGAAACTTAAACCCTAGTTTATGCGTTGTTTCGTAAGGGGCTGATTTGGATCCATATGTTTCATGCTATGGTTAGGTTTACCTTAATGCTTTTGTTGTAGTTGCGGATGCTTGCAATAGAGGTTAATCATAAGTGGGATGTTTGTTCAAGTAAGAACAGCACCCAAGCACCGGTCCACCCACATATAAAATTATCAAAGTACCGAACGCGAATCATATGAACGTGATGAAAACTAGCTTGACGATAATTCCCATGTGTCCTCGGGAACGCTTTTCTCCATATAAGAGTTTGTCCAGGCTTGTACTTTGCTACAAAAAGGATTGGGCCACCTTGCTGCACTTTATTTACTTTTGTTACTTGTTGCTCGTTACAAATTATCCTATCACAAAATTATCTGTTACCACTTATTTCAGTACTTGCAGAGAATACCTTGCTGAAAACTGCTTATCATTTCCTTCTGCTCCTCGTTGGGTTCAAAACTCTTACCTATCGAAAGGACTATGATAGATCCCCTATACTTGTGGGTCATCAAGACTCTTTTCTGGCGCCGTTGCCGGGGAGTGAAGCATCATTGGTAGGTGGAATTTGGTAAGGAAAAATTTATATAGTGTGCTGAAATTTATTGTCACTTGTTACTATGGAAAGTAATCCTCTGCGGGGCTTGTTTGGGGTATCTTCACCCTGACCAGTAGAGCAAAGAGTTGCTCCTCAACCTACTGAACCTATTGCAAATGAAAATGTTCCCTTTGAAGTTACTTCGGGTATGTTAGAAAAACTGCTAGCTAATCCTTTTTTAGGAGATGGAACAAAGCATCCTGATGAGCACCTAATCTTTGTGGATGAAGTTTGTGGATTATTTAAGCTTGCAGGTATACCCGATGATGTTGTTAAGAAGAAAGTCTTTCCTTTATTTTTGAAGGAAGATGCATCGACATGGTATAGGCTATGTGATGATACGGGATCATGGAACTACAAACGATTGAAATTGGAATTTCATCAGAAGTTTTATCCTATGCATCTTGTTCATCGTGATCGCAATTATATATATAATTTTTGGCCTCGCGAAGGAGAAAGCATCGCTCAAGCTTGGGGGAGGCTTAAATCAATGTTATATTCATGCCCCAATCATGAGCTTTCAAGAGAAGTAATTCTTCAAAAAAATTATGCTCGGCTTTCTCATAATAATCAATCCATGCTCGATACTTCTTGTGTTGGCTCTTTTATGATGAAGAATATTGAATTCAAATGGAAGTTATTGGATAGAATTAAACGCAACTCTGAAGATTGGGATCTCGACGAAGGTAAGGAGTCAGGTATGACACCTAAGTTTGATTGTGTTAAATCTTTTATGGATACCGATATTTTCCGTAAGTTTAGCACTAAATATGGACTTGACTCCGAGATAGTAGCTTCTTTCTGTGAATCTTTTGCCACTTATGTTGATCTCCCCAAGGAGAAGTGGTTTAAATATCATCCTCCCATAGAAGTAAAAGTAGTTGCACCTACTAAAGTTGAAGAAAAGACTGTCACTTATAATGATCCTATTGTTCCTACTTCTTACGTTGAGGAACCACCTTTCCATGTTAGAATAAAGGATCATGCTAAAGCTTCAACTGTGGTTTGTAAAAGAAATATTAGAACTTATACACCTCCTGAGCAAGTTAAATTTGAACCTAATATTGCTATTGTTAAAGATCTCTTGGCTGATAATATTGATGGGTATGTTGTTCAATTCTGCGGTGAAACTGCTAGAATTGCCAAACCTTGTGATAAAGATAAACATAGACATGTGGTGGGTGTGCCTGTTATTTCTGTTAAAATAGGAGATCATTGTTATCAGGGCTTATGTGATATGGGTGCTAGTGCTAGAGTTATACCTATTGCCTTATACAAAGAAATTAAGCATGATATTGCACCTGCTGAGTTAGAAGATATTGATGTCACAATTAAGCTTGCCAATAGGGATACTATATCACCAATGGGAATTGTTAGAGATGTTAAACTTTTGTATGGGAAAACTAAATATCCTGCTGATTTTCTTGTTCTTGGTTCCCCACAAGATAGCTTTTGTCCCATTATTTTTTGTAGACCCTTCTTGAACACTGTTAATGCTAAAATAGACTGCGAAAAGAATGTTGTTACTATTGGCTTGGGTGATATGTCTCATGAGTTTAATTTCTCTAAATTTAGTAGACAACACCGTGAAGAAGAATTGCCTAGTAAGGATGAAATTATTGGTCTCGCTTCTATTGCCGTACCTCCTAGTGATCCTTTAGAAAAATATTTGCTAGACCATGAAAATGATATGTTTATGAATGAAAAAAGGGAAATAGATGAAGTATTCTTTAAACAGGAACCTATTCTGAAACACAATTTGCCTGTTGAAATCCTAGGGGATCCTCCTCCACCCAAAAGTGATCCCGTGTTTGAGCTTAAACCGTTACCTGATACTCTTAAATATGCTTATCTTGATGAAAAAAAGATATATCCTGTTATTATTAGTGCTAACCTTTCAGAGCATGAAGAAGAGAGATTATTGAAAACTCTGAAGAAGCACCGAGCTGCTATTGGATATACTCTTGATGATATTAAGGGCATTAGTCCCACTCTATGTCAACATAAAATAAATTTGGAAGAAGATGCCAAACTAGTCTGTGGTCATCAACGAAGGCTAAATCCTAAGATGAAAGAAGTGGTAAGAAACGAAATACTAAAGCTTCACGAGGCAGGTATAATTTATCCCGTTGCTGATAGTCAGTGGGTAAGTCCTGACCATTGTGCCCCTAAGAAGGGAGGTATTACTGTTGTTCCTAATGATAAAGATGAATTGATTCCGCAAAGAATTATTACAGGTTATAGGATGGTAGTTGATCTCCGTAAATTAAATAAGGCTACTAAGAAAGATCATTACCCCTTACCTTTTATCGATCAAATGCTAGAAAGATTATGCAAACATACACATTATTGCTTTCTAGATGGTTATTTTGGTTTCTCTCAAATACCTGTGTCAGCTAATGATCAATCAAAGACTACTTTTACCTGCCCTTTTGGTACTTTTGCTTACAGACGTATGCCTTTTGGTTTATGTAATGCACCTGCTACCTTTCAAAGATGCATGATGGCTATATTCTCTGACTTTTGTGAAAAGATTTGTGAGGTTTTCATGGACGATTTCTCCGTCTATGGATCCTCTTATGATGATTGCTTGAGCAACCTTGATCGAGTTTTGCAGAGATGTGAAGAAACTAATCTTGTCTTGAATTGGGAAAAATGTCACTTTATGGTTAATGAAGGTATTGTCTTGGGGCATAAAGTTTCTGAAAGAGGTATTGAGGTTGACAAAGCCAAGGTTGATGCTATTGAAAAGATGCGATGTCCCAAGGACATCAAAGGTATAAGAAGTTTCCTTGGTCATGCCGGTTTTTATAGGAGGTTCATTAAGGACTTCTCAAGAATTTCTCGGCCTCTGACTAATTTATACAAAAAAGATATACCATTTGTCTTTGATTATGATTGTGTAGAAGCATCTGAAATACTTAAGAAAGCATTGATCTATGCACCTATTGTTCAGCCACCTGATTGGAATTTACCATTTGAAATTATGTGTGATGCTAGTGATTATGTTGTAGGTGCTGTTCTAGGGAAAATTATTGATAAGAAATTAAATGTTATTCAATATGCTAGTAAAACTCTAGACAATGCTCAGAGAAATTATGCTACTACTGAAAAAGAATTCTTAGCAGTTGTATTTGCTTGTGATAAGTTCAGACCTCATATTGTTGATTCTAAAGTAACTATTCACACGGATCATGCTGCTACTAAATATCTTATGGGAAAGAAAGATGCTAAACCTAGGCTCATTAGATGGGTTCTCCTGCTACAAGAATTTGATTTGCATATTGTTGATAGAAAGGGAGCTGAGAACCCCGTTGCAGACAACTTGTCTAGGTTAGAAAATGTTCTTGATGACCCACTGCCTATTGATGATAGCTTTCCTGATGAGCAATTAATTGTTATAAATGCTTCTCGTAGTACTCCATGGTATGCTGATTATGCTAATTATATTGTTGCTAAATTTATACCACCTAGTTTCACATACCTGCAAAAGAAAAAGCTTTTCTATGATTTGAGACATTACTTTTGGGATAACCCACATCTTTATAAAGAAGGAGTAGATGGTGTTATTATACGTTGTGTACCCGAGCATGAACAGGAACAGATCCTACGCAAGTGTCACTCCGAGGCTTATGGAGGGCACCACGCTGGAGATAGAACTGCACATAAGGTACTGCAATCTTGTTTTTATTGGCCTACTCTCTTCAAGTATGCCCGTAAGTTTGTCTTATCTTGTTATGGATGCCAAAGAATTGGTAATATTACTAGACGTCAAGAAATGCCTATGAATTATTCACTCGTTATTGAACCATTTGATGTTTGGGGCTTTGATTATATGGGACCTTTTCCTGCCTCTAATGGATACACACATATTTTAGTTGTTGTTGATTACGTTACTAAGTGGGTAGAAGCTATTCCAACTAGTAGTGCTGATCATAACACTTCTATTAAGATGCTTAAAGAAGTTATTTTTCCAATGTTTGGAGTCCCTAGATATTTAATGACTGATGGTGGTTCACATTTTATTCATGGTGCTTTCCGTAAAATGCTTGCTAAGTATGATGTTAATCACAGAATTGCATCTCCTTATCACAAACAGTCTAGTGGTCAAGTAGAATTGAGTAATAGAGAGCTCAAATTAATTTTGCAAAAGACTGTCAATAGGTCTAGGAAGAATTGGTCCAAGAAACTTGATGATGCATTATGGGCCTATAGAACTGCATATAGAAATCCTATGGGTATGTCTCCGTATAAAATGGTTTATGGAAAAGCATGTCACTTACCTCTCGAACTAGAACATAAGGCATATTGGGCTATTAAAGAGCCCAACTATGATTTCAAACTTGCCGGTGAGAAGAGGTTATTTGACATTAGCTCACTTGATGAATGGAGAACCCAAGCTTATGAAAATGCCAAGTTGTTTAAAAAAGTTAAAAGATGGCATGTCAAAAGGATACAAAAGTGTGAGTTTAATCTAGGTGATTATGTATTGCTATACAACTCTCGTTTAAGATTCTTTGCAGGAAAACTTCTCTCTAAATGGGAAGGTCCCTACGTTATCGAGGAGGTATATCGTTCCGGTGCCATAAAAATCAACAACTTCGAAGGTACAAACCCGAAGGTGGTGAACGGTCAAAGAATCAAACATTATATCTCAGGTAATCCCATAAATGCTGAAACCAATGTTATTGAAACCGTAACCCCGGAGGAATACATAAGGGACACTTTCCGGAACGTTTCAGACTCCGAAAAGGAATAGGTATGTGGTACGGTAAGTAAACCGACTCCAAAACAGTTTTTAAAGCAATATTTCTCCGTTTTGGAATATTTAGAAAAATAGAAAAATAAGAAGCGATGCGTAGCCGATTGTACTAGAGTAGGGGTACCCTAGTATCCCGAACTTGTGCACGGGCGATTCTGACACCCAGCGGCAAGGCTTGCGGGTGACCATAAGATCCTCCTTGGTTCCTTTGGAGCCATTCAAGAACAAAGTATTCAAGCCAAGGAGACAAGGCCCCGGTAAGAAGAGCTTGCCGGGAAGGCCACCCAAGGCATCTAGGAGACAAGGCCCCGGCAAGAGGAGCTTGCCGGGAAGGCCAACCAAGGCATCTCAAGGAACTTGCCGTGACGCGCCACACGTCCTGGCAAGGCTCGGTGGGCGACAAGCTTCGGACGCGACAAGACAACAACCGCGGCAAGGCACTTGCCATGATAAACTACCACTCGTCCTGCGCTCGGCACATCCACCAACGTGTCGCCCTTGGACCTTTCGGTAGCGTGTGGCAAAAGGCTGTCTTGCCGGCGGTCTTGTGATGTGGCGCCGACAAGATTGCCATCGTGGTAAGCGGTGGCGCCCCTCGATCCCTGTTTGCCTTGTTTAGGTGATGTAGCGGGCATTTAATGCCTTTGTCCCCTGCCGTCGGGGTTAGGTATGATACACTGTACAGGTAGATGTACCAACCGCAATCCCTTTTCCATTTTTACCCTCGGCTACGTTGCCACCTGTCAGAGACCCCTTGAGCATATAAAAGGAGGCCCATGCGCAACGTAGAGGGGGGTTCGAGAGGTTCGAGGGCAGAAAACACCCACGCTAGGTCTCGTTAGCAGCTGGTGTGTACTGTAGCACTCAGCACTCCCAAGCAAGAACTCAATACACTCAGACATGCAGAAGTAGGAGTGTTATCTCTCCGGAGAGCTCCGAAGCTGGGTAAACTGCTCGTGTGCTTCGCCTCGATCTGCTCTTCGTGCGATCTCTGCCCCCCGCCGAACCGAAAGGGGCTCGGTCCGCCGGTCCCATAGGTGTTCGTGGATCAGCTTCCCCGACATCTTTGGCGCGCTAGGTAGGGGGCGTCGAGATTGTGTGAACCTGATCCGGTGTTCACACGAGCTAGATCTTCATCATCTTCATCGACATGCCACCGAAGAAGAAGGCTTCGGCGGCAGCTGATCCGTCCACGTCGATCCCACCACCACCGGAGCAAACGAGTGGTGATGTAGACGCCGGCGGAAGAGCGGGCGTCGACGAGGGAGCCCACCGTGCTGCCAAGTCCAAGGACAAGGTTGCGCAGACCTCGGCGTCCGTACATGCACCGCGCCCATCTCAGGAGGCGCGGGACCGACAGCGTCATGGTATTCACAGTACCATACGTTCGTTGGACCAAGATCGAGCTGGTGGATTTCGAGGTGCTCAAGACCAGCATGCACGCCAACATGTAGGCACGAGCGAGGCACGGTCGCCTGGTCGGGATACTGCTCCTTCTAACATGGTTAGAAGTCCGAGCATATCCCGCTCCTCGCGCCGTTCGCCACTGCCACCCACCACTCAGGCAGAAGCTTTGGCGAGAGCTCAACTGCTCCTAGATTACCCTCCAACGGCGGACAATGTCGATGAATGGAGGGCCACCATCTAGAGTCTCATCGGCTTTGCCAACGGCGACACTCCGCGGCAGCCGAGTACATCGCTGCCGCGGCAGGACTGCCAAGCACGAGCCGGTGGTGACGAAACCGGTGGGTGTGCAACTACCATGCACTCTCCACCCCGAAGGCCAAGATCGCCAACTCGCCGGATCCACCTCGACAGCGACTCCACCGCATCATCAGATCCACGAGCTCGTCGCGATCAGCGCCAAGTTCTTCACGAACGACAGCAAGAAGACGCTCAAACTCGCATCGAGCGCCAAAGAGAAGCGCGGCGCCAATCCGACCAGCGCGCTGGGCCCTCTGTCGACATGCATGCGCCAGGGGAACCAGGCGACTTGTCGTACGCGGTAGGTTGCCCTGCGTTCACTCGTGAGCTGCGGCAAGTCCAGTGGCCCAGCAAGAAGAATTTCAAGCCGACGTGCAGAGAAATACGACGGCAAGGCGCATCCGTCGGAGTTCCTCAGCATCTACACCATCGCGGTGCATGCTGCGGGGCGGGGCGACAAGATCTCGCCAACTACTTCCGCGGTGCTCAAGCCCAATGTCGAGATCTGGCTCATGCACTTGCGGACAACTCCATATCCTCCTGGGCAGACCTATGCCATCAGTTTGACGGCGCCTTTACAGGCGGCCACAAGCCGAATGGCCAAGAGAGCGACCTTCATTTGCTCGCCCAGAAGGAAGGGGAGCCCCTGCGCAAGTACATTCAGAGATTCAGCCGTGTACAGCACAACATCCCAGATGTCCACCCTGCCGCGGTAATCAACGCGTTCCATCGAGCGTCGCGAAACCGCGAGGATGCGGGAGGAGATGGCGATGTGCAAGATCGAGGCGTCGATGAGCTATATGCCCTGGCCGACAAGTGTGCGTCTTTGAGGAAGGAGGAAACTCCCGGAGAGAATACAGAAGCAGGAGGATCTGATATTGACGAAGCCGCCCCGGCAAAGAAAAGCCGGCGGTGGAACAACAGGAAGAAGAAAGGCAAAGATGTGTTAGTTGTTGAGCAGTCCGGCAACGGAGGTGGCACCAAGAAAGCCAAAGCTGGTAGCTCCGGCAAGGAGATTGCCGCGGGCACCAACTACCAGGCTGTGGCGGTCGCCGACAAGAAGGACGGCACCAACAAGTAATACTGCAAGATCCACCGCACCAAGGGCCATGACCTCCAGAGCTGCAAGAAGGTCGAGCAGCTTGTTGAGCAGCAAAAGGCTGAATACGAGCGATGCGACAAGGAGAAGGCCCAGGAAGGTGCTTTGGAGGAGCTAGCAAGAAACACCCGGCCGAGGAGGACGCGCGGCAAGGCCAAGCAGCGGCAAGGGATGGACCTCCCAGCGGCGCGACAAGGATGAAGATGACGACGACGATGAAGATATGGATGATGACGAAACCGATGAGCAGGAGTTCCAGAAAGCCACAGAGGTCTTGTGCGTTGACGGCGGTGCTTCTCTGCATACTTCACACCGCCAACTCAAGCAGTGGATGCGGGAAGTCAATGCGGCAGAACCATCCGTCGAGTCACGCAAGCCTCTGAAATGGTCCAGCACGCCTATCATCTTTGATATTGAGGACCACCCTGATCGCATAACTGCGGTCGGGTGCTTGCCGATGTTGGTTTCACCAACTATCCGCAACCTCAAGGTCACTAAGATGCTAGTTGACGGCGGGGCCGGCTTGAACCTGATCTCCTCCGCGGTACTCCAGAAACTCCAGATCCCTGATGGCGAGCTCGAAGAGACAGGCACATTCCAAGGAATCAATCCGGGAAGGAGCAAGCGAAGGAAAGATCACGTTGCGGTGACATTTGGCGGTGAGTTGAACTTCGGGACCGAGAGGGTCACTTTTGGCGTTGCTGATTTTCCATTGCCTTACAATGGGATACTTGGCCGTCCAAGCACTCGCCAAATTCATGGCAGCCTCTCATTATGCATACAACCTCTTGAAGATGCCGGGCCCGATAAGTGTCATCTCTGTCCTGGCGACAAGAAGGATGCTCTTATCTGCGCCGACAAGATCTACCGGAAGCAGCAGCGCAACAGATCACAAGTCACTTGCCGTTGAAGCTCCGGGCGAAGAAGAAGACCAAGTCCGGCAAGAGTTCGATGCCCCTCCGGCAAGCGCACCTCTCCGAATGCTGCGCTACCGTCGAGGGCGCACCATCGAGCTCCACCGGCAAGTGTAAGAAGGCGATGGCAGCTCCACGGAGACCAAGAAGGTGTCCGCCAAGGAGGATGGCGCTGGTGGTACCTTCACCATCGGTGCCACTCTCGACCCTAAATAGGAAAGCGCGCTCGTTTCTTTCCTGCGGGCGAACGTCGACGTGTTTGCGTGGCAACCGACTGACATCCCCGGTGTTCCCAGGAGAGTAATCGAGCACCATCTTGCCGTCTGTCCTCATGCGCGGTCCGTCAAGCAGAAAGTCAGGAAGCAGGCAGTGGAGCGCCAAGAATTCATCGCAGAAGAAATCAAGAAATTGGAAGCAGCAGGCCTTGTTAGAGGATTGCTCCATCCTACGTAGTTGGCCAATCCTGTAGTCGTGCGCAAGGCAAACGGGAAATGGAGACTTTGTATCGACTTTACCGATGTTAATAAAGCTTGTCCCAAAGACCCATTTCCCTTGCCGCACATCGATCAGATTGTTGACTCCACGGCCGGATGTGACTTGCTTTCATTTCTTCATGCATACTCAGGGTACCATCAGATCTTCATGGCAGAAGAGGATGAGGAGAAGACCGCATTCATCACCCCATGTGGCACATACTGTTTCGTACGGATACCTTTCGGTTTAAAGAATGCTGGTTCAACATTTGCAAGAGTAGTCCACGACGCTTTTGAGCCGCAAATACACAGAAATGTGGAAGCCTACATGGATAACATAGTGGTCAAAAGCAAGGACAAGGCGACTCTGATTCAAGATTTAGACGAAACCTTTGCAAATCTGTGCAAGATCAACCTCAAGCTCAACCCCGAGAAGTGTGTGTTTGGAGTCCCCTCCGGCAAGCTTCTCGGATTCTTCGTGTCTCAGCGGGGAATTGAAGCCAATCCCGACAAGATCAAGGCCATTGAGCAGATTGAAGCACCAAAGCGCATCAAGGATGTACGAAGACTTGCCGGTTGCGTAGCTGCTCTCAGCAGGTTTATCTCTAGGTCTCTTTGAAGCGCCTGCCATTTTCAAAATATTGAAAAGGCAGGTCAATGAAATGGACTCGAGCGGAGGCTGCGCTGCAGGATTTAAAGAGATACCTGTCCTCCACTCCAACACTTGTCGCACCTAAGCCACAAGAGAAGTTGTTGATATATATAGCGGCAACCAATCAAGTGGTTAGTGCTGCGTTAGTAGCGGAGAGGAGGCGGATGATGAGCCAGCAACCATGGCGAGATGCATCCAGCGACAAGCAAGGGACTTCACCGGCAAGCTCTGGTCCCGACAAAGATGGATCTCGCAGCGTGTGAGAAGATGCGAAAAGAATGGTGCAGCGCCCGGTTTACTTTGTCGGCTCCCTTCTGCAGGGGCTAGGTCAAGGTACTCGGTGTGCAGAAATTGCTTCGGCCTTCTCATGGGCTCGAGAAAGCTCGCCATTACTTTCAAGCACATGAGATCACGATCGTCACTCGTTTTCCGCTGAAGAGGATCTTGCAAAATCCGAAGCAACAGGCAGGATTGTCGAGTGGGCCTTTGGAATTGTCAAGCTTTGGCCTCAAGTTTGAGAGCACTTCGACTATCCAAAGCGAGCATTGGCGGAGTTCATAGCAGAATGGGCGCCAACACAAGATGAAGAAATTACGAAGCGAGCATCCCGTCAAGGAAGCAAGCAAAGAGTGGCTGATGTACTTTGATGGTGCCTTCTCGCTGCAAGGTGCGGTGCGGGCGTGCTACTTGTTGCACCCATCGGAGAGCACCTCAAGCACGTAGTCGGATGCACTTTCCCAAGGAGCAAGCAACGAACAATCTGCAGAGTATGAAGGTTTGCTTGCGGTCTCGAGATCGCAGCAGACCTTGGGATCAAGAAGCTCATTGTCGGGGTGACTCACGACTTGTCGTCCGCCAAGTAAACAAAATTATCGAGTCCGTTGATGGAAGCTTACGTTGATGAGGTAAGAAAGCTAGAAGAGCACTTTGACGGCCTCTGAGATGGAATATGTTCCAAGAGCTCGAGCGACATTCTTGATGGCTTGTCGAAGTCGCGCACTTAAGTTACAATGGAACCAGGGATCTTTGTGCTCAAGCTGACTCAACCGTCATACCGCCATCAAGCTGGGCCGGAACAAGAAGAGGAAGTTGATTTCTAGTGACTATTTTCGGCGAGCTCCCGAAGCCGCCGCCAAGAAGGTCCCAAGATCAACACCAAGGGTCTTTGAGGAGCGATCTGCTCCGGCAAGCCCTAGGGTTTGTTCCGTTGAAGCGAGCGCTCCCGACAAGTTTTGCTCGGCAAACTTGCGAGGAACGATCAACTCGGCTGAGCCACGAGTTCTCGCCAGAAGCGGATGTTCCCAGCAGCAGATGTGCCTTTAGTCCTTGTTGTCGAGCCGCAAGCTCCAACATGGGCACAGCAGATTGTCGATTTCCTTGAGACGGAGAACTTCCGAAGAGCAAGAAGAAGCGGAAAGAGTAGCCCGGCGGTCAAGTATGTACCAGTTTGTCGACGACACACATGCATGAAGAAGACTCAACGGTGTGAAATTGAAGTGTATTCACGGGAAGACGGACAAAAGCTGTTGGCGAGAGATACATGGAGGCATATGTGGTCACCACATTGGCGCAAAACACTTGCCGCAAAGCGTTCGGCAAGGTTTCTTTGGTGACAGCCCTCCGGGATGCAACTGCACAAGTGACCAAGTGTGAAGCATGCGGTTCCAATCAGCGAGATACACCAGCCAGCTCAAGCTCTCCGGGCGATCCCTTTATCACGGCCATTTTTGATGCAGGGGCTCGACATCCTCGGCCCCTTTCCCGAGCTGTCGGGGCTTTGAGTACTTATGCGTTGCAATCGACAAGTTCACAAAGTGGCGGAAGTGGAAGCGAGTGAGGAAGGTGACAGCACAGCCGGCAATCAAGTTCTTGGTCGATTGTTTGCCGTTTGGGATCCCTAACGGGATCATCACCGACAACGGCACGCAATTCCTGAGCCGCACCTTCATGCAATCGTCCAAGATCTTGGCGCCAAGGTCTGCCTTCGCTGTTTCTCATCGAAAGTAGCGGTCCAGCGGAGAGGCGAATCTGAAGTGCTGCAGCGGACTCAAGACCAGGACTTTCGACGAGGCTGCGCAAGTGCGGAAGAAACTGGATTGAGAGCTGCGGTGGTTCTTTGGTCGATCGGGGCTGACGCCAAATCGAGCCTTGGCGGACACCTTCGCTCTAGTCTATGAAGCGAGAGGTAGTTCTCCCCACGGAACTTCGTATCTGGGTCACCTCGAGTGCTCGCTTATGATGAGCTTGAGCAAGAGCGATTGCGACAAGATGGCCTGCTTGCTCCTTGAGGAGGACCGTCTTGAGCTCTTTGTGACGAGCTGCTCGATACCAGCAAGCTTTGCGCGCTATCATAGCCGCAAAGTTAATGCGAAGTCTCGAGGAAGGCGACCTTGTTCTTGGCGCGTTCAGTCCGCCAAGAATTCCAACAAGTTGGCCTTGAAGTGGGAGGCCCTTACGGGTGAAAGCGAGTCACTAGGCTGGCGCTGTGTCGCCTTGAGACCGAAGATGGCATTCGGTGAGCAACTCTGGAACATTGAGCATCTTCGTAAGTTTTACCCGTGAAGCGCGGTTGCGGAACCTGTTCCGGCAACCACCTTTACAAGTCTTGCCGATGTTGCATGTAATCCTTTGTACAAAGCGGCGCGAGACCCGTGCATAAGTAAAGCTAATGTGCTCCGCACATCTTGTCAATTTCATGCTTTCTACATTTTATTGCATGCGTTATCTGACACTTTGTGCAGCACCTACCCCGGTAAGCAATAACGAGCCGTAAGGCTCCATATATTTATTTTCTCTTCTTTCTCTTTCTCAAAGAAAGGAAGGTTCCCTCGCCCACAAGTTTGCCGGGGGGAAAGGAGAAGATAATGGTGTGGACCAAGCGTCGCTCGAGGAAGTTTCGCCTTACCGGGAAGGAAACGACAGAAAAGCTAAGTTGCTATAATTTGAGCAATCAGTTTTAAAAATTTAAGTTATTTTCCTCGAACGACCGTGCTTTGTATGGAAAACCTGTGCGCGGAGGAACCAACTCGTAGCTAGTTGCGCCCTTACTTTGTTTCGAGTCCGCTCAACAACTTAAGTGAGCTGCGACTAGTTGCGACAAGGTTTCTTGTCGGTAGCGGCATCGCCAGCAGGCTGCTGACGTCCCGCACTCAGCGCTCGCGGCTAAGGTGCCTGCGCCGACAAGTTCCCTAAAAGCGTCGGGAAAAAACATACAAAGGAAGGAATCAAGTAAAGGAAATAACATAGCAATCACTACCTGAAATAGAGTTATATTACAAGATAACTTGTCGCAGCTCTAATAGATTGTTCTTATAACATGACCAGCAGAGGCAAGAAAAAAGAAAAGCAGGCGGCCTAGTCTCGCGATCGCCCTCAACCCTCTTGATCTTGCTCACCTTGTCCACAATGGGTGCGACAAGGGTCTTGGCGCTTCCACATCGACATCCGGCGGCAAGGTCTTGAGGGCGTTGGTGAGGTTGAGGCCTGGATTGCGGAAGGCCACCTTCATCGGCACCTTTGAATAGCTCCAGCAGATCTGGCGCGACTCGTCGACTAGCTGCTTTGGGATCTCTTCCGAGTCATTTGGAGGGCCGTCGCCCGCCTTTGAAGAACAAGCTGAGCTTGGCGCTGGGTTGGAGGTGCTCATCGGAGGAATACCCAAGATCTTCCATCCCACTGCACCAGCTCACAGTCGATGGCTGCGGCAACATCCACGAGACCCTCGGTCCAGTGCTCCACATTCTCCCTAAAGGTGTTACAGGCGGCGGCCTCGCCCGGCAGCACCTCGTCGGCCTTGATCTTCTCCTTCAAGGCCACCTCCTGCTCCCCTGGCGCCGTCCAGTGTCGAGTCAAGGTGGTCAGCTTCAACTCAAGATCTGCGTTGGAGTCCTTGGCGGCGCTAAGCTCCTTGCTCCTCTCGGCGAGGCGACCCTGCAGCTCGCCAAGAGTGTAGGCGTCCTTCTCGCGCTCACGCTTGAGTGCAGCAAGCTCCTCGCCGCTCTCCTTGAGATTGGCCTCCAGCTGCATCACCTTCGTCTCCAGCTCCTTCTTGGCGGCCTCGTCAGCTGCGGCAGCATCCTTTGCTTCCTTGAGAGCCCCGCCAAATGTTTGCTCACGCGCGGCAAGATCCTCCTCGTGGCTGTCAAGGTTAACCTTCCGCTGCGCCAACTCGCCTTCCTGTGCAGACAGCTTCTCGGCAGCAAGCCGCTGCTGCTCTTCAACTTCAGCCTTCTCGAGGAGGAAGGCTTTGCGCTCCTCGGCGAGTCGCTCCCGCTCCTCTGCCAAGGACCGGAGAGCTTCCTGGTTAAGGCCCCGGAGCTCCTCCGCGTGCTTCTCGATGTCTGCTCCCGCGTTCGCGGCAAGCGCTTCCCGGGATTCCAGCTTGGCTGTCGGTAGCGGTAGAAGCGACAACGGCTTCGCGCGGCTTGCTCCTCCTCGGACTTCGCCGCTGCTGCTGCTTGGTGCGTCGACCAGCGTCATTAGCGAGCGAGCAGCTCTTCATCAAAGGTTTCTCCTTGGCGGCGCCACAGGCTCGGCGCCCGGGGAGCTTGATGAAGAGCGCCATCGGCGGCCTTCAAATAAGCGCGGGCTGGGGCTCTTGAACTGGCAGCTGCGGCAGCGGCGGAGGATCGGCGGATCGGCGTGGCGCTGGCGCTCGTCTTGACCTCGGGGCCGTCGGTCGATCGCCGGACCCTCGCCCGGCTTCTGCGGCGGCAGCTGGCGGCCTCTCCGCGGCCGGGATCATCGGCCCGGCTTCCTCTTCGATGACAATGGCGTCGTCGGTATTGTCATGCGCGTCCTCCTCGCCAGCGACCTCGGTCTCCATCGGCTCTCGGCGAGATGGATCGGCGACCGGAAAAGAAAGAAAAGTCAAGCAAATAAACAAAAGAAAATCGGAAGAAGAAGAACACAAGGGAAGTTTTCAAGCAAGAAGATTACCTCTACTAGGATCTGCAGCCGTGGTCTCAACCACGGAGGGTCCTTGGTGCTATCCTTGCGGAGAACTGTCCCTTGCGAGAAATCTCCTTGTGGGAGGCGGCTCCCTTGGGAATCCTCCCTTGGCGGTGTAGTGAAGCGAGATGGCATTTGGGAGGCGGCTTGGGCACTCTGGTGAGGCTGCTCTGCTCCTACACAAACCAACGATCGGATATCGGCAAAGAAAGAGCACCCATGCCGCCTAACAGCGGGAGGTAAACCATATACTTACGATGGGGGCTGCTTGGGGGCTGCTTTGAGGAAGAATTGCGGGTCCGGCAAGGTGGTCTCAGACGCGCCTCCTGCTGTCGCGGTGGGTTCGTCCTCGATGACAATCACGGGACCAAGGCTCTCTTCGGCGCTCTGGGCAGCGTCACGAAAAGGAATGGGTTGAGTGAAGCAAATCAGATACAAGACAAAGCAACACATTGAAGAACTACAAGTACAGACAAAGAATCTTACTCTTCTTCTTCCTCCTCGGAGCTGGCGGGGAGATCAAGTCTGGCTCACCTCCGGTTCGCGAGGCGGAGGTGGGTTCCTTGGCGCTTGGCGGGAAGCAAGCGGTGGCCGGGAGGCCCGCTCCGATTGCCTTGCGGCGTGAGGTGCTCCAGCGGCTTGATGCTTGCAGCGGTGGAAGCGCGTCGTCGCAGCAGCGGCTGTTGGCCCGTTGCCGCCCGCTTCGTCCCGTCCTTGCGGAGATGCCTTCTTGGCGGGCTGGGGGCTCCGCTTGCGGCAAGCTATGCGAAGGTGGGGAGGCGCCCTCGGCGGGCTCGCTCGACTCAGCCGGGCCCGACAAGCTCTTCCTCGCCCGGCAAGCTCCCTCGCTCGACAAGGCTTGCCACCTCTGCTGCCTCTGCCTCCTCCACGGTGAATCGAACTACGCTGCGGCAGCGGCTGCTGCCGTCTCTTCCGACCTGGTGGCGTCGCTGCATCTCATCGCCGGTGGTGTCATGGGTGAGGCTCTTACATTCATCGGGGCAGACCGGCACTTCTACCGGTCGTCAAAGAACTCCCGCGCGGCGTCATCTGCGGGCTCTTGCCAAGTTGGGACAATTCCATGCGAGTCACACAGCGGCATCATCGCGCGGATGCGGTCGGCGAGGAATTGTTGCATATGAGCGACACCCTCGGCAACTTTGAACATTTCGGGATGATCGAGGATCGGGCTTGAACAGTTCCAAGAGCATCACGTCCGGTTCAAGGCGGTGAAGTTGAAGTTAAGGCCAGGCGCAACCTCATGATATCCGCCGCGTTACGGAACTCCCGGCGGGTCTCCTTCTCTCTCTGCGAAGCGTCTGGCGGCGAAGAAAGTCTGCACCAGCGGTGCCTACGGTGAAGCCGGCAAGTCTAAAGCGTAGGATCCGGGTGGCGGCAATCTTCAGCCTAAGCGTCTTCGAGGCCACGTTGCTCCAATCGTTGCCGCGCACTATTGGGGTTTAGCGCTGGGCGGTAAATGGCTGGGGTTCTCCTCGACAATCCAGCACCAATCGCCCTCCATTCCTCCCACTTGCTGCGGAGCTCTCCTCGGATAAGCTTCTTTCTTGCCAATCCTCGAGATCCAGCGATTCCGCCCGGCAAGAGGCTCCCCTCTCTCTACTCGGGGCATAAAGAAGTGGCGGAAAAGAGCTACGTTTGGATGAACTCCGACAAAGTTTTCGCAGAGATGTGCGAAAACTGCCATGGTCAGAACGGCATTGGGGGTGAAGTCAAGGAGGCGGAACCCGTAAGTGTTCATGATATCACAGAAAAATTTAGAGAAAGGCGGGAAGAGCCCGCAATAGAAGAACAGCGCGAATAAGGGATATCCATTCAGAGCCAGTTCTGAAGCAGCAGCTGGAAGTACCTTCGTGCGCGGATGCGCTCGCGTCTCCGTCGACGAGAAGAGGTAGTAGTACTCCCTCGGATCCTTCAAGGCGAGCTGAGGGGAAGATGCCGCTCCTTCGCGGCGCCGCTGAGCAGCTGCGCCTCGGCCGACTTCACGGCCTTCCCTTGTCGACTTCGGACCATGGCGGAGGTGGTGGGGAGATCGGCGGCGTTGGTGATCTTTGGTGGCGATGGGGCGGGCGCTGCTCTCTTTTCAGCCTTGGGAAGAAGGGGGAGCAGCGGAGGTTTTGGAGATTGGAACAGCAACTTCGCGAGATGGGCGAACTGCCCTGTTTCCCTGCTTATAAAGAGGAGGGGCAGGCGTTCCGTCATTCGAATAAAAAACCACCACGATCTCTCCCACGATGCCGCATTCGGCGCGTGCCGTTCGTGGGGCGTGGTGGGTCGGAGTGATTCTGGCGTAACCAAGGGCGCGTGCCCGTGCCTGTTTTGGGCCTGGCCCAACAGCGCTTCGGCATCATGTGTGGCCCAGGCCGGGGCTCACAGCCGGTGTACTAGGTAGGGGTACCCTAGTATCCCGAACTTGTGCCGCAGGCGATTGCAGCACCAGCGGCAAGGCTTGCGGGTGACGCCAAGATCCTCCTTGGTTCCTTTGGAGCCATTCAAGAACAAAGTATTCAAGACAAGGAGACAAGGCCCGGCAAGAGGAGCTTGCGGGAAGGCCACCAAGGCATCTAGGAGACAAGGCCCGACAAGAGGAGCTTGCGGGAAGGCCAACCAAGGCATCTCAAGGAACTTGTCGTGGACGCCGCCACGTCCGGCAAGGCACTGGTGGGTGACGAGCTTCGGACGCGACAAGACAATGACGCATGCAAAGGCGCTTGCATGATAAACTCACTCTGTCCTGCGCTCCAGCACATCCACCAGCGATGTAAGCCCTTGGACCTTTCGGTAGCGTGTGGCAAAAGGCTGTCTTGACCAGCGGTCTTGTGATGTGGCGGTGACAAGATTGCCATCGTGGCAGCGGTGGCGCCCTGACGGTCCTGTTTGCAATCTTTGGGCGGCGTGAGGCGGAATTTAATGCCTTTGTCCCTGCCGTCGGGGTTAGGTATGATACCTTTGTCAGGTAGCTGTACCAACGCAATCCCTTTTCCATTTTACCCTCGTCTACGTTGCCACTGCCGGAACCCTTGAGCATATAAAAGGAGGCCCATGCGCAGCGTGGTGGGGGTTCAACATAATCTTCCCCCTCAGCTCGCGCCCGAAGGATCGAGGGTACTACTACCTCTTACGGTCGGCCGGAGGCAGGCGCATCCAGCGCCTGAAGGTACTCCCGGCTGCCGCTTGGGGCGGCTCGAATGGATACCCTTTCTTTCGCTGTTCTTCTCTGCGGGCTCTGCCCGCCTTTCTCTAATTTTTACGTGATATCATGAACACCTCACGGGTTCCGCCTCCTTGACTTCACCTCCAATGCCGTTCGACCATGGCAGTTTCACACATCTCTGCGAAAACTTTGTGAGTCTATCAAATGTAGCTCTTTTCCGCCACTTCTTTATGCCCGAGTTGAGAGAGGGAGCCTCTATCCGCGGAATCGCTGGATCTCGAGAACCGGCAAGAAGGAAGCTTATCTGGAGGGAGAGCTCCGCAGCAAGTGGGAGGAATGGAGGCGGTGGTGATGGATTGTCGAGGAGAACCGCAGCCATTTACCGCCCAGCGCGTAAACCCGATGGTCGCAGCAACGATTGGAGCAGCGTGGCCCGGAAGGCGCTAGGCTGAAGATTGCCGTCACCGGATCCTCGCCTTAGGCTTCTGGGCTCCTTGTAAGGCGCTGTTGGCGCGGATTTTCTTCGTTGCGCGCCGCCCCCCCTGCGGAGAGGAGGAGACCCTTTGGGAGTTCGAATCGGCGGATATCATGAGGTTGCGCCCGGGCCTCAACTTCAACTTCACTGTCATGGAACTGGACGCGATGCTCTTGGAACTATTCAAACACGATCCTGATCATCCCGAAATGTTCAGGTTGCCAAGGGGTGTCGTTCCGTTGTGCAACAACTCCTCGCTCGACCGCATCCGTGCAATGATGCCACTGTGTGACTCGCATGGAATTGTCCCAACTTGGCAAGAGCCTGCAGATGACGTCGTGCAGGAGTTCTTTGATGGCCTGGTAGAAGTGCCGGTCCGCCCGATGATCGAAGAGCCTCACCCATAACACCGCGATGATGAGATGCGGCGCCGCCACAGCTGGAAAGGCGGCAGCAGGCTGCCGCGGGCGCGGTTCGGATTCACCATGGAGGAGGCAGAGGCAGCAGAGGCGGCAAGCCTTGTCGGCGAGAGGAGCTTGCGGCGAGGAGAGCTTGTCGAACTGGCTGGTCGAGCGAGCCGCCGAGGCGCCTCCTCCCACCTTGAACAGCTTGCGCAAGCGGAGCCCCAGCTCCACCAAGAAGGCGTCTCGCAAGGCGGAGGCGTGGCGGGCGGCAGGCGGGTCAGCAGCCACCGGCGCGCTGGCTGCAGCTCCACCATGGCAAGCTCTTGTTGTTGCGCGGAGCACCTCACGCCCGCTGCGGCAACCGGAGCGGGCCTTCCTGGTCTACGCTCTGCTCCGCTAAGCGGACAAGGAACCTACTCCTCCGCCTCGTCACCGGAGGCGAGCAGGTCGATCTCTCCGCGCTCAGCTCCGGCGAGGAAGAAGAAGAGTAAGATTCTTTGCTGTACTTGCAGTTCTTCAATTCTTGTTGTTTTGTCTTGTATCTGATTTGCTTCACTCTGAACCCATTCCTTTTCGGGACGCTGGCCCGGAAGGCGTCGAAGAGAGCCAAGGTCGGTGATTGTCGCCGAGGATGAACCCACCACACGGCAGGAGGCGCGTCAAGAGACCACCTTGCGGACCGGCAACTCTTCCTCAAAGCAGCCCCCAGCGAAGCCCCCACCGTAAGTATATGTTTTACTTCCTCCTGTTAGGCGGGCATGGGTGCTCTTTCTTTGCTGATATCTGACTGTTGGTTTGTGTAGGAGCAGAGCAGCCTCACCAGGAGTGCCCGGAAGCCGCTCCCGAAATGCCATCTGCTTCGACTACACCGCCAAGGGAGGATTCCCCGGCAAGGGAGCGTTCTCCGGCAAGGGAGACTTCTCCGGCAAGGGACAGTTCTCCGGCAAGGGATAGCACCAGCGACCCTCCGGTGGTTGAGACCACGACTGCAGATCCTAGTACAGGTAATCCTCTTGCTTGAAAACTTCCCTTGTGTTCTTCTTCTTCTGATTTTCTTTTTGAATATTTGCTTGACTTTTCTTTCTTTTCGGTCGTCAGATCCATCGCCCTGAGCCAATGGAACCGAGGTCGCGGCGAGGAGGAGCGCAACAATCTATCGATGACGCCATTGTCACCGAAGAAGAAGCCGGCGCTGATGATCCCGCCGCGGAGAGGCCATAAAGCTGCCGCCGCTTGTTGGCGAGGGGTCGGTGATCGACCTTGGCGCCCCGAGGCCGCAGGAGCGTCAGCGCCACGCCGACCGCCGATCCCTCCGCCGCGCTGCTGGCGTCCAGCTCAAGAGCCCCAGCCCGGCGCCTATTTGAAGGCCGGCGATGGCGTCTTCATCAAGCTCCCCTGGGCGTCGAGCTCCAGGGCGCCGGTCGAAGGAGAGACCTTTGATGAAGAGTTGCTTGCCTCCGCTGGGCTGACGCTGGTCGACACGCCGAGCAGCAGCAGCGGCAAGCCCGAGGAGGAGCAGCTGCTGCGGAAGCTGTTGTCGCTCTACTGCGCCCGACAGGCCAAGCTGGTGTCCCGAAGCGCTTGTCGCAAGGCGGAGCAGACATCGAGAAGCGGAGGAGCTCGGGGCCTCAACCAGGAAGCTCTCGGTCCCTCGCAAAGAGAGGGAGCAAATCACCGAGGGGCGTAAAGCCTTCCTCCTCGAGAAGGCTGGAGTTGAAGAACAACAGCGGCTTGCCGCCGAGCTGTCTGCTGAGGAAGGCGAGTTGGCGCAGCGGAAGGTTAATCTTGACAGCCATGAGGAGGATCTTGCAGCGGCAGCAAACATTTGGCGGGCTCTCAAGGAAGCGAGAGGATGCTGCCGCAGCCGAGGCCGCCAAGAAGAAGCTGGAGGCGAAGGTGGCGCAGCTGGAGGCCAATCTCAAGGTGGCGGCGAGGAGCTTGCTGCACTCAAGCGTGGCGCGAGAAGGACGCCTACACTCTTGGCGAGCTGCAGGTCGTCTCGCTGAGAGGAGCAAGGAGCTTAAGCGCCGCCAAGGACTCCAACGCAGATCTTGAGTTGAAGCTGACTACTTTGACCCGGACCTTGGACAGCGCCGGGGAGCGGGAGGTGGCCTTGAAGGAGAAGATCAAGGCCGACGAGGCGCCATTGGCAATCTTCTGCTGCCCAATACACTTTTAGGGAGAATGTGGAGCCTTTGGACCGAGGGTCTCGTGGATATTGCCGCAGCCATCGACAGGGAGCTGGAGCAGATGGGGATGGAGGATCTTGGGTATTCCTCCGATGAGCACCTCCAACCCAGCGCCAAGCTCAGCTTGTTCTTCAAAGGCGTGGCAACGGCCCTCCAGCGACTCCGGGAACAGATCCCAAAGGAGCTGGCTGACGAGTCGCGCCAGATCTGCGCGGGAGCTCTTCAAAAGGTGCTGGTGAAGGTGGCCTTCCGCAACCCAGGCCTCAACCTCACCAACGTCCTCAAGACCTTGCCGCCGGATGCTGATGTGGAAGCGCTCAAGACCCTTGTCGCACCCATTGTGGACAAGGTGAGCGGGATCAAGAGGGTTGATGGCGATCGCGTAGATTAGGCCGCCCGTTTTCTCTTTTCCTTGTCGCTGCTGGTTATGTTATGAGAACAATCTGTTAGAGCTGCGACAAGCTATCTTGTAATATGATTCTATTTCGGGTAGCAATTGCTATGTTATTTCCTTTACTTGATTCCTTCTTTTGTATGTTTTTTCCCTATGCTTTTAGGGAACTTGTCGGCGCAGGCACCTTAGCCGTGAGCGCTGAGTGCGGGACGTCAGCAGCCTGCTGGCGGTGCCGCTTCCGACAAGTAACCTTGTCGCAACTAGTCGCAGCTCACTTAAGTTGTTGAGAGGACTCGAAACAAAGTAAGGGCGCAACTAGCTACGAGTTGGTTCCTCCGAGCACAGGTTTTCCATACAAAGCACGGTCGTTCGAGGAAGATAACTTAAAAATTTTAAAACTGATTGCTCAAACTTTAGCAACTTAGCTTTTCTGTCGTTTGCTTCCCGGTAAAGCGAAACTTTCTTGAACGACGCTTGGTCCACACCATTATCTTCTCCTTTCCCCCCGGCAAACTTGTGGGCGAGGGAACCTTCCTTTCTTTGAGAAAGAGAAAGAAGAGAAAACAAAGATATGGAGCCTTGCGGCTCGTTATTGCTTACCGGGGTAGGTGCTGCACAAAGTGTCAGATACGCATGCAAAAATAAAGTAGAAAGCATGAAATTGACAAGATGTGCGGAGCACATTAGCTTTACTTATGCACGGGGTCTGCGCCCGGCTTTGTACAAAGGATTACATGCAACATCGGCAAGACTTGTACAAAGGTGGTTCGGAACAGGTTCGGCAACCGCATCTGAGTAAAACTTACGAAGATGCTCAATGTTCGGGAGTTTCTCACGGAATGCCATCTTCGGTCTCAAAGCGGACAGCGCCAGGCCTAGTGACTCGTTTCACCCGGTAAGGCCCTCCCACTTCAGCGTCAACTTGTTGGAATTCTTGGCGGACTGAGCAGCGAAGAACAAGGTCGCCTTCCTCGAGACTTCGGCATTAACTGCGGCTATGGTAGCGGTGCAAAGCTTGCTGATATCGAGCAGCTAGTACAGCGGCCTGAAGATGGTCCTCCTCAAGGAGCAGCGCGTCATCTTGTCGCAACTGCTCTTGCTCGAGCTCATCATAAGCGAGCACTCGAGGTGACCCGTATATGAATTCCGTGGGGAGAACTGCCTCTGCTCCATAGACTAGAGAGAAAGGTGTCTGGCCAGTGGCTCGATTTGGCGTCGTCCTGATCGACCAAAGAACCACCGGCAGCTCCTCAATCCAGTTTCTTCCACACTTGTGCAGCCTGTCGAAAGTCCTGGTCTTGAGTCCGCGCAGCACTTCAGCATTCGCCCTCTCCGCTTGACCGTTACTTCTCGAATGAGCAACAGAAGCGAAGCAGACCTTGGCGCCAAGATCTTGGACGTACTGCATGAAGGTGCGGCTCGTGAATTGCGTGCCGTTGTCGGTGATGACCTGTTAGGGATCCCAAGCGGCAAACAATCGACTGAAGAACTTGATCGCCGATCGGCTGTCACCTTCCTCATCGCTTCCACTTCCGGCCACTTTGTGAACTTGTCGATTGCAACATACAAGTACTCAAAGCCCCCGACAGCTCGGGGAAAGGGGCCGAGGATATCGAGCCCCCAGACTGAAAATGGGCAGGATAAAGGGATCGTCTGGAGCGCTTGAGCTGGCTGGTGTATCTGCTTGGAATGGAACTGGCACGCTTCACACTTGGTTACTTGTGCAATTGCATCCTGGAGGGCTGTCGTCCAAAAGAAACCTTGTCAGAATGCTTTGCCGGCAAGTGCTCTTGCGCCAATGTGGTGACCACATATGCCTCCATGTATCTCTGCCAACAGCTTTTGTCCGTCTTCCCGGTGAATACACTTCAATTTCACGACGTTGAGTCTTCTTTTGTACAGTGTGTTGTCGACAAACTGGTACATACTTGATTGCCGGGCTACTCTTTCCGCTTCTTCTTGCTCTTGGGAAGTTCTCTGTCTGAAGGAAGCGGACAATCTGTTGTGCCCATCTTTGGAGCTTGCGGCTCGACAACAAGGACTAAAGGCACATCTGCTGCTGTGGGAACATCCGCTTCTCTGGCGAGAACCTGCGGCTCAGCCGAGCTTAGCGTTCCCGGCAAGCTTGCCGAGCAAAACTTGTCGGGGCGCGTCGCTTCAACGGAACAAACCCTAGGGCTTGCCGAGCAGGCTGCTCCTCGGCACCCTTGGTGTTGATCTCGAGGACCTTCTTGGCGGCGGCTTCGGGAGCTCTGCCGAAAAATAGTCACCGAAATCAACTTCCTCTTCTTGCTCTGCCAGATTGATGGCGTTCTGAGACGGTTGAGTCGGTTTGAGCACAAAGATCCCTGGTTCCATTGGTAACTTAAGTCGGCGACTTCGACGAGCCATCGGCAATGTCGTTCGAGCTCTTGGGACATGTTCCATCATGAGGCCGTCAAAGTGCTCTTCTAGCTTTCTCACTTCATCAACGTAAGCTTCCATCAACGGACTCTGATAATTCTTGTTCACTTGGCAGACGACAAGCTGTGAGTCACCCCTGACAATGAGCTTCTTGATCCCAAGGTCTGCTGCGATCCTGAGACCGGCAAGCAAACCTTCATACTCTACAGTATTGTTCGTTGCTTGCTCCTTGGGAAAGTGCATCTGGACTACGTACTTGAGTTGCTCTCCGGTGGGTGCAACAAGTAGCACGCCCGCACCGGCGCCTTGCAGCGAGAAGGCACCATCAAAGTACATCAGCCACTCTTTGCTTGCTTCCTTGACGGGGATGCTCGTTTCTAGAATTTCTTCATCTTGTGTTGGCGTCCATTCTGCTATGAACTCCGCCAATGCTCTGCTTTGGATAGTTGAAGTGCTCTCAAACTTGAGGCCAAAGCTTGACAGTTCTAGTGCCCACTCGACAATCCTGCCTGTTGCTTCTGGATTTTGCAGTATCCTCTTCAGCGGAAAACGAGTGACAACTATGATCTCATGTGCTTGGAAGTAATGGCGCGGCTTTCTCGAGGCCATGAGAAGGCCGAAAAGCAATTTCTGCACACCAGAGTACCTTGACCTAGCCCCCTGCAGAAAGGAACTGACAAAGTAAACTGGGCGCTGCACCATTCTTTTCGCATCTTCTCACGCGCTGCTGCAGATCCATCTTTGTCGGGACCGAGCTTGCGGTGAAGTCCCTTGCTTGTCGCTGGATGCATCTGCCGTGGTTGCTGGCTCATCATCCGCCTCCCTCTCCGCTACTAACGCAGCACTAACCACTTGATTGGTTGCCGCTATATATAGCAGCAACTTCTCTTGTGGCTTAGGTGCGACAAGTGTTGGAGTGGAGGACAGGTATCTCTTTAAGTCCTGAAGCGCAGCCTTCGCTTCCGGAGTCCATTTCATTGGACCTGCCTTTTTCAATATTTTGAAAAATGGCAAGGCGCGCTCAGCAGACCTAGAGATAAACCTGCTGAGAGCAGCTACGCAACCGGCAAGTCTTCTACATCCTTGACGCGCTTTGGTGTTTCAATCTGCTCAATGGCCTTGATCTTGTCGCGATTGGCTTCAATTCCCCGCTGAGACACGAAGAACCCGAGAAGCTTGCCGGAGGGGACTCCAAACACACACTTCTCGGGGTTGAGCTTGAGGTTGATCTTGCGCAGATTTGCAAAGGTTTCGTCTAAATCTTGAATCAGAGTCGCCTTGTCCTTGCTCTTGACTACTATGTCATCCATGTAGGCTTCCACATTTCTGTGCATTTGCGTCTCAAAAGCGTCATGGACCACCCTTGCAAATGTTGAACCAGCATTCTTTAAACCGAAAGGCATCCGTACGAAACAGTATGTGCCACATGGGGTGATGAATGCGGTCTTCTCCTCATCCTCTTCTGCCATGAAGATCTGATGGTATCCTGAGTATGCATCAAGAAATGAAAGCAAGTCACATCCGGCCGTGGAGTCAACAATCTGATCGATGCGCGGCAAGGGAAATGGGTCTTTGGGACAAGCTTTATTGACATCGGTAAAGTCGATACAAAGCCTCCATTTCCTGTTCTCCTTGCGCCCGACTACAGGATTGGCCAACCACGTAGGATGGAGCACTCCTCTGACAAGGCCTGCTGCTTCCAATTTCTTGATTTCTTCTGCGATGAATTCTTGGCGCTCCACCGCCTGCTTCGACTTTCGCTTGACGGGCGCGCGATGAGGACAGACGGCAAGATGGTGCTCGATTATTTCACAGGAACACCGGGATGTCGACGGTTGCCACGCAAATCGTCGGCGTTAGCCCGCAGGAAAGCAACGAGCGCGATTTCCTATTTAGGGTCGAGAGTGGCACTGATGGTGAAGGTACCACCAGTGCCATCCTCCTTGGCGGACACCTTCTTGGTCTCTGGTGGAGCTGCCATTGTCTTCTTACACTTGCCGATGGAGCTAGATGGTGCGTCCTCGACGGTAGCGCAGCGCTCCGAAGAGGTGCGCTTGCCGGAGTGGGCATCAGAACTCTTGCCGGACTTGATCTTCTTCTTCGCCCCGGGAGCTTCAACGGCAAGTGACTTGCGATCTGTTGCGGCTGTTGCCTCCCGGTAGATCTTGTCGGCGCAGATAAGAGCATCCTTCTTGTCGCCAGGGGCAGAAATGACACTTATCGGGCCTGGCATCTTCAGCATGTTGTATGCATAATGAGAGACTGCCATGAATTTGGCGAGTCTTTGGACGGCCGAGTATCCCATTGTAAGGCAATGGAAAGTCAGCAACGCCAAAAGTGACCCTCTCGTCCTGAAGTTCAACTCGCTGCCAAATGTCACCGCAACGTGATCTTTCCTTCGCTTGCTCCTTCCCGGATTGATTCCTTGGAATGTGCCGGTCTCTTCGAGCTCGCCATCAGGGATCTGGAGTTTCTGGAGTACCACGGAGGAGATTAGGTTCAAGCCGGCCCCGCCGTCAACTAGCATCTTAGTGACCTTGAGGTTGCGGATAGTTGGTGAAACCAACATCGGCAAGCACCCGACCGCAGTTATGCGATCAGGGTGGTCCTCAATATCAAAGATGATAGGTGTGCTGGATCATTTCAGAGGCTTACGTGACTCGACGGATGGTTCTGCCGCATTGACTTCCCGCATCCACTGCTTGAGCTGGCGGTGTGAAGTATGCAGAGAAGCACCGCCGTCAACGCACAAGACCTCTGTGGCTTTCTGGAACTCCTGCTCATCGGTTTCTTCATCATCCATATCTTCATCGTCGTCGTCATCTTCATCCTTGTCGCGGCCGTGGGGAGGTCTGTCTCCTTGCCGCTGCTTGGCCTTGCCGCGGCGTCCTCCTCGGCCGGGGCGTTTCTTGCTGGCTCCTCCAGCACCTTCTTGGGCCTTCTCCTTGTCGCGTCGCTCGTATTCAGCCTTTTGCTGCTCGACGAGCTGCTCGACCTTCTTGCAACTCTGGAGGTCATGGCCCTTGGTTCGGTGGATCTTGCAAGATCGCTTGTTGGTGCCGTCCCTGCTTGTCGGCGACCGCCACACCGGTAGTTGGTGCCAGCGGCAATCTCCTTGCGGAGCTACCAGCTTTGGCTTTCTTGGCGCCACCTCCGTTGCGGACTGCTCAACGACTAGCACATCTTTGCCTTTCTTCTTCTGTTGTTCCCGCACCGTTTTTCTTTGCCGGGCAGCCTCCTCACTATCGATCCTCCTACTTCAGATTCTCTCCGGGAGTTTCCTCCTTCCTCAAAGACGCGACACTTGTCGGCCGAGCATATAGCTCATCGACGCCTCTGATCTTGCACATCGCCATCTCCTCCGCATCCTACGGTTTCACACGCTCGATGGAACGCGCTGATTACTACGGCAGGGTGGACATCACGGGATGTTGTGTCAGACGCTGCTGAATCTCTGAATGTACTTGCGAGGGCTCTCCTTCCTTCAGGCGAGCAGATGAAGGTCGCTCTCTTGGCCATGAGGCTTGTGGTCACCTGTAAGGCGCCGACAAACCGATGGCATAGGTCTGCCAGGAAGATATGGAGTTGTCCGCAAGTGCATGAGCCAGATCGACATTGGGCTTGAGTACCGCGGGAAGTAGTTGGCCAGATCTTGTCGCCCCGCCCCAAGCAGCTTGCACCGCGATGGTGTAGATGCTAAGGAACTCCGACGGATGCGACTTGCCATCGTACTTCTCGCACGCCCGGCTTGAAAGTCTTCGTCTTTGGGCCATCGGACTTGCCGCAACTCACGAGTGAACGCAGGGCAACCTACGCGACGGCAAGTCGCTGGTTCCCCTGGTGCATGCATGTCGACAGGGGCCCAGCGCTGGTCGATTGACGCCGCTTCTCTTGGCGCCGATCGCGAAGTTTGAGCGTCTTCTTGCTGTCGTTCGTGAAGAACTTGGCGCTGATCGCGACGAGCTCGTGGATCTGATGATGCGGTGGAGTCGCTGTCGAGGTGGATCCGGCGAGTTGGCAATCTTGGCCTTCGGGGTGGAGAGTGCATGGTGGTTGCACCCCCACCGGTTTCGTCGCCGTCGGCTCGTGCTTGGCAGTCCTGCCGTGGCAGTGATGTACTCGGTTGCCGCGGAGTGTCGCCGTTGGCAAAGCCGATGAGACTCTGAATGGTGGCCCTCCATTCATCGATCTTGTCTACTGTTGGAGGGTAATCTAGGAGCAGTTGAGCTCTCACCAAAGCTTCTGCTGGAGTGGCGGGCTGCAGTGGCAAATGGCGTGAGGAGCGGGATATGCTCGGACTTCTAACTATGTTAGAAGGAGCAGTATCCCGTCCAGGCGACCGTGCCTCGCTCGTGCCTGCATGTTGGCGTGTATGCTGGTCTTGAGCACCCCGAAATCCACCAGCTCGATCTTGGTCCAACGAACATATGGCATTGTGAATACCATGACGCTGTCGGTCCCGCGCCTCCTGAGATGGGCGCGGTGCATGTACGGACACCGAGGTCTGCGCAGCCTTGTCCTTGGACTTGGCAGCACCGTGGGCTCCCTCGTCGACGCCCGCTCTTCCGCCGGCGTCTACCCCACCACCCGTTTGCTCCGATGGTGGTGGGATCGACGTGGACGGATCAGCTGCCGCCGAAGCCTTCTTCTTCGGTGGCATGTCGATGAAGAAGATGAAGATCTAGCTCGTGTGAACGTCGGATCAGGTTCACACAGCCTCGACGCCCCCTACCTAGCGCGCCAAAGATGTCGGGGAAGCTGATCCACGAACACCTATGGGACCGGCGGACCGAGCCCCTTTCGGTTCGGCGGGGGGCGGAGATCGCACGAAGAGCAGATCGAGGCGAAGCACACGAGCAGTTTACCCAGCTTCAGAGCTCTCCGGAGAGATAACACTCCTACTGCTGCATGTCTGAGTGTATTGAGTTCTTGCTTGGGAGCGCTGAGTGCTACAGTACACACATGCTGCTAACGAGACCTAGCGTGAGTGTTTTCTGCCTTCGAACCCTCCTTTACATTGCGCATGGGCCTCCTTTTATATGCTTAAGGGGTCTCCGACAGGTGGCAACGTAGACAAGGGTAAAAATGAAAAAGGGATTGCGGTTGGTACATCTACCTTTACAGTGTATCATACCTAACCCTGACGGCAGGGGACAAAGGCATTAAATGCCCGCTCACGCCGCCCAAACAAGGCAAACAGGACTGTCAGGACGCCACCGCTTGCCACGATGGCAATCCTGTCTGCCGCTGTTGCCACAGGCTCCCCGGCCGACAGCCTCTTGCCATGCGCGCTTGGAAAGGTCCTGTGGCGACACGTTAGTGGATGTCTTGGAGCGCAGGTACTGAGTGGTAGTCTGCGCGGCAAGCGCCTTTGCCGCGTTGTTGCCTTTGTCGCGTCCGGAAGCTTGTCGCCACGGGCCTTGCCGGACGCGTGGCGCGTCGCGGCAAGTTCCTTGAGATGCCTTGGTTGGCCTTCCCGGCAAGCTCCTCTTGCCGGGGCCTTGTCTCCTCGGCTTGAATACTTTGTTCTTGAATGGATCCAAAGGAACCACGGAGGACCTTGGCGGTCACCCGGCAAGCCTTGCCGCGGGGTGCTGCTACTGCCCGTGCACAAGTTCGAGATACTAGGGTACCCCTACTCTAGTACACCGACACCCATGCATATGTAGTGTAGATCCTTGCTTGCGAGTACTTTGGATGAGTACTCATGGTTGCTTTTCTCCCTCTTTTTCCCCTTTCCTTTCTACCTGGTTGTCGCAACCAGATGCTGGAGCCCAGGAGCCAGATGCCACCGTCGTCGACGACTCCTACTACACCGGAGGTGCCTACTACTATGTGTAGGTCAATGATTTATTTAATCGGGAGTAGTTTAGGAGGATCGAGCAGGAGGCATGCGCCTCTTCGATCTGTATCCCAGTTTGTGCTAGCCATCTTATGGCAACTTGTTTAACTTATGTCTGTACTCAGATATTGTTGCTTCCGCTGACTCGTCTATGATCGAGCACTTGTATTCGAGCCCTCGAGGCCCCTAGCTTGTATTATGATTCTTGTATGACTTATTTTATTTTTAGAGTTGTGTTGTGATATCTTACCGTGAGTCCCTCATCTTGATTGTACACGTTTGCATGTATGATTAGTGTGCGATTGAATCGGGGGCGTCACACTCGTTGTTCGCATCGAGTGGTAGCTGTAAGTATCAAGTGCCCCATTAGTGGTTTTGGAGTACTAAAGACAAATAGGTTGAGGAACTAATGTGTTTGTGAGTACACACAGGAGACAGAGTCCCAGAAGATTTGGTTTAACACATGGAAGACGACCCCGAAAAATGGATTTTTTTTCAAGTGAAGAATTTGGTGATGAAATTGGTACGGCCTTTGATGAAATTGATGTGAAGACTTTGAAGCTTGAAGACTTTTGTTTTCCGAGTTTCTTTTCTTCTTCTTTGAGTCATTGCTACTTCTTGAGCTTGCGTTGGTTTCTCCCTTGAAGAGGAAAGGGTGATGCAGCAAAGTAGAGATAAGTATTTCCCTCAGTTTGAGAACCAAGGTATCAATCTAGTAGGAGACAACGCACAAATCACCGAATTCCTGCACAAACAATCAAACAACTTGGACCCAACGCGATAAAGGGGTTGTCAATCCCTTCACGGTTACTTGCAAAAGTGAGATCTGATGGAGATAGATAAACGATAAAGTAAACATTTTTGGCATTTTTGGTTTATAGATCGGAAACTAAAAGATTGCAAAATAGTAGATTGGAAACTTATATGATGAAGAATAGACCCGGGGGCCATAGGTTTCACTAGAGGCTTCTCTCAAGATAGAAAATAATACGGTGGGTGAACAAATTACTGCCGAGCAATTGATAGAAAAGCGCAAAGTTATGACGATATCTAAGGCAATGATCATGAATATAGGCATCACGTCGGTGTCAAGTAGATCGAAATGATTCTGCAACTACTACTATTACTCCGCACATCGACCGCTATCCAGCATGCATCTAGAGCATTAAGTTCATAAAGAACGGAGTAACGCATTAAGTAAGATGACATGATGTAGAGGAATTAACTCAAGCAATCTGATGAAAACCCCATCCTTTTATCCTCGATGGCAACAATACAATACGTGCCTTGTTGCCCCTGCCATCACTGGGAAAGGACACCACAAGATTGAACCCAAAGCTAAGCACTTCTTCCATTGCAAGAAAAACAAATCTAGTTGGCCAAACCAAACCGATGGTTCAAAGAGAATTACAAAGATATCAAATCATGCATAAAAGAATTCAGAGAAGATTCAAATAATTTTCATAGATAAGTTGATCATAAATCCACAATTCATCGGATCTCGGCAAATACACCGCAAAAAAGTATTACATCGAATAGATCCCAAGAACATCAAGGAGAACATGGTACTGAGAACCAAAGAGATATAAGAAGCCATCTAGCTACTAGCTATGGACCCGTAGGTCTGTGTAAACTACTCACGCTTCATCAGAAGGGCAATAGAGTTGATGTAGAAGCCCTCCGCGTTTGAATCCCCCTCCGATAGGGTGCCAGAAACGGTCCCTAGATGGGATCTCACGGGTACAGAAGGTTGGGGCGGTGGAAAGGTGTTTTCGTGGATGCCTCTACTGGTTTGGGGATATATGGGAATATATAGGCGAAAGAATTAGGTCAGGAAGTGTACAAGGGGCCCACAAGGGTGGGGGCGCGCCCTACCCCCCTGGGCGCGCCCTCCATCCTTGTGGCCACCTCGTGGCTCCTCCAACTACATCTCCAAGTCTCCCGGTTGTCTTCTGGTCCAAGAAAAATCATCACGAAGGTTTTATTCTGTTTGGACTCCGTTTGGTATTCCTTTTCTGCGAAACTCAAAAACAGGGAAAAAACAGGAACTGGCACTGGGCTCTAAGTTAATAGGTTAGTCCCAAAAACAATAAAAAATAGCATATAAATGCATATAAAACATCCAAAACAGCTAATATAATAGCATGGAACAATAAAAATTATATATACGTTGGAGACGTATCAAGCATCCCCAAGCTTAATTCCTGCTCGTCCTCGAGTAGGTAAATGATAAAAACAGAATTTTTGATGTGGAATGCTACCTAACATATTTATTCGTGTAATTTTTTTTACTGTAGCATGAATTTTCAGATCCATAAGATTCAAAACAAAAGTTTAATATTGACATAAAAACAACAATACTTCAAGCAAACTAACAAGGCAATTATGTCTTCTCAAAATAACATGGCCAAAGAAAGCTTATCCCTACAAAATCCTATAGTTTGTCTATGCTCCATCTTCACCACACATAATATTCAAATCATGCACAACCCCGATGGCAAGCCAAGCAATTGTTTCATACTTTTGATGTTCTCAAACCTTTTCAACTTTCATGCAATACATGAGCGCGAGCCATGGATATAGCACTATAGGTGGAATAGAAGGTGGTTGTGGAGAAGACAAAAAGAGGGAGATAGTCTCACATCAACTAGGCGTATCGACGGGCTATGGAGATGCCCATCAAAAGATATCAATGTGAGTGAGTAGGGATTGCCATGCAATGGATGCACTAGAGCTATAAGTTTATGAAAGCTCAAAAAGAAACTAAGTGGGTGTGCTCCAACTTGGTTGCTCATGAAAACCTAGGGCAATTTGAGGAAGCCCATCGTTGGAATATACAAGCCAAGTTCTATAATGAAAAATTCCCACAAGTATATGAAAGTGACAACATAGGAGACTCTCTATCATGAAGAACATGGTGCTACTTTAAAGCACAAGTGTGGTAAAAGGATAGTAACATTGCCCCTTATCTCTTTTTCTCTCATTTTTTGGGCCTTCTCTTTTTTTGGCCTTTTCTCTTTTTCTCCTCACATGGGACAATGCTCTAATAATGAAGATTGCCACACTTTTATTTACTTACAACTCAAAAATTACAACTAAATACTAGAACAAAAATATGACTCTATATGAATGCATCCGGCGGTGTACCAGGATGTTCAATGAATCAAGAGCGACATGTATAAAAAATGATGAAAGGTGGCTTTGCCACAAATACGATGTCAACTACATGATCATGCAATGCAATATGACAATGATGGATCATGTCATAATAAATGGAATGGTGGAAAGTTGCACAGCAGTATATCTCGGAATGGCTATGGAAATGCCATAATAGGTAGGTATGGTGGCCGTTTTGAGGAAGGTATATGGTGGGTTTATGGTACCGGCGAAAGTTGCGCGGCACAAGAGAGGCTAGCAATGGTGAAAGGCTGAGAGTGCGTATAATCCATGGACTCAACATTAGTCATAAATAACTCACATACATATTGCAAAAATCTATTAGTCGTCGAAACAAAGTACTACGCGCATGCTCCTAGGGGGATAGATTTGTAGGAAAAGACCATCGCTCGTCCCCGACTGCCACTCATAAGGAAGACAATTAAAAAATATCTCATGCTCCAACTTCGTTACATAACGTTTCACCATACGTGCATGCTATGGGACTCATAAACCTTAACACAAGTATTTCTAAAATTCACAACTACTCACTAGCATGACTCTAATATCTGCATATTCATATCTCAAAACAATCATAAGGAATCAAACTTCTCACAGTATTCAATGCACTTTATGTGAAAGTTTTTATTATATCCCTCTTAGATGCCTGACTAAATTTATAACCAAAGCAAATTACCATGTTGTTTAAAGACTCTCAGAATAATATAAATGAAGCATGAGAGTTCATCAATTTCTATAAAATAAAACCACCGCCGTGTTCTAAAAAGATATAAGTGAAGCACTAGAGAAAAAGTGCCTAGCTCAAAATATATAAGTGAAGCACATAGAGTATTGTAATAAATCATGATTCATGCGTGTCCCTCTCAAAAGGTGTGTACAGCCAGGATGATTGTGGCAAACTAAAAAGCAAAGACTCAAATCATACAGCACTCTCCAAGCAAAACACATATCATGTGGTGAATAAAAATATAGCCTCAAGTAAAGTAACCGATAGACGAAGACGAAAGACGGGACGCCTTCCGGGGCATCTCCAAGTTTAGGCTGTTGGCTGTCCTTGAATATTACCATGATGTGCCTTGAGCATCCCCAAACTTAGGCTCTTGCCACTCCTTATTCCATAGACCATCAAATCCTTACCCAAAACTTGAAAACTTCACAGCACAAAACTCAACAGAAAATCTCATAAGCTCCATTAGTATAGGAAAATAAATCACCACTTTTGGTACTGTTATGAACTCATTCTTTATTTATATTGGTGTAATATCTAGCGTATTCCAACTTTCCCATGGTTCAAACCCCCGGATACTAGCCATAGAATCATCAAAATAAGCAAACAACACACAGAAGACAGAATCTGTCAAAAACAGAACGGTCTGCGGTAATCTGTAACTCTCGAATACTTCTGTAACTCCAAAAATTCTGAAAGATTAGGACAACATAGACAATTTGCATATCACTCTTGTGTAAAAAATTCAGAATTTTATCACGCTTATGTGATTTTTAAAAATTATGGGACTGGGCGCCAAAGTTTCTGTTTTTCAGCAAGATCAAATCAACTATCACCGTAAGCTACCCCAAAGGTCTTACTTGGTACAAACACTAACTAAAACACAAAACCACATCTAACCAGAGGCTAGATGTATTATTTAATGCAAAACAGAACCTAAAAAGCAAAAAATAAAAATAAAATGGGTTGACTCCCAACAAGCGCTATTGTTTAACGCCCTTAGCTAGGCATAAAAACATGAATAGATCTAGGTATTGTCATCTTTGGCATGCAATCCATAAGTGGCTCTCATAATAGATTCATAAGGCAATTTAATTTTCTTTCTTGGAAAGTGTTCCATGCCCTTCCTTAACGGAAATTTAAATCTAATGTTTCCTTCTTTCATATAAATAATTGCACCAATCGTTCTAAGGAAAGGTCTACCAAGAATAATAGGACATGTAGGATTGCAATCTATATCAAGAACAATGAAATCTATGGGCACATAATTCCTATTTGCGACAATAATAACATCATTAATCCTTCTCATAGTTTTCTTAATAGTGGAATCCGTAAGATGCAAATTGAAAGAACAATTATCAAATTCACGGAAACCTAACACATTACATAAAGTTTTTGGAATTGTGGAAACGCTAGCACCCAAATCACACAAAGCATGGCACTCATAATCTTTAATTTTAATTTTAATAGTGGGTTCCCACTCATCACAAAGTTTTCTAGGGATAGAAACTTCCAATTCAAGCTTTTCTTCAAAAGATTGCATCATAGCATCAACGATATGTTTAGTAAAAGCTTTGTTTTGATTATAAGCATGAGGAGAATTCAACATGGATTGCAACAAGGAAATACAATCTATTAAAGAACAATTATAATAATTAAATTCCTTGAAATCCAAAAGAGTGAGTTCATTGCTACTTAAAGTTTTGACCTCTCCAATCCCACTTTTATCAATTTTTGCATCGAGATCTAAAAACTCCAAATCATTCGGATGCCTTTTAACTAAAGTTGACTCATCTCCAGTCCCATATTTATCGAGATTTATATTGGAAAAAAAAGATTAAATAGGAGTCGCATCAATCACTTTAAGATCTTCATCATTATTTTCACGGAAACTAGAAGAACATGTTTTTACAAACCAATCTCGTTTAGCACGCATCTTAGCGGTACTTTCTTTGCACTCATCAATGGAAATTCTCATAGATTTGAGAGACTCATCAATATCATGCTTGGGTGGAATAGATCTAAGTTTCAAAAAAATCAACATCACGAGAAATTCTATCCATGTTCCTAACCAAATTATCAATCTTAAGCAATTTTTCTTCAATCAAAGCATTGAATTTCTTTTGCGAACTCATAAATTCTTTAACACTATTCTCAATCAGAGGGAATATTATTATAATTTCCATAAGAATTTTTGTAGGAATTACCATAATTATTAGAGGAATTACTAGGAAACGGCCTAGGATTAAAATTACCTCTATAAGCGTTATTACCGAAATTGTTCCTACCAACAAAATTCGCATCCATAGATTCATTATTATTCTCAATAAAAGTAGACAAAGGCATATCATTAGGATCAATAGAAGCACTCTTGCTAGCAAATAATTTCATAAGTTCATCCATCTTTCCACTCAAAACATTAATCTCTGCAATCGCATGCACTTTTTTACTAGTGGAAGATCTTTCGGTATGCCATTGAGAATAATTAACCATAATATTATCTAGGAGTTTAGTAGCTTCTCCTAAAGTAATATCCATCAAAGTACCTCCCCCGGCTGAATCTAAAAGATTTCTAGAAGCAAAATTCAATCCGGCGTAAATTTTTTTGTATAATCATCCACAAATTCAAACCATGAGTAGGGAAATTTCGTATCATCAATTTCATCCTCTCCCAAGATTGTGCAACATGTTCATGATCAAGTTGCTTAAAATTCATAATCTTGTTCCTAAGGGAGATGATTTTAGCAGGAGGAAAATACTTGGAAATCAAAGCATCTTTGCACTTATTCCATGAATCAATAATATTTTTAGGCAAAGATGAGAACCAAGTTTTAGCACGATCTCGAAGCAAGAACGGAAATAGCTTCAATTTAACAAGATCATTATCCACATCTTTTTTCTTTTCCATATCACACAAATCAATGAAATTGTTTAGATGTGAAGTGGCATCTTCACTAGGAAGGCCAGAAAATTGATCTTCCATAACAAGATTCAGCAAAGCGGCATCAATTTCACAAGATTCCGCACTAGTGGCGGGAGCAATCAGAGTACTAATAAAATCATTATTATTGGTGTTGGAAAAATCACACAATTTGGAATTCTCTTGAGCCATCGTAGGAAAGCAAGCAATCCACCACACGAGCACACAAAAAGCAAACGAAGAAGACGAACGGAAGAGGGGCGAAGAAAAGGCAAATCTTTTCGAGAATCGTTTTAGAAGTGGGGGCGAGGAAAACGAGAGGCGAATGGCGAATAATGTAATGCAAGATGTCGGTGGGAACGACACCTATGGGATCACTGAAATCCCTTCTCCGGTCGGCGGACGCGGGGTCATGAGAAGAGCAGGTTTAGGAGCTAGCACACGGATCATTTACCCAGGTTCGGGCCGCGAAGATGCGTAATACCCTAGTCCTACTTTGATGTGTATTTCATAGTGTTCTTGAGCTCTCGAACTAGCTACGGTGGCTGCGTAGTTCCCCAGAGCCGAATCCTTCTCCTGGTCGCCTCAGGCCTCTTTTATAGGAAAAAGGGGTTGCCACAGTGGCACACAGGAGGTGGAAAGGTCTATAGTTGATGAGCCTATCTTCTGGGACAGTCGGGCAAATGCATTTAATGTGCTGCCGACATGTCCCCCTTGCTTTATCGGGGACGGCAAGGAAGCACGTCCCAGCTGTCGCCGCCTCGCCTGGCCTTGACACACGTCCGAGCTGACGAGGCATCGTGGCCCCATGTGGCTGGCTGCTGGGTTGGCGCAGTGGTGGAGCCTTCATGAAGGGTTGCATGCCACCACACAGGTGCTTGCTGAATGGCGGTGGAGTCTTGGCTGGTGCGGGCCTGGTAGTGGCCCCGCTGATGCCTTCGGCAAGGGTCTTGTCGTGGCTTTGCAGTCGTTACCGGCAAGGCGCTTGCCGGGGGTCTTGTGGATTTCCTCGGTCAGGATCCCGCCGAGGGTCGCCGTCTTCTGGTCCTCATCTGATCTCATATTCTTATGATCTTGACGAAGATCTGCATGCCACCACGGAGGTGCCTCCCGAGCCTTGGTTCCAATGTAGTTGTTGGCGGTGTTTGGAACTCCTGGGCTCAAGGGTGGCTCGCTCTGTTGGTGTTGGGCAAGCTGCCCCGGAAAGGCTCTTGCCGGGGCCACGGAAGTCACCCCGGCAAGGGTCTTGCTAGGGGAGCCCACCTCGTCCCTCTGCTCTTTGTATCTTTGGTCTTGGCGTTGCCTTGGTCTGGCTTGTGCTTTGGCTTCTCTTTGGCTTCCCTCCTCTGCCCTGCTTAGTGTGGCCGCAGCGCGTGGCTCTGACTGCCCGTGCACAAGTAAAGGGGTCAAAAGGAGAGCCCCTACTTTTGTACACCGACAGGAGCCCCGGGGTCTAGGCCACACATAAGTGCGACGCATTGTTGGGCCAGGCCCAGAACGGTGCGCGGGCAGTCGGGGCGGGATTTTTACTATGGTAACAGTTTCGTCCGCTGCGCTTCTCCACGACCCGTGTTGAACGCACGACATGGAGAGTCGTGCATGACGTGGGGGTCATGCGTGGGGTGGTTCCCGCACGTATGCGTCACATCGCAATAAAGAGGCGGCTCACGCCTTCCCCATAAAAAGAGGGAGGCGCGGAGGCGCGGCTCATTTACTGAGTGGACTCGGGTTGCGGTCTTCAAGGCGCCCACACCCCACGATCACGGGGCGGGGAACGGTCTCCTCACCCGTCCTCTCGATCATGCTCGCTCGCCACGTGTCCTCCATGCAGGTGGCAGGCGGCGGAGGCGGGAAACCGGGTCGTCACTGATTGGGGCAGCGGGTCGGTCCTGATTCCATGCGCCTTCGATGGATGGATTGGCTGAGTGGGGCGGCCGAGCGTCGACCCCGCCCCTTTATAAGGAGGGGGAGGGGATGTCATCCCACATTCTCCCAGCATCCATCTTCTTCCACCATCGCTCCTCCCTTCCACCCGCCATGGTGAGAGGGGGTGTTGGAGCTTCGACGGTGGGCGAGGGTAGCCGCTCGACAGCGTGTTCCTCCTTCCCACGAGCTTGCGGTGGCGGAGCCGGCCATAAGAGGAAGGGGGAGGGGCGAGGCCGAGGTCGCCGCGGCGGTCGGGGGAGAGGGGGACGAGGCGGCGCGATGGCCGTGCCTCCGCCAGCGATGCCGCCCGTGATGGAGGGCCACGTCGGGGACCAGCCTCGGGAGTTCTTCATCAGGCTGCGCCGGCCACCGCGTCGTCGTCTCCGTCTCCCTACCCCATTTGCTCGGGAAATGGAGCTCGATCCGTCCTAGACCCTCAGATTGCACATGAGGGGCTGCGGGAACGGCGGCACGCGGGTCGACATCGACTTCCCCGCTCTTCATGTTATGTACCTCCGTCGCGGACAGAAGACATTTGCTCGCATCCATAGCCTGATGGCGAGGCTCGTCCTCTACTTCAAGTTAATGGAGGGTGGCCTGCTCTCCGTCAAGGTCTTTGGAGATCTTGGAACTCGCCTAAAGTGTTGCGTGGAGAGCTCCTCCGATGATGAAGATTCCTCCTCAAGCGGGAGTGACGAGGAGGACAGCGATAGCAACGACGAGGGAGTCGAGCACCGGGATGCCGACTCCGACTCCGGCTGACCGTGTCGCCCTTCCCTCGGCCACGCGCCCTGCCGAGGGCCTTCCTCGTCAAGCTCTCCATCGGGGCGCTCCACGTCGTCTCCTTGGGCTGCTGACGTAGGAGGGCCGGAGAAGGCGAAGAAGGCGGGTGGCGGCCGTCAATTCGGAGTACGCGGGCACCGATGCCTTCGTCGCGTATTGCCGGCCCGCTGCCTCGTCTTCCAGCTACTTTCCCGGCACCAAGATGTTCTCTTGGTGCTCTCTACTCCTCGCACCTCGCATAGGCGCTCTTTTTGCCCTCTTGCTGTCTTGTTCCACCTTATGAGGAGAGGGGCAAGAAAGGGATTACGGGCACCTTATCTCTTTTTAGTTTGTAAGCCTGCGGGCACTTGTTAATTTTAAAACTTGTAATCCCCTTGCTCATGTTTTTAATTCCGTATGAACTGTACCTGTATGGATGTTTTTAATGAAAAAGGGTGCTTGTCGGGTTCTTTGTGCGTGAGCGAGGCCCATGCCAAGGAATGAATCCTTGTTATTTTGAAGATAAACATTGTCGCCCGACAACAGGCCTTGCCGTCCCCTGACTTTCAGTCGACCATTCTCATGCTTTTGGCGGAGGTAGGGGCAAAGTAGGGTTAGGCTCCTCATTCATTTCCTTGCCACCGCGTCTACGACTCGGTTCTGTCCCAAGGACTTGGGTACAAGAAGAAGGGGGAGCACGGTGGTCTCAGAGCAAAACAAGGTTTCATTTGTCCCAGTTCCATACGGAAATGCACAGCAGGGGATGAAGGACTTATGTGAATCCGCAGCTCCCGGCAACTTTGGCTTGTCGTGGTTAGATCCTTGTGTCTTCAGCCCCCAGCCGTCCTGGCTTGCCAGGGCCAGAGCGTCGGTTTGTCCTCTTTCTCCCAAGCGGCTCAGCAGAAGTGTCCACGTGCCCTGCAAACCAAAGAGGACAGAAAGACGCATAGTCGACCTCTAGGCTAGGGGTTAGCCGCCGCTAAGCACTATCAACCCTAATCGAGGGAGAGACTTAACCTAGCATGCATGCTCAAACTTTGGGCACCAACGCTTCGTTTATTTATGCTCAGGGTATGCGCCTAGCTTTGTACAGAGGGTTACATGCCTTGCTGGCAAAGCTTGTACAAAAGGTGGCTTGCCGGGAGGCCCGGCAACCGTGCCTTATGGGTAAAACTTGCGAATATGTTCGATGTTCCAGGAGTTGCTCACTGGGACAGCATCTTTGGTCTCCAGACGGACTGCGTCGGGCCTGGTGACTCGTATTACCTGATAAGGGCCTTCCCACTTCGGCGTCAACTTGTTGGAATTCTTGGCCGATTGAACACGCCGAAAAACAAGGTCGCCTTCCTCAAAGCTTCGGGCATGAACCTTGCGGCTATGGTAGCGGCGCAAGGCTTGCTGGTAGCGTGCTGCTCTCACAGCCGCCCGAAGACGATCTTCCTCAAGGAGCGTTGCGTCATCTTGCCGCAGTTGCTCTTGCTCAAGCTCGTCGTAAGCAAGCACTCAAGGTGACCCGTATATGAGTTCCGTGGGGAGAACTGCTTCTGCCCCATATACCATGGCAAAGGGTGTCTGGCCGGTGGCTCTATTTGGCGTCGTTCTGATCGACCAAAGAACTGCTGGCAACTCATCAATCCAGCGCCTTCCGCTCTTGTGCAGCCTGTCAAAAGTCTTTGTCCTCAAGCCTCGAAACACTTCAGCATTTGCCCTCTCTGCCTGGCCGTTGCTCCGCGGGTGTGCCATGGACGCGAAACAGACCCTGCTGCTGAGGTCTTGGATGTATTGCATGAAGGTGTGGCTTGTGAACTGCGTGTCGTTGTTGGTGATGACTCTGTTTGGTACACCAAAATGGCAGACTAGTCCCGTGAAGAACTTGACGGCTGACTGTGTTGTCACCTTCCTCACTGCTTCCACCTCCGGCCACTTTTTGAACTTGTTGATTGCAATGTACAAGTACTCAAAGCCCCCGACAGCATGGGGGAAGGGGCCCAGTATGTCGAGCCCCCAGAACGAAAATGGCCAGGAGAGAGGGATTGTTTGAAGGGCTTGAGCTGGTTGATAAAGCTTCTTGGAATGGAACTGACATGCTTCACACTTGGCCACTAGTGCCGTTGCATCCTGGAGGGCAGTGGGCCAGAAGAAACCTTGCCGGAACGCCTTGCCAGCAAGAGCCCTCAACCCTATGTGGGAGCCACATATGCCTCCGTGTATCTCCGCCAACAGCTCCAGTCCTTCCTCCCGGGGAATGCACTTCAATTTCACACCGTTCGATCTTTTCCGGTACAGGACGTCGTCGACGAACTGATACATGGCAGACCGACGGGCTACTTTCTCCGCATCTTCCTGCTCCTCAGGAAGCTCCCCTGTTTGGAGGAATCGAACGGTATGTTGCGCCCATGCCGGGGCCTGGGGCTCGACGGCAAGGACCAAAGGCATTTCTTTCGCCATGGGAGCGGCCGTCTCCATGGTCGGGGCTTGACGCCCTGCCGGAGTCGGTTTCTCCTTGGCAGGCTTAGTATCCACGGCAACGTCCTTGCCGGCGGCCCCAGGGGGCTTGGTGGGAAAGTACTTGCCGGGGCCTGATTTCCTCCGCTTGTTCTACTCTGTTGATGGTTCAACGGATGGTTGAGTTAACCGAAGCACAAAGGTACCTGGTTCCACAGGTAGCTTGAATGCAGCACGCTTCGACAGGTAATCGGCGATGTCGTTCTCCGCTCGGGGAACGTGTTCCGCTTTTATACCATCAAAGCGCTCCTCCAGCTTCCTCACCTCATCTACGTAGGCCTCCATCAACGGGCTCTGGTAATTTTTGTTAACTTGCCTGATGACAAGCTGTGAATCACCCCTGATGATGAGCTTCTTAAACCTGAGGTCTGTCGCGATCCTGAGCCCGGCAAGCAACCATTTGTACTCGGCAGTGTTGTTCATGGACATCTCCCTGGGAAAGTGCATCTGGATCACATACTTGAGGTGCACTCCGGTGGGCGCGACGAGCAGCACACCAGCACCAGCGCCTTGCAACGAGAAAGCCCCATCAAAGTACATGATCTAGTTGCGACTTGCTTCCTTGCCGGGGAGAGTGGTCTCCTGGATTTCCTCGTCAGGCGTTGAGGTCCATTTTGCAATGAACTCTGCCAAGACTCTGCTCTGGATTGTCGAAGTACTTTCAAACTTCAACCCAAAGCTTGATAACTCCAAGGCTCACTCCACAATCCTTCCGGTTGCGTCTGGGTTGTACAGTATCCGTTGCAACAGGAGGCGGGTGATGACAGTGATTTCGTGGGCTTGGAAGTAATGACACAGCTTCCTCGAGGCCATAAGGAGGCCGAAGAGCAATTTTTGCACACCGGGGTACCTTGACCTAGCCCCCTGCAAGAGGGAGCTGACAAAGTAAACTGGGTGCTGCATCATCTTCTTCTTTCGCACCACTTTCACTTGGTTGCGTGGGCCCTGTCCTGATGGCATCAGACTCTGCCGGGGGCCTTGCCTTGCCGGCATCGGGCCCTGCCGGGGGAATCTCCAACTTGCCATCCGTCAGTCCCGCCGTCGCCACTGCCTCATCATCGACCTCCCTCTGCACCACTAGCGGGGAACTGACCACTTGATTCGTCGCCGCCAGATACAGCAGCAACGGCTCTTGTGGTTTAGGCGCAACTAGTATTGGTGTAGAGGAAAGGTATTTCTTCAGATCCTGCAATGCTGCCTCGGTCTCTGGGGTCCACTCCATTGGGCCCGCCTTCTTCATGATTTTGAAAAAGGGAAGGGCATCACTACAAAAAAAATACACTTCAGTGATGATACGTGTTTGTCACAGTAGGTCGCATTTTTTGTCATGCATGTACATCCATGACAAATTTATGACAGAATCAAGATAGTCATACATGTGATGTCGTAGAAGTGTTCCATGACATTACCAAAATTATCATCACGGAAGTGTCCACTTCCATGATGATAAATCGCGTCACGTAACTGCTTTCGTCAAGGGTGACCGACACGCGGCATCCACCGTAACGAACGCCGTTAAGCTATCGGGTCGGGTTTTGGATCCGATAACCCGTTAACAGCCCCGACCAATGGGGATTTTCCACGGTAAAATCATCATTGGCTGGAGGAAACAAGTGTCGGCTCACCGTTGGGACAGATGTCATCCGCTCATTGGACCGAAGGCGCCTATGATACGGTGACACGTGGCACGGCCAAACAAAGGCCCATTCCTGTGAAAAGGCCAGCCTGTTTGACTTGGTCAAAAGGTGGCGGGCGCCCACTAAAGCCCGTTAACGGCATGTTCGTGATATAGCCCATTTATAGCCCGCTAACCGAGGGCCCGTTCGCCCTATCCGAATTAGGCCCGAGAGCGTCATCCGGGCGCCCAATATGATTCAGCCTGTTTTAACTTCCGGCCGTGTGTGGCCCATGACTTCTTCGGCCCGCATGAGGACCTTTGTAACTCTTGGCCCATTAACATCCCGTGGTGGCGGCCCGTAATGAACAAATGTATCACTTTATACCCATTAACGGCCCGTTATTCCATTGGGCGCTTCAGCCCAAGTTATCTTCGGCCTTCTCGGGGCCCATTGATTCTTGGGCTCATTTGCAAAGATGCGATTACATACGACCCACATCGTCATTTTTCGCTTGTGGGCCAAATTCAGCCCGTCGTTACTGATCGGCCCGCTTGCGGACCGTTAATACGTTGGGCCGTTTTCATGTCAAAAAAACCCGTTGGGTTGTTTTCATAGAGTTATCAAATACGGCCTATTAACGGCCCGTTATGGTCCACGAATAGTACGGCCCATGATTGGAGAAATGATGATACACCCCATAGAAGGCCCATGGATCCTACGGCCCGTATGAGGCCCATGGATAGTATGGCCCGTAGAAGGCCCATGGACCCTACGGCCCGTAGAAGGCCCATTGATTCCTAAGGCCCGTATAGAAGGCCGATGGATCCTATGGCCCGTATAGAAGGCCAATGCTCCTACGGCTGAACGAAGGCCCATGGATCATACGGCCTGCAGGAGGCCCATGGTTACAACAGTCCGTGTGTTGCCATGATTATTTTGGCCTAGTTACCAAAAATAGGCTATTGTGGCCACTAGAAAAACACAGAAAAAGAACTGCAGTGACTACAAGCAAACAACTAAACAAGACAATAAGGAAATAAATAAGCAAGCAATTAAGGCTAGCCTATTACCGCTATTACACATATTACATCCACTGGGCATCAAAGTTCGCCACCAGTGCAAATATAGGGAACAAAGCAGCATATTACATACACTTGGCCGTCAAAATTGGCCACCAGTGCAAATAAACACGGCAGCAAAACAAGAGCATAACTGAAACAACTTCAGAAGAGCTCAAGAAACGTTATCCTGGGTATCCACCATGCTGGCAATAAGCTTAGCAAGCTGATTAGCTTTGTCCTGTTTGGCGCTAAAATCCTCCAACGCTTTCATTGTTGCACCGAAAGTATGCATCTGAATGCTCCAGGACTTCCGCATCCTTCCGCTTCTTGTCGCAAAGACAAGCTGATCGATGTCTTTCAGTTGTAGTTGAGACTCAAGAAACCAAACTGATTGATAAAGTGAGTTTGAATAGCTTGTGCATGCATTAGTGGCCAAGAACTCGAACACTAAACCAAGACAGGACTTTGGGGTTGTCTCATTGTCTTCAAGATAGTCTTCCTTAGCTGTTTTATCAGCTTTGTTGGAGACCAACAAGGATGTGTCACTATCCTGAACCTTATCTGCATTACTTCCTTTACCATTGCTTAATAAGGCACTCTTCACCAATATTCATCAAGATTCTAAAAGAAGAAACAAGCGCACAAATAACAAGTTTAGCATGTACTAGTATATGAAACTCATTTCGGTGAACCAGTTCATTAGTAAGGTGGACAGGATTAAACTACCAAGTCTTCTATTGCCAAGTACTAGTACATAATAAAAGCATCAAACAAAAATATATCTATGTCCTATGGTCACTGCATTGTCTTGGCAAATCAAAATAGAGACACGGTTCAAATCATATCAGTTCAAGACAAAGCAGAAGTGAAAGAATACAAAGCGTGGGAAACTACACGGCACAACAAGATTTCAGATGGGTACCACGGGTCTACATGTACAACAACACTATTGGCTCTGTTTTGATGCTAGTAATGTGCATGATATGAAAGTCAACTGTATACACAATTGAAATTGAAATCAAAAGAGCTATTGATAAGCGCAAACCTGTTAAAGAAACATGCGTGAACATACATGCCGTGCCATTGGAGTTTCGATTGGATCCTTCAATTTAAAAATAAGTTTGTATGAGTAAATACAATGATACAAGAGCAAAGCAATCATAGTTAAAAAAAGGCACGCCTAAGCGAGCGCTTAAGCGCGCCTAGGCTCTAGGCGTTGGCAAAACGCATTGCGCATAACTATGCTTAATCTGTGCATAACTGCGCATAAGCATGCGCTTTGGTCAGTAAAGTGCAAGGCGGTGGCAAAACACACAATTAACGCCTAGCGCTTTTTTGAACTATGATAGCAATGGAATCTTAAATTAGAACAGCTGTTCTTCAGGTTTAGGCACTTGTTCTACATGAATAGAGCACGGTAAGATGCAAGAATATAATACTTAAAAATAGAAAATGAGCTCATAGACCTTACCACATTCTTGGTTCGGGACCATCTGAGAACAAAGGCGTTCCCAAATCATCGTCCAAATAAATGTGTCTCGGGAGAACGTAAGGGAATTTGATGAGTTTCTTTGCGGTGAAGTACGTTTTCTTGAGTAATTCGATATCGCCACCAAGCATTCTTGAAGATAGCAGAGGTATTAGCACAGGTTACCTCATCCTGAGTTTCCAAATCGGTCCTTCTCTATAGAGAAAGATGGGAAAATTTGTTGTATTATAACCATCATGGAGGTAGGATGTATGGGACGAAGCAAAGTAATTGCCATGAATAACATTACTTACACATAACTCCTGGACAAACACCTGCAATGGCATTTTCCTTCATCTTGAGATAATATTTCCAAGATGGGAAGATACGACATACGATTTAACAACATCAAATGCGATAGATGCTAAACTACGATGGCTGGTTGGGCTTCCTCCACGGGAATAGGCGTATTAACCGTGGAGCTGGGGTTCGCCGTGATAGTACTGGCCCTTTGGGCACTGGAGCTGCCTTACTAACTGCTCTTGTTTGGGAGCTCTATGGTGGAGATGGTCGTTGTGTCAACAGGAACTGGGTTACTATCGGCTGGGGTTGGGGTTAGATTGGGTGAAGCTGGTTCTCTGTCCATCGCAGTAGGGGTACAATCTGCGAGAGTTTGGGTTATGTGTGGTAGGGCTGGTTCTTGTGCATGTACAACCGGGTGCTATCTCCACCAATAGGTAGCACTGTTTTATTTGAAGACCGTGTTTTATTCCGCTAGATACCGCATCACCCGCCCAATTCAAATGGCTGATAAACAGGAAACATAGTTGAATGTACAAACATTGTATGAGAGATAGATGCAATAGATAGTGTGGAAAAAAGAGGGCATGAAATAGTTGACATGTATATTGTTTAACTAAAACGGATAGCATGACATAATTTCACATATATGATGTCTATCTAAACTGGATAGCATAACATAACATAATTCAAAGATATGATGAGTAACAAAATAGGATCGCATGACATAATTCACCTACATGTTATCTAAGTAATCAGGATCGCATCATTTAATTCACATATGTGATTTATATGCTAAACAGAGGGCATTCGATATGATGTCTGAACTAAGAACATGGTGTTGAATATTGTGTATATGATGTCTAAACTATGCATACACCATATGCATGATATGAGCAGTATAACCGTGCCAAGTTAGAGCATACACCTCAGTAGGGGAATAGGACTGGTCATCTGTCTCTGAATCCATTGTAACGCCCCGGATTCGATGCGCCAGGTGTCCGTCAGTTATTCGCCGTCTTTGCCTTGTCATCATCTGCATTTCATATCATGCCTTCATGTGCATCGCATTTGCATACGTGTTCGTCTCATGCATCCGAGCTTTTTCCCCGTTGTCCGTATTGCAATCCGGCACTCCTATGTCTCCCGGCGCCCCCTTTTACCTCTTTTCATGTGCGGGTGTTGAACGGTCTCGGAATGGACCGAGGTTTGTCAAGCGGCCTTGGTATAGCACCGGTAGACCGCCTGTCAAGTTTCGGATCATTTGGAGGTCGTTTGGTACTCCAACGGTTAACCGGGTAACCGCAAAAGCCTCTTTTGTTACAGCCCAACTCCCCTTCCAAACTGGCCCAAAACCCACCTAACTCCCCTCCATGTTCTCGGTCATTCGATCACGGTCGCGTGGCCGAAAACCGCTCCTCATTTGGACTCTCCTAGCTCCCTCTACCTATAAATATGCCTCTCCCCCGAAATTCGCGGATCAAATCTCAGTCGAAACCCTAAAACTCCTCCTCTCGCCCGGCGGACATGTCCGCGCGCCGCCGGACGAAACCCGCCGCCGCCTCCGGCCATTCAGACGCGCCACGTGGCCCCAGCCACCAGCAAGCCGCCGCAGCGAGCCCAGCGCCTGGCTGGGCTGCCGTCGCAAGACTTCGCCGCCCGCGCAAGGCCTGAGCCCAAACTCTCCGCCGCCGCCGCCTCTCGGTCCCCAGGCCGTCCCCGCCTCCGCCGCCTCGGCTGGACGCGGCCCGGCGAAGCCCCTCGCCGCCCCTCGCTGCCTCCCCGGCGACGACCAAGGCCGCCGGCTGCCGCCCTGCCTCGCCGATCCGCCTCCTCCAGCGTCCTCTCCGGCCGGATCCGCCTCCTCCGGCCCTCCCCGGCCTCTCCCCCGACTCCGGCGCCGACATTCCGGCGAGATCCGCCGCCGCTTTGAAATCCGTGCTAATCCGGAGGTTGACCCCGAATCCACTAAGTCCTCGTTATTTTGTTATTTTATTGCATTTTCATTGCATCATATCTCTGTCATTGTTACTCCGTTTTGCGCGTGTAATATGTCAAAATGTTCGCCTCGAAGAGTAGATCATTTCATCTCATTGAATCATTTTCATTTGATCTCATCTTGATGCCCGAAATGCTGTTGGAAGAGTGTTATGTGATGTTAGTTTCTGATTTTTATCAGCACTTGCACTTTTGTCATTTTTGCCATGATTGATGTGTGCATCCTATGGACTTGAGCCCTACATGTGTTTTGTAATATGCCATGTCTTCTTTACAGTGGTGCTTGCTATGTATTTTTGTGATATATGTGGTGACTAGCACAAGCATGCAAACTAGGTGTCTTGTTGTTGCTTATTTCAGCCCTGTTTTGCTGATATTTTGATGCCATGTCTACTTGATGCTACAGAGAGTTCCATGCATATTTTGAGATACTTCAGTAAGGATGTTTTGTAAAGCATGTCTTTCTCTATCCATCCATGCCCTTGTTTGCAATTATGGAGTAGTCTAGCTTGAGTCAATCGAGCTCTACTTTTGCTATAAAATGTTCCTGGTAGATTGTTTACAGGTTATTCAATTTTGCCTAGGTTGTTGTGGTTGATCCGTATATGCTATGTTCTTGTTCTTGCCATGAATGTCTTCTATGCCATGTCTTCTTGATGTATGTATGCTTAGTTTATCATTTAAGGCTCTGTAGTGAGTGCATTGAGCTTGTAAACATGCCTACTTGTTATCAGTTTTTGACATGCCATGTTGCTGAATCTGTTAACGAAACTTTCGATATTGACATGGGTGTTACTATATTTTCTGATTCTTTTTGGCTTATGGTCACTAAAGGACTTTTGTTCTATGCAATTAGTAGATTCATGCCATGCCTTTTTTTGCTATGATAAGTTCCTGTAACATGTTGTTTGATTACTCTAAACATTGCCACCTGATGTTATTTCTGCCAATGCCTGAAACTGTTATTAGTTGCAATCTTGCCATGTCATTTTGAGCATGTTCTAGCCATTTCTGGAGGTAGCTCAGTGTTCATGTTTTGTAATGCTTTACCTGTACATCATGCCCATGCCTTTTGTTTTCACATTGAGGTGCTGTAGCATATTGTTTTGATGCTTGCAATATGCCTAGTTGCTGTTTTGGACAGCTTGTCCTTTAAACTTGTATAGGGTGTATGTGTTGAACCGTTGCTCCGTTTTGAGTGTGCTCTATATGAAACTTGCTTGATTTTGCATGTAGTTTCATATTATCATGTTGGATCCTTGTTTTGAGGTGTTTTGCTTGATTTTTGTGTGCATTTTGCATCAATGCCATGTTTATCTTGTTTTGCTCATATCTTTTAGGCCGTAGCTCCGAATCTAATGAACTTTATATGTAACTTGACTAGAATTTCGTGTAGATCATCGTGGTGCATATTAAATTGCTGTTTAAAAACTTGATTATAAGGTTTATCCAGATCTGGACCAATTTTGAAATTTGCATATGAGGACTTACCGGAATTGTTATATGTTGTTCCCGGCCTCATTTAAACTTGCCTTGATGTGTTGTTCTTGTTTGCATCATCTCTTGCCATGAGTAGCTTCATGTAGCGTTGTCGTGCATCATGCTTGTTGTGCATCATGTCTTGTTCATGTGTGTCGTGTTTACTATGTTGTATGATGTTGATGTATTCTTGTGGCATTTGTGCCTTATGTATGTATCCCCATCTATTATGTAATGTTGATGTAATGATATCCACCTTGCAAAAGCGTTTCAATATGCGGGTCTATCCTTGGTGGGACCGTCGAGTTCCTTTTGGATAGGGTCGCATATTGGGCGTGACATCCATCTCTGAGGAGCTATCGGGACCCAACAAAAGATCTGCTTCGACAGGTAGCACTGTCTGCTCTGAAGGCCTTGTTTTCACTCCAGATTTTTCCATCTCCCACCCAAATGGCTGATTCACAGGAAGAGTAGTTTAATGTACAAACATTGTTGACAAATGGAAATGTAATGAAGAAAAGGATGGGCAAGATATCATTCAAATATATGATGTCTGGTTAAACAGGATGGCATTGCACATTTAACATATATTATGGCTGGCTAAAAGACATGAGACTGCATAATTCCCATATATGATATAGAAACTAAACAGGTGGCATTACAGAACATGTCTAAACTAAGCAGATGACATATATGATGTCAAAAGTAGGCACTACAAGGCAACATATGCATGATATGACTAACATCATCATACCAAGGTAGAGCAAACACCTTGGGGAGTAAATAGGAGTGTCGTGGCCCTAATCCGCCTCGTAACAGATATCTTCCTCTGGATTACAACGGAGAGGGTGGGGAGGGTTTGCCATTGAACCCACCATGGAGCGATGTCTGCATGACATTGTATTGCAGCAGAAAGCTCTTCTTTTTTCTCTACATGTTCAGCATGGTGTGTACAATATCGACATGCATACGAAAAAATATGGTGAGATTATGTAAGGAGAGCATGCAGAAATTTAGAGTGATGGTAACAACCAGTGGATGGATCCAAAAATAATGATAGTAGGCTGATGATTGCTTTAAATTAATAAAAAGACAAATGATGATTGCTTTACTATTTGTTTCCCACCCAAGATGAACAACATAGGCATACCCTAGGTGAACCAGATATTAGACAGACATACTATTCATTGCTGCCTCGATATGTGCCTCACAACTAATTTAGAACTCAAGTTTGAACATGAATTTGGACCTGAGTTGGGAGTCCAAGAGCTGAACAGGACGATAAAGTAGCAGGTAAGTTTAAGCAATGCATAACATAAGCAGAAACAAAAGAGTGTGACCTCTCTTGTGGACCCGTGTACTCCTCAGGTTCATCTGCTGAGTCGATGATGGTGATGTTGTTGGGGAGCGTGCCAGCGGCAGGGAAGGAGATCTGAGGCGGCGAAAGACGGTCAGGAGTCGTGATGTCTGGTTTGGTGGATGCTTCTGTCGATGGAGCAGCTCAGGTGAGGTGGACGACGTCATGGGCAGGAGCAGGACAAACCGCACAAAGTTCCCTTCGACACGCATCAGAATCAAGTAATTCTGTAAGGGCTCATTTGGCTTGCATGATTCTTAAAACGCAGGGATAGGAAAAACACCGGAATAGGATAGGAAAATGCACATGGTAAACAGAGCATTTGTAAACACAGGATTTCTATCAACTTGGGTGTTTGGTTTACAGGAATTGGAAGAGCAGAGGAATGCAAAGAAACATGGCCAAAATAAAGAGAAACCATATGAAAACGGTATGCAGTTAGAATGTTATTCGCACTAATGCACTTGGTCTTGTTTTCATGCATAGGATTTTGAAAAGTAGGTCCAGGTGGATGTTTTGCTTCATTCCTTTCAACAAAATGCATGAATAATTGAATAGTAGAGTGCCATTGGAAAATTCCCTATTGCTATGTTTTTCCGTTGAACCAAAATAGCCCTAATGGGTCGACATGAATGTATAGTAATAAGTGACACAACAAGTGTAAAACCTCTTTGCCGTAGCCGTGTCAACCTCAGCATCATTGGGTTGGTCGCTGAAGTAGTTGAGGCAGAGGTGGCTGTCGAAGGTGTGGAGGAAGATCTGAGGAATCTGTAGACGGTGTCCAGGGCACTGCTCTGTTGTGATGGATCGTTCTGTCATTGGAGCAGCTCCGGTGAGCCGTAAGATGTCAAGGCTGAAGCAGCACAAGAAAGACATCGTCAATCTCAAGTGGGATTCTAATAGCATCTCCAATAGATGATGAAAAATGGATGTAAAATTAACATCACCAAAAACCACCTGACTACAACAGATGAGGTAAAAACTGTTGACTCTGAACTTAAGCTGTCAAAACTGAAATTAATGTGGAATCTGAATGTTCTTGTCAAACTGAACGCAATGGTAGCAGAGAGACACTTGACATGTAGTTTAGGAGGGTCTGCAGTTCATCTTCAACCTGCACACCCCGAGCCGCTTGCCACCACCGGCCGAACCGCGCTGCCTGCCGCCGCCTCGCCGCCTCAAACAACTCGCCACCGCCGCCCTGCCAGCCCTCTAGGCCCCCCCACCTGAACCCTAAGATAGATAGTGGGGTACCTCTCCGCGAGCCCGTCCCCCGCAAGTGGTGGTTCTTCCTTAACTCCGTGAGCCCCCCAACCCCTCAAAGTCGATCGACCCAAAGTCGATTCAGTCGATCAAGTGTGGCTTAATCGAGCAGAGCAGCAAGACGAGCGAGGGGAGAGCAGCAGCAGCAGCTGGGCGAAGGCGATCGAGCGAGAGCCGAGCAGCAGCAGCAGCGGGAAGCGAAGCGAGAGCGAGCAGCAGAAGACGAAGCGAAGGCGAGCGAGCAGCAGCAGCAGATCCGGCTGGTATGGACGCCGCCGCCGAAGTGGCCTCGCACTGGGGGAGAGCCGCTGTGGAGATGTCGCCCACGACGCCGGCTTCAAGGTAGCCGCTCCATGGCGGTGCGGGATGGAGCACCGTCGGTGCCGGGAGGTCGAGTTAAGGAGAAGGTGTGATGCGATGAGTGTACAACCTCTTTGGTGGCGCCGAGTAGGCCTCGGCTTCGTCCGAGGAGCCGGTGAGGATGTTGCGGTTCCGGTGGAGCAGGTTAAGGCGGTGCTGTGGGGATGGAGCAGCCGCGATAGACGAGGCGATCGTCGGAGCAGCTCCTTGGAGGTGGAGGACGGGGTGGCTGAACCGGCGGGACGGCGAGATGGATGAAGGATTCTCATCTGGGGAGGTGGACGAGGGACGTCGAGCTGTTGCGGTGGACGACGTCGTCGGGGAAGAGGCTCCGGCTGGGCAGCGGTGACGTGGTGGACGAAGGAGGGTGGGGTTTCGCGCCTGGAGCGGAGAGGTTATTGCGGCCTGGGATTTCGAATGGTGAAAAGGGGGCGATGGGAGGGGGTGAAGCATGACTTAGGGACGCGCTTGTCCAAAATGTAGGGTGTGTTACAAAAGTACCCCCCCCCCCCCCACCGATTTGAACTAGCGGCCCTTTCGGCTCAAGGTTAGAAGGGGGATTTCGCGTGTCGGGATTTGGCAGCTGGAGGGAGTTTTCGCGCGCGTTGTAATTTCGGGATAGCATGACGCGGGTTGTGAAGGCGCCAGTTTTGGGAGCACGATATCTGAATTTTCGGGATGTAACAAGACGCGGGTTGAATTTTAGGGACAAGCCTAACGTGTAGTAATATTGTACTTTTTTGACTGCATAGTAATATTGTACTTGTGCGCACTCAAATCAATTCGCACTTCCTCAACCAAAAAGAAAATGAAAAAAATAAAACTATTCACACCACACAAAGAGAGAGTCTTGCCCCGTTTTACTATACAAATGCTATTCAAAGCTACTCCCTCCTTCCATCTATATAGGGCCAAATGTGTTTTTCGATGGTAACTTTGACCAAATATTAGAGCAATGATATATGACATGCAACTTACACAAAGCACACCGTTAACTTCGTCTGTGAAAGGTTCTTTCAATGATATAATTTTCACATTATGCATGTCATGTACTATTAATCTTGTCAATAGTCAAAGGCGGTCTTAAAAATCTCATTACGCCCTATATAGATGGAAGGAGGGAGTATGAATCCATGTTATATCCGATTAATTTTTTTTCTCTTTGCTGTATAATGCATGTAACCTACTCATACCAACATTTTAGTGCATTCCAAATGTCTATACTACCGCTGCAATTCAAACTAAATTTGAATTCGTTTCTCTATTTCAATAAGAATCTACAATCATGATTGTTGCCAACTTCAACCATAATAGTTTCCTTGCTATCCGCAAGATATAAATCGGACGGCCTATAATGCAGGATGGCAGGCACACCATCATCAACAACTCCGGGTTTTATAAGAGTAGAGATAAAATATATTAAATGTAGTATAACATGTTCATAAACACACCATGTGCATCACCGTTATATATATTCACACATACGTCGGTTTAATACACTATGATAAATTCTTCAAATATCCGAATTCGCTTTTTATAATGAAGTATATATGATCTCTATTCGTATTTTACACCCACACAACCCTCTTATCTTTGTAGCTAGCGCTAACTTTCTCTTGTGCATGCACACGCCCGCATCCCTCTCACCCTCCCTCAGCATTCTCTAGCTCCATCGCGCAAATTCGTATTTTCACTTTAGGTCGTTCACCCACGGTGTGTGTAGGCCCCCCAGCTCCTTCTTTACGGCACACATCGATCGATATGCCTCTCTAGCCAGGTGTGCCTAGCACAAACACAAGCTTCCCCTCTTCTCTTGTCACCGTCCATGCCTCACTCCCACCACTCTTTTCATCGTTCTCGTGATCAGCACACTCCTCCCCGCCGATATAGTATGCCTCTCGTACCACCTCCTACATGCATCCCTCTATCTCTATCCTTCTCCTCGTGCCTCGTTTGCTTCTAACACACACATGCATGTATACCGATTGATCTCCCAACATATACCTAGATCGACTTTAACTACCCCCCCATCGATCGACGTACCTCACAAGTTATGTCTCTCCTTTCTCTAACAAAGGGTGATTGATCTTCCTATGTAGTTATGTCTGCTTACCACAGCCACATCGTCCCCCCTCATCATTCGTGCATGCCTCCTGACCCATCTCTCACACGCACGTGCCACGCACAACAAGCAGCCATCTCCTCTCTTATCGATATTATGGGCGTGCCCTCCGTTTGTCTAGCAAGCCTATCCCACCATTTTTAGAAGCAACTCCACTACCACCCCCTCCAACACTCTAGCTTTGTCCCTCTCCCAACCTTATTCCTCTCATGCACATATGCATGGATGCCGATCGATCTCCCTTAATACATGAGGCAGATGGATCTCCTTAATACATGAGGTAGGCCTCTCTCCTCCTCCACACATATACCAGCCATTGTACCTCTATAGTTAATTGGGCCTCCCTCTTCCCCCACCACACACCGATAGTCGAGCGTTGCAGGTAGGTATCCACGCCACAGAGACAAACTTCACATGTCCCCTCTCACGTTCCAGTAGGCCAACCACTCTATATCTTTGACGTGGGCACACACAAATTCGATGGCACTCTTTATCGACACACACACACACACACACACACATCATCCCTCTTTCGATTCTATGGACACCTCAAGCCGGTGATACCTCCACTCTCTTCTCGTGGATCGCCCCTCTATATATATGTTATATCCAGGACTCTATTTCACACACATTGCATATATTACATTTTTGATTGAACCCCCCAAAAAAACTCTCAAGAACCCACACACTATATCTCTCTAGGTTTGTATCTCTCTCACACAACCCCACGTGAGGTGGTGTACGATACAAGAAGAGAATAGGTGCACCATGCACGTACTCACGCTTCGTGCCCAGCCACACCCGAGCGGGTACACGGTGGAGCTCATTTCTTTACGAAATGGCAGCCCACGTGCTAATTTGAACGCCTGTAGCGGTTGGTTACCTAGGGAGGTCGTGTACCACGCCTGCACAAAACAAAGTTCGACTTGACGCGTTGTTGCGTTATTTTTAAATAAATTTATAGTGCTCAATGGCACGTACACAGAATATAAAACGATTTTTATGGAGAAAAAGGTAGTCCGCTCACTATATACAATGGAGCCTTGCATGCCTGGTTATCGCTCTTCAGAGTATCTCACACAAGGCTGCGGTGGCCTCTCTCTCTCTCACCGTTGGTCACTGATCCGGCCGCATCCCGTCCGCCGGGGGAAAGGGAGTGCGGAAGCCTCTCTCTCTCTCTCACCGTTGGTCACTGATCCGGCCGCATCCCGTCCGCCGGGGGAAAGGGAGGAAGTGCATCATTTCTCTGTTCGACGGCGCCGAGGCAGCACGTCCCGATCTGTGGTACACGTCGTTCTCTCTGACCAAGCTCCGGCGCGGCAGGGCCTACGCCACCTGCTCGCAGATTCCGCCCGCCGCTGCTCACCTAGTTACATCCCGATGACCTCCAGGTATCCCCTCCGGCCTTGCTTCACTACCCGTCTTCCCACGTCGCTGCATGTGGATCTTCCATAGTTCTTTGCCCAAAACGTAGCTCGTCCAGCGTACTTTCCATATTGCATTCTCGTCCTCACACCATTTTAGACAAACACAACCGTGTTGTTATCTTCCCTTAGGGCAAGGAATATGCTTCTTTTTTGTCGTCGCATGTGTCATCAACTATTATTGGCCAGTAATTGTTTCCTTTCTACCTCTTTTTTGCAAACAGGGCTATCCATTTCACCTCGTTGCTATTGCGACCTTTTGGTGAACTGCACAAATCACTTTTTTCTTAAGAGTGTTTTGTGCAGTTGTACTAAAATGTCACATGGGCAACGTCTCTACATTTCAGTCTTGTTGCACAAAGGGAGATTGGTTTTGCTCTATCCTCCTCATCCAACTCCGAGCCTAATCTTCTCCAACTAGTTAGTCTTAAAAGAGACTGCAAAGGTGACCGGCTTCTATTTATGTGTTTATTGTTTCATCAGCAATCCTCTATTATCGTAATCACACTTAATATCTTTGGAACAGGGACGCTCAGCTCTATTTTAGTGGAACTGCACAAAATGATCGGAATGTTGCATGCTCCAGACAGTACTTTTTTCCCAACATGCCTTGTTGATTTAGACAGAGCTGGGGGGACGTTGCTGCCAATGAAAGCATGGATCAATTTTAATTTAACACCTTCTCACAACTCTGTCTTGATTGTGATGTAATTATTAGCTCGATCTGCTAATAATTGACATGCATTAGCAAGGAAGTTAGTTTTTATTGTTTCCAAAGAGCATCGATGGCAAGACACGCGAAATGAAGCTGAAAGCTCACACCATTGTACAATTTCATGTCTCGCTGGAAAATTATTTGTATAGTACGTCAATTATGTAAACAAATGATGGAAGCTTGATAGCATTGCCAGAAGCCTCTTCATCATCCGGGTCCATGTGCCATGCACAAAATTATACTCCTTCGTTCCTAAATATTTGTCTTTTTACAAATTTCAAACGGGCATATTTTAGAGTGTAGATTCACTCATTTTGCTTCATATGTGTACTCCTCCGTTCCTAAATATTCTATTCGTCTTTCTAGAGATTTCAACAAGTGACTACATACGGAGCAAAATGAGAGAATCTACACTCTAAAATATGTATATACATCCGTATGTGCAGTCCATTTGAAATCTCTAAAAGACAAATATTTGAGTAGTCACTGTTGAAATCTCTAGAAAGACAAATATACTCCGGAGTATATTTAAGAACCAAGGGGTAGTGCACAACCGCATGGGAGACTCAGCCGGTCATTGCGCCGCATTAATAGTGAGTAATGAGCAGTCAAATCGTAAGCCCCACCTTTCCTAATTGTAAGTTGCTCAAGAAGCAACCATCAATACGCTCTTCTTTGAATCCGCTCATACTACTCCATCCGTCACTGTTTATACAACGTGCTTCGAAAAAAAAAAAAAAGATCTGTGGGACCAAGGCGACTAGCGATCGACCTGAAAAATAGCATTGGTAGTTATAGCACGCGCCTATTACTAGTAGAGGAATAATGCGTACACACATGCATGCAAAGTGCTTCCACCCCGGTACACACATGCATGCACTTACTCCATTTCATAGTTACATGGAGAGAAAATTGTGGACTTGATTGTGGTTACCACGCCCTAATTAATTGAGCATTAAACCAAACGCATCTAAAGTCTCTCGGTGGTGGAAATGCATTGAGAGAAATGCATCATAATGAAGCGCTACCAGAACTGTGGACGGAGGGAGGAGTAGTATGAAGGTTCAAAACCAAATGCACGCCAGATGGCGGTCGGTCAACGCACCTCCTCTTGGCATATCACCGACATGTGGGACAGGAGTGTGAGCAAACCGATCTCAATTGACGGCAAAGAGCCAACCCGCCGTTCCTTGAGAGAGACGAGAGCGAGAACACACAGACGGGTTCGCATGGAGGCCAAGATATATTCGAGCATGGTTGGTTGATCGATATCATTCATTACATGTTGCCATGTTGGGCTGCCGTTTTCCGCCCTTCTCCGAATAAACGTGTACTTTATCGAAATAAAAGAAATAAGAGTACAAACGCTCCACCATGCGGTTCTAGTAGTAGTACTACTCGTACTACTGCGCTTGGCTCTTCGCCTCTTCGTGAAGTCGAACAATGATGGTACTCCGCATGTTGGGTACTACAGTGTATGCCTCGATAATCGACACCAAATGGACTGATGCATGTCCACCGAGGGTAGGTTGCATTAGTCAAAAAGCGAAGCGAGCTTCACCTTGTCCTGCAAGCTTCTCCTCGTTCTCGAGTTGTGGGACACACCAAAAAGTAGTGCTAGTCCATACTCCTTCCTTTCCGGTTAATATGGCTCAATCTTTTTTGCGGGTAAATGAGAGAGCTTTATTCATATATAAGCATTCTTAGGACGATCAGCCAAGACACTGGTCACTAGGAAGCGAGGTACCCCGCAAAAAAGAAGTAGGAAGCGAGGTGTTTCATCAAGCCAGCTCTCGGCCACATTCAAAGTGCAGCAAGCACGGTTCGCACGAAGATGCGCCGCAAGGTTTGCTGACCTGTTTACATGCTGAATAACAAAAAAAGAGGAAATATTACCGAGCGCTACTATTTGTAACAGGATATGAGCCAGAATTAAGCGAGAATTGTGGCGAGTGTTCCATGCAATCAACTTCCATTATCACATGCGAGAACCCTCGAAGATAACCAAATGTGTTGAAGATTGCTTTATCACATTTTAAAATTATAATAAGAGTGCAGACGCTCCTCCATCGGGTTCCTAGTACTAGTATAGCACGTACCTTTATAGACTATATTAGTAAACTTTGCGCTTGGCTGTTCGCCTATTTGGGAAGTCGAACAATAGTAGCACTAGTAGTATAGTGTATGCTTCTAGCAATCGACACGAATTAAGCGTTGACGCCCACCGCTTTGAGCGAGGGAGAGCTTGCATTAGTCAAAAGTTTCTCCTTGTCCTGCGATCCACCGTGCGCAAGTAATGCTAGTCCATACTGACTCCTCTCCGGTTAATATGGATTAATTTCAAACGAGATAAATACACTGTCATGTCATCCTTTGTATATTTGTAAAAATACGGTCGATGGACTTCATAATACTCATTGCGCTCAATATATATTTTATATATTTCCGTGTTTATACGGTCACTAGCTCACCCCGACCGAGTATGTGTGTGCATGCGTGTAGGTTGAGCACTTAGCGTGACCGTGTGTGTTCCGTCGTGTGCTCGGACATGCATGCATTAGGGCGTCGCTGCGTTTTGCGTCCATGTGTACGTGTGACTGTTGCATACACTTAGGGGAGTACGTGTAGGGGCCACTAAGGAGCAGTCAAATCACACAGTAAATCACGTCTGTCGTGTTCGTGTCTCACCCTCCTCCACGGCTCGACCCCACACGGTCGCTCGGCATGCCACTCACCGCAAACCGAGTATACGATAACTTTCCCGCCTGCTTGTCGATGGATCGCGCCATGGAGTACTACTAGCACTACTGGAAGAGATTGACGAGTTGGGGGAGGACAGCTAGCTGTAGCACGGACTCCCAAAAACTTTTTACATGCATGTTGTAGCCGGCTATTGCGACCTTTGAACGCGGAGCAGCCGCGTGCACCCGGAAGTGGCGCGGGCAACGCTCTCTCGGCCGGCACGCCGCTTCAATGCCGGCGCCAGTGAGAGGTCGCATCCGCTCTGGCCGGGCATGAATGCGGCACTGACCGTTTTGGGCGGGAAGCACGCGCGGGTGATGAAGAGGGTTCGGGTTGGTCAGGACCGGCCGTGGCAGCGGTCCGGACATGCGCAAACAAGAGACGATGTACGTTAATATTGTTGTGTATATAATTAACAACGTAAATAATGTGCCAGTTGGACAAATATGATTGGAGATGGAGATGGAAATGGAATTTTACGTAAACACGGATATGCATGTCTATGTCTATGTGTGTGTGCGCGACGACTCTCGTGACCTAGAAGCGGGGGCGTGTTTTTGATCGAGTTTTCTTTCTTGGTACGTTAGAAAATCAGTTTGTCCAATTCACATCTAGATGTTATTTAAGGATATCACATCTAAGCTCCCACAAGTATATAATGTAGCAACAAGAAACAAAAAAACTAGGACAAAAAATAGACCACAAACAGAGTGGACATGAACTTAGATGTGACATAACTATGTCACATCTAGATGTGTCCTAGACAGACCCTTAAAAAATTGTCCGCTAGTTTTCGTTTCTTTTTTTCCGGGAACGCACGTATTCTATTTAAAACCACTGCTATGGAGAGATTTTTTTACTCCATTATAGCCTCTTGTTTGATAGAGTTTCTCCGTCTCGCTCTCTCACCCTCTCCATATCAAAACAAGATGACAGTGTCCAGTCTATCTCTCTCCTCATCGGTGGTCACAGATCCGGCCGAATCCCGTCCGCTGCGGGAGGTGAGGAGGTGCAGCGTTGACGTTGTCACCGTCGGCGACGAGGGGAGCCGATGCGCACCGTCCTCTCGGAGCCGGCGCTGGCGTGGACGAAGATCCTCCGCGCCCTTGTTCGCTGCCGTCGTGTGGGCAGATCCCGCCCGCCCGCCTAAAAGACATCTCGCCCACCTGAGGTATAACTTCTTGTACTGGTCCAGCTCCCTGTGTCGCTGCGTGCGGGTTTTCTTCTATCGACTACTCCCCAGCTCCCCATGCATAGTAGCTAGGGTTCGTCGGCTGGTCCAACATCACCTACTAGCACTATTATACTCTGTGGAGGTATACATGTTGTTTCGACAAAAAGTACATGGTGGTTGTGCGGTCATTGTCCATATGGTGATAGTACTATCACTGGTTAAACGAAGAAATGCTTTTTTCTTGGGTATCCTGGTTTAGTTCCCATCAAGATATAATTATGATGCTTCTGTTTGTTGGTGTACTTTTCATTAACCCTTTTTTATATTTTTGGAAACAGCGATCGTGTCTCCATACCGGGCATGTCTTCCTCAATTTTAGTGGAACTGCACAAAATTGGATGGCCATTGTTGTTCCGCCTCATCTTGTCCTCGCCACGTGGTTCTTCCTTCCTCGAGCTTGATTACTGAGAAGAAACAGACCACAGTGAGGATTTTTCGAACTTCATAGGTGCCTCACCCAAACTTGATGCCAAATGGATGATGCATCACCACGATGACCTATCGATGCTCATGGTCGCGCCTCATGGTTGCGTCGGCTGGTGAAGATGATCGATTTTCAATGAAAAACAAGCTGTCTTCCATCAGTGCTCTTTGCTTGTTACGCACAAAGATGATATCCTTCGTCAGTTCACCTTGGTTGCGCTGGAGACGCAGTCGTCTTTCACGTTGGTGCAATTTTATCACACAATTGGCTATGAACCAAATGTTTCCTCGAAGAAGGATCGACGTCGGTACTAAGAGCATAAGTTTTGTATTGATTTCTAAGCCTTCTCACAACTTTGTCTCCAGCTCCCTGTAATTTTATTTGTCCAGCTATTAACTTTGATTTAAAAATGGTGTGGACTAAAACCGGATGGACGTAGTAGCCCTCCATTTTTATTTACTCCGATATTAGATTTGATCAAGTCAAACTTTGTAATACTCTCAAAACTTTTCGATAATTGAAATTAAAATTCTTTATTTGTACACACTCTCACGCTTTTCCGATAATTTGGCGCATGTGTGGTTGTTCACTTAAGGGAGGGTAGTGTACCACACGTGAAGGACAGGAAGTGCGACCAGGACGCGTGGGCGTGGATCGTTAGTTCATCGGAAGTAGTACTCCCTCTGTACATTAAATAAAGAGTTTCGTTTCATACTTACACAATTTAAAACGATTGTTATGGAGAGAATAAGAAAACCACTCCACTATATATTAGTCGTATATACACGAGAGTACTATATGGACGCAGCTTCATTGACTTAGTGCACCTGCCTTTGGGTTTATGACAGGTGGGCCCAAAATGTGGCTGGCTCACCTATCATACAGCCAAAAGCAGATGGAGTGAAGGCAGCGGAGCTCAGTCCGTACTACATTAGTACTCCCTCCGTAAACTAATATAAGAGCGTTTAGATCACTACTTTAGTAATCTAAACGCTCTTATATTAGTTTCTGAGGAATATATATATAGCTGGAGGCTCGGCGCTTGTTCGCTAGGGTTTGCACTCTCCACATGCTCGCCGCAATACATATATGTTACATGCTGGAGGCTCAGCGTTCATTTGCTAGGGTTTGCTATATTCACGGTCTCTCACCCTCTCTTCACCAGATCTAAACAAGACTGTGTTGGCCTCTTGTCTCTCCCCCCCCCCCTCACAGCTGGTGAAGGAGGTGTTCGTATCCCGTCGCACCGGGAAGGGGAGGAGGTGCAGCGTTAACTCTATCGCCTTCGGTGAGGGAGGTAATCCACTGCCGGATGTGTTGTTCTCTTTCACCCAGCGCCTGTGCGGGAGGGCCACCGACCCCTTTTTCCTCGCGGCCGTACGTAGTGTGGGAAGATCCGGCCTCCCGCCGCACGCCTTCCCACATCCCGACAACCCTAAGGTATAAGTTTCTTTAAAACCGTCGTTGCTCTAGCTGCATGTGGATCTTTTTCGATATGTGGTTGAATCTAGGTCTTGGTTCAAAGAGGAAAGAAAGGTGCGGTGGGGTGGAGCATGAATCTAGGACGTGGTTCAATGAGGAAAGGAGGGAGGAAAAGTAGTATAGACTGGCTATCCAGCCGCTTTGTTAGTCGAAAAGGGGAAAAGGGGGGTAACCCAGTACACACATCTGTAAGGAACCGATCTCTTTGTTGAAAAGGGAAAGAAACTTGGGGGGGTCGGGTAGTTTGTGTAGGACTAGATTTGCTGCCCTCACATAGGAAAAAAGTTCAAAGAGAACAAATATGGGACCAACACAGATATGCTGCTTGGCTACATACTCTGCATCACCCATTTATACGTGTGGACGCACATGGTGCTAGCATGTCCCATACAGCTATTTTGCTGTTGTTAATCTAAGAATGCCACGGAAAATTGAAGCAATGCCCTTTGTTAAAAGTAAATTACATTTTTAACGAATGTTGTTTCAAGAGAGTGTCTCTGTTAATATGAATCAATGCTACCATTTTAGAAATGCTACTATCCTACTTTGTTTTCCATCCAAGATAAGTTAGATGCTTCTTTCTGTCTCCGTTTGTTTCATCCTCCTTTATCGGCAAGTAATTGTTTCCTTTTTTGCCTCTGTTAAAACAGGGGTATCGATTCAACTTGTTGCTATTGCGATATTTTACTTCGCTACTCGAAACACTTATGTTTTAAGAGTGTTTTGTGCAGTTCAACTTGAATGTCACACCGGTGGCTTTGCTTAATTTTGGTGGAACTGCATAAAAGGAGATCGAGATTTGTTTCCAGTGTTCCTGTTGAGTTGTTTCAAATCTTGGTCTCTACCACATGATATCTATTCAACTTGTTGCTATTGCGACATTTTGCTTCGCTACGCAAAACACTTTGCTTGATTTCAGTGCATTGTTTTAGGAATGGTAATTTTCTGCTTTGTCGTTCTTTATACATGTTGAACCCATTGTTAAGATAATGTCTCAGTCAATATGAATGAATCACACTGATGGAGAATTGCTCCTCTCCTGCTTTGTTTCCCATTAAGACAAGTCATCAACCGTTATTTCTCAGTAATTGTTTCCCTTATACCTATTCTTGCTTACGTGGATATCAAAATTAAAGCTCGGTTTTATTCCGACTTGATTTTAGTTGAACGCACAAAAGGAGCCAATGTGTCCAAGGCAAACTGCTGCATTGGGTCTAGTTGGTTGTTCCACTTTGCGAGAAAGAAGCGATCCATTGGATGCGGTACATTCTGTATGAATGACCGAGAAGCTTTCTGAGTATTATTAGACACGGTGACATGACTAGTCTGCAGAGACCATTGGCAAATTAACAACACGTGGAGTGCCCTGGGCAAAAGTGCCCAAACAAGTACAAGAAGCTAAGACGGGACACGATCATAGGCATTACATATTTTGAAGGGAGGAGCTTGTCAAAGTTTAATCATTGATGTTAGCAAGAAGACATTAGTTTAATATATTGGAATTGGAAAACCTTGTCAAAATTTGCTCATTGATGTTAGCAAGAAGGCGTTAGTTTAATATATTGGAATTGGAAAACCTTGTCAAAATTTGCTCATTGATGTTAGCGGAAGACATGCATTTGATATTTTTGAGTGGGACGCCCTTCTGTGAGCAGCGCCGAGTGTTTTTTCCTATTCACGTGTTCGGTTTAGAAGTAAATAGTTACTCTGCTGAGATATTCCTGTGTTAAGAGTTTGTTCTGAATATTGTCTATGTAATGCCAGGCCTTGTGTTTGATTGCAAAGTTGAGCTTGGAATGTTGTGGCATGCGGCATCACGAGTTGTTCACCGTGCCTCCTAAGAGTAATGCTTTGTATTGTTTTGCATGTCGATCTAATGCCAGTGATTTTCTTGTTAAGAAGATCATCCTCTTATGTTGTTTCCGTGTGTAAGAAGTTCATCGTCTGATGTTTCGTTCATAGCCTATACGACATGTCGGGTAGCTTAGACGTGAAACCATATGATCTTCCGACCAACTCATGATATTAGGCCGTGATTGGATCGTCGTTTTCCAACCAAAACCGCTTGTAAAACTGACGCTTGTAAATTAAAGCAGATGGTCTCGGGCGAAGACGCTTGGTTGGTCGATTTCGACTAGTAAAATATCGGAAGTACTTCACACGATAAAAACGCTGAACGACACTCGGACAATTGCTAATCCAGCCGTTAGCTGCTGTTTCAGCCTTGCCCATGGATGGTATGATACGCACGTCGTGCATGTATCGTATGGTAATGTCGTCCATATAGCAATGCTCGTAAAATATACACTGGTCTCTCAAATTACACGTGTAACCCGCCGGTTTTACTTACAGACCTCGGGCCTTCCGATGACGAGTAAATTACACTTGTATGTTAATACAGGTTTGAAATAAACCAGAGCTCCCAAGCGCGGCCTTACCGTTTCATGCCGTCTCAGTTTCTTGAAGGTGCTCATAGGTGTCCGATGATCCTGGCTTCCTGAATGAGCAGCGGGCGCTGTATCATACCTCCGTAGGGCCCGCGAGGCCCTCTCTGTTGTCCTTCGAGTTGTTGCGCTCGCCGTGGCGCCGAGCATTGTTAACATGGTCAACGAACATGAGGATTCAGGAGATGACTTTATTTTGACTAGATGACACTAGGGACCCACTAGGGCCATAGCCGTACGTACGCAAGTGCCTCCTTATTATGTACAACTATTTTTTTTGCTTTCTCCTGGTTTCCTGACATCACGGTCCCACACCATTGTCAACCTATGTAGTCAATATAAACGAGAGAATTTCACAAGGTGCGGCCGACTGGGACCAAGCAGCTCGAGCAAGTATTTGTGTTTTTGAGGCGTGAGCACTGCAGAGTTTTTCTTGGCGATGATTTCGTTGTTGTTCGAGGAGGAGAGCAGGGTATTAATCAGGCGGGCTGTGGCCCATCTAGCCCGAGCAGATATCCAGCCCAGATACTACTTTTTCAAGATGAAAATGGCTAGCCCAGCTATCGTCTTTTGAGGAATACCCTGCAAGGTCAACTTGTTATTCTCCGCCTTGTTGTCTGCAAATCTTTCCTAGGAGGGATGCATTAGGCTTAACAGGAAAATGGGCTTTAAAAATAATAAATGGGATGTAATTATAAAAACTGGGCAGTAACTATAAAAATGCACCAAACACGAAATTAGTTTATAAAATATTATTTATGGATTTTGAAAATCTTAAATTTTCATTGTTCTTGCGCAATGTTTCATTGGATTTTACGTAATACAAATTTATATTTAATCTGAATAGAAATTTGGGATAAAAATATTTCGGATCCCATCAAAATGTGGGAAATTTTATTGAATTCTGTCTTCAATGGTTGGTTGAAATTATTAATCGTTGTCCTAGCTAGAAAATGGGTTGTACTTTTAACAAGCTGTAAATGGGTTGTTGTAAATTCCATTAGAATTCAAAATGGGATGTACATTCTTACAAAAGCATAAATGGGCTATAAGTTCTCGCCACACACTTGTGGGCCTACTAAGTGACGCGTCCCCTAAAAAAATAAGTTGACGCATATGCAAGGCTTTGTCAACTAATTATAGTCAACACACGGTTCTAGTAGCAGTGGCCGTTGGATGTCTATCCAACGGATGTCGTGCTTCTTCTTCAATCTCGGATATTCTTAGCTTCGGCCGCCCAAAAAATGATTCCTCCCCCTGACATCTGGGGTGCACCATTTCGGAGGCTGACCTGTGGATCTACTAAGTTGGAGCGTACCAAGGGCTTTGTCAACTTAGTCAATATAAACGATTCTAGCTTCAGTGACCGTTCAATGTCCATCCAACGGCCGTAGTGCTTCTTCAACCTCTGGTCTTCTTGGTCCAGCCGCCCAAAGCAGCGCCCGGTCGTGCCGCTTTGCTCCTCGCCTCCCGTGGCCGGTTGTGATGCCATGGAGGCCTCACCGCCCCATACTACTCCCACCGTTGGCGGGCCATCCCTCCACTCACCCACACCCCTGTTATTCTGCGGGACGGCAGCCTCACACCGCAGCCGAACCGGTGAACCTCGTACTCCTCTCCGCGGGCTTCCACTCTGCGTCTTCCCGGCTCAGCGTCGTCCCCTTCCTAGGCGTCGCCATCGCCCACCGCCACAGTGTGCTCTCGTGGCGTGGTCAACGTGGTCAACGACCGACTTCCATCGGAAGAGTACTGTACATGGAGAGGCTGATAGCTGGGTCCACGGCGGCCGCAAGGAAGTGCCTCCTTATTACGCGCAAAATAATTATTCCTCCACCTGACAGCAGGGACCCACCGGACGGGCCACCTTATTTCACGAAAAAAACGTTTCCCCCCTGACATATTTTTTTCATTTCAAGATTTTAAATTACATTAATTTTTATGCATGGAGAATTTGTTGGATTTTATATTGATATACATTTATTTTTAAAATCAGTTTGAATGTGAGTCGAAATTTCGGGATTAAAAACAGTTCGGACCGCACCAAAATATGCAAAATTTCGTATAATTTTTTAACCGTGGCCACAATATGGGCTGTAATGCTAACAAAAAGAATATGGGCTCCAAAGAAAACCTTAAGAATTAGCAAATGGGCTGTAAATTATTAGAAATAATGGCAGATGGGTTGTATGCTGTTTTCCATAGATTTGAGGCTTTCCTAAAAAAAGGTTGACCCATAAGCAGTGACGGTTGGATGTCCATCCAACGGTCGTCGTGCTTCTTCAATCTCTGCTCTTCCTGCTCCAGCCGCTCAAACAAGCGCCCGTGGACTGCTGCGCTCCTCCTCCCAGCTTGGCCGGCTGTGTCTTTGCCGAAAGCAGGCCTCACCGCCCACCGTACTCCCATCGCTAGCCTAGCCATCCCTCTACTCACCCACACTGTTGTTATTCTCCGGCGACGGCAGGCAACCAATAAACCCTCGTTGATCGTACTCCCCTCGCGTGGGAAACAACTGCTTTGAGTCTTCCTGCCTCGTGTCGCTCCCTTCCTAGGCCTCGCTGTCGTCCACCGCCCTGGTGCTCTCGGCGCGGCCTGGTCAACGTGGTCAACGACCGACATGCATCTGAAGTGGACTGTACGTGGAGAGGCCGACATTTGGGTCCACAGCCGCACGCAAGGAAATGCCTCCTTATTACGCGCAAAATAATGATTCATCCACCTGACATCAGGGACCCACCGAAAGGGCCTCAGTATTTCACGAAAAAACATTACCGCCGCTGATAGCTCGGACCCACCAGCTATATCTTCGCACGCAAGGAAGTGCCTCCTTATTACGCACAAAAACTGAATACTCCCCCTGTTAGCTGGGACTCAGTATAGTAGCAGGCTGACTTGTGGGCCTACTAAGTTGACGGGGACGGAGGGCTTTGTCAACTTAGTCAATATGCACGATTCTAGCTCCAGTGACCGTACGATGTCCATCCAAAGGCCGTAGTGCTTCTTCAACCTCTGGTCTTCTTGCTCGAGCCGCCCAAACCAGCGCCGGTCGTGCCTCGTGCTCCTGCCTCCCGTGGCCGGCTGCGATGCGGCGGAGGCCTCACCGCCCCCTACTACTCCCACCGCTGGCCAGGCCATCCCTCTACTCACCCACACCCCCTGTTATTCGGCGGCGACGGCAGCCTCACACCGCAGCGAACCAGTGAACCCTCTTACTCCTCTACGCGTGGGCATCCACTGCCGCGTCTTCCGCTGCTCCGTGTCGTCCCCTTCCTAGGCCTCGCCGTCGTCCACCGTCGTGGTGCTCTCGGTGCGGCGTGGTCAACGTGGTCAAGGAACGGCTTCCATCGGACGTGGGTTTGTGCGTGGAGAGGTCGATAGTGGGTCCACGACCGCAGCAAGGAAGTGCCTCCTTATTACGCGCAAAATAATTATTCCTCCACCGACGGCGGGGACCCACCGGACGGGCCACCATATTTCGCGAAAAAACGTTTCCCCCGATTCTTTGGGACCCACCGGCTACACCTTCATACGCAAGGAAGTGCGTCCGGCAAAAAACGATTCGCCCCGACGGCTGCTGGGACCCACCAGCTACATCTTTGCACGCAAGGAAGTGTGTCCGGGAGAAAAAAAAACCAAAACGATTCACCCCCCTGACTGCTGGGACCGACCAGCTACATCTTCGCGCAAGAAGTGCGGCGGTCGGGACCCACCTGGTCGAAGCGTACATAGTGTTGTCATTCTGTCGCGAATGTATGCGTACATATATCTTGGTGGATGTAGAAGCGCCGCGATGTCGTAGTAGAGGCGCGCACATAGCATGTACACGCACGCATGGCGGTGAGGGTGCAAGAAAGAAAATCTGACCCACGTCACGTACATACGGGCAGGGTCTCTAACGCCTATCGCGCATACGTACATGGCTGGGTCGGAACGAGAAACAACGTCGTCGTCGTGTTCATGGGGAGCCAACCAGCTCGGTCGGAGCGGAATGCGTGGTCGTGTTCATCTGGAGGCTTGGACGGAGCAGGCGGTGGAAGCGAGGCTGGCGTACCGCTGGCGGAGAAAGCGGCCTTGTGTTCGACCGCCACGTTCAAACGGTGTCTGTTGATCGGGAAGGGCTGGCGTCGCAAAACGGAGAAACGGACCTCCTACGGTCGAAGCGGGGTCTGTTGATCGGGAGGGTGTGGCGTGCCGCAAAAGCGGACTAAACGGACTTGTGTTGGGCGCCACTGGTCGAAGCAGGGGTCTGTTCGCCGGGAGGGTGTGGCGACCGCAAAGCGGATTTAAATGGACTTGTGTTGGGCGCTATATCACGGTGAAAGCGGGGAGGGTGTGGCGTACCACAAAGCAGGACTCCACGGGATACTTGTTCATCTCCACCGTCGACCTCCTCCGGCCTCCACGGGCTACCGTCGACCTCCTCCGGCCTCCACGGGCTACCGTCGACCTCCTCCAGCCTCCACGGGCTCCTGTTCATCCAGCCTCCACCGCGCTACTCCACCGCATTGTTCAACCACCCTCCACACGGGCACCCCTCCATAGTCTACTGTTCATCCAGCCCTCCACACCACGCGGTCTGTTCAACCACCCTCCACGGCCACCCCTCCACTATCTCTGTTCATCCAGCCCTCCACACCACGGGTTCTGTTCATCCGAGGCAACGCCACCGCTCCTTGTTCATCCACCCCCGCAACGCTCCTGTTCATCCCGAGGTAGCATCGATCGCTTGATTAGCGGCGAGAGCGAAGAATCGCTCCATCGGGTTCGATTAACAGCCATCGATCGATCGCTCGGGTTCGATGAACGCGTAGCTGCAGTCTGTCGCTTCGGGTTGATTAGAGCCCAACGCCTCGCTTCGGCTTGATTAGAGCCAACGCGTCTACACACTGCAGCGTCGTCACGAGAAAGCAGCATTGCTCTCTCACCGTAACCGCAACTCCCGAAATTTTCCTCCCCTCGCTTATACCACGGTTTTTTCCGTCATGGACGGCCCAAAGAATGTCATGCAGCTGCGTCTCCGGCCCGCCCAGGACGAAAAGCCCATTTTCTGTCATGATTTTTTGTCATAGAAGTAGGAGCCCACCACATCTATGATGATACCGGGTTTTGTCACAATTATCGTCATAGAAGTGTCATATGTATGACAGAAAAAAAATTCGTTCGGCCCAAAATGTCACGGATGTGTCTTTTTTTTGTAGTGCATGCTCAGTAGACTTGGAGATGAATCTGCTCATGGAGGCAACGCAGCTAGTGAGCCAACGCACATCCTTCATCCACTTGGGTGCCTCAATCTGCTCAATAGCCTTGATCTTGTCCAGGTTCACCTCGATCCTGCGATGCGACACAAAGAACCCGAAAAGTTTGCCGGACGAAACGCCGAAGACACACTTCTCAGGGTTCAACTTGAGGTTGATCTTGCATAGGTTGGCAAACGTCTCTTCTAAGTCTTGTACAAGGGTTGCCTTGTCCTTTGTTTTGACCACTATGTCATCCATATAAGCTTCCATATTTCTATGTAGCTGGGGCTCAAAACCAATTTGGACCGCCCTTGCGAATGTCGAGTCAGCACTCTTCAACCCGAAAGGCATCCGTAAAAAGCAATACGTACCACATGGGGTGATGAATGATGTCTTCTCTTCGTCTTCCTTTGTCATGAAGATCTGGTGGTAGCCCGAGTAGGCGTCGAGGAATGATAACAAATCGCACCCGGCCGTGGAGTCAACAATCTGGTCGATGCGCAAAAACGGGAAAGGGTCCTTAGGACAAGCCTTATTGATATCTGTGTAATCAATACACAACCTCCACTTCCCGTTCGCCTTGCGCACCACCACCGGATTGGCCAGCCACGTCGGATGGAGCACTCCTCTCACCAAGCCCGCTGCTTCCAACTTCCTTATCTCCTCTGTGATGAGTTCCTGCCGTTCCAAAGCTTGCTTCCTAACCTTCTGCTTGATGGGTCGTGCATGGGGACAGATGGCAAGATGGTGCTCAATCACTTCCCTTGGAACGCCGGGGATGTCAGATGCTTGCCATGCAAACACATCGACATTCGCCCGCAGGAAAGTGACGAGCGCACTTTCCTATTTGTTGTCGAGGTGGAGCTTATGGTGAAAGCCCCTCCCGTGCCATCCTCCTTGACTGACACCCTCTTGGTCTCTGGTGGTGCAGCTCTGGATTTCTTGCTCTTGCCGGTGGAGCTCTCTGGCACGTCCTCAATGGTAGCACAGCACTCTGAAGAGGTGCGCTTACCGGAGTGGGTGCGAGAGGTCTTGTCGGTCTTCTTCTTCCCTCCCGGGGCTTCACCGGCAGGAGCAAGTGCCTTGGCGGCAGCTGCTGCAACTGCTTCTCGGTAGAGTTGGTCAGCGCAGATCAGCGTGTCCTTCTTGTCGGAGGGACGGTGATGATGGTCATCGGCCCAGGCATCTTCAGTGTGTTGTAGGCATAGTGTGACGCCGCCATGAACTTGGCTAGTGCCGAGCGGCCGAGGATCCTGTTGTAAGGCAAGGGGATCTCGGCTACATCGAAGACAATCCTCTTTGTCCTGTAGTTCAACTTGCCTCCAAAAGTCACAGGCAACATGACCTTCCCCTTCGTCTGGCTCCTTCCCAGGTTGACCCCTTGAAATGTGCCCGTTTCCTCGAGGTCCCCATCAGGAATTTGCAGCCTTTTGATCACAATGGGTGAGATCAACTTCAGACCGGCCCCGCCATCAACCAGCATCTTGTTCACCTTGAGGTTGCGTATCGTTGGTGAGACCAACAACGGCAAACACCCGACTGCAGTTGTGCGGTCAGGGTGGTCCTCGGCGTCAAAGATGAGGGGCGTGCTGGACCACTTTAGTGGCTTCTGAGCGTCGAACGAGGGCTCCACTGCTGTGATCTCACGCGCCCACTGTTTCAGCTGGCGGTGAGAAGTATGCAGCAAGGCGCCACCATCGACGCACATGGCCTCCGTAGCCTTCTGGAACTCATGCTCGCCGGACTCGTCGTCCTCGTCATGATGATCGTCTTCCTGCTTCTTGTCGCGGCCCTGAGCAGGCCTCTCTTGCTGGTTATCCTTGCCGCAGCGACCTCCTTGGCCGCCACGTTTCTTGCTGGATCCTTCGGCGCCATCTTGGCCCTTCTCCTTGTCCCACCTCTCATACTTGGCTTTTTTCTTTTCAGCAAGCAGCTCGACTTGTCAACAGTTCTAGAGGTCGTGGCCTTTGGTACGGTGGATCTTGTAGTACAGCTTGTCGGAGCCCCCTGGCTTGTCGGCAGCCGCCAAGGCCCGGCAAGCGACGCACCCGGGAACCTCCTTGCCGGGGTCATCTGCCTTGGCCTTCTTGGCGACACCGGTGTCGTCGGATCCCTCGACGGCAAGCACGGTCTTGCCCTTGCGCTTCCTGTTGCGACGCCGACCCTTCTTCGTCGGGGCGGCGGTGTCTTCGTCAGTAGAGTCGGTTTCCGCACTGGCGTCTTCGCCGGGGTACTTCCTCCCCTCTTCTGCCCGAGCACATCTATCTGTCAGAACATAGAGTTCGGCCACATCCTTGACCTTGTTCATTGGCAGCTCTTCACACATCTTGAAGTTGCGCACATTCTGATGGAATGCGCTGATCACGGTGGCAGGGTGAACATCTGGGATGTTGTATTGCACTCGGCTGAACCTTTATATGTACTTGCGCAGGTTTTCACCTTCCTTCTGGGGAATGATATGCAAATCACTCGCCTGACTATGAGATTGGTGGCCTCCAGTGAAGGCACCAACGAACTCATGACACATGTCCGACCAAGAAGAAATGGAATCCACCGGCAAGTGCATCAACCAAGACATGACATTGGGTTTCAGGGCCAACTGAAAGTAATTGGCAACCACCTTATCATCGCGAGCCCCAGCGGCTTGCATCGTGATGGTGTAGATGCTGAGGAACTCCGGCGGGTGGGTCTTGCCATTGTACTTCTCGCCGACATCGGGCTTGAACGTGCGGTGGGACGGCCACTGGAATAGCCGCAGCTCACGGGTAAAGGTTGGGCAACCCACCTCGTAAGGTAGGCCACCGGAGCCTCCGGGCGCTGGGTGGTCCATAGCGGGCCCCGCCCGCCTGTCTGACTAGTGGTGTGTATCGCGCCGGCGCTCGATGGTGGTTTGAGCGTCTTCATGAGCTCGCTCCCGAAGAACTTGGCATTGGTCGTGGTGGGTCCGTGGGTCGGACGACGCTATGGAAATGTTATCACAAGCTTCATCACGACGGACTGACACCCTCGGTGGCTAGCATGGAGGAGGAGAGTGCACCGTGGTCGCGGCGCCTCCGGCCCCTCCACCGCTGGCGTGCGGTGGTTCGATGGAGCGCCAGCCTAAGGGCCCCGTGGACCGTGGCCCGTCTTTGTTGGCGACAACGACGAGGCTCCGGATAGTGGCTCTCCACTCATCGACCTTCTCCGCAGTAGGAGGGATGTCGAGGAGCAGCTGCGCGCGCGCCAAAGCTTCTGCTGGCATCGGTGGTGGCAAAAGCTGCGTGGACCGTGGCACGCTTCGACTTCTAACCACGTTAGAAGGAGCTCTATCACGGCCCAGCGGCTGCGTGCCATTTCGCCAAAGACCGGCGGGCATGTTGGCCTCGCCGTCCGCGGATGGACGCGCGAGGATCTTCCCACGGCGGTGTCCAAGGTCACCGGTGTGGTGACGCTGCTCATCACGCACATCCTGGGAAGAGCGCGTTGTGGGCTCTGGGGTGGGCGTCTTGGAGGTCGCTGCGCCGCCCGTGGTTGGCAGCGGCGCCCCGAGGGCCTGCGCCGCTGCGGGGGCAGCTCCATCTCTGGATTTTGCGGCGTTAGGCCCGTCGTCTCGCGCACGAACAACGCCCTCGCCAGGCTCTGACTGCCAGAGCGATGTTGGTGCTCGCGGACCGCACCTCGGGTCCTGTCCGCGATCGGCCCGCTGCTCGCCCGCACCGGTATGGGCCGTCCGGCTCCCGACGAACCGACTGTCGTGGCCGCCTTCTTCTTGGGAGCCATGGCGATGAAGAACCGCTAGGCTAACTTCTAGACCAGATTCTCAGAACTGCGCCCCCTACCTGGCGCACCAAAGATGTCGATGGGAACGACACCTATGGGATCACTGAAATCCCTTCTCCGGTCGGCGGGCGCGGGGTCAGGGGAAGAGCAGGTTTAGGAGCTAGCACATGGATCGTTTACCCAGGTTCGGGCCGCGAAAATGCGTAATACCCTAGTCCTACTTTGGAGTGTAGTTCAGAGTGTTCTTGAGCTCTCGAACTAGCTACGGTGGCTGCATAGTTCCCCCAGAGCCGAATCCTTCTCCTGGTCGCCTCGGGCTCCTTTTATAGGAAAAAGGGGTTGCCACAGTGGCACACAGGAGGTGGAAAGGTCTATAGTTGATGAGCCTATCCTCTGGGACCGTTGGACAAACACATTTAATGCGCTGTCGACGTGTCCCCCTTGCTTTATCGGGGACGGCAAGGAAGCACGTCCCAGCTGTCGCCGCCTTGCTTGGCCTTGACACACGTCCGAGCTGACGAGGCGTCGTGGGCATACGTTAGCTAGCTGCTGGTGGCGCGGTGGTGGAGCCTTCACGAAGGGTTGCATGCCACCACGCAGGTGCTTGCTGAGTCGGTGTAGAGGCTGCCATTGACACGCAGGTGCCTGCCCAGCTGGTTGAGCTAGCAGCTGCTTGGGGACGACGGTGGAGTCTTGGCTAGTGCGGGCCTGGTAGTGGCCCTGCTAATTCTATCGGCAAGGGTCTTGCCGGGGGCCGGCAAGGGTCTTACCATGGCGTTGCAATCGTTACCGGCAAGGCGCTTGCCGGGGGTCTTGTGGATTTCCTCGGTCAGGATCCCGCCGAGGGTCGCCGTCTTCTGGTCCTCATCTGATCTCATATGCTTATGATCTTGACGAAGATCTGCATGCCACCACGGAGGTGCCTCCCGAGCCTTGGTTCCAATGTAGTTGTTGGCGGTGATTGGAACTCCTGGGCTCAAGGGTGGCTTGCTCTATTGGTGTTGGGCGAGCTGCCCCAGCAAGGCTCTTGCCGGGGCCGCGGAGGTCACCTCGGCAAGGGTCTTGCCGGGGGATCCCACCTCGCCCCTCTGCTCTTTGTGTCTCTGGTCTTGGCGTTGCCTTGGTCTGGCTTGTGCTTTGGCTTCTCTCCGGCTTCCCTCCTCTGCCCTTCTTAGTGTGGCCGCGGCGCGTGGCTCTGACTGCCCGTGCACAAGTAAAGGGGTCAAAAGTAGAGCCCCTACTTTTGTACACCGACACAAGAGACGAGAGTTTATGATGGGTACTTGGTATGTCTTGACTTGGCATAGATCTCCCCGGCAACGGCGCCAGAAATTCTTCCTGCTACTTCTTGAGCTTGCGTTAGTTTTTCCCTTGAAGAGGAAAGGGTGATGCAACAATGTAGAGATAAGTATTTCCCTCAGTTTGAGAACCAAGGTATCAATCTAGTAGGAGACAACGCACAAATCACCGAATACCTCCACAAACAATCAAACAACTTGCACCCAACGCGATAAAGGGGTTGTCAATCCCTTCACGGTTACTTGCAAAAGTGAGATCTCATGGAGATAGATAAATGATAAAGTAAATATTTTTGGTTTATAGATCGGAAAGTAAAAGATTGCAAAATAGTAGATCGGAAATTTAGATGATGAAAAATAGACCCGGGGGCCATAGGTTTCACTAGAGGCTTCTCTCAAGATAGAAAATAATACGGTGGGTGAACAAATTACTGTCGAGCAATTGATAGAAAAGCGCAAAGTTATGACGATATCTAAGGCAATGATCATGAATATAGGCATCACGTCCGTGTCAAGTAGATCGAAACAATTATGCATCTACTACTATTACTCCACACATCGACCGATATCCAGCATGCATCTAGAGTATTAAGTTCATAAAGAACGGCGTAACGCATTAAGTAAGATGACATGATGTAGAGGAGTTAACTCAAGCAATATGATGAAAATCCCATCTTTTTATCCTCAATGGAAACAATACAATACGTGCCTTGCTTCCCCTACTGTCTCTGGGAAACGACACCACAAGATTGAACCCAAAGCTAAGCACTTCTCCCATTGCAAGAAAAACCAATCTAGTTGGCCAAACCAAACCGATAGTTCGAAGAGAATTACAAAGATATCAAATCATGCATAAAAGAATTCAGAGAAGATTCAAGTAATTTTCATAGATAAGCTGATCATAAATCCACAATTCATCGGATCTCGGCAAACACACCGCAAAAAATTATTACATCGAATACATCTCCAAGAACATCGAGGAGAACATGGTATTGAGAATCAAAGAGAGATAAGAAGCCATCTAGCTACTAGCTATGGACCCGTAGGTCTATGGTAAACTACTCACGCTTCATCCGAAGGGCAATAGAGTTGATGTAGAAGCCCTCCGTGATTGAATCCCCCACCGGCAGGGTGCCAGAAAAGGTCCCTAGATGGGATCTCACGGCTACGGAAGGTTGCGGAGATGGAAAAGTGTTTTCGTGGATGCCTTTGTTGGTTTGGGGATATATGAGAATATATAGGCGAAAGAATTAGGTCAGGAAGTGCGCGAGGGGCCCACAAGGGTGGGGGCGCGCCCTTCATCCTTGTGGCCGCCTCATGGCTCCTCCGACTTCATCTCCAAGTCTCCTGGTTGTCTTCTGGTCCAAGAAAAATCATCGCGAAGGTTTTATTCCGTTTGGACTCCGTTTGGTATTTCTTTTCTGCGAAACTCAAAAATAGGGGAAAAACAAGAACTGGCACTAGGCTCTAGGTTAATAGGTTAGTCCCAAAAATAATATAAAATAACATATTAATGCATATAAAACATCCAAAACAGATAATATAATAGCATGAACAATCAAAAATTATAGATACGTTGGAGACGTATCAGTCATAGCAAAAACCGTATAGTTAAAGGGGGTCTAGGTGAAACATATTTCACATTTCCAAAGTGATGCTCAAACCTACTCAAACCCATACACAAAAGCCGCTTCGAGTGAAGCCTTTGGAATATTGAGTACAGCTGACGCATTTGCTAGCGACAGTGACGAAGTTCATCTAGTCGCTGACGAATTTGTTCACGCTAAGGAGTTAGGTGATCGCTAGTGCGATCTGCCTAAGATTGAGGAAATTGAGTTCCGCGATGAATTTGAGAGTTCAAATTTGAATTGTTGCTACGTCGCGTGCTAGCTATCGAGTGGATCCTTATCCTAACAATGGTCGGATTAGAGAAGGGAATTTATGAAAATTCATGTCGGGTTGCACCCTGGCTATAAATAGCCACACCCCACAACCACTTGTTGGTTGGCTGCTCCGAGAGAACTTGACACTTGTCATTTGAGAGCAACCCATCCTTTGACGACTTTGATAGAATCCTAAGTGAGGAAAAACCCAGAGCGAAAGTGATTGAACATCACTGAAGAGATTGATCTATGTGATCCGACGCTTGTTACCTTTGAAGACTATCATTCTTCCAGATGGTTAGGCGTCAATTCTGAGTACACCAAGAGTCATTGTGGTGTGCCGGTGAACAAGTCTGTGAAGGTTTTGGAAGTCTACCTTGAAGACTTACCATGAGTGATTGGGAGAGGACTGCGGGCCTTAGCTCAAGAGGATACGGTGAGGACTGTGTGTCCTCTGAGTTGTGACTCAGCCGCCTCAACTAGACGTACAGTTGATGCAGCAACTGGAACTGGTCTACCAAATTGCATTGTCTTCACCGAGCCAACCTGGTTTCAAATTCCTCACCCTCTCTCTTACGTTATTCTGCTGCTGAAGAATTTGTGATCTATGCTCTGATGAATATGAACTGAACAATTTCATCACACTATCTTTCATTTCCTCGGTCCATCTTCTTCGTGCTTGTATGACTATATGATTGCATGTTCCTCATTCTTGCTATCCCGGTTGCATGTACTCTAATTTTGTGATGACTTAGGTTCCCTTGCGTTTCTATTTCTTCACTCTGATCTTTGTCAAATTCTTTAGAGTTTGATGAATTTCTAAAAATCTCCCATTCACCCCCCCCCCTCTAGGAGATAACCTGCGCTTTCAATTGGTATTAGAGCAGGGTACTCCCTTCTTCTGTGTGATTTTTGTTTAACCACCTGGAGTTTTAGTTATGTCGACCGTAGGTATGATCAAGGTTTCTCCTGCGTGCCCCATCTTCGATGGCATAGACTATCCTTACTGGAAGAACAAGATGTGCATGCATCTTGAGGCAATTGACAATGATCTATGTTTTGTCGCTGAGAACAGTATTCCCACTGTTGCTCCTAGCATCAATGTTGCTGATGTGAAGAGATTCAAGCAACTCGACTCTCAAACGAAGACATCATATGTGGACATCTCAACAAAGGGCGGTATGGCAGAGTGAGTGCACTAGAAACATCAAAGCTGATCTGGGATAGGTTCTCCAAGGTGAATGAGGGAGTTTCCACTCAACGTGATTCTCGAGTTGATGTGCTTCACAATCTCTTCAACCGTTTCAAGAGGCTTGATAATCAAACTGTTCAACAAACTTTCGATCATCTCACTGATATCTCCAATGAGCTACAAGCGCTAGGTGCTGCTGATATCACTAACCACGAGGTGGTGAAGAAATTGCTGAGATCTCTTGAAAAGCTGCATTGACACCCTTGCCTTGATGATTCAAGAGCGTCCTGATTAGAAGTCACTTGATCCCGCTGATATTTTTGTGTCAGGACCCCGATCCTAAGCCACATTGATCTAGCATGTAACACATCATATCACTTTGCGGCCTCACGCACGGTATTCCCACGGGTGCCACCTTACCTGGCTCGGGACCGTTTGCGCCTTTTGGCTCACGTATATGATAGTGTCGCTAGCATCCATATGACAAAGAACCCGGAACGACATGACTAGTCATAAACCCAAAGTGGCACTAATTTACAGGGACATGCATACATGACCCAGCAACGAACGTGTCGGTCATCAGTGAGTGAATTCGGGTTGTAGCAACTGGCCTAGTAGGACTCTGGGAATCCGGGCTGTAGTAGGCTAACAGGACTCCAAAAGACACCGCGTGACATTTCCCCGAAGGGACAGACACAGGTTCGAAGAAGGACACATGCCGGCCAGTCTAAGTGTTCCGGAGCAGTAGCAACTAGGCTAATAGTACTCCGGTAAACCGGGCTGTAGCAGACTACCATGGCTTAGTGGAAGCACTAGACTACATTTCCCCATAAGAGAGGCTACCAAGGATAGACAACTAGGTTGTCGGATCCCACACATACCAAGCATTTCAATCATACACACAATATGCTCGATATGTGTAAATACAACATGGCATCACAACAAAACTCTACGACTCAAAGTATTTATTCATTAGGCTCCGAGGAGCCAGATATTACAAACATGGGTCTCATGACCCAACATACAGAGCATACAAGCAACAAGCGGAAGCATAAACATATCTGAGTACAGACAACTACAAAAGAAAAAGGCTGAGAAGCTTGACTATCTACAAGACCCTCCCAAGGGTACAAGATCGTAGCTGAGGTAACTTGCTTAACGTCGAAGTCCACGCCGATCTACTAGTGAGACTGAAGTCTCTCTGGAAAAACATAAATTAAGCAAACGTGAGTAAAAACGTACCCAGCAAGACTTACATCAGAACTAGCTACATATGCATCAGTATCAACAAAGGGGTGGCGGAGTTTAACTACAGCCAGCCAGCTTTGACTCGGTGGCTATCCTAAACTACAACTGCAAGTAACTCTTTTGAGGCGGCGCACACGAGTCCACATATTCACCATGTCAATACACCACTATGGATCCGCTCCCGTCTCCCTACGAGAACGCCATCCATAGCACTCACGCTTATCTTGCGCATTTTAGAGTATCCACTTGCACTTGTCTATGAACTGTGACAGCAACCCGTAGTACATTACGCGGACACGGCTATTGAATAGATGATGTTAACCCCTGCAGGGTGTACTTCTTCACACATGCTCTTGCCACTTACCACCATGTACACGTCGTGTATCTCGGCAACCTTCAAGCGGAAGCTTTGGCGAGGAGTCGGGCACGACCGACTAACCATGCAAGTCTCTAGTCGGGTTTATCGCCTATTGGGTTCCATCCGCAAGGAGATCCAGCAGGGGTGTCGCCACGGCCCCAAGCGATGTGTGCAGGGTTCCCAAGCCCACCTCGATGGATGGATCTCGCTTGGTACACCATGCCATGGTGCCTAGTCATCCCAAGCCCACATGCAAGTGCCACTTGGTAGACTACTAACACAACCTACAAACACGAAACTAGTTGCAACTCACGGGCCAGAGATCGAGGCGATTAATAAGCGAGAGGGGTCGAGTTACCGGAACCCAATGTGTGGTAGTAACTGTTCATGGATCACAAACACAGAACTCAGTTCTTGAGGACGGTTTCAATGAGACAACCCACCATGTACTCCTACATGGCCTCTCACCGCTACCTTTAAAAAATCGTGTTCACACACTTAGCTCTCAACAGTAGGACATGTTCACCACATTACAATTCATCCCCGATGAATCAGACCTGACTTCACTCTAAGCAGTAGTAGGCATGACAACAAGCATGAATGAGTAGGCACATCAGGGCTCAAACAACTCCTACTCATGCTAGTGGGTTTCATCTATTTACTGTGGCAATGACAGGTCATGCAGAGGAAAGGGGTTCAACTACCGCAAAATGTAACAGTTGAATCGTTGTTGTCCTAATGCAGTAAAAGAGAGCAGGAGCGAGAGAGTGGGATTATATCGGAATGAACAAGGGGGTTTTGCTTGCCTGGCACTTATGAAGATAGTATAGCTCTTCATCGGTGTCATCGATCACATCGTCGAAACCACGTCTACTGAGAGGGGACAAATACCGGCAAACAAGAAAGAACACAATCAATGCAATGCAACAATATGATGCATGAATGTGACATGGCAATATGTTGTTGATTGAGATAATGCAACTAACAATGGTTTAAATGAAGTTGGTTTGAACCCTAGTTTCAAATTCAAACACCATATGTGAGGGTTTAAATGCCCTTTATATGATTTGTCCGAAACAGCAGCCATAAGTTGTTCTAGCATGCATGAAAATGATACAGATGGATAGATTGGATTTCTCTGATCATTTTTTAAATATAATTTATTTCATTTGGAGTTATAGATTATTTTCTATGATTTTTAGAAGTTTGGGATATTTTCTGGAATTTCCTGGATTATTTTTATTCCAGAAAATGATTAATGCGTCCTTTGTGGCGTCGATGAGTCAATGACCTGATCGAGTCAAACCTAACCGGGGTCCCACTGAGTCGAGTGTCCGGTGCTGGTTAGAATTGACGACGTGTGGGCCCAGTGTCAGTGTCGAAACCGGCGGATCTCGGGTAGGGGGTCCCGAACTGTGCATCTAGGATTGATGGTTACAGGAGACATGGGACACTATGTTTACCCAGCTTCGGGCCCTCTCTATGGAGGTAATACCCTACTTCCTGCTTGATTAATCTTGATGAATATGAGTGTTACAAGAGTTGATCTACCACGAGATCGTAATGGCTAAACCCTAGAAGTCTAGCCTGCATGACTATGGTAATGAGTACATCGTATCCGGACTACGCCCCCCGGTTTATATAGACACCGGAGGGGTCTAGGGTTACATAGAGTCGGTTACATAAGAAGGAATCTGCATAGTTGGTCGCCAAGCGTGCCTTCCACGCCAAGGAGAGTCCAATCTGGACACAGTACAGATCTTGACCTTCATGTCTTCACAGCCCACCAGTCCGGACCATAGATAACAGGCGGACGCCTAAGGACCCCTTTAGTCCGGGACTCAAGAGTAGCCCCTGAACCTGGCTTCAATGACGAGGAGTCCGGCGCGCAGATTGTCTTCGGCATTGCAAGGCAGGTTCCCTTCTATCCGAACTCAAAGATAGTCTTCGGATGCGACGATAGTATCCGGACCTGTAACACGCACCACAGACAAACGTAGAGAGAATATAATACTCGCACGAGTCCAATCCACCAGCAGCTTTTTACAACATGACATCACATCTGTCCGGTCATAATTTCGAACCGTTTTTCGTCTGTCGCTCCATGTTTCGAGACGCGGTTGCCATTGGTACGTCTTATCAAAGCAGAGATCGTGTCCCTTTATTGCGGGATTCTCATCAATGCGGGCGTGGGCAATCCAACTGTGCCGTTTGCTCGACCCTTTGGAATAGGCAAGTTCAAGGCGAGTGGGGAGGCGCTTGATATTCGCAGCCTTTATAAGGGGATAAGGATTCCCTTCCTTCACCCACACCCTTTCTCTCCTTCAGTCCTTCCGTCCTTAAGCTCCAGCGCCTAAGCTTTAGCTTTTCCTCGCTCGAGAAAGCACTCCAAACATGTCTGGATCCGGAGCTGGAGGCAAGTGGATGGCCTCCTCTATTAAGAAGAAGGACATCACAGAGACTCGGGAGGCGGATATCAGCCAAGGAGATTGCTCACCGACTCCCGGCCAAAGGGCAAATCATCCCCACTCCAGAGCCCCATGAGAGGGTTGTGTTTCTTACACACTTTGTCCGCGGGCTGGGATTCCCTCTCCACCCATTCATCCACAGACTGATGTTCTACTATGGGCTAGACTTTCATGACTTGGCCCCCAATTTCATTCTCAACATCACGGCATTCATTGTCGTGTGCGAGGCCTTCCTCCGCATCCCACCTCATTTCGGCCTATGGTTGAAGACCTTTAACGTGAAGCCGAAAGTGGTGAACGGCCAACAGGCAGAGTGCAGAGGCGCCATGGTGGGTAAGATGCCCAATGTTACCTGGCCCGAAGGCTCTTTTGCGGAAACGGTGAAGGGGTGGCAATCGGGGTGGTTCTACATCACCGAGCCACGCGACCCTGATTGGGCGGTGGCCCCCCGATGTGGCTCACCTCCTGGCAAGAGAGGGGCCTAACCTGGGGTCCCTCGAGTGAGCTGGCTGGGCTCCAGACGTGCGTCCAAAACATGATAGACAGGAAAATCAAGCTCGTCAACGTGATCCAGGTCATGCTCATTCGTCGGGTTCTTCCATGCCAACGCCGGACTTGCTATCTATGGGAGTACGATCCGGCCAAGCACCAGACGCTACTAGAGCTCTTCGGCACGACGCACGAAGACATCTGGAAAGTGCTCTTCAAGGTCGGCGAGACACCACCGCCCACGACCGAGGATCACGGGCTCAGCTTAAAACGCCAGGCTAATTCGGTAAGTTGTCTCGTGTTTTCAAGGCATACCCTTTATTAGCATATTTTGAGGAAAAATCCTAAGCCTTCCTATCCATGTTTTCAGGCCTGGATCGAGGTAGCAGGGGGGATTAACTGTCCAGCTCCGCTACCCGAAGACCCCGAATTTCCATTACTGACGAAAATGTTGTTTCCAGCACCTTATGAGGTGCCAGAGAAGACGGACAAGAAAGCGGCAAAAGGGGCCCGGAAGGGCCCTCACCGAAAAGGCACCCCGGACGTGATGTCCGAAGACGAGACTCGCTCTTCGTCCGCCGAGGACGATGACGAGGAGGAGGAAGAGGAAGATGACTCCATACCCGAGGTGGGGAGAAAGAAGAGAACTGCATCCACGAATCTGGAGGCGGGGGCACCCAAGAGGGGGAAAGGTTTCCCCGCGGATAACTCCACGTGGGATGTCGATAGTAGTCCGGAGCAGCCTTCCTGGGCCAAGCCTCGGGCCGCATCGTAAGCATCAAAAATCTTTTTGCACGCCCGAACGTCCGTCCTTTCCGCCTTGCAATATTTGATATGTTTGAATTGTGTTATTGCAGTCCGGCTCGGGACAGTTCTCCACGATCTTCATCAGAAGGTTCGCTGGATCCAAAGGAGAGGGTCAGTATGTCACCGCCACTAGCCTACTCCCCTTCAGCCAAGGGTGATGCCGAGGAGGCGTCCCAAAGGGCCTCCTCGGGCCAGGGGAAGGCTCCGGAGATCATCAGGGTGGCGCCCCAGGATGACTCCCGGGCCGGCGGATATATGGGGAAAAAAGCCCCTACGGAGACGGACTGTGCGGGCCAAGTTCTACTCGACCCTCAGCCAGATTCTATTCCGGAGACCTATATGGCTCCGGAGTCCGGCAAAAGGCCCTTCCCCGAAGGAGGGGGTGAGCTATCGGTGACCTCTGTCCAACCGGAGGCGCCGGATCGTCTGCTGGAAGCACTGCAAGGCGCCTCCATTGTGGACGAGCACCGTGCCCATATGGGTACGGTGATTGAAAGGGTTCAGTCCGCCAAAAACTGACTGACCAAGGCCTGCACTAGCCTTCTAGCAGGCTTTGAGGTGAGTAATGTAGTTGTAAGAGGAATATCACAGCGTAGACAGTAGCCCCTGATGCTCTGTTCGGTGTCCCTCAAGAAAAACCGAACAGAGGATCAAAAATAATTATCACAGGAGTATAACGAAAAGGTCTCGATGTGAATAAGCATGCCTCATTGCGGGCTGCTGCCGCCCAAACTGTGGAGGTCTCCGGACTGAAGCAGAAACTGGAGCGGGCCGAGGAAGAGCTCGGCCTCATGAAGAAGCATCTGGAGGATAGCCAAGGTATGCAGTAACATGCGTGTATATTGAAGAATAATTTGTTCAAGCTGACTAAAGTGTCATGAACTTTATTAGGGGCCACGACCGAGGTGGCGACCCTCAAGAAGGCGTTAGCCGAGGCCGAGGACAAAGTGGCCAAGGAACATGTCGCGCCCGAGAAGCATGAGGCCCTGGTTTGCAAGTCCCAACAAGAGCTCCAGGACGCCGTCGAGAAACTCGAGTCCTTGGAGCGCGATCTTAAGACGCAAGAGTCCGAACTTGCGAAGGCCCGTCAAAGCGCATTGTGATGCGAGACAAAGCCAGGCGCCCTCCAGAAATTCAGGCGCCAAGAAGATTACGGCGGGTAAGTCTTTCTCTATGCAAAGCCGATGGCGAAGGAAACATTCCTTATCTTGACCGAATTTGGGTTTTCGAGCGTTCTGAATCTGCTGCTGTGACATATCGGATCTGCCGAGTTTTATCGAGCCAAAGAGGGGATGTCTATGGAGAAGCTATTCTGGTCTCAATATTTTGGACCAGAACATCCGGTGCCCTTTAGCGACCAGCTGAAACAGCTGGTCGAGCTGCACAGGTTGGCTGAACTAGCCATGAAGGACTGATAGTGCAGTTGTGGCCTCGAGCCCATACCAGCAGCTACCGAACTTGTGAAGCGGCTCGTGAGTGCACCTTACGGCTCGAAGCCATGAAGCGATCGGTCTGCATTGAAGGTGCACGGATGGCATTTGCCCGCGTTAAGACGCATTGGGCGAAGCTAGATGCCAGGAAACTGGTGACCGAGGGGCCGCCTGAGGGCCAGGAGCATCATCGACCCGAGCTATATTTTGATAGTGTCTTGGAGGGGTCCTGAACTATGCGTTTAGGATCGATGGTTACAAGAGATAGGGGACATGATGTTTACCCAGGTTCGGGCCCTTTCTATGGAGGTAATACCCTACTTCCTGCTTGATTGGTGTTGATGAATATGAGTATTAGAAGAGTTGATCTACCACGAGATCGTAATGGCTAAACCCTAGAAGTCTAGCCTGCATGACTATGGTAACGAGTACATCGTATCCGAACTACGCCCCCCGGTTTATATAGACACCGAGGGATCTAGGGTACATAGAGTCAGTTACGTAAGAAGGAATCTTCATAGTTGGTCGCCAACCGTGCCTTCCACGCCAAGGAGAGTCCAATCCGGACACGGGTACAGTCTTCGGCCTTCATGTCTTCACAGCCCACAAGTCCAGCCCATAGATAACAGGTCGGACGCCCGAGGACCCCTTAGTCCAGGATCCCTCACCCAGTCAACGGCCACGTCAGCAGGGTCAACTCAGGCTTGTGGGTCCTGCTGGGTTTTAAACTAACCTAAACAGAAACAAAACTGGGCTTAGTTAGGGCATGGGGCCCATCCGCCAGTGAGCTAGGGGGTTAGTTAGTGGCCATCATTAGTGTTTAATTAAGGTGCCACGTCATCCTCACCGGAGGTTAACCGGCCTCGACCTCGACCGACGGCGGAGGTGCATCGTGTGCTCGCTATGGAGCACCGTTCGATGCGCGGTTTGCTCCTATGGGTTCCTGGGAGTGCGCCGCGGTTGGTGGAGCAAGTGGGGTGAGCTGGGGTGGCCGGAGCTCGTCGGAAACGAGCTCGGGGCGGCGCCGGAGCTCGGCCTTTGGTGGTTTTGCTGCTGCAGCGAGCTAGCGGGGAAACGGACGCACTAGCGAGGCGCTACGAGGTCCAGTGAGTGTGTTAGGCACCCGCACGTGACCAAATGGTCATCGGAGTGACGCCGGCGTTGAGCTCGCGCGGCGGCGTGCTACGGTGAGCAAGGGGGCGGCGTCTACAGCGAGCAAATGAAGCGGAGAAGAGGGGGGTTCGACGCAGGGGCTCACAGCGATTGCAGCAGGCGTCGAAGCGGGCTCAGGGAAGGCCGGACGGTGACGTACGGACGGCGGCGATCTCGGATGACCGAGGAGAAAAACGGCGGCATTGGAGATGCAGCAGGGCTTCTGGCACCGCGTGGCTCGGTGGGGAGGACAACGGCATCGTGGCGGAGCTCGGCGACACGTATGAGAGGCGATAGGTGGACGGTGGTCGTGGCTACGGCGAGCGGCGGCGATGACTGCGCTCGAGAGATACAGGGGAGAGAACCAGAGGAGGGGATGGGGACGAGGCAGTGAGCGAGGGGGTTCCAAGGAGTGTGTGGCGACGTTGGAGGCATCCAGGGCGTCGGGGACGCAGGCTAGCAGGGTGGAGGTGGCCGGGCGCATGCTCGCGTGCGTCGGCCACACGCGGTGTCCGACTAGCGTGGGGAGGAAGACAACAGAGGGGGAAGCGGTGGTTGGCTGGGCCACTTCAGCACCAGGCCACACAGGTAGGCGCCGGGTAGGTTTTCTCTCTCTCTCTTTGGTTTTTCTTTTTATTTATGTTTTCTATTTTCTGCAATTGGTTTTGATTTTACTTAAATACCAGATCATTTCATAAACTTCTGAAAATTATTATGTGGCCTTTTTAAAAAGTATTCAAAGCCACTTACAAACTTTTAGAGTTATTGGAGTAATATTTAATATATAACAAATATAACTCCAATGCAAATAATTATTGAATTAACTCAAATGTCCAAAATAAATATTTATGAGCTCCTAGAAATATTGGTTTGAATTTTACCTCTAGCCAATATTTTTAGAGAGAAACATTGTTGACACCAGATTTTGGCACGGCCAAGAACTTAATTAAGATGGCCTCAAATGGAGAAGTGCTCAAAGTGAGAAAGTTTCGTATCATCAAAAGGAGAAACTTTGATATTTGGGTCATAGCCATCCGATCTCATCTCTAAGGCCGAAGTTGTGTTTGATGTACTGAGACTTTCTATCCAGAACACTTTTCGGCTGACTACACCCCCAAGACTGTCTCATATTGAAAACTGATCTACACGAATTGTCTTCGTCTCATCGAAACGATCGGTTTTGATATAAAGATCATCTCAATCCGAGGTCATATGCAAAAGTTAGAGCCCACACAGCGTGACCCTCCAGTGAGCAAAAATATGACGCCCGGAACCAGACACATATGTGGGTATGTCTGATGTGCTGCGTGAATAATTAGCTGTCTTGCACGAGCGATTGGACCCTCGAGATGACCTCTGATGAAACAACGTTCAACAGGAAAGTTGTTCGCCTCGTCAAAATGGTCAAGATTGCTTTTGGGCTCGTTTCCATCCGAGGTCGTTTACCACCTCAAAAGAGACCCACAAGGTGCAGCCAGTTTTAAACCAAACAGTTTTGAAAAGTTCGGACAAAATCAATCCGAATTTGACTAGGTTTTGGACGTGAATCCAAGCTTTTTCCTTGCACGGGAAATCCAGCCGCCTCTTATATACCTAAGGGGTGACGGCCGATTGAACAACACACAATCGAACAAATCATCTACCACTTTTTACCCTTTACCTTTATCTCTCTCCCTTGTTCTTCTTCTTCCTCGTTCTTCGTCTGTTCTTCTTGTTGCAGGGCGGCGAACCTCGAGGCCCTAGGGGCGGCCAGGTCGACCTAGGGCAGTCCATAGCCGCTGTGCGCCCTGGCGGGGTCACTCCCGGGCGTGTGGGTTTTCGGGTCCTCAAAAGCACCCGTCGGATTGCCTGCGTACCGCGCTTCCGGCTGGGTCTCCTTCGATGTGAGCTGCGGTGCATCACCCCCGGCGTCGAGGGTACATGGTGACGTGTTCGTGTGCGAACTCACTTTTTGGCGACTCCGTTGGGGACGAAGCTTTGAACGGTCTCCGGCCCGTTCTTGCTACGAAGAGATCGTCATCTAGGGTTTGCAATCTACAAAGGTAACATGAATACCCAATTCACTTATGTAGATGCAAATAATGCATATGTTGTTGCTAGATCATTTAATGAGCATAATGTATCGGCTAGCCCTAGCTTTATCAATCATGCATCTAATTATGTGCAAGAGCCGATGCAACAAAATCTCCATGCTTCTACCTCATATAATTTTAGCAACATGGAACATATGTATACGAACTCCCATGCATCGGCAGCCCCACAAATCCATATGCCGATGAACAACATGATGAGTTCCGTTAATCAAGTTGAAACACTTCACATAGGAACTTCTGATAGTATGCAACAAAGTGTTTCACCTTTTTATTCATCGGCAACTAGCTTGCAATATGTTAATCAAAACATGCCGGTGGATACGGGAATTGGCCATGCTACTACTAGTTATCCGGCCAATTACCCTCAATCATCATATGCTACACCTCATGCTACTAATTGTTTGGAACCATATGCAACTATGGGTATTCATAATTCAGCTTCGCACCTTCATGCTAATAGCCGAATAAGTGAAAATTTTATAGGATCACATGTGTCTTCACCTAGTATCGTAGCATACAATGTTTCCCCTGTAAAATTACAGAATTTTAGTGACATCTCGTTACCAAAAGAGTCTAATAGCCGAATAACCGGCCAGGGAAAGCGGCCCCAATTGCATGGGCCCCTCCCGCTAAGGATGAGATTAAGATCAATCTTGATGGAGCCTTTACGCTGGGAGGGAGCATGGGTGGATGGGGCGTCGTCGCTAGGGACAAAGAAGGACATGTGATAACAGCCCGAGCGGGGAGGCTGGAGCACACAACGGACGCCTTTGCGGCCGAGATCGGGGCAATGACGGCGGCAGTGGCGACAGCAACAGACTTAGGCGCCATCAGAGTGGTTTTCGAAACAGATTCACTGCTGCTCGCGGAGGCTCTAGATGTTGGGAAAATGGACTCTTCACCGTATGCTGCAGCCATCAAGGATATAAAACTACAACTTAAAATGTGGTTTTCAAAGTTCACTATACGAGCATGCCGTCGGGAGGCAAACTCTGTAGCTCATGAGCTAGCTCAAATAGGCCGGATGTGCTTGCCGGACATTTGTATGGAGTGGAACACTACTGTACCGCCCAATGTGGCTAATCGTGTGTTGGGCGATATGCCCAGACACCGTTGATTTATAAAGCTTTGCTTTACCTTCAAAAAAAAGAGTCTAAAAGTGTCGGGGGCAATTCTATCCAGATTGGGTCATTAAGAAAAATCTTACGTCTTTTTGGGACGAATGCAATGTTGTTCTACACGAATTAATAAAAGAGGGAAAGCCTATTAATTCTGCTGCAATTCAAGCTAGATTATGTCAAAAAGAGAAAGCATTGGGTGTTGATAGAATTATCAAAAAAGATGGTGATTCAGATATCAAAGTTAATTCGGCTATTGAAAAGACTGAATCAAATATTACGTATGCCGAATCTATTCTAAAAGACAGGATGACAAGGTGTTGGGGAGCTATTCGAAAGAGGAACAACCTATCGTTCAAGTAGCGCAACCATCATGCTCTCCCAACGTGTTTGAAAAGGTATGTCTAGCAAGTGATTTACCTATCTTCTGATTTGGTCGCAACTTTATTATTGATGCTTCTATAAGAGAAATTCTCATAAGTAATTTTGAAAGACCAATGACGAAGGGAAATTTACTTGTTAGCAATAAAACAGTTATAGAACATATCGGTCAATCTATTGTGCCATTTATAAAGACCGATAGTGACCTATTATTGCAGCCAGAGTTTTCCCTATTGCTTTATCAAAATTTCATATCTAATTGGATAGCTTTGCTTGTTTCTTACTTGGCTTGCACTTGGTCTCAACTGAGACATGTGTATTCTAACTATTTTCGTTTCAGAAATTTAAAGCCAAGGTCAAATTCTTTTGAGAAATCCGATGCTAATATAATTCTTATCCAAATACATCGGAGATAGGGTGTAAAACACAATGCATAGCCGAATGGGGAGATTCTAAATCTGAACCATTCATTTGCTTACTTCCGAAGCCGTTCGCACACCAAGATCGGCTAAAAAACAAAATGTATACCTTCGAAACATGTGCTATCAAATCTTTGATTTGTTGCTGAAAAATAATTACATTAGAATTCTTGTTCACCATGTCAATCCATCAATTCAAGGACGAATGTATTGTAGGTTGCATCATTCGTTCAAACATAGTTTTGAGGATTGCAATATGTTTCGTCAAATAGTTAAATAAGCCATTGAAAAAGGATGATTGAAATTTGTTGAAACATCAAGAGACGGCCAGTCAATTCCGATTGGTCCCAATGGCAAAAACTTTTTGCATCAACTCCTTCAAGCCGATCCATTTAGAGAGAAGGTAAAAATTGCAAGTGACGGGATCAAGCTTTCAAGAAAAGAAGTTGTTGAAGGGCATAATGAACATAATCTTGAGGGCGAAGATTCCATCGAAGTTACAATGAAGACGACAAGGGCTGGGGACAACAAGGAAATTCAATGATCGATGAAAGCAAACCAAAAGAAAACAAAGGCCGAAATAAGTGCAAGTGTAATAGATCAAAAATCACTTTCGCTAAATTATTGGATAAATATCAAAAGAAGAGTGAAGAGAAGAATGAGTATCGGCCAAATCATGCAAAGAAACCAAGATTACCCCCAAGGCGCAAGTATGAGGATCGGTATTGGCAAAGTGACAATTTTTATGCAACATATTCATATCCTTATTTTGGGCCGCCAATGCCAATGTCGTGGATGCCTCCCTATGCTCATGTAGATTCATATCCATCACGGGACAGGTATGATACAAGGGCACATTATCCATCTTATTTTAAACCATCTCACCAATAGTATGCAGCTCCGAGAAGATCAACATTTGAACAATCACATGTTAAAGACCGTTTCAATCATAAGGAATCGGCCAGAGCTCAAGGAAGAAGAAAGAGGTGGTCAACCAAGTTTACCGTGTTAAAAGAGATGGTCGTAAGAGTGCAACTCCAGATCTGATCTCAAATGAAAGAGAGCCAATTAAAGTGTTGACATTGGCTACAAAAGGCAAAGAAGTGAAGCAACCAATTGATAAAAGTCAGAGTGCCAAATCTGAAGAAAAGAAGTTGAGGGTGCACAAGGCCAAAAAGGAATTTCCATTGGTCAAAACAAAATCACAGCCGAGATGCCCGCTCGGCTTATCGTATTGGCAAAAGAAGAAATTACAAAAACTTAGTGCACAAGAACTTGAAGAAATGAGCATGGCATGGGTTCCCAAAGGAAGTGCTCAAAATAAGAATTATGTGCAAGCTCCCATTACAAGAAGTGTGGCAAAGGTGAAGAAGGAAAAGAGTGAAAACTATGAAGGACCAAGCCAAAGGTTTCAACATTTTCGGTCCACACATTATCCATATTCTTCAACTATGCCATTAATGCCTATGTCATGGAATTTATCATCAGGTATGATTAGTTACCCTCACTGGGCTTATTTTAATCCATGGATGCAGTATAATTTTTTACATCATGAAAGGGTATTACCAAATCATCATACGTTCGATTAGCTTAACTTTTGTTGCTAATCAAAGTGGCCGATATATAACTATCGCCCTAAGCATAAACATGGCCGATATAGAAAGTATCGCCCTAAGCACATAAAATGGCTGATGGAGTGTTGACATCGTCCTTAGGAAAAGCATCGTGCAAGTTATTTTTCGGCACACAAGTTTGCCGAAAAACAAGGGGGCATGTGTTGACACCAGATTTTGGCACGGCCAAGAACTTAATTAAGATGGCCTCAAATGGAGAAGTGCTCAAAGTAAGAAATTTTCGTATCATCAAAAGGAGAAACTTTGATATTTGGGTCATAGCCATCCGATCTCATCTCTAAGGCCGAAGTTGTGTTCGAAGTAGTGAGATTTTGTATCCAGAACACTTTTTGGCTGATTACACCCCCAAGACTGCCTCATATTGAAAACTGATCTACACGAATTGTCTTGTCTCATCGAAACGATTGATTTTGATATAAAGATCGTCTCAATCCGAGGTCATATGCAAAAGTTAGAGCCCGCACAGCGCGACCCTCCAGTGAGCAAAAATATGACGCCCGAAACCAGACACATGTGGGTATGTCTCATGTGCTCCGTGAATAATTAGTTGTCTTGCACGAGCGATTTGACCCTCGATATGACCTCTGATGAAAAAACGTTCAACATGAAAGTTGTTCTTCTCTTCAAAACGGTCAAGATTGCTTTTGGGCTCGTTTCCATCCGAGGTCGTTTACCACCTAAAAAAAGACCCACAAGGTGCAGCCAGTTTTAAACCAAACAGTTTTGGAAAGTTCGGACAAAACCATTCCGAATTTGACTAGGTTTTGGACGTGAATCCAAGCCTTTTCCTTGCACGGGAAGTCCAGCCGCCTCTTATATACCTAAGGGGGGACGGCCGATTGAACAACACACAATCGAACAAATCATCTACCACTTTTTACCCTTTATCTTTATCTCTCTCCCTTGTTCTTCTTCTTCCTTGTTCTTCGTCTGTTCTTCTTGTTGCAGGGCGGCGAACCTCAAGGCCCTAGGGGAGGTCAGGTCGACCTAGGGCAGCCCATAGTCGCCGCGCGCCCTAACGGGGTCTCTCCCAGGCGTGTGGGGTTTCGGGTCCTCAAAAGCACCCGCCGGATTGCCTGCGTACCGCGCTTCCGGCCGGGTCTTCTTCGACGTGAGCTGCGGTGCATCACCCCCGGCGTCGAGGGTACACGGTGACGTGTTCTTGTGCGAACAAACATGAATATTTTCTTGGACCTATTTGAAGCAATTTTTATCTTGGTCATTTTCAAAAATGATTTCTGAGGCTTTCACATGTCCCCATTTCAAATTCATTGAAATTTAAACATGATGCACACATGACTAGCTAGTCTAGGTCAAGGTAAAGCTAGGGATGTGACATTTTGAGTGACTCAATACTCATGAATTTCAGCAAGCTGAGAAGAGAGATATGTATGGTCCCAACTATGGACAACCTCGTGCTCTGAAGGAAAAGGCCTTGATCCCGCTGATATTCTTGAGAGACTCAATAGTCATGAATTTCAGCAAGCTGAGAAGAGAGATATGTATGGTCCCAACTATGGACGACCTCGCGCTCTGAAGGAAAAGGCCAAAGCAAAGGCAAGTTCTTCATCTGAAGAAGAAGATGAAGAAACGTCAGAATGCAGCACTGATGATGTTGAGGAAATTTGCAGAGAACTGGCTATGCTTGTGAGGAAGTTCCAGAAGTTCTCCAAAAGGAACCATTTTGGAAAAGTCTTCAAAGTACTATTCAACAAACACTAAAGCTTCTGCTCGAGACTATGAAAAAAGAACTTGCCACATATGCAAGAAGCTAGGCAATTACATTGCTGATTGCCCCCTCTGGAAAAAGCGGTCAAAGAAGAAAAAGTCAAGCAAGGATGACGATTCTGATGATAAAAAGAAGAAGTCATCAAAGTCCTCATCAAAGAAGAAAAGCGCCTCCGGTAGAACTCGTGCTTTCATTGGAAGGAAATGGATTCTGAAGAAGATGAGGAGGAATTTGACTCTGGGGTTGCAAGTTTGGCTCTTGCAACTGAGTTCGTCAGCAAGTCCATCTTCGATCATGTAGAAAAAGGCGACTCCACCAACTCTGAAGATTGTGCTGACGACTATGCTCCCACTTATTGCTTCATGGTAAGAGGTGCCAAGGTAACCTCATGAGAAGCCTACTTTAACACCTCGAGTGATGATGACTCTGAATGTGAAACAAAACCCAGCTATAAGAAACCTGCTAAAATTGCAACTGAACAACAAACTCCTATGGAAAGAATTCAAAAATTGCTAGACAAAAGTGATGATCTGTTAGATGAGGAAATGGATCGCGGTCAAGGTTTGTCTGAGGATCTCGGACGCCTAAAGTCACAATATGATGAACTTGAAAGTCATCATGTGGCCCTCTCAGCTACACATGAGAAACTATCCTATGAATTTCTTCAAAGGAAGAAAGAACTCGAAAAACTGAAAGCGTCTCGCGATGATCTTCAGAAAGACAACGATTCATTACTCGCACAATAGATCATCACCTCTCAGGAAGAATTCGTTGCTCCATGCTTAAAATGCCTTGAGCGTGATAATGCAAATTCTTTAGCTGAATGTTGAAATGCTTCAACTACTGCTATATCTTCAAATGTCTCTTTGGTTTCAATTCCCTCATTTGAGGAGACCACGAGCGTTACTTACGAACATGCAGGTCTGAAGGAATTGTACGTCACATGCATGTACAAAAGCCTCAAACACCACCAAACTCTTTGTGATGTGCTAAAGAAGCAGATTCTAAACAGTAACCCTAGGAAAGAGGGTATTGCTTTTGAAAGAAAGTTGAACAAATCTAGCAAAACCACATGGGTTGCTGCAAAAGGACCTCCAGTTGATCCATCCACTCTATCTGGCTACAACTATGATACTCCACATTCTTATGATGAGTCATTTGACTCCAACTATAAGCTATTCAAATATCAGAATGGTGAAGTATTTGCTATATTTGTTGGTACTAACTACAGGAATGGTCCCCAGTGAAGAAAATCTGGGAGCCCAAAAGTGTTCTTCAAAATCTTTGGTGAATGTCGTCATGACACCACCGAAGAAAAGGAACAACCCCAGGGCAAATTATTCACCTAGACCAAAGTCGACAAATGGATGTAGGCCAACTCATGCTCGTACTAACACTTCTATGCAGGGAAACGGTCAGCGAGCTGATGAATATGTGCATTATTCTTCAAATCACTATGTGAACAAAACTGCTATGAGTTTCTCTGCATATTTGTATGAGTACTATACTCCTCCTGTGAAGAGAAATGCATATTGTTCAATGCATAAGCTTTCTATCAATGCCTTGCATTACGTTGCTTCTCAGCCACCCATTCAGATGTGGGTGGTTAAGAAGAAGAACTAATCTCTTATGCAAGGTCAGGTCTTCATACACAATAACTGTCTGATGAATTTGCTGAAGGCCTGACATAATGCTTGTTGGGATGCAAGCTGATCATGATGAAATGAATTCCTCATTTCACACATTCCTACGCTGCTAGTTATATGCTTAATGATGAAATTCATTGACGAAATTCATCATCATATTCTTCAATTGAAGTATATGAATTTGTAAGTGAGACCAATGCTTCTATAGGATGATACTCCAAAAGCTACTGAATGGGTAGTGGACAGTGGCTCCACCAATCACATGACTAGTAACAAGAATCTCCTCACCAATGCTCCCCTTGCTCCGTCTCATCTGAAGCATATCACCCACGCTGACAAAGGAAAAAAGCAAGGTATTGGGTCTAGGTAAGGTTGCTGTCTCAAAGGATCGACACATGGAAAAGGTTATGCTTGTCGAGTCCCTAGGATACAACCTCATGTCTGTCTCAATGCTTTGTGATCTTGATATGATTGTCATCTTTGGCAAATATAGATGCATTACTCTAATGGAATCTAATAAGTCCAAAGTCTTTGAAGGATTTAGGAGAGGTGATTTATATATTGTAGATTTCTCTCTAGGTCCTCAAACTGCCACATGCCTACTGGCAAAAGCTTCAGAGTGTTGGCTATGGCATCGACGACTTGGACATGCTGGCATGAGGAATTTGAGCACACTCCTCAAGAAGAAGCACATCATTGGCTTTGAGGGCGTCAAACCCGTCAAAGACCACCTTTGCGGTGCTTGTGAGGCTAGAAAGACGACCTGATCCAAGCACTCCGCGAAGACAATCATGACCACTACTCGTCCCTTTGAATTACTTCATATGGATCTCTTTGGTCCTATTCATTATGCCACACTAACCAATGCAGCATCACTTGATGGATCCTTCATAGTTAATGATTATTCTCGTTACACCTGGGTGCATATCATTACCTTCAAGACTAAAGTGCAAGGTGTCTTCAGACGATTCGCTAACCGTGCCATGACAAATTATGGCATCAAAATCAAGCATATCAGAAGAGATAACGGCACCGAGTTCAAAAACACAGGCCTTGATGACTATCTTGACAAACTTGGTATCACTCATGAGTTATCTGCTCCTTATACTCCTCAGCATAATGGAATTGCTGAGCACAAGAATAGGACACTCATTGAGATGGCCCGCACTATGCTTGATGAATACAAGACATCTCGTCAATGGTGGCCTGAAACAATTGATACTGCTTGTCACATCATCCATCGGGTATATCTACACAAATTCCTCAAGAAGACTTCATATGAGCTCCTCACTGATAAAAAGCCAAATGTAAGTTATTTCAAAGTCTTCGGTGCTAAATGCTAGATCAGAGATCCACATCACAATTCCAAATTTGCACCAAAAGCACATGAGGGTTTATGCTTAGTTAAGAAAAGGACTCGCACGCCTACAGAGTCTTCAATACATATCACAACAAGGTTGTTGAAACTATAGATGTGTGGTTCGATGAAACTAATGGCTCGCAAAGAGAGCACCTGCCTACTGTGCTAGATGAAATGCCTCTTGAGGTATCAAGCTGATGGGCACTGGTGAAATAGTGCCCAGTGAAGAAATAGATAAAGAAGAAGTGATCATTCCCCATCATGAAGAAACTGCTACTGCTGAAGAAAATGACTCTTAGGAAAATGCTCAACCTCAACAAGGCCCTCGTACAGCTCATCCACGAGTGGTGAATGAAGTGCATATTGAGAAGATCCTCGACAACATCAATGCACCTGGTCCCCTCACTCGCTCAACAGCTTCACATCTAGCTAAATTTTGTGCGCATTTTGCATTTGTCTCTATCACAGTGCCCACTAAAGTTGATGACACATTTCTGGAGCCTGAGTGGATTCAAGCCATGTAAGAAGAATTGCAACAATTTGAGATCAACAATGTGAGCTTGTGAATCGTCCTTATCCACGCAAGCGCAATATCATCGGCACTAAGTGGATCTACTGCAACAAGCAAGACAAAAATGGCCAAGTGGTAAGAAATAAGGCCCGTCTTGTAGCACAAGGCTACACATAGGTTGAGGGTATTGATTTTGGTTAAACATTTGCACATGTTGCTAGGCTTGAAGCTATTTGTATATTGCTTGCATATGCTAACCATCATAATATTCTCTTATATTAAATGGATGTGGAAAGTGCATTCCTCAATGGTAAGCTTGAGGAAGAAGTATATGTTGCTCAACCACCAGGTTTTGAGGATAGAAAGCATCCTGACAAAGTCTTCAGACTAAACAAGGCACTCTATGGCCTCAAGCAAGCCCCACGGGCTTGGTATGATACTTTGAAGTAATTCCTGAAGAAAAAGGGTTTCAAACCCGGTTCTGTTGACCCTACTCTTTTCACTAAGTCTTATGATGGTGAACTGTTCATATGCCAAATATATGTTGATGATATTATCTTCGGTTGCACTGAAAAGCGTTTCAGTGACAAATTTGCATATATGATGCGTGAAGAATATCATATGTCTATGATGGGAAAACTGAATTTCTTCCTTGGTCTTTAAATTCGTCAACAGCCCAATGGCATCTTCATTTCTCAAGAGAAATACCTCAAAGATTACCTGAAGAAATTCGGCATGCAAGACTGCAAAGGCCTCAAAATTCCAATGCCTACTAATGGTCAACTCGGCATTGACGAAAATGGTAAAGATTTCGATCAGAAGGTATATCGCTCCATCATTGGTTTGCTTCTTTACCTATGTGCATCTAGGCAAGATATTATGCTTAGTGTTTGCATGTGTGCCTGATTTCAAGCGACATCGAAGGAATCACACCACCAGGTTGTGAAACGAATTCTTTGATATTTAGCTCACACACCAATGCTTGGATTATGGTATCCCAAGGGCTCATCTTTTGATCTAGCTGGATTTTCTGATTCTGATTACGCTGGATATCGTGTGGATCGCAAGTCTACATCAGGCACATGCCATTTCCTCGGACAATCACTTGTCTGTTGGTCCTCAAAGAAGCAGACTAGCATGGCACTTTCCATAGCTGAGACTGAATACATTGCCGCTGGTGCCTGCTGCTCACAGTTGCTATGGATGAAGCAAACCCTCTAGGACTATGGCATCCACATGAATAAAGTCCCTCTCTTCTGAGACAATGAGGGTGCTATCAAGATTTCCCACAACCGTGTGCAACATTCCAAGACAAAGCAAATTCAGATTAGTCACCATTTTCTTCGTGATCATGTGATGAAGGGAGACATTGTCATCGACCACGTGAATACTGAAGACCAACTTGTTGATATCTTCACTAAGCCCTTGGATGGAAAGAGGTTCTGCAAGTTTTGGTGTGAGCTAAACATCCTAGAATCTTCAAATGTCCTCTGAAGTGGACACACATCCTAACGCTTATGCATTCTTGATGACTTTTATGCACAACACATGAAGTAACGTTTTTTCTTCAAGCAAATGAAGACTAAACCTCTAAGTGTGAAGACATTAATGAAGAACTTGACTCTCAGAACCCTAAGACAATTCTACGCGGTGTCTGAAGTCATCACAGTTCTTATACGGTGAGTAATGCCACCACCTCTGTATGACATTCTTCAAATTTGAGTTTTTTGTCATTTGCAATTTCGTCAAACTTTTCAAATTCTTCATTTAAGGTTATTCTTCACTGTTTACTATTTATGTTTTTGATCTAGCTTTTCATGTCCTCAACAGCATCCACACATAGCTAATTCTTCAATTGGATTTCTTCATCTATGTGGATGTGTTCAACCTGCTCCCCTCGATGCTAAGCTCAACCCACTATGTTCACAAATTCTTCATATGTGTTCTACTTGACACCATTCAAAGTCTTCACTGTGTCCTTGATGGCTGAAGAAATTGCGAACACATTTTAAAATTCTCAAAAAAATCTGGTGGTTGCCGCAGTAACTTCATCCACGCTTCACACGCATGGATAAGTGAGAAAATGCATGTGTGACATGCGTCACCGAAGTGCGAATGGTCAGGGGCTTATCCGTCCAAAAATTTCAGACCCTTCAGTTTTCACTGCGGCTATAAATAGCCTTGACCCTATCAACGTTAGTTCACTTCCTCCAAGATCCTTTTGCTCACAGTCCTCAAACCCTAGCGCCACCGCTGGATCTCGTCGCCACCAGAGATGAAGAGTGTCGGTGTCAAAACCGGCGGATCTCGGGTAGGGGGTCCCGAACTGTGCGTCTAGGCGGATGGTAACAGGAGACAAGGGACACGATGTTTTTACCCAGGTTCGGGCCCTCTCGATGGAGGTAAAACCCTACTCCTGCTTGATTAATATTGATGATATGGGTAGTACAAGAGTGGATCTACCACGAGATCAGAGAGGCTAAACCCTAGAAGCTAGCCTATGGTATGATTGTTGTTCCTCCTACGGACTAAAACCCTCCGGTTTATATAGACATCGGATAGGGTTAGGGTTACACAGAGTCGGTTACAATGGTAGGAGATCTACATATCCGTATCGCCAAGCTTGCCTTCCACGCCAAGGAAAGTCCCATCCGGACACGGGACGAAGTCTTCAATCTTGTATCTTCATAGTCCAGGAGTCCGGCCAACGGTGATAGTTCGGCTATCCGGACACCCCCTAATCCAGGACTCCCTCAGTAGCCCCTGAACCAGGCTTCAATGACGACGAATCCGGCGCGCGTATTGTCTTCGGCATTGCAAGGCGGGTTCCTCCTCCGAATACTTCATAGAAGATTTTGAACACAAGGATAGTGTCCGGCTCTGCAAAACAAGTTCCACATACTACCGTAGAGAGAATAACCTTTGCACAGATCTGCTGACGTATTCCGCGGCGTGACATCACACCACGGCCAGGCCTTTATACGAATCGTTTTTACTGTCCCACCTCAGCGCGTTTAGCGAGGCGGTTTCTTCGGCACGTCTTATCAGAGCGGAGATCGTGCCCCCTTTATTCTGGGATCCTCATCAATACGGGCGTGGGTAACCCAGTCGTGCCCGTTGGCACGCCTCCTCCATCGAAGGCGAGTCCCGAACGGTCACGGGGAGGGCTCTTGGTATTCAACCTCTTTATAACGAGACCAAGGCCCGCTCCTTTCTTTCAATCTCAATCGAATCCGCCCCTCGCCTCGAGTTCCAACACCCAAAGCTCCAGATTTAGGCGCTTCGGACCTTCAACGATGTCCGGCTCCGACCTGCACGGCCGGTGAATGTCTTCCTCCACACGGAAGAAGATGTGCTAAAAGCTGAGAGACGCCAGTATCTAACCGCGAAATTTCAGATAGGCTGCCTGCCCAAGGGCAGGTTATTCCCACTCCCGAGCCGGGTGAGAGTGTGGTATTCGTGTCTCACTTCCTTCGGGTTTAAGCTTCCGACGGACCCCTTTGTGAGGGGGCTCATGTTTTATTATGGGCTGGAATTCCATGACTTGATCCGAGTCCATCCTCCACATCTCGTCGCTCATTGTCGTATGTGAAGCCTTCCTCCGCATTACCCCTCACTTGGATTGTGGCTCAAGACCTTCAAAGTGGAGCCAAGATGATCAAGGGCATCAGGCAGAGTCTTGGAGGGCTGTTATAAGCAAGAATGCGGACGCCCATGGCCCGAGGGCTCTTTTCAAGAGGAGCTCAATTTATGGCAACAGGTGGTTTTACATCACCGCTCCTGGGGCACCAAATGGGCGGTGCCACCTGCCTTCTGCTCGGGTCCTCCACTGCGGCGGGCGTCATGGGTCAATAAAGGGCTCGACTGGGGACCATCCAAGGACGTATCTGAAGGAAATATGCCCTAGAGGCAATAATAAATGTTATTATTTATTTCCTTATATCATGATAAATGTTTATTATTCATGCTAGAATTGTATTAACCGGAAACATAATACATGTGTGAATACATAAACCTCTGAGTGTCACTAGTATGCCTCTACTTGACTAGCTCGTTAATCAAAGATGGTTATGTTTCCTAACCATGAACAAGGAGTTGTTATTTGATTAATGGGATCACATCATTGGTTGAATGATCTGATTGACATGACCCATTCCATTAGCATAGCACCTGATCGTATAGTTTGTTGCTAGTGCTTTTCTTCATGACTTATACATGTTCCTATGACTATGAGATTATGCAACTCCGCTTGCCCGAGGAACACTTTTGGTGCTACCAAACGTCACAACGAATCGGGTGATTATAAAGGTACATTACAGGTGTCTCCGAAGGTACATGTTGGGTTGGCATATTTGAGATTAGGATTTGTCACTCCGATTGCTCGGAGAGGTATCTCTGGGCCCTCTCGGTAATGCTCATCACCTAAGCCTTGCAAGCATTGTAACTAATGAGTTAGTTATGAGATGATGTATTACGGAACGAGTAAAGAGACTTGCCGTAACGAGATTGAACTAGGTATTGGATACCGACGATCGAATCTCGGGCAAGTAACATACCGATGACAAAGGGAACAACGATGTTGTTATGCGGTCTCGACCGATAAAGATCTTCGTAGAATATGTAGGAACCAATATGGGCATCCAGGTCCCGCTATTGGTTATTGACCGAGAGGTGTCTTGGTCATGTCTACATAGTTCTCGAACCCGTAGGGTCCGCACGCTTAACGCTTGATGGCGGTTACTATGAGTTTTATGATGTTGATGTACCAAGGTTGTTCGAGTCCCGGATGAGATCACGGACATGACGAGGAGTCTCGAAATGGTCGAGACATAAAGATTGATATATTGAAGCCTATGTTTGACTCCGAATCACTCCGGTGAAATTGGGAATTTTATCGAGTACCGGGGTTACCGAACCCCCGGGAGTCAATGGGCCTTGATGGGCCTTAAGGGGAAAGAGAAAGGGGCCCTATAGCTGGCGCAGCCTTCCCCTTCCCTAGTCCTATTAGGATTAGGAGAAGGGGTGGCGCCTCTCTCCCTCTCCCTTGGTCAAACCCTAGTTGGACTAGGATTTGGGGGATCCTACTCCTAGTAGGAGTAGGACACCCTGGTGCGCCTCCCTCTGGCCGCCAGCCCTCCCTTCCCTCCTTTATATGAGGGCAGGGGGCACCCCATGACACACAAGTTGATCATTGAGATCGATTCCTTAGCCGTGTGCGGTGCCCCTTCCACCAAATTACACCTCGAATATACCGCTGCGGAGCTTAGGCGAAACCCCGCGCCGGTGGAACATCATCATCGCCACCACGCCGTCAGGTCGTGAAACTCTCCTCAACACTCGGCTGGATCGGAGTTCGAGGGACGCCATCGAGCTGAACGTGTGCAGAACTCGGAGGTGCCGACGCTCGGTACTTGGATCGGTTGGATCGGGAAGAAGTACGACTACTTCCTCACGCTGCGTCAACGCTTCCGCTGTTGGTCACGAGGGTACGAGACAACACTCTCATCTCGTTGCTATGCATCACCATGGTCTTGCGTGATCGTAGGAAAATTTTTGAAATTACTACGTTCCCCAACGGTGGCATCCGAGCCTGGTTTTATGCGTTGATGTCATATGCACGAGTAGAACACAAGTGAGTTGTGGGCGATACAAGTCATACTACCTACCAGCATGTCATACTTTGGTTCAGCGGTATTGTGAGATGAAGCGCCCGGACCGACATTACGCCAGACGCTTACGCGAGACTGGTTTCACCGCTGTGAGCACTCGTTGCTTAAAGGTGATTGGCGGGTGTCTGTCTCTCTCACTTTAGTTGAACGAGTGTGGCTACGCCCGTCCTTGAGAAGGTTAAAACGGAGTCTATTTGACGAAGTATCGTTGTGGCTTTGATGCGAGGTAAGAACGGTTCTTGCTCAGCCCGTAGCAGCCACGTAAAACTTGCAACAACAAAGTAGAGGACGCCTAACTTGTTTTTGCAGGGCATGTTGTGATGTGATATGGTCAAGACATGATGCTATATTTTATTGTATGAGATGATCATGTTTTGTAACCGAAGTTATCGGCAATCGGCAGGAGCCATATGGTTGTCGCTTATTGTATGAGATGCAACGCCATGTAATTGCTTTACTTTATCACTAAGGAGTAGCGATAGTCGAGAAGCAATAGTTGGCGAGACGACAACGATGCTACGATGGAGATCAAGGTGTCGCTACCGGTGACGATGGTGATCATGGCGGTGCTTCGAGATGGAGATCACAAGCACAAGATGATGATGGCCATATCATATCACTTATATTGATTGCATGTGATGTTAATCCTTTATGCATCTTATTTTGCTTTGATTGACGGTAGCATTATAAGATGATCCTTACTAAATTATCAAGAAGTGTTCTCCCGAGTATGCACCGCTGCGAAAGTTCTTCGTCTTTGAGACACCACGTGATGATCGGGTGTGATAGGCTCTACGCTCAAATACAACGGGTGCAAAACAGTTGCACACGCGAATACTCAGGTTATACTTGACGAGCTATGCATATAAGATATGACCTCGAACACGGAGACCGAAGGTCGAGCGTGAATCATATAGTAGATATGATCAACATATTGATGTTCACCATTGAAACTACTCCATCACACGTGATGATCGGTCATGGTGTAGTTGATATGGATCACGCAATCACTTAGAGAATTGGAGGATATTTTTCTAAGTGGGAGTTCTTAAGTAATATGATTAATTGAACTTTAATTTATCATGAACTTAGTCCCGTAGTATTTTGCAGATTATGTTGTAGATCAATAGCTCGCGTTGTTGCTTCCCTGTGTTTTTATATGTGTTCCTAGAGAAAATTGTATTGAAAAATGTTAGTAGCAATATTGCGGATTGGATCCGTGATCTGAGGTTTATCCTCATTGCTGCACGTAAGAATTATGTCCTTGATGCACCGCTAGGTGACAGACCTATTGCAGGAGCAGATGCAGACGTTATGAACGTTTGGCTAGCTCAATATGATGACTACTTGATAGTTTAGTGCACCATGCTTAAACGGCTTAGAATCGGGACTTCAAAGATGTTTTGAACGTCATGGACCATATGAGATGTTCCAGGAATTGAAGTTAATATTTCAAGCAAATACCCGAGTTGAGAGAAATGAAGTCTCCAACAAGTTCTATAGCTAAAAGATGGAGGAGAATCGCTCAACTAGTGAGCATGTGCTCAGATTGTCTGAGTACTTCAATCACTTGAATCAAGTGGGAGTTAATCTTCCAGATAAGATAGTGATTGACAGAATTCTCTAGTCACCATCACTAAGTTAGTAGAACTTCGTGATGAACTATAGTATGCAAGGGATGACGAAAAAGATTCTCGAGCTCTTCGCGATGCTAAAATCGGCGAAGGTAGAAATCAAGAAAAACATCAAGTGTTGATGGTTGACAAGACTAGTAGTCTCAAGGAAAAATGGCAAAGGAAAGAAAGGGGAACTTCAAAGAAGAACGGCAAGCAAGTTGCTGCTCGAGTGAAGAAGCCCAAGTCTGGACCTAAGCCTGAGACTAAGTGCTTTTGCTGCAATGGAACTGATCACTAGAAGCGGATCTACCCAAAGTATTTGGCGGATAAGAAGGATGGAAAAGTGAACAAAGGTATATTTGATATACAAATTATTGATGTGTATTTTACTAGTGTTCGTAGCAACCCCTCGGTATTTGATACTGGTTCAGTTGCTAAGAGTAGTAACTTGAAACGGGAGTTGCAGAATGAACAGAAACTAGTTGAAGGGGAAGTGACGATGAGTGTTGGAAGTAGTTCCAAGATTGATATGATCATCATCGCACACTCCCTATACTTTCGGGATTAGTGTGGAACCTAAATAAGTGTTATTTGGTGTTGAGCATAAATATGATTTGATCATGTTTATTGCAATACGGTTATTCATTTAAGTAAGAGAATAAATTGTTGTTCGCTTACATGAATAAAACCTTATATGGTTACACACCCAATGAAAATGGTTCATTGGATCTCAGTGATACACATATTCATAATATTGAAACCAAAAGATGCAAAGTTAATAATGATAGTGCAACTTATTTGTGGCACTGCCGTTTAGGTCATATTGGTGTAAAGCGCATGAAGAAACTCCATCTCGATGGGATTTTGGAATCACTTGGTTATGAATCATTTGATGCTTGCGAACCGTGCCTTTTGGGCAAGATGACTGAAACTCCGTTGTTCGTAACAATGGAACGAGATACTTGACTTATTGGAAATAATACATACCGATGTATGCGATCCAATGAGTGTTGATGCTCGTGGCAAGTATCGTTATTTTCGACTTTCACAAGATGATTTGAGCAGATATGGGTATATCTACTTGATGAAACATAAGTCTGAAATAGTTGAAAGGTTCAAAGAATTTCAGAGTGAAGTGGAAAATCATCGTAACAAGAAAATAAAGTTTCGCGATCTGATCGTGGAGATGAATATTTGAGTTACGAAGTTTGGCCTTCAATTAAAACAATGTGAAATAGTTTCACTATTCACGCCACCGAACACCACAGATAATGGTGTGTCGAACGTCAGAATCGCACTCTATTGGATATGGTGCGATTTATGATGTATCTTACCGATTTACCACTATCGCTTTGGGGTTATGCATTAGAGACAGCTGCATTCACGTTTAATAGGGCACCATCTAAATCCGCTGAGATGACACCGTATGAACTATGGTTTAGCAAATAAACCTAAGTGTCGTTTCTTAAAAGTTTGGAGTTGTGATGCTTATATGAAAAAGTTTTCACCGATAAGCTCTAACCCAAATCGGAGAAGTGCGTCTTCATAGAATACCCAAAGGTAACTATTGGGTACACCTTCTATCACAGATCCGAAGGCAAGTTTTTGTTAAGATGGATCCTTTCTAGAGAAGAAGTTTCTCTCAAAGAAGTGAGTGGGAGGAAAGTAAAGAGCTTGATAAGGTAATTTGTACCTTCTCCCGAATTGGAAAGTAGTTCATCACAGAAATCAGTTCCAGTGATTCCTACACCAATTAGTGAGGAAGTTAATGATGATGATCATGAAACTTCAGATCAAGTTGTTACTAAACCTCGTAGGTCTTCCAGAGTAAGATCCGCACTGAGTGGTACGGTAATCCTATTCTAGAAGTCATGTTACTAGACCATGATGAACCTACTAACTATGAGGAAGCGATGATGAGCCCAGATTCGCGAAATGGTTTGAGACCATGAAATCTGAGATGGGATCCATGTATGAGAACAAAGTATGGACTTTGATGGAGTTGTTCATGATCGGCAAGCCATGTTATATAAATGGATCTTCAAGAGGAAGACAGATGTTGATAGTAGTGTTACTATCTACAAAGCTCGACTTGTCACAAAAGGTTTTCGACAAGTTCAAGGTGTTGACTACAATGAGATTTTCTCAATCAGTAGCGATGCTTAAGTCTGTCCGAATCATGTTAGCAATTGCCACATTTTATGAAATCGGCAAATGGATGTCAAAACTACATTCTTTAATGGATTTATTAAAGAAGAGTTGTATATGATGCAATCGAGAAGGTTTTGTCAAATCCTAAAGGAGCTAACAAAATGTGCAAGCTCCAATGATCCATCTATGGACTGGTGCAAGCATCTCGAGTTGGAATAACGCTTGATAGTGTGATCAAAGCATATGGTTTTATCTGAGACTTTTGGAGAAGCTTTGTATTTACAAGAAAGTGAGTGGGAGTACTACAACATTTCGATAAGTATATGTGAATGACATATTGTTAATCGGAAATAATGTAGAATTATTCTGCAAAGCATAAAGGAGTATTTGAAAGGAGTTTCTCAAAGAAGGACCTCAGTGAAGCTGCTTACATATTGAGCATCAAGATCTATAGAGATAGATCAAGACGCTTGATAAGTTTTTCAATAAGTACATACCTTGTCAAGATTTTGAAGTAGTTCAAAATGGAAACAGCCAAAGAAAGAGTTCTTGCCTGTGTTACAAGGTGTGAGATTGAGTAAGACTCAAAATCCGACCACGGCAGAAGATAGAAAGAGAATGAAAGTCATTCCCTATGCATCAGCCATAGGTTCTATAAAGTATGTCATGTTGTGTACTGATCTATTGCATACCCTACCACTATGCTTGGTAAGGAGTGCAATAGTGATCTAGGAGTAGATCAATGGACAGCGGTCAAAATTATCCTTAGTAGAATAAGGATATGTTTCTCGATTATGGAAGTGACAAAAGGTTCGTAAGTAAAGGGTTACGCCGATGCAAGTTTTGACACCGATCTAGATGACTCTAAGTCACGATCTAGATACATATTGAAAGTGGGAGCAATTAGCTAGAGTAGCTCCGCAAGAGCATTGTAGACATAGAGATTTGCAAAATACTTACGGCTCTGAATGTGATGACCGCTGACTAAAATTATCTCACAAGCAAAACATGATCACACCTTAGTACTCTTTGGGTGTTAATCACATAGCGATGTGAACTAGATTACTGACTCTAGTAAACCCTTTGGGTGTTGGTCACATGTCGATGTGAACTATGGGTGTTAACCACATATAGATGTGAACTATTGATGTTAAATCACATGGCGATGTGAACTAGATTATTGACTCTAGTGCAAGTGGGAGATCAAGGAAATATGCCCTAGAGGCAATAATAAATGTTATTATTTATTTCCTTATATCATGATAAATGTTTATTATTCATGCTAGAATTGTATTAACCGGAAACATAATACATGTGTGAATACATAAACCTACAGAGTGTCACTAGTATGCCTCTACTTGACTAGCTCGTTAATCAAAGATGGTTATGTTTCCTAACCATGAACAAGGAGTTGTTATTTGATTAATGGGATCACATCATTGGTTGAATGATCTGATTGACATGACCCATTCCATTAGCATAGCACCTGATCGTATAGTTTGTTGCTAGTGCTTTTCTTCATGACTTATACATGTTCCTATGACTATGAGATTATGCAACTCCCGCTTGCCGAGGAACACTTTGGTGCTACCAAACGTCACAACGAATGCTGGGTGATTATAAAGGTACATTACAGGTGTCTCAAGGTACATGTTGGGTTGGCATATTTCGAGATTAGGATTTGTCCTCCGATTGTCGGAGAGGTATCTCTGGCCCTCTCGGTAATGCTCATCACCTAAGCCTTGCAAGCATTGTAACTAATGAGTTAGTTATGAGATGATGTATTACGGAACGAGTAAAGAGACTTGCCAGAACGAGATTGAACTAGGTATTGATACCGACGATCGAATCTCGGGCAAGTAACATACCGATGACAAAGGAACAACGATGTTGTTATGCGGTCCGACCGATAAAGATCTTCGTAGAATATGTAGGAACCAATATGGGCATCCAGGTCCCGCTATTGGTTATTGACCGAGAGGTGTCTTGGTCATGTCTACATAGTTCTCGAACCCGTAGGGTCCGCACGCTTAACGCTTCGATGGATGTTATTATGAGTTTTATGATGTTGATGTACCAAGGTTGTTCGAGTCCCGGATGAGATCACGGACATGACGAGGAGTCTCGAAATGGTCGAGACATAAAGATTGATATATTGAAGCCTATGTTTGACTCCGAATCACTCCGGGTGAAATTGGGAATTTTATCGAGTACCGGGGTTACCGGAACCCCGGGAGTCAATGGGCCTTGATGGGCCTTAAGGGGAAAGAGAAAGGGGCCCTATAGCTGGCGCAGCCTTCCCCTTCCCTAGTCCTATTAGGATTAGGAGAAGGGGTGGCCTCTCTCCCTCTCCCTTGGTCAAACCCTAGTTGGACTAGGATTTGGGGGATCCTACTCCTAGTAGGAGTAGGACACCCCGGTGCGCCCCCTCGGCCGCCAGCCCCTCCCTTCCCTCCTTTATATACAAAGGCAGGGGCACCCCATGACACACAAGTTGATCATTGAGATCGATTCTTAGCCGTGTGCGGTGCCCCTTCCACCAAATTACACCTCGAATATACCGCTGCGGAGCTTAGGCGGCCCCGCGCCGTGGAACATCATCATCGTACCACGCCGTCAGGTCGACTTTAAACTCTCCTCAACACTCGCTGGATCGGAGTTCGAGGGACGCCATCGAGCTGAACGTGTGCAGAACTCGGAGGTGCCGACGCTCGTACTTGGATCGGTTGGATCGGGAAGAAGTACGACTACTTCCTCTACGCTGCGTCAACGCTTCGCTGCTGGTCTACGAGGGTACGAGACAACACTCTCATCTCGTTGCTATGCATCACCATGGTCTTGCGTGATCGTAGGAAAATTTTTGAAATTACTACGTTCCCCAACAGTATCTCTGTTGCAGGGCCGTATTCGAGACCTCCGAGAGAGAGAGAGATCAATCTGTTCGTAGTAGCGCAGGTCATGCTGATTGGCCGCACCTTGCCCTCGCAAACGCCGCCCCTCCGCCTGTGGGAGTTTAATCCGAGGGACCACGAGCTCTCCAACATTTTATGGGCGAACGCCTGTGGAGATGTACCAACTGTTCTTCTTGGATCACAAGCAATGTGTCCGGACTTAAGCGAGGACGCAGGTCTGAGCTGCAATCGCCCGGATACTCAAGTAAGTAGTCCCGTACCCGGACATGCTATCCGCATATTTATCATAAACTTGCCCTTAAAAGAGTTGTTCTTTAAACAGGAGTGGATAGCAAAAGCAAAACTGATCTGGTGTCCGGCCCCCCTCCCTGAGACCATGTCGGATCCTGTATTAACCAAGATGCTAGAGATTGTGCCCTTTGAAGAAGGCGAAGGGGGGAACAAGGGAACTACTACCTCCGTGAAGGAGGCTATCAAGAAAGGGGGGATCGAGAATCCTCCTCCAAGGGGAGAAGAGGACCGCTTCAAGATCCGGAGACCAAAGCCTCAAGTGGGGAAGAAATCTTCGCCAGAGGGTCCTACGGCTGGAGATGCCCCGGCCGCACTATTTCCCCAAGGAGATCAGCCCTCCAGCGAGCCGTAAGTAAAGGGGGCGTTTTTTTTAAAAGAGAGACATCCCCGTTTTATTTCTGAAGGTAACCGAAAGTTTACCTTGTAGTTCGGATCTCAGCCCTTCACAGCAGAGCTCGTCTTCAGGGCATCATGGACCGGAGATGATGGAGAGCGAAATGCCTCCGCCTGCCGTACCGTTATGCGAGGTGGACGACCCTGAGGTGTCGTCGCGGAGGGCGTCTCCGAATCTGGCGGGGCCAGAAGGCAGCCGTATGTCCCCTCAAAGCCCTCCGTGCCCGTCCTTCGAAAAAGGCCACCGGACGAGTCCGGCACCAATGGGTGTACGGTCGGAGGAGCTGAAGGATCTGCTCGGGCGAGCGTCTATCTCGGAAGATCACCGTACGTTAATGGGTATGGTGATTGAAAGGATTTCATCCGCTGAGAGCGGATTGCATGAAGCCGTCGTAAGTTTACTAACGGGTTTTGAGGTACGCAAAATGATGTACCTTCCGATAGTTTTGCATATAAAATGCGCCTGTATAGATAGTAGCCCCGAGACTTGGTGCGGTGTCAAAATGACGCGCTACCGAGGATCATAACCCAGTGTATAATATGCGCTCTTCCTATGTAGGTGGCGAAGCGTCCGTGGCTAGTCGGGCTGATGAATTTGCCGAACTGAAGCAGCAACTTGACGTGGCGGATGCGTACATCACGCTTGTTAATAAGCGGCTTGACGAGTCACAAGGTATGCGACTTCTCCGCGGACACCTGGTAAGGTGTTGGGGAACGTTTCAGAAAATAAAAAATTTCCTACAGTTTCACCAAGATCTATCTATGAGTTCACCTAGCAACGAGTGATAGGAGTGCATCTACATACCTTTGTAGATCGCGAGCGGAAGCGTTCAAGAGAACGGGGTTGAGGGAGTCGACTCGTCGTGATCCAGATCACCAATGACCGAGTGCCGAACGGACAGCACCTCGCGCTCAACACACGACGGTTGGGAAGACGCCTCCTTCTTGATCCAGCAAGGGGAAGGAGAGGTTGATGGAGATCCAGCAGACGACGGCGTGGTGGTGGATGCAGCAGGATCCCGCAGGCTTCGCCAAGCTCTCACGGAGGAGGAGGAGGTGTTGGAGTGGGAGAGGAGGCACCAGGGGCATGGGTGCGCGCTGCCCCCTCCCCCCCTCTTATATAGGCCCCCAAGGGGCGCCTGCCCCGGAGATGGGATCTCCCAAGGGGGGTGGCGGCCAGGGGGGTGGAGTGCCCCCCAAGGCAAGTGGAGGCGCCCCCTCCCCTAGGGTTCCCAACCCTAGGCGCAGGGGGCAAGGGGCGCACCAGCCCACCAGGCTGGTTCCCCTCCCACTTCAGCCCATGGGGCCCTCCGGGATAGGTGGCCCCACCCAGTGGACCCCCGGGACCCTTCCGGTGGTCCCGGTACAATACTGGTGACCCCCGAAACCTTCCCGATGGCCGAAACTCGACTTCCCCTATATAATTCTTTACCTCCGGACCATTCTGGAACTCCTCGTGACATCCGGAATCTCATCCAGGACTCCGAACAACTTTCAAGTTACTTCATACTCATATCTCTACAACCCTAGCGTCACCGAACCTTAAGTGTGTAGACCCTACGGGTTCGGGAGACACGTGGACATGACCGAGACGACTCTCCAACAGCGGGATCTGGATACCCATGTTGGCTCCCACATGCTCCTCGATGATCTCATCGGATGAACCACGATGTCGAGGATTCAAGCTACCCCGTATACAATTCCCTTTGTCAATCGGTACGTTACTTGCCCGAGATTCGATCGTCGGTATCCCAATACCTCGTTCAATCTCGTTACCGGCAAGTCACTTTACTCGTTCCGTAATGCATGACCCGTGACCGGACACTTGGTCACTTTGAGCTCATTATGATGATGCATTACCGAGTGGGCCCAGAGATACCTCTCCGCCATACGGAGTGACAAATCCCAGCCTCGATCCGTGTCAACCCAATGCAGACACTTTCGGAGATACCGTAGTATACCTTTATAGTCACCCAGTTACGTTGTGACGATTGGTACACCCAAAGCACTCCTACGATATCCGGGAGTTACACGATCTCATGGTCTAAGGAAAAGATACTTGACATTGGAATAGCTCTAGCAAACGAACTACATGATCTTGTGCTATGCTTAGGATTGGGTCTTGTCCATCACATCATTCTCCTAATGATGTGATCTCGTTATCAATGACATCCAATGTCCATAGTCAGGAAACCATGACTATCTGTTGATCAACTAGTCAACTAGAGGCTCACTAGGGACATGTTGTGGTCTATGTATTCACACGTGTATTACGATTTCCGGATAATACAATTATAGCATGAATAAAAGACAATTATCATGAACAAGGAAATATAATAATAATCCTTTTATTATTGCCTCTAGGGCATATTTCCAACAGTCTCCCACTTGCACTAGAGTTAATAATCTAGTTACATTGTGATGAATCGAACACCCATAGAGTTCTGGTGTTGATCATGTTTTGCTCGCGGAAGAGGTTTAGTCAACGGATCTGCGACATTCAGATCCGTATGCACTTTGCAAATTTCTATGTCTCCATCTTGAACATTTTCACGAATGGAGTTGAAGCGACGCTTGATGTGCCTGGTCTTCTTGTGAAACCTGGGCTCCTTGGCAAGTGCAATAGCTCCAAAGTGTTGTCACAGAAGAGTTTGATCGGCCCGACGCATTGGGTATGACTCTAGGTCGGTGATGAACTCCTTCACCCAAATTTCTTCATGCGCTGCCTCCGAGGCTGCCATGTACTCCGCTTCACATGTAGATCCCGCCACGATGCTCGCTTGCAGCTGCACCAGCCATCGCTCCACCATTCAACATATACACGATCCGGTTTGTGACTTAGAGTCATCCAGACTGTGTCGAAGCTAGCGTCGACGTAACCCTTTACAACGAGCTCTTCGTCACCTCCATAAACGAGAAACATGTCCTTAGTCCTTTTTAGGTACTTCAGGATATTCTTGACCGCTGTCCAGTGTTCCTTGCCGGGATTACTTTGGTACCTGTCTACCAAACTTACGGCAAGGTTTACATCAGGTCCGTACACAACATGGCATACATAATAGACCCTATGGCTGAGGCATAGGGATGACACTCATCTCTTCTATATCTTCTGTCAGTGGTCGGACATTGAGCTGAGCTCAATTTCACACCTTGCAACACAGCAAGAACCCTTCTTAGACTGATCCATATTGAACTTCTTCAATATCTTATCAAGGTATGTGCTTTGTGAAAGACCTATGAGGCGCCCTCGATCTATCTCTATAGATCTTGATGCCTAATATATAAGCAGCTTCTCCAAGGTCCTCCATTGAAAAACTCTTATTCAAGTAGGCCTTAATGTTGTCCAAAAGTTCTATATCATTTCCCATCAAAAGTATGTCATCTACATATAATATGAGAAATGCTACAGAGCTCCCACTCACTTTCTTGTAAACGCAGCTTCTCCATAAGTCTGCATAAACCCAAACGCTTTAATCATCTCATCAAAGCGAATGTTCCAACTCCGAGATGCTTGCACCAGCCCATAAATGGATCGCTGGAGCTTGCATACCTTGTTAGCATTCTTAGGGTCGACAAAACCTTCCGCTGCATCATATACAGTTCTTCCTTAAGATAATCGTTAAGGAATGCCGTTTTGACGCCCATTTGCCATATCTCATAATCATAGTATCGGCAATTGCTAACATGATTCGGACGGACTTCAGCTTCGCCATGGAGAGAAAGTCTCATCGTAGTCAACCCTTGAACTTGTCGATAACCCTTAGCGACAAGTCGAGCTTTATAGATGGTAACATTACCATCCGCGTCCGTCTTCTTCTTAAAGATCCATTTGTTTTCTATCGCTCGCCGATCATCGGCCAAGTCTGTCAAAGTCCATACTTTGTTTTCATACATGGATCCTATCTCGGATTGCATGGCTTCAAGCCATTTGTTGGAATCTCGGCCCGCCATCACTTCTTCATAGTTCGAAGGTCCACCGTTGTCCAACAACATGATTTCGTGACAGGGTTGCCATACCACCACTGTGTGGAACGTGTCCTTGTGGACCCACGAGTTCAAGAGCAACTTGATCCGAAATACCTTGATCATCATCATTAATTTCTCTTCAATCGGTGTAGGCACCACAGAACATTTTCCGAGCTTCACTACTTTCCGGTTCAAGAGGTAGTACTTCATCGAGTTCTACTTTCCTCCCACTTACACCTTTCGAGAGAAACTTTTTCCGTAAAGGATCCGTTCTTGGCAACAAAGATCTTGCCTTCGGATCTAAGGTAGAAGGTATACCCAATGGTTTCCTTAGGGTATCCTATGAAGACGATTTTCCGACTTGGGTTCAAGCTTTTCAGGTTGAAGTTTCTTGACATAAGCATCGTGATCCCCAAACTTTTAGAAACGATAGCTTAGGTTTCTTCCCAAACCATAATTCATACGGTGTCGCCTCAACGGATTTAGACGGTGCCCTATTTTAAGTGAATGTAGCTGTCTCTAGAGCGTATCCCCAAAATGATAGCGTAAATCAGTAAGAGACATCATAGATCGCACCATATCCAATAGAGTGCGATTACAACGTTCGGACACACCGTTACGCTGAGGTGTTCCAGGCGGCGTGAGTTGTGAAACGACTTCGCATTTCCTTAAGTGTGTACCAAATTCGTGACTTAAATATTCTCCTCCACGATCTGATCGTAAGAACTTATTTTTCGGTCACGTTGATTCTCTACCTGATTCTAAAATTCCTTGAACTTTTCAAAGGTCTCAGACTTGTGTTTCATCAAGTAGACATACCCATATCTACTCAAGTCATCAGTGAGAGTGAGAACATAACGATATCCTACACGAGCCTCAATGCTCATTGGACCGCACACATCGGTATGTATGATTTCCAATAAGTTGGTTGCTCGCTCCATTGTTCCGGAGAATGGAGTCTTGGTCATTTTGCCCATGAGGCATGGTTCGCATGTGTCAAATGATTCATAATCGAGAGACTCTAAAAATCCATCAGCATGGAGCTTCTTCATGCGCTTGACACCAATGTGACCAAGGCGGCAGTGCCACAAGTATGTGGGACTATCGTTATCAACTTTACATATTTTGGTATTCACACTATGAATATGTGTAACATTACGATCGAGATTCATTAAGAATAAACCATTGACCATCGGGGCATGACCATAAAACATATCTCTCATATAAATAGAACAACCATTATTCTCGAATTTAAATGAGTAGCCATCTCGTATTAAACGAGATCCAGATACAATGTTCATGCTCAAACTTGGCACTAAATAACAATTATTGAGGTTTAAAACTAATCCCGTGTGTAAATGTAGAGGTAGCGTGCCGACGGCGATCACATCGACCTTGAAACCATTCCCGACGCGCATCGTCACCTCGTCCTTCGCCAGTCTCCGCTTATTCCGCAGCTCCCGCTGTGAGTTACAAATATGAGCAACGGCACCGTATCAAATACCGGGAGTTACTACTTAGTAATGGTAAGGTACACATCAATTACATGTATATCACATATACCTTTAGTGTTGCCGGCCTTCTTGTCCGCTAAGTATTTGGGGCAGTTCCGCTCAAAGGACCCTACCCTTTGCAATAAAAGCACTCAGTCTCAGGCTTGGGTCCATTCTTTGACTTCTTCCCGGCAACTGGCTTACCGGGCGCAGCAACATCTTTGCCGTCCTTCTTGAAGTTCTTATTACCCTTGCCCTTTTTGAACTTAGTGGTTTTATTGACCATCAACACTTGATGTTCCTTCTTGATTTCTACCTCTGCTGACTTCAGCATTGAAAATACTTCAGGAATAGTTTTCACCATCCCCTGCATATTGTAGTTCATCACAAAGCTCTTGTAGCTCGGTGGGAGCGACTGAAGGATTCTGTCAATGACCGCCTCGTCCGGGACAGGCGGTTGTGCAACCCAGACATTTTGAGTATGTGCTCACTGACAGAACTATTTTCCTCCATCTTACAACTATAGAACTTGTCGGAGACTTCATATCTCTCGACCCGGCCATGATCTTGGAAAACCATTTTCAGCTCCTCGAACATCTCATATGCTCCGTGTTGCTCAAAACGCTTTTGGAGCCCCAGTTCTAAGCTGTAAAGCATGCCGCACTGAACGAGGGAGTAATCATCAAGACGTGACTGCCAAGCGCTCATAACGCCTTGGTTCTCTCGATGGGTGCTTCACCTAGCGGTCCTTCTAGGACATATGCTTTCTTGGTAGCTATGAGGATGATCCTCAGGTTCCGGACCCAGTCCGTATAGTTGCTGCCATCATCTTTCAGCTTGGTTTTCTCTAGGAACACGTTGAAGTTCATGTTGACATGAGCGTTGGCCATTTGATCTACAAGACATTTTGCAAAGATTTTAGCCTAAGTTCAAGATAATTAAGTTCATCTAATCAAATTATTTAATGAACTCCCACTCAGATTTGACATCCCTCTAGTCATCTAAGTGTTACATGATCCGAGTCGACTAGGCCGTGTCCGATCATCAGGTGAGACGGACTAGTCATCATCGGTGAACATCTCCATGTTGATCGTATCTTCCATACGACTCATGTTCGACCTTCGGTCTCGTGTTCGAGGCCATGTGCGTACATACTAGGCTCGCAAGTTAACCTAAGTGTTTTGCATGTGTAAAATTGTCTTACACCCGTTGTATGTGAACGTAGGAATCTATCACACCCGATCATCACGTGGTGCTTCGAAACGACGAACTTTAGCAATGGCGCACAGTTAGGGGGAACACTTTCTTGAAATTATTATGAGGGGTCATCTTATTTACTACCGCTGTTCTACAAAAACATGATAAACATCACATGCAATCAAATAATAGTGACATGACATGGCCAATATCATATAGCTCCTTTGATCTCCATCTTGGGGCTCCATGATCATCTTGTCACCGCATGACACCATGATCTCCATCATCATGATCTCCATCATCGTGTCTCCATGGGGGTTGCTCGCCAACTATTACTTCTACTACTATGGCTAACGGTTTAGCAATAAAGTAAAGTAATTACATGGCGTTGAATCAATGACACGCAGGTCATACAATAATTAAGACAACTCCTATGGCTCCTGCCGGTTTTCATACTCATCGACATGCAAGTCGTGATTCCTATTACAATAACATGATCTCATACATCACAATATATCATTCATCATTCATCACAACTTTTGGCCATATCACATCACAAAGCAATTGCTGCAAAAACAAGTTAGACGTCCTCTAATTGTTGTTGCATCTTTTACGTGGCTGCAATAGGGTTCTAGCAAGAACGTTTTCTTACCTACGAAAAAAGCCACAACGTGATTTGTCAACTTCTATTTACCCTTCATAAGGACCCTTTTCATCGAATCCGCCCAACTAAAGTGGGAGAGACAGACACCGCTAGCCACCTTATGCAACTAGTGCATGTCACCGGTGGAACTTGTCTCACGAAGCGCACGTGTAAGGTCGGTCCGGCCGCTTCATCCCACAATACCGCTGAAGCAAAATAAGACTAGTAGCGGCAAGAAAGTTGACAACATCTACGCCCACAACAAATTGTGTCCTACTCGTGCAAAGAGAACTACGATAGACCTAGCTCATGATGCCACTTTGTTATGAACGTTGCAGAAAATAAAAAATTCCTACGGTTTCACCAAGATCTATCTATGATTTCATCTAGCAACGAGTGATAGGAGTGCATCTACATACCTTTGTAGATCATGAGCGAAGCGCTCAAGAGAACGGGGTTGAGGGAGTCGACTCGTCGTGATCCAAATCACCGATGACCGAAAGTGCCGAACGGACGGCACCTCCGCTGCTCAACACACGACGGTTGGGAAGACGTCTCCTCCTTCTTGATCCAGCAAGGGGAAGGAGAGGTTGATGGAGATCCAGCAGCACGACGGCGTGGTGGTGGATGCAGCAGGGATCCGGCAGGGCTTCGCCAAGCTCTACGGAGGAGGAGGAGGTGTTGGAGTGGGAGAGGAGGCGCCAGGCATGGGTGCAGCTGCCTCCTCCCCCCCTCTTATATAGGCCCCAGGGGGGCGGCCCCGAGATGGGATCTCCCAAGGGAGCGGCGGGGGGTGGAGTGCCCCCAAGGCAGTGGAGGCGCCCCCTCCCCTAGGGTTCCCAACCCTAGGCGCAGGGGGCGAAGGGGGCGCACCAGCCCACCAGGGGCTGGTTCCCCTCCCACTTCAGCCCATGGGGCCCTCCGGGATAGGTGGCCCCACCCGGTGGACCTCGACCCTTCCGTGGTCCCAGACAATACCGGTGACCCCAAACCTTCCCGATGGTCAAACTCGACTTCCCTATATAATTATTTACCTCCGGACCATTCCGGAACTCCTCGTGACGTCCGGGATCTCATCCGGGACTCCGAACAACTTTTGGGTTACTGCATACTCATATCTCTACAACCCTAGCGTCACCGAACCTTAAGTGTGTAGACCCTACGGGTTCGGGAGACACGTAGACATGACCGAGATGACTCTCCGGCCAATAACCAACAGCGGGATCTGGATACCCATGTTGGCTCCCACATGCTCCTCGATGATCTCATCGGATGAACCACGATGTCGAGGATTCAAGCAAGCCCGTATACAATTCCCTTTGTCAATCGGTACGTTACTTGCCCGAGATTCGATCGTCGGTATCCCAATACCACGTTCAATCTCGTTACCGGCAAGTCACTTTACTCGTACCATAATGCATGATCCCGTGACCAGACACTTGGTCACTTTGAGCTCATTATGATGATGCATTGCCGAGTGGGCCCAGAGATACCTCTCCGTCATACGGAGTGACAAATCCCAGTCTCGGTCCGTGTCAACCCAACAGACACTTTCGGAGATACCCGTAGTATACCTTTATAGTCACCCAGTTACGTTGTGACGTTTGGTACACCCAAAGCACTCATACGATATCCGGGAGTTACACGATCTCATGGTCTAAGGAAAAGATACTTGACATTGGAAAAGCTCTAGCAAACGAACTACATGATCTTGCGCTATGCTTAGGATTGGGTCTTGTCCATCACATCATTCTCCTAATGATGTGATCTCGTTATCAATGACATCCAATGTCCATAGTCAGGAAACCATGACTATCTGTTGATCAACGAGCTAGTCAACTAGAGGCTCACTAGGGACATGTTGTGGTCTATGTATTCACACGTGTATTACGATTTCCGGATAATACAATTATAGCATGAATAAAAGACAATTATCATGAACAAGGAAATATAATAATAATCCTTTTATTATTGCCTCTAGGGCATATTTCCAACATAAGGGAGCTTGACGCCCATGCCTTACAACATGTATGCTTAATGCAGATGGTGCCGCTGCAATGGAGAGCCTTCGGGCGGAGCTCGCTTGAGCCAAGGAGCAAGCGAGAAAAAGTGATGCGGTTGCCTTAAAGGCAGCCGTGATAGCTAAAAGTCAACAGGCTGCTCACCGCCAAGTTAAGAAAGAAATGGCCGAGATGGCCGTGAAATTGAAGAATGCTATCGACCGTTGCGAGCTTCTTGAAAAGAAGATCGAGCAAAACAAGAGGACTTGAAAAAGGCCGCCACCGAGGCCAAGGATACTCGCTCTGCGATGAGAGCTATGAAGGAGGAGCTACGTTAGGCCGGAGATATTGCGGCTGGAAAGCCCTTTCTGATGCGGAGGAAATTCACGGATCCTAAGTACGCTCAATTGGACCGGCGGGGTGCGGAGGATGCTTATCACGGACTTGGCGGCGAAAAGCAGACGCGCCGAACACTTCCGAGGTCAAAAGGATCACAGAATGGAAGAGCTTTTTTGGTCGCAGTTCCATAGTCCGGAGCGTCCACTTTCGTTAACCGATCGTTTGGCCGAATGGGCTGAGCTGAATAGGTTGTTCGGACTTGCCATGAAGGCTGTCGTGACTCATTTGTGGCCGAAAAGGCCTGAGCCGAAGAGTTATTTTGGCTTGGTGCAACAGTTCCTTGGTGCGGTGCCGCATATTGATGCAATGAAGCGGTCGGCATGCATAAAGGGTGCGCGGATGGCTCTTGCCCGTGTCAAGACATACTGGGCGGAGATGAAGGCCACCGACGTTGCATCCCAAGATTCGGACAGAAGTCGAGTACCTGCCGAGCACTATTTTGAGGAAGTCTGCGAGGCGCTGTTTAATAGAGACTTGATGCTCAAGGATATTATGTTTTAATGACATGTATGATTTGTGAAAACAATGTTTCAATATAATATTAGAGCTTTTTATACTTGTGCGTTCAAGTATTAAAACACCTCTTGTGTGGCCGTTGATGTATATGTGTATATAACTTTGAAAGATGGCAGTCTCGCTTCAGCCCCCACGCATACATAGTGCGGGGTGTTTGCAAAAGGCATTTTCACACTTAATCCAACGCCTTGGTCCTGTAAAGGAGGTGATAGCGTAGCAAACTAGGCAACCGGACTATAATGCTTTATCACTTTCACTTAGCCATAGGAGTTCGATGGTGGGGCTACTATATAGCCCCTAGGGGCACCGCGCTCACCCAAATTCGGGGCGCGTATGTGCCTGACCGGGAAACGGTCCTTCGTTAATGCGGGGGAATTCTAAACATTCCGGTGGGTCATCGAATGGTTGACCAGTCTCATGCTATATCATGACAGTCAGTTTTCGGCTTTCTCTACTGAGGTGCTCACCTGGCCGAACCGGGGCACAATCGCAGTAGTTCTCCTGGTGCCGCGTTAACCGATAGAACGGAACGTAAGGCAGCAAAACACAGGAGCCGGGCAAACCCAACATTTGACCAAAGACATGATTCGGAGCTGATGCATATAAGCCTAACTCGAGACACCGAACACTCCCTAAGGTATTCGGTCTTTATGAAAACGGGCAGAATAATGCCCTAAGCCCTCGTGTCCGTGCACGCATAAAACTTCAGTGCGGCCGATGCCAAAACGCCAGCCTCCTCCTCGGTTATAGCAAGAAACCGCGGATGTGTATCAACAAGAGACAGAAAAAGGTTTACGCAGGTCTTAATCAAAAGAATCCTTGCAACGGGTCCCTCATCTGCACGTCTGCTTTGTGTCTCCTTTGTGCCGTATCCTAGACGGCTGTAGCACGGTGTTCATCTGTAAAAGAGAAGAACTTAATTGAAAAGAAAAAAAAGATCGTGCGAAAAATGTATTTTATATTAAATAAACAGAGTATGGTTCGAAAAGGGAATAAAATTGAGCTTTATTGTCTCTTGTTGTACATGCATGCAGCCCCTTGTACGGGGGTATGCCGCTAGTAGGCATTTATATGTTTACGCCTGCTCGTCTAGCCATGTCCGGGTTGAATGACCTATTCAGTGCTTTGATTAGCGGGCGGATTAGTGTGGGGCTGTCAAGGCAGTCTCACGTTCTTCCGTGCTCGAGTAACACTTGATACTCCCTTTTAATGAGATGATGCCGCGTGGACCGGGCATTTTAAGTGTAAGAGATGCATAATGCGGTATCGCGTTAAAGCGGGCGAAAGCTTCACGTCCCAGTAGTGCTTGATAGCTACTTTGAATGGGGCGATGTGCAAGGTTAACTTTTTGGCGGAAGTTGTCGGATGACCAACACAACTTCTAGCGAGAGGGAGCCCGCATAACGGGCATATAGGCCTGCATTACCCTTTGAAGGAGGTGTTTCTATGGCGAATTTTGGTTGGGTCTATCCCCATTTTGCGGATTGTGTCCTGATATAGCAGGTTTAGAATGCTACCTCCGTCCATTAGGACTTGTCTAAATTGGAGTCCGTCGATTATAGGATCTAATATCAAGGCAGTCCATCCTGCGTTCCGGATACTTTCAGAATAGTGCTGATGATCGAAGGTGATTGGTTTTGACAACCATCGTTGGGACTCTGCTGGGATAGACCGTGCGCTGCGTATTTCTATGGGCGCCGCTCTGTTTTTCCCTTTTGTCACTTGAAGTGAGTTCACTGTTTTGACTTTTTGTGGGAAATTCTTTTGTTTTCCGGTGCTCTGCTTGTGGGGTTCGTCATCGTCCTCGCTTGGTGTGTCGAGCCCCTTGTGTTCGGCATTGAGTTTGTCGGACTGCTTGAAGACCCAACAATCTTTGTGGGTATGGTTTGCGTGCTTCCCAGGCATCTTGTGGATTTGGCATATTTTGTCCAAGATTTTGTTTAGGTTGGATAGCTCGTCATTGTTGTCCTTGAGGGGCAGTTTTTATGATTCTGCCGGAGCTTCAATCCGTGTTGATCGCCGTGCTCTTCGGCTGTTTCCTTTGTCCAAAGACTGGTCCTTGCTGCGTCGTGGTTTTCCATTTCCATCCCCGACTTGGATGTACTTGGGTCGCTGGTATCGCATCTTGCCAGCCAACTATCCTCTCCCGCATAAAAGCGGGTCATGAGGCTTGTTAATGCAGCCATTGTTCTCGGCTTCTCTGGCGAGGTGTTTTGCAGCCATTCGTCTCGGACATTGTGTTTGAAAGCTGCTAAGGCTTGGCGTCCGGACAATCGACTATTTGGTTCTTTTGATGAGGAACCTGTTCCGAATTTGTGGGCTGACTCTCCGTGTTGTTGAGTTATGTGACTTAAATCGTGCAGATCCGGAGGACGGACATAAGTCCCTTGAAAATTTGCTCAAAAGCATCCTCGAGCTCTTCCCAACTTCCAATGGTATTTTCAGGAGGCTTTTGAGCCAATGCCGGGCTGGCCCTTTGAGCTTGAGGGTAAGTATTTTATGGCGTGGAGATCATCTCCTCTAGCCATGTGTATGTGGAGGATGTAATCCTCAATCCGAGACTCTGTGGTCTGTTGTTCTATCGTATGCCTCTATGTTTACGGGTTTGAATCGCTGGGAATTCGTGATCCAAAGACCTCATCGGTGAAACACAGGGGGTGTGTGGCACCCCTATATTTGGGTGTGCCGTGATGTTCGGATATTTGACATCTTGCATTGCTTGGAAGAGCTTGCTTTCTCGGCCCATAGATGGACCTAACTGGGCCATCCTTTTGATGCGAATCCTTATGCGGATCGCGTGCCGGCTTGTGTGCGGCGCCGCTTGCTGCTCCATGTTTGCCATATGGTCGTCTATCCGACCGGGCGGCATCTTTGTTCTTTGATTGCGGGGGCTCTACGGCCTCCTCATCGAATTCGGGCAGTAATTTGCGCTTCGGTAGCTCTTTGTTTGGCGACTGTCACCGTATTTCCCTGCGGTGTTGAGTACTTTGCTCCATCTGATTCTGAGTGCATCTTCCGCTGTTTTGAGCTTCGCTTACGCTTTTTTCAGCTACAGCGATGGCGGCGAGCCTTTTGTGGAGGTTCTTCGCTCCAACAATTTGTCCGTGAGATCGCCCGGTATTATCTTCGCCGGGGACGGGTTGTTTATCCAAGTTGTCCTGTCCGGACGGTTGCTCGATAGCATGTTCGTCGTCCACCGATTCGCCCTGCTCTATGGCTGGGTCTGTGTGGCTGCCGTCTTTGTCGAGGCGGGACTTGGTGTGGCGTTTACGTTGCCGTTTTGACTGCTTTTCGAGGGATTTATCCTTCGTAGCGTCCCGTTGTTCCTCGTCGTCACTTCCTTTAGGTGTATCCACCATGTATACATCGTGGGATGAGGTGGCTGTCCAGTATCCTATAGGTGTTGGTTCATGGTTGTCTCCTACATCGTCGTCCATACCGTCGATGTCTTCGGAGTCAAAATCGAGCACCTCGTTTAAGCTTTCGACAGTGGCTACAAAGTGGGCGGTGGGTGGGCGTTGAATTTCTTCGTCGTCCGCATCCCAACCTTCCTGACCGTAGTCCGGCCAGGGCTCTCTTGATAAAGAGAGAGACTTTAGTGAATTCAGGATGTTGCCAAAGGGCGAGTGCTGAAAGATGTCCGCGGCAGTGAACTCCATAACCGGCGCCCAATTGGATTCGATTGGCAGGGGCGCGGAGGGTTCGGAGTCCGGAGAGGAGTCCGGCACCTTGGAGTCACGGTCTTCGCAAAGGACAGGGATGGAGTTCGGCTCAATCGCCATAGAGATCGTAGCCCCCGAGGCGGTGTCCAACCACTCGTCCTCGATCGGCGGAGTCGGCTCCGAGCTAAGGGTCGGAGCGGACGCTGGTGCGCCTCGTGGCATTGTTCGTGGCAGAGCTAGATCGTGTCCATCGAGACAAGTCTGGCGCTGCTTATTGTGGCTCAATCCGTCAAGATTAAGTCTCCGCGGATGTCGGCGTGTATTTCAAACTCCCAAATCTGACTGATGGCGGGCGTAGCTTCGATCTGCTCTAGATGGCCAAGTGAATTGGCCCGCAGCAAAGCCGCCGAATCGAAGATCTGTCCGGGAGAAAAGTCTCACCTGGACAGCGTCGTTGTTGATGATCGAAGGAGCCATCGGGCCTAAGGATGACGACACAGAGGAACTCTCAATGAAAGCACCAATGTCAGTGTCAAAACCGGCGGATCTCGGGTAGGGGGTCCCGAACTGTGCGTCTAGGCGGATGGTAACAGGAGACAAGGGACACGATGTTTTTACCCAGGTTCGGACCCTCTCGATGGAGGTAAAACCCTACTCCTGCTTGATTAATATTGATGATATGGGTAGTACAAGAGTGGATCTACCACGAGATCAGAGAGGCTAAACCCTAGAAGCTAGCCTATGGTATGATTGTTGTTCCTCCTACGGACTAAAACCCTCCAGTTTATATAGACACCGGATAGGGTTAGGGTTACACAGAGTCGGTTACAATGGTAGGAGATCTACATATCCGTATCGCCAAGCTTGCCTTCCACGCCAAGGAAAGTCCCATCCGGACACGGGACGAAGTCTTCAATCTTGTATCTTCATAGTCTAGGAGTCCGGCCAACAGTGATAGTTCGGCTATCCGGACACCCCCTAATCTAGGACTCCCTCAAAGAGCTTCACTACCTCGACTTCTCCGTCGACGTACTCATGCCGAACGCGGATTTCTTCACCTCCGCCATAGACGTCTTTCGTTGCCAATTTAGGGCGTAGAAGATCTAAGGTGACGATTTTCATTGCATCATCGTCCAGTTCATCAAGTTCATCTCTGGGGGTAATTTACTGCCCCGCTTTAATCTTCACTCTACTCAAAAATCTTCAGGTGTTGTTTTTACCACTCTTTCAATTCTTCAGCACTTCCTTTTGGCCAGTCTTGTGTATTTCATCAATGTTATGCTTAACTACTAGATTCCTCAATTGTCCAAATTGCTTCAATCTGTACAACTCTGGAACCTAAGTCAAGAACACTTGATGCAATTCTTCAAGACGATAAGGGTCAATTTCCTCAACTGGTTTATTTGAAAATCTATGAGAACGCATGTGACTCTTTCCTATTTCCTTGCAACTATACTCTTTTCATAGGTACAATGTATGCCGATGAATCTCTGGGTTCTCATCAAATTAATTCATTTGCAGCACAGCTTGAGGAAAACCTTCAAACATCTTCAGAATCCTCACGAGTGAAAAAACCACAGTCGCAGAAAAGAGGTCTCAGAAAGGAGGCAAAAGGAAAGCATAACAGACAGCTTTTGAGATCCCTGACTACTTATATGCAGGGTACTGCACGCCTGATGAAAATATCCATAGCCCAGAAACTGACAAGCAGCGCGGGACTCGTATACAAAGGATAAAACGCATATGGGCATATGAGTGGAGAGCTTACAGATATGTCACTCCCAAGGACATGAAGGAATTCGCTGTTAAGCCTCCTTGCAAAAGACCTCCGCTCGCTCCCAGTCAAGAGGCTGATCCAGAAGTGTCAGAAGGGGTTAAGAATTCCCCAAGGAATGGGAAAAACATCAAGCCAAGTTGGCAAAACAAGCCAAGAAAGTCGTTGATGAATTCAACGGAGCCACAAAGGCTTCAACTGAAGCTGGTGGAAGTGGAAGCGCCAGTGGTCCCAAGAAGGCAATGAAGAAAAAGCCTACCATCAAGCCAAAGCCATCTGTCCCAATGCCCTCAGTGGCCGAGCCAGCTGCATCAAAGGCTTCAGCACCAAAGATTTCAAAATCTTCAGTGCCTCCTCTTGCTTCAAGTTCATCAATGGCAGCAACTAGAGCTTCAAAATCGATCGTGCTTGCATCTTGCCAGCTCACCGAGGGCTTGTGTTGCATCAAGCGCATCAGCCAGTGGGTAACCATCTTCCTCTATACCCAAGTTGAAACAGAAAGTCACTGTAGGCCATGGAACTAGGCCTAGTCCAAAGAGCAAAGCCATAGTGCCTTAGGTTGATGAACACGGGCTGGCAGATGAAGATGAACTTGCTGAGTTCCTCAAAAGGAAACAAGAGCAAGCTACCATTGCAAATAATTCGTCAGTTCTTTTGTTGCTGGACCCAAAGAAGCTGCTTGATTTCATTGACATCTGATGCACCAAGCCAGATACACCTCTTGATGATTTGAATCTGCCTCCTGGCCCGAGCCACATGATTTCCTCATTCATCTTAACTGAGAAGCACAAGATTTCATAGGCGAAACTTGTGAAGAAACAACAAATCCAGAAGGAGAAGGAACTGGGGAAGAAGATGATGTCTATATACCCTCAGCAGCTTGTGCAATTGCAATCTGAAATTCATCAGTTGTCTAAAGAATATGAGAGACAGGCCAATCATTGTTGTGGTGTGAAAGAGTGATTCATCACTGCCTCAACCAAGGTGGTTGAAGACCACAACAAGAGAGAAGCTACCAAGTTTGGCATGGCACCACCATACAGTTCCTCAGCTCCAACCCCTGAAGCACAGGCTAGTGAGACTGCGCCTCCATCTCCTCAAGAGACTGGCAGGGCAATGAAGAAGTTGTGCCTAAAGAAATTGAAAGGGCAACTGATAATGTTGCATTTGAAAAAAAAAATCCCAGGGCAACTGCTAATGTCGTGCCTGATGAACCCGCCAGGGTGACTGCATTAGTCACACCTGATGAAACTGCTCCAACCAGTTCCTCAGCAATAGCTCCAACACTGACTTCATCTTTGAAGCTCATTACCTTTCCTTCTACATCAGAAGTGAAGAAGACCAAGGCTGCTGAGAGATAAGCAAAGAAGAGAAAGGCATCCACTCCATCTCCGCCAGAACCTGTGAAGAAATTGAAGATGGAAACATTATCTTCAATTTTCATCCCAATAGATGTGATACCAATTTCATCAGCGCCCCCGTCTTGTAATCTTGAAAACCTTCAAATGGTTCCTTATGGGGTGGGTTATCAAATCCCTCGGGTTGATGAAGAAGATGAAGATGCCATTATGCCGCTACCACAAAGCAAATGGATGAAGAGATTGAGGTTGATGTTGATGTATCAATGCCTCATGAAACTATGCAGACTCCTCTGCAAGAATCAATGGGTGAACAACATGAGGAGGAAGTGGACATTGATGGCAAGACAACTCCTCCAATCCATGACGAATTTTGGGAAGCAGCTCACCCAAATTTGCCCCTCACGACTCCCCTCACCCGAGAGCCTCAGTCGCCCGCGCAATGAAGAAATTCACACCGACTCTGAAGAAAGACAGCCATGTCTGCAAAACATCTCTGAAGAAATTCCAGCTGCAGCAGCTGATGAAATTGCTCAAGATGAACCAGTCATTGATGTCGTCAATACGTCACCTTCGCATGCAGACTCTATTCCTTCAACTGATACCGATACAGTTCCAACTGCCACAGCTAAGGAAGTTGCTTGAGCTCTTGTCGTGACAGATCCAAATGACTCAACTGGGTCCCCACGACCAATATTTGATGTTCGCCCAAAGAAGCACAAGCTCAAACCAATGCCTCAAATGCCAAAGATTGGCAGAGTCCTCAAGCGGCCTCGGTTCGACAACGCCAAATTCTTTGAAGAGAAGAATTTCTTCGTCGGCAAGTCTCCTTATGACTCACCCAACATAAGGTGCCTGCGCTTCTGGACAAGGACGCAGATGAATTTATATGCTTCGCTCCTCTTCGACAATAAGAAAGTATTCCCTCATCGCCATATTCCCCATGTGGATATGGAGCCAATTCCATGCTTCCGGCCAGCTCTGGTTGTTCTTCACGATACAGGTCTACTCAATTTCTACACTAACATCTGCAATTGGAATGAAGAGCTAATTCTTCAATTTTATTCAACTGTACACTTTTTTGGCAACGTTGACGACACTGCAACTTGGGCTCTGGACTGGATGAGTGAAGACACTCACTACAAAGCATCGATTGACGAATTACTTTGTGCTCTTCCACTTGATCCACCCCAAGAAGAAGCAAGGAGAATATATGAAGAACCTGAGTGATACGTCTCCAACGTATATTTAATTTTTGATTGTTCCATGTTGTTTTATTATCAATCTTGCATGTTTTATAATCATTTTATAGTCATTTTATATCATTTTTTGGTACTAACCTATTGACATAGTGCCAAGTGCCAGTTGCTATGTTTTTTTCATGTTTTTTACATCACAGGAAATTAATATCAAACGGAGTCCAAATGCCACGAAACTCCACGATGATTTTTTATGGGCCAGAAGGAAGGAAATGGGCCCTGGTTGCACCTGGTGGGTTGTGCCCACCTCGGGTGCCCCCCGGACCGCCTCTTTGCTCTATAAATACCATAATGTTCCAGAAACCCTAGAACAAGCAGCAAAATATTCATCCAGCCGCCGCAGAGTCCAGATCCAATCTAGACACCATCTCGGATGGGGTTCACCACCTCCATTGGTGCCTCTCTGGTGATGCGTGAGTAGTTCCTTGTAGACCTTCGGGTCCGTAATTAGCAGCTAGATGGCTTTCTCTCTCTCTCGCTGAATTCTCAATACAATGGTCTCTTGGATATCCATATGATGTAACTCTTTTGCGGTGTGTTTGTTGGGATCTGATGAACTTTGAGTTTATGATCAGTCATATCTTTTTATATCCATAAAAGTTATTTGAGTTTCTTTGATCACTTATAGCCTCGTATTTCTTCTCCGATATTTGGGTTTTGTTTGGACAACTTGATCTATTTATCTTGCAATGGGAAGAGGTGCCCGGTAGTGGGTTCGATCTTACGGTGCTCGATCCCAGTGACAGAAGGGGAAACGACACGTATGTATCATTGCTACTAAGGATAAAAATATGGGATCTATATCTACTGCCATATAGATAAACGGATCTTGTCTACATCATGTCATCGTTCTTATTGCATTACTCTGTTTTTCTATGAACTTAATACACTAGATGCATGCTAGATAGCGGTTGATGTGTGGAGTAATAGTAGTAGATGCAGGCAGGAGTCGGTCTACTAATCTTAGACGTGATGCCTATGTAATGATCATCGCCTGGATATTTTCATTATTATTTGAAGTTCTGTCAATTGCCCAACAGTAATTTGTTTACCCACCGTTTGCTATTTTTCTCGAGAGAAGCCACTAGTGAAACCTACGGCCCCCGGGTCTTCTTTCTCATATATTTGCCTTGCAATCTACTTTTCCTTAGCATTTTTATTCAGATCTATTAAACCAAAAATAGAAACATACTTTGCTTTTTGTTTGCGATCTATTCCTTCAAACTATTACAAGTTCTCCCGTCATCTCGCCAATTTCTGGCACCGTTACCCAAAAGGGTTGACAACCCCTTAACACGTCGGGTTGCGAGGTGTTGTTATTAGTGTGCAGTTGTTGTTTACGTTGTGTTGCTTTGTTCTCCTACTGGCTCGATACCTTGGTTTCATAACTGAGGGAAATACTCTACCGTCGTTGTGCTACATCATCCCTCCCTCTCCGGGGAAATACCGACGCCAGCTGCCATCTAGGAGAATTTCTCGCGTCGTTGCCTGATACGTCCATTTTGCATCATGCTTTTGTATCGATATTTATTGCATTATGGGTTGTTATTACACGTTATGTCACAATACTTATGCCTATTCTCTCTTATTTTACAAGGTTTACATGAAGAGGGAGAATGCCGGCAGCTGGAATTCTGCGCTGGAAAAGGAGCAAATATTAGAGACCTATTCTGCACAGCTCCAAAATTCCTAAAACTTCACGGAAGTAATTTTTGGAATTAATAAAAACTATTGGCAAAAGAATCCACCGGAGGGGGCCCACACCCTGCCACGAGGGTGGGGGTGCGCCCTACCCCCCTGGGCGCGCCCCCTGCCTCGTGGGCCCCCTGGCAGGCCTCCGGTGCCCATCTTCTACTATATGAAGTCTTCCGTCCGAGAAAAACTCAGAAGCAAGCTTTTGGAAGAAACTCCACCGCCATGAGGCGGAACCTTGGCGGAACCAATCTAGGGCTCCGGCAGAGCTGTTCTGTTGGGGAAACTTCCCTCCGGAAGGGGGAAATCATCGCATCGTCATCACCAAGGATCCTCTCATCGGGAGGGGGTCAATCTCCATCAACATCTTCACCAGCACCATCTCCTCTCAAACCCTAGTTCATCTCTTGTATCCAATCTTTGTCCCAAAGCCTCAGATTGGTACTTGTGGGTTGCTAGTAGTGTTGATTACTCCTTGTAGTTGATGCTAGTTGGTTTATTTGGAAGATCATATGTTCAGATCCATTATGCATATTAATACCCCTCTGATTATGAACATGAATATGATTTGTGAGTAGTTACGTTTGTTCCTGAGGACATGGGAGAAGTCTTGCTATAAGTAGTCATGTGAATTTGGTATTCGTTCGATATTTTGATGAGATGTATGTTGTCTTTCCTCTAGTGGTGTTATGTGAACGTCGACTACATGACACTTCACCATTATTTGGGCCTAGAGGAAGGCATCGGGAAGTAATAAGTAGATGATGGGTTGCTAGAGTGACAGAAGCTTAAACCCTAGTTTATGAGTTGCTTCATAAGGGGCTGATTTGGATCCATATGTTTCATGCTATGGTTAGGTTTACCTTAATACTTCTTTTGTAGTTGTGGATGCTTGCAATAGGGGTTAATCATAATTGGGATGCTTGTCCAAGAAAGGGCAGTACCCAAGCACCGGTCCACCCACATACCAAATTATCAAAGTAACGAACGCGAATCATATGAGCATGATGAAAACTAGCTTGATGATAATTCCCATGTGTCCTCGGGAGCGCTTTTCTCTATATAAGAGTTTGTCCAGGCTTGTCCTTTGCTACAAAAAGGATTGGGCCACCTTGCTGCACCTTGCTTACTTTCATTACTTGTTACCCATTACAAATTACCTTATCACAAAACTATCTGTTACCTATAATTTCAGTGCTTGCAGAGAATACCTTACTGAAAACCGCTTATCATTTCCTTCTGCTCCTCGTTGGGTTCGACACTCTTACTTATCGAAAGGACTACGATAGATCCCCTATACTTGTGGGTCATCAAGACTCTTTTATGGCGCCGTTGCCGGGTAGTGAAGCGCCTTTGGTAAGTGGAATTTGGTAAGGAAAAATTTATATAGTGTGTTGAAATTTACTGTCACTTGTTACTATGGAACATAATCCTTTGAGGGGCTTTTTCGGGGTATCTTCACCCCGACCTGTAGAGCAAAGAGTTGCTCCTCAACCTACTGAACCTACTGAAAATGTTTACTTTGAAATTCCTTCGGGTATGATAGAGAAACTGCTAGCTAATCCTTTTGCAAGAGATGGAACATTGCATCCCGATTTACACTTAATCTGAGTGGATGAAGTTTGTGGATTATTTAAGCTGCAGGTATGCCCGATGATGTTATTAAGAAGATGGTGTTCCCTTTATCTTTTAAGGGAGAGGCATTGACATGGTATAGGCTATGTGATGGTATGGGATCATGGAACTACAAACGATTGAAATTCCAATTTCATCAGAAGTTTTATCCTATGCGTCTTGTTCATCATGATCGTAATTATATACATAATTTTTGGCCTCGCGAAGGAGAAAGCATCGCTCAAGCTTGGGAGAGGCTTAAGTCAATGTTATATTCATGCCCCAATCATGAGTTATTCAAAAAAATTATGCTCGGCTTTCTCTCAATAATCGCTCCATGCTCGATACTTCTTGTATTGGATCTTTTATGATGAAGACTATTGAATTCAAATGGGATTTATTGGAAAGAATCAAACGCAACTCTGAAGATAGGGACCTCGACGAAGGTAAGGAGTCAGGTATTACACCTAAGTTTGATTGTGTTAAATCTTTTATGGATGCCGATGTTTTCCGTGAATTTAGCACTAAATATGGACTTGACTCTGAGATAGTAGCTTCTTTCTGTGAATCCTTTGCTACTCATGTCGATCTCCCTAAGGAGAAGTAGTTTAAATATAATCATCCCATTGAAGTAAAAGTAGTTGCACCTATTAAAGTTGAAGAAAAGACTATCACTTATGATGATCCTGTTGTTCCTGCTGTTTATATTGAGAAGCCACCTTTCCCTGTTAGAATAAAAGATCATGCTAAAGCTTCAAATGTAGTCAACAGAAGTAATATTAGGACACACAAACCCCCTGAGCAAGTTAAAGTTGAACCTAAAATTGCTATGGTTAAAGATCTCTTGGCTGATAATATTGACGGGCATGTTATTTACTTCTGTGATGAGACTGCTAGAATTGTTAAACCTGGTGCTAAAGATAAACATAGACCTGTGGTAGGTGCGCCTGTTATTTCTGTTAAAATAGGAGATCATTGTTATCATGGCTTGTGTGATATGGGTGCTAGTGCTAGTGCAATACCTCATTCCTTATACAAAGAAATTATGCATGATATTGCACCTGCTGAGATAGAAGAAATTGATGTTACAATTAAGCTTGCCAATAGACATACTATTTCACCAATTGGGATTGTTAGAGATGTTGAAGTCTTGTGTGGGAAAGTTAAATATCCTGCTGATTTTCTTGTTCTTGGTTCCCCACAAGATAGCTTTTGTCCCATTATATTTGGTAGACCCTTCTTGAACACTGTTAATGCTAGGATAGACTGCGAAGAGGATGTTGTTACTATTGGTTTGGGTGATATGTCTCATGAGTTTAATTTTGCTAAATTTAGTAGACAACCCCGTGATGAGGAATTGCCTGGTAAAGATGAAACTATTGGTCTTGCTTCTATTGTCGTGCCTCCTAGTGATCCTTTAGAACAATATTTACTAGACCATGAAAATGATATGTTTATGAATGAAACAAGGGAAATAGATGAAGTATTCTTTAAACAGGGACCTATTCTGAAACACAGCTTGCCTGTTGAAATCCTAGGGTATCCTCCTCCACCCAAGGGTGATCCCGTGTTTGAGCTTAAACCATTACCTGATACTCTTAAATATGCTTATCTTGATGAAAAGAAGATATATCCTGTTATTATTAGTGCTAACCTTTCAGAGCATGAAGAAGAGAAATTATTGAAAACTCTGAAGAAGCACTATGCTGCTATTGGATATACTCTTGATGATCTTAAGGGCATTAGTCCCACTCTATGTCAACACAAAATAGAAAGACACCAAAACCAGTTATTGATCAGCAACGATGGCTAAATTCTAAGATGAAAGAAGTGGTAAGAAAGGAAATATTAAAGCTCCTTGAAGTAGGTATAATTTACCCCGTTGCTGATAGTCAGTGGGTAAGTCCTGTCCATTGTGTCCCTAAGAAGGGAGGTATTACTGTCGTTCCTAATGATAAAGATGAATTGATTCCGCAAAGAATTATTACAGGTTATAGGATGGTGATTGATTTCCGCAAATTAAATAAAGCTACTAAAAAAGATCATTACCCTTTGCCATTCATTGATCAAATGCTAGAAAGATTATCCAAACATACACATTTTTGCTTTCTATATGGTTACTCTGGTTTCTCTCAAATACATGTGTCAGTTGATGATCAAGAAAAGACCACTTTTACTTGCCCTTTCGGTACCTTTGCTTATAGACGTATGCCTTTTGGTTTATGTAATGCACCTGCTACCTTTCAAAGATGCATGATGGCTATATTCTCCGACTTTTGTGAAAATATTTGAGAGGTTTTCATGGATGATTTCTCTGTTTATGGATCCTCTTTTGATGATTGCTTGAGCAACCTTGATCGAGTTTTGCAGAGATGTGAAGAAACTAATCTCGTCTTGAATTGGGAGAAATGCCACTTTATGGTTAATGAAGGTATTATCTTGGGGCATAAAATTTCTGAAAGAGGTACTGAAGTTGATAAAGCTAAAGTTGATGCCATTGAAAAGATGCCTTGTCCCAAGGACATCAAAGGTATAAGAAGTTTCCTTGGTCATGCCGGTTTTTATAGGAGGTTCATTAAGGACTTCTCTAAAATCTCCAGGCCTTTGACTAATCTCTTACAAAAAGATATTCCTTTTGTCTTTGATGATGATTGTGTAGAAGCATTTGAAATACTTAAGAAAGCCTTGATTTTTGCACCTATTGTTCAGCCACCTGATTGGAATTTACCCTTTGAAATCTTGTGTGATGCTAGTGATTATGCTGTAGGTGCTGTTCTAGGACAAGGAGTTGATAAAAAATTAAATGATATTCAATATGCTAGTAAAACTCTAGACAATGCCCGGAGAAATTATGCTACTACTGAAAAAGAATTCTTAGCAGTTGTATCTGCATGTGATAAGTTCAGACCTTATATAGTTGATTCTAAAGTAACTATTCACACTGATCATGCTGCGATTAAATATCTTATGGAAAAGAATGATGCTAAACCTACACTTATTAGATGGGTTCTCCTACTACAAGAATTTGATTTGCATATTATTGATAGAAAGGGAGCTGAGAACCCCGTTGCAGACAACTTGTCTAGGTTAGAGAATGTTCTTGGTGACCCACTACCTATTGATGATAGCTTTCCCGATGAACAATTAGCTGTCATAAATGCTTCTCGTGCTGCTCCATGGTATGTTGATTATGCCAATTATATTGATGCTAAATTTATACCACCTAGTTTCACATACCAGCAAAAGAAAAAGTTTTTCTATGATTTAAGACATTACTTCTGGGATGACCCACATCTTTATAAAGAAGGAGTAGATGGTGTTATTAGATGTTGTATACCTGAGCATGAATAGGAACAGATCATACGCAAGTGTCACTCCGAATCTTATGGAGGACACCACGCTGGAGATAGAACTGCACATAAGGTATTGCAATCCGGTTTTTATTGGCCTACTCTCTTCAAAGATGCCCATAAGTTTGTCTTGTCTTGTGATGAATGTCAAAGAATTGGTAATATTAATAGACGTCAAGAAATGCCTATGAATTATTCACTCGTTATTGAACCATTTGATGTTTGGGGCTTTGATTACATGGGACCGCTTCCTTCCTCTAATGGGTATACACATATTTTAGTTGATGTTGATTACGTTACTAAGTGGGTAGAAGCTATTCCAACTAGTAGTGATGATCATAACACCTCTATTAAGATGCCTAAAGAAGTTATTTTTCCGAGGTTTGGAGTCCCTAGATATTTAATGACTAATGGTGGTTCACATTTTATTCATGGTGCCTTTCATAAAATGCTTGCTAAGTATGATGTTAATCATAGAATTGCATCTCCAAATCACCCACAGTCTAGTGGTCAAGTAGAATTGAGTAATAGAGAGATCATATTAATTTTGCAAAAGACTATTAATAGATCTAGAAAGAATTGGTCCAAGAAACTTGATGATGCATTATGGGCCTATAGAACTGCATATAAAAATCCTATGGGTATGTCTCCGTATAAAATGGTCTATGGGAAAGCATGTCGCTTACCTCTCGAACTAGAACATAAGGCATATTGGGCCATTAAAGAGCTCAACTATGATTTCAAACTTGCTGGTGAGAAGAGGTTATTTGAAATTAGCTCACTTGATGAATGGAGAACCCAAGCCTATGAGAATGCCAAACTGTTTAAAGAAAAAGTTAAAAGATGGCATGACAAAAGGATACAAAAGCATGAGTTTAATGTAGGTGATTATGTGTTGCTATTCAACTCTCGTTTAAGATTTTTTGCAGGAAAACTTCTCTCCAAATGGGAAGGTCCTTACGTTATCGAGGAGGTCTATCGTTCAGGTGCCATAAAAATCAACAACTTCGAAGGCACAAATCCGAAGGTGGTGAACGGTCAAAGAATCAAACATTATATCTCAGGTAATCCTATAAATGTTGAAACTAATGTTATTGAAACCTTAACTCCGGAGGAATACATAAGGGACACTTTCCAGAACGTTTCAGACTCCGAAAAGGAATAGGTATGTGGTACAGTAAGTAAACCGACTCCAAAACAGCTCTAATGGCAGTTTTTCTCTGTTTTGGAATATTTAAGAAAATAGGAAAATAAGAAGAAGTCCGGGAAGGACACGAGGCGTCCACGAGGGTGGAGGGCACACCCCCTCCCTCGTGGGCACCTCGTGTGCTCTCCGGACTCTGTTTTCTTGCACGATACTTCTTTTGGTCGGTAAAAAATCATTATATAATCTCCCGAAGGTTTTGACCACCGTACCATGCAAATATCCTATGTTTTTGTTTCGAGTTGTTTCTGCCGCAGATTAGAGCAAGATGTCTTCTCATGAGTCAGTAGGGGAGAGTCGGGTGTCTCATCCGACACCAGGTCCAGGGGCAAACAGCGATGCTTATCACTTTGGGCCCTCAACGTAGGAAGAGATGGAAGCTGACTTGAAAAAGATAGATGCCATGGAGGAGGATCAAGAAGTTACTTCTCGTTTCCGGGCAGGATTCACGATGGGGGGACTACAGAGCTCAGCTATCCCAAACTCGGTCATCCCCTCCAATGTTAAATTTCTCTCTTATGAAAATATGAAAAGGAGTGTTACTTGTTATCCCGTAGCTATGCAGCATCCATGGGTGCAAGGAGCTTTAACAGTCACGGGTAAGCTCCGTAAGAAAATAATGGATCTTAAGCGGCAAGTCAACAAGCTCGAGGAGGAGAATCGTATCCTGAGGGTTATCATAGCCAAGAATATCACATCACCACCCCCAAAGAAAGACATATAATCACATGGGTATGGGCACTCCCCTTGGCAACTGCCAAGCTTGGGGGAGGTGCCCCGGTATCGTATCACCATCACACTCCTATCTTTACCGTTTTTCTTAGTTCGATCCTTTTGGTAATATCTTGATCTAGTAGAATAAAGTTTTAGTATGATTTAGTTTTGAGTTTTGATTTATGATCCTTCTACGTAATCGAGTCCGTGAGCTATATATAATAAAGATTAGTGTTGAGTCAAGGGCTTTATTATCTTGGTATGATCGTGAGGGAATAAAAGAAAAAAGGGAAAGAATAAAAAGAAGTAAAGAGATCATATTGATCTTATGGAGAGTAATGACTTCACATATAAAGAGTATGATGATTAAAAGTTGTTGAGAGTTGACAAACTTAGTTTTGGTCATCGTTGCAATTAATAGGAAGTAATAAAGAAAGAGAGGCTTTCACATATAAATATACTATCTTGGACATCTTTTATGATTGTGAGAAGTCATTAAAGTATGACATGCTAAAGAGTTGATGTTGTACAAGGAAGACAACGTAATTGGTTATGTTTTCTTATATCTGAAATAAAGTATATTGTCATGGATCATCCAACATGTTGAGCTTTCCTTTCAATCTCATGCTAGCCAAATTCTTTGCACCAAGTAGAGATACTACTTGTGCTTCTAAATACCCTTAAAACCAGTTTTGCCATGAGAGTCCACCATATCTACCTATGGATTGAGTAAGATCCTTCAAGTAAGTTGTCATCGTTGCATGCAATAAAAATTTCTCTCTAAATATGTATGACTTATTAGTGTGGAGAAAATAAGCTTTATACGATCTTGTGATGTGGAAGAAATAAAAGCGACGGACTGCATAATAAAGGTCCACATCACAAGTGGCAATATAAAGTGACGACTTATCCATTAAGATTTCGTGCATCCAACTAAAAGCACATGACAACCTCTGCTTCCCTCTGCAAAGGGCCTATCTTTTACTTTTACCTTATGCAAGAGTCGTGGTGATTTTCGCCTCTCCTTTTTATATTTTATCCTTTGCAATCACCTTGTGTTGAAAGATCCTGATATATATATATATATATATATATATATATATATATATATATATATATATATATATATATATATATATCCAATTGGATGTAAGTTAGCATGAATCATTATTGTTGACATTACCCTTGAGGTAAAAGGTTGGGAGGCAACACTATAAGCCCCTATCTTTCTCTATGTCCGATTAAAACTCCATATCCATAAGTATTGCGTGAGTGTTAGCAATTGTGAAAGACTAAATGATAGTTGAGTATGTGGACTTGCTGAAAAGCTCTTATATTGAGTCTTTCCGATGTTCTGATAAATTGCAATTGCTTCAATGACTGAAATTATAGTTTGTTGGTTCTCAATGAATTTTCTGATTCATACTTCACGTTGTGAATAGATTATTACTTGAGCATAAGAAATCATACGACATTATCCATAAATGTTGTTGTTATAAGAATGATCATGATGCCCTCATGTCCGGCTTTTTATTTTATCGATGCCTCTATCTCTAAACATGTGGACATATTTATCGTTATCGGCTTCCGCTTGAGGACAAGCAAGGTCTAAGCTTGGGGAAGTGGATACGTCCATTTTGCATCATGCTTTTGTATCGATATTTATTGCATTATGGGATGTTATTACACGTTATGTCATAGTACTTATGCCTATTCTCTCTTATTTTACAAGGTTTACATGAAGAGGGAGAATGCCGGCAGCTGGAATTCTGGGCTGGAAAAGGAGCAAATATTAGAGACCTATTCTGCACAGCTCCAAAAGTCCTGAAACTTCATGGAAGTTACTTTTGGAATTAATAAAAAAATACTGGCGAAAGAATCCACTAGAGGGGGCCCACACCCTTCCACGAGGGTGGGGGGCGCGCCCTACCCCATGGGCGCGCTCCTGCCTCGTGGGCCCCCTTGCAGGCCTCCGGTGCCCATATTCTGCTATGTGAAGTCTTTCGTTCGAGAAAAAAATCAGAAGCAAGCTTTTGGGTAGAAACTCCGCCGCCACGAGGCGGAACCTTGGCGGAACCAATCTAGGGCTCTGGCAGAGCTGTTCTGCCCGGGAAACTTCCCTCCGGGAGGGGAAAATCATCTCCATCATCATCACCAGCGATCCTCTCATCAGGAGGGGGTCAATCACCATCAACATCTTCACCAGCACCATATCCTCTCAAACCCTAGTTCATCTCTTGTATCCAATCTTTGTCCCAAAGCCTCGGCTTGGTACCTGTGGGTTGCTAGTAGTGTTGATTACTCCTTGTAGTTGATGCTAGTTGGTTTATTTGGTGGAAGATCATATGTTCAGATCCATTATGCATATTAATACCCCTCTGATTATGAACATGAATATGATTTGTGAGTAGTTACGTTTGTTCCTGAGGACATGGGAGAAGTCTTGCTATAAGTAGTCATGTGAATTTGGTATTCGTTTGATATTTTGATGAGATGTATGTTGTCTTTCCTCTAGTGGTGTTATGTGAACGTCGACTACATGACACTTCACCATTATTTGGGCCTAGAGGAAGGCATCGGGAAGTAATAAGTAGATGATGGGTTGCTAGAGTGACAGAAGCTTAAACCCTAGTTTATGAGTTGCTTCATAAGGGGTTGATTTGGATCCATATGTTTCATGCTATGGTTAGGTTTACCATAATACTTCTTTTGTAGTTGCGGATACTTGCAATAGGGGTTAATCATAACTGGGATTCTTGTCCAAGAAAGGGCACTACCCAAGCACCGGTCCACCCACATACCAAATTATCGAAGTAACGAACGTGAATCATATGAGCATGATGAAAACTAGCTTGATGATAATTCCCATGTGTCCTCGGGAGCGCTTTTCTCTATATAAGAGTTTGTCCAGGCTTGTCCTTTGCTACAAAAAGGATTGGGCCACCTTGCTGCACCTTACTTACTTTCATTACTTGTTACCCGTTACAAATTACCTTATCACAAAACTATCTATTACCTATAATTTCAGTGCTTGTAGTTGTAGAGAATACCTTACTGAAAACCGCTTATCATTTCCTTCTGTTCCTCGTTGGGTTCGACACTCTTACTTATCGGAAGGACTACGATAGATCCCCTATACTTGTGGGTCATCATTGCCGGGGAGGATCTTCAACATAACCAGGTTCCTAATCACAACTCTCATCTCCTCGCAATTTACATTATTTGCCATTTGCCTCTCGTTTTCCTCTCCCCCACTTCATAAAAATTTGCCGTTTTAGTCGCTTCTCTTTTTCTGTTCGCCGTTTTCTTGCCGGATCTGTCTTTTGTGTGCAATCTTGTTTGTCGTTACTATCATTATGGATAGTTCTTACTCTAGTGCTTGCACTCCCGAGAACGAGGTTCTCAACTTTAAACAAAGGGGAGGAGAAAATTTAAAAGATGCCTGGCATAGAATTTGCAACGCTCATAATAGATCTAGTCGTAAGCAATCTACCGTTATTCTTCTTCGTTGCTTTTATGTTGGCATCACCACTTGGTATAGATTCGTCCTTCATAGGATTATCGGTGGAAATTTCTTGATGTGTACCTCTCTTGATGCCTTTAATGCTTTGGGAAATTTAGTGGGCTCACCACCTCTTATGATTAATGAAACACCTTTGACTCTTGAGCATGTTATGGAGAGATTAGATGCTATTGAAAATAAAATGCTCACCAAAGATCATATGGAAATTTTAGATAAAAAGATGCATAATTTTGCCACGCTAAGATTCAAAAGCGGGATAAATTTTTAAATTGCTAAAAGAAAAGGGCACCTTAATCCATGAAAGAATAGAAGGAACCCGGCACGGATTGATAAACTAGAGGAAATCTTTAGTAATCTAAGCACGGCTTTTGCTTCCGCTAAAACCACCGAAAAAACTCCTATAAAATTTGGCAAAGTTACCAAGAACAAGGGTGCAATTTCTAGTAGTGGCAATAAAGAAGATCTTAAGATGATTAGTATCCACCCTGATTTTGTTGAAGTGATAAGAGATCCTTTTTGCAAGAATGAAATCTTTGAATTTATTCCTAGGAGTGTTGTTATTGAAAATCTTTATGCTAAATCTTTGAGGGATTTTAAGTGTTTGATTGAAGAGTTGGACAAAGAATACAAAACTTAGATCCTTGCTTTATGCCTAGCTAAGGGCGTAAGACTATAGCGCTTGTTGGGAGGCAACCCAATGAATAAAACTTATTTTTGCTTTTTGCTTTATGTTCTTGAGTGTTTACACAATTATGCTACTGTTATGATTGTGTTTTTTTTGTGTTTAGTTAGTGTTTGTGCCAAGTAGAACCAATAGGATCTTCTTGGGTGATAGTTGGTTGATCTTGCTGAAAAAGACAGAAAATTTGTGCTCACGAAAACAATTGTTAAAATTCACCAGAACGTGATAAAATGTTAATTCCTTTTGCAGAAGATCAATATACAAATTATCCAGGTTGTTCTAGTGCGTCCGAATTTTTGGAGTTCGAGAAGTATTCGAATAAATCAGATTGCCACAGACTGTTCTGTTTTGACAGATTCTGTTTTCTTTGTGTTGTGTGCTTATTTTGATGGCTCTATGGTTTTCTTTGATGAGTTTTTTCCATAGAAAAGTTGGAATGTAGTAGATATAAAAAAAAAACAAATAAGAATTGGTTTTATACAGTACTTATAGTAGTGATTTATTTTTCTTACACTAACGGATCTCACGAGGGTTTTGTTGAGTTTTATGTGATTGAAGTTTTCAAGTTTTGGGTTATCTTACGATGGATGAAGGAAGGATGTAAGAGCCTAAGCTTGGGGATGCCCCGGCATCCCAACCTATTATCCAAGAATGAGCAACCAACTAAGCTTGGGGATGCACCCGAGTGGCATCCCCGCTTTCTTCCAACAACTATCGGTATTTTACTCGAGGCTATATTTTTATTCGTCACATGATATGTGTTTTGCTTGGAGCGTCTTGTATGATATGTGTTTTTGCTTGTTTTATTTTGTGTTTTAAGTCATCAATCCTTGCTAGACACACTTATTTGAGATAGCCAAAATTATATCATGACTTGTTAGAATTGCTCTCTGTGCTTCACTTAAATCTTTTATGAGCTAGGACTTGCTATAGTGCTTCACTTATATCTTTTTGAGCACGGTGTGCTTTGTTATTTTTGAAGAAATGCTCTCTTGCTTCACTTAGATTTATTTGAGAGTTAGTAAATTTTGATGAAATTTCTCTCTTGCTTCACTTAAATTATTTTGAGAGAAAGAAAAATTGTTATGCTCTTGATCTTCACTTATATTTGTTTGAGCTTATGAAAAGCAACACATGAAAATTAGTCCCAAAGTGATAGATATCCAAGAAGGATAAAGGAAAAGAAAATGTCATGGAGATCATTGGACAAAATAAACTTGATTCTTAGTAATAGTTTTGAGATATGATGATGTGATATGTGAGTTATGTTGATGAGTAATTGTGCTCTAGTAGGAATATTGGTGTTGAGGTTTGTGATTCCCTATGCATGCACGAAAGTCAATAATTATGCAATGAAAATTATATCCTACTTGTGGTGCATTATTCGGTGTTAATTATGCTTAATGCTTTCTTATGAGATTATTCGTTTCTTGGTTGGTCGCTTCCCAATCTTTTGCTAGCCTTCATTTTGCACCAAGTATGACCTCTACTTGTGCATCCAAAATCCTTTAAACCAGTTTTGCCACATGAGTCCACTATATCTACCTATATGCGGTATTCTTTTGCCGTTCTAAGCAAATTTGCATGTGCCATCTCTAATTTTCAAAATAAACTTCTCTTTTGTGTGTTTGTTTCGCTCGCTGAACGGTAACGGGTGGCTAATATTTTCCATGCTGGATGTGTTATTCTCAAGATGAGTGTTTATTCACTTGTCATTGCACGAGAGTAAGGCAAAGGTCTTAGGGATGCCCAGTCCCGAAATGCAAAAAAAATGAATTTACTTTATGTTGTCAAATAATAAATTCCTTGGAAAGTGTTGGTATGGAGGGCACCCGTGGATACGACTAGCCATGGGAAGTGAAAGAATGGTGGAAAAAGGAATAAAATTTATTTTCTATTTGGGAACCGCCTATGGCATATCTAGCATGGAAAGTGTTGGGAAGTCTCCTTATGACTCACCCAAGATAAGGTGCCTGCGCTTCTAGACAAGGACGCAGATGAATTTATATGATTCGCTCCTCTTCGACAAGAAGAAAGTATTCCCTCATCGCCATATTCCTCATGTGGATATGGAGTCAATTCCATGCTTCCGGCCAGTTCTGGCTGTTCTTCGCGATATAGGTCTACTCAATTTCTGCACTAACATCTGTAATTGGAATGAAGAGCTAATTCTTCAATTTTATTCAACTGTACACTTTTCTGTTAACGCTGACGACACTACAACTTGGGCTCTGGATTGGATGAGTGAAGACACTCACTACAAAGCATTGATTGACGAATTACTTCGTGCTCTTCCACTTGATCCACCCCAAGAAGAAGCAAGGAGAATATATGAAGAACCTGAGTGATACGTCTCCAACGTATCTATAATTTTTTATTGTTCCATGTTGTTTTATTATCAATCTTGGATGTTTTATAATCATTTTATAGTCATTTTAAATCGTTTTTTGGTACTAACCTATTGACATAGTGCCAAGTGCCAATTGCTATTTTTTCCATGTTTTTTACATCGCAGGAAATCAATATCAAACGGAGTCCAAATGCCACGAAACTCCACGATGATTTTTTATGGGCCAGAAGGAACGCAATGGGCCCTGGTTGCACCTGGTGGGTTGTGCCCACCTCGGGTGCCCCCCGGACCACCTCTTTGCTCTATAAATACCACACTATTCCAGAAACCCTAGAACAAGCGTCGAAATATTCATCCAGCCGCCGCAGAGTCCAGAACCACCAGATCTGTCGTGGAATTGTCACGGCAGATGTCCTCGTGAAAGGGCTTAGTCGCAGGGCCATCGTACGGGTTAACTTAGAGGGGTTAAAGCGGACACAAAGACACGGGAGTTATACTAGTTCGGCCCCTTCGATGAAGGTAAAGCCTACGTCTAGTTGTGATGGGATTGATGTGATTTCGGCGACTAGGGAGCAATAGCTTCGCCTAAGCCTCGAATTGTCTATCTCTAAACCGCCGCCGGGTCGTCCCCTTATATACACGGGTTGACTCGGCGGTCTCTGAGTCCCGATCCGGCTCATACAAGTGTCGGCTCGGTCTCTTCTCTCTTATCTTACTGACAAGTTACAAGACTTAAGGCGGTTTACATAAATGGATCCTAATCCGCCTCTGGGCTCTGGGCCTACGCCGTGGGCCACGATCATGGGCGAGGTAACCCGGCCCTTTGAGCGGTTTACACTCGAGAGTTATATCCCCAACATTAGGCCCGATTGACTTGAACGGTTCATTTTAATCTTCAACATCTTTGAAACTCGAATCTCCCTTCATATTTAAGTAAACCGCCATCTGCTTGAACCGCCGTGGCGTCATCCTCCGACCACCGCAGCGGGCGCCTTGGCGTCATCTTTAATAAAGAAATCCAAACAGTAAGATTCCCTTCATTTAATACTATCCCAGAAATCGAGGCGACCGCTGCGCCGTCCGCCGCTTTTGACTCCTCGATTCTCGCGCTTGTTAATTGCCCCGTTTCCTTATAAATAAACCGGCAAGCCCTTTCTCTTCTTCTTCCGCACTTCTTCTTCCTCGCGACGCTCCCGCTCTAAAGCTCCACCGTCGCCTCCGACCTTCGAACGTCCCGTCAGTGCCAGGCCGCTGCATCAACCTGACCAGACCAGAAACTCTTGGCGCTCCTCCGCTGTTCTGCGCATCGGGTAAGGCCCCTTTTTTAACCCTAAATCTGCATCTGAAGATCCCTGCTCATCTCGTAGTTCATAGGTGCTCATATTAGTTTCTTCATACCTGCCCTGCCATGGCCGTATGATTCAACCGTAGTATACATCCTGTGCGGCGACTGCTCCGCCATCAGTTTAACTCCTTGTGCATCTTTCATTTTGTTCAGATCTTCTTGTTTAGGACGCACGAACCTTCACGCCCTTTATGAGGCTTGCATAGGTCGCAGAAATTTTTCTTCTTGAATCTTGGTAGATCTAAATTACTTCTATTCGCATGTGAAATCTGTTTCATCCACACTTAGTAGATTTTTCAGTTCTGTCTCTTTTGGCGGTTTGACTTTTGATAGCTAATCCGTACTCCATTAGTCCTCGGTTAAACCGGAATTGGAAACTGGCTGCCGAATCGCCGGTTTAACATTGTATAATGTGCCTGAACCGTTTAACGGTGAACCGTTTTTCCCCTTTCCTCCTGCAGTTTAGTCTTCCGGTATGGCCAAACAATTCTCAGCTTGCAATTGGGTTCGGTCTAAGATCACTGAGACGCAACTCAACGGATACGTCACCACCGGCGCTTTAGCTTCTAAAACGTCCTCCATTGGCGGGTTCGGATGCGAATGCCCTCCCAATCTGCAAGAGGGAGAAGTAATTGTGTTTATGCAGCACTTAGACCGGGGATTCTGCCCGGCCGGATCAAAATTCTTCCGGGATGTCCTTGCAAGCTTTCAACTCCATCCACAGGATATTGGTCCGAACTCTGTGTCAAACATATGCAATTTCCAAGTTTTCGTGAAGTCTACCTTCAAGAAGAACCATCTGTGGAGCTGTTCGGGATTTCATTCACTGAACCGCCAGACAGAATTTTCGGATGGCCCTAACACGGAGCTGGGCGGCGTTTCAATCCGAAAAGGAAAGAAGTAGATTTTCCTCACGCCAAACACCATAGCCATCCGAAAGATTGGAACCAAACCTGGTTCTCTGCCGAATACTGCTCGACAACGAGAATCCCTTGCTGGTTACCGTCCTCACCGGCTTAGCAACCATCATCCGTTGCCTTTACGCTTGACCGCCATGAGCGGAAGAATTTTGCGCCTCAAATCATTAAACTCCGGGCTCTAATGGCCAATGGACTAACCGGTGTGGACCTTGTGCGATCTTTGGATTTCTTGGGGCATCTTGCCATTAAGCCCCGGCCGGATTGATGCATGAATACACCGGCAGCCTCCAAGACCCTCGAGAGGCGTCACGAGCTACCAATAAGCGAGCTTGAAGTCACGAAGCGAGTAAAGAGGCTGCTTGATGAACCGATCTCATGCTCGCAGCCAAACCGGGTTGGCTCCATTACGTGTTGCCAACAAACCGCTGCGGTAAGGCTCGCCACCGCTTTTCGACATTTAATGCCTTGTTGATATATATTAATCCTTGTTACCTCTCGTGCCAACAGCTCATACGAAGCGGACCAAACGGCCCGAGCTCCGCGTGTAAAATCCAAGACCACCAAGAAGGCTGGCAAGAGGAAAACTGCCGAGTCTTCGATCCGCGGAAGATGAAGATTCGAAGTCGAGGTAAAGCTTGATATCCTCACTAGGAGTCGCCAGAACCGGCTCTCCTCTTTGTGTTTCTTCTTGCTTGTAGCTTGCTCTTTTTATTCTTCCTTTTCTTGACAATTTTAACTCCTGGGATGATTTGAAGCCGGTCATGCCGACCATGTTGAGGTAATCTTTCTTTCTTCGAATCCGACCTCGTGCGGTTAAGAGAATTCGCCGACAGTCCGGAAAGTGAAAAAATCTCATTCCTATGCTCATTTGAATCGAACCTTTCCTTGAAGACACAAGAGGCTGAAGCGCCCGTACAACCCGACACGATGGCCATGATTACCTCGCCGGTTTACGGATACACCAACCCGGAAGCGTCGCCCGAGGTGATTTGTTCTCTGGCGTTATCCTTAAAAGGTTTCTTCCGATGTCCTCTCAATCCGTCGACCGAATTATCGGGCCTCTTCCAACTCCTCTGGCGGTTCATCAACCACGCATAGCGCCTCCGCTTAAAGTTGCTGCGGGGTAAGCATCATACTTACATCCCGCCAATTCGGCTTATATTTGCGTTGGTCGGTTTATCTTATTCTAATTCGAACACTGCAGCACCAAGGCTCGCTTGAGTAAAAAGCGAAAACCCTTGACCCCACTGCGGATGTTGATCCGGAAAAGACCCCGAGCAGCATGGCGAAAATCACGAGGTCGCTAAAAATAGCTCTGGCGAATTGTACCAAGACGACATTGCTGATCCGCGAAACTGAACCGGAGGCCCAAGTGGAAACCTCGCATCCTGCTCCACCGAGTCCGGCCACAGGCGGGTCGAATGGCTGTTGAACCGCCGAGCCCAAAGAAGACCGCCAATCCGCCAGCCGGTCAAAAATGATGATGTTATTGTGGCGGGCGCGGCTACACCACTCTAGCCAACCGGTCGCTTTAGCAAAACACAGCGCCAAGGAAGAGTCTACTACTATGAGCAAAGATAAGGGAAAACTGATCTGTCACTTATGACAACCTCTCGCCCAAGAACTTCACTCGGCTTTCGAACCGGCTCTACACAAGCCGTGACTTTGAAGCCGGTCCGTGCATCGCATGAAGGACCGCTATGAGGTAAGGAGTTATGCCTTTTTGTATTTTTGCTGTATAGTAGCCCCCAAGGGTCGGTTTAACTGTGCATAGTTAAACCGGCACTTAACTTTGCATAGAAAACATACGCCTTAAACTGCGATCTTTGTAGCCCCCAAGGGTCGGTTCAACTTAGCATAGTTAAACCGGAATTTAATTTCTGTATCCCCATAGCAAACTGAGATCAACTAGCCATTAGCCCCCAAGTGCCAAGTTGAATATTTGTATTGAGCTTGGGACTTTATAATGAAAACAACTAACGTGCTCCCTTTGTTATCGAATGAGATATACCCGACAAACCGTGCAACTCAAGGACCTTGAGCCAATCTGAAACTCAACAAGCAGAAACCACCAAGGCCAAGGATGAATTGAAAACTGCCTTGGCCACTATGGAACAATTGAAGGAGTGGTATAAACCGGCGGGCTAAGCTGGGACACCGAGAAGGCGGTTTGAAAAAGCAGGCGGAAGATCTTGAATCAGCTCTTAAACCGTGGTGAAGAGCTTACGGACTAAAGCGCCAAGTTCATGCCATGACCTCTGCCATCTTTGGTAAGAAAATTTTGCACCGATTACCTCTGTTTTGATTTTTCCGCCGGTTTAACCTGAGCTATCTGAAACCGTGCGAGCAAGCGTATTGCTCATCGGGCTCGATGTGCGGAAGAAACTCAAGGCCGCTTACCGTTGATTGAGCAGTTGTATACGGCGCCCAGCGAGTCATATGTGCCACGTCGACGACAACACAGCTCCATCCTTGATCAAAGATACCTGGACCGGCTGTCCATGGTTAAGGGCAACGAAGAGTTGAAACGATCCGCGGCCGGCTGGCACTCTCATCGGCTCTAACTCGCGCCAAGGCGTGGATAGCTGATCTTGATCCGGTGACACAGCCAAGGGTTTCCAGCGCTCAAGAGAACGGTGAAGCCTTTGATAATGGCATACAAGCGAATAACAAAGGAGATCGTCATTGGCGAGTCAAGCGGCAGCGAAGCCAACTGGCGGTTCACCGCTCTTTTATGATGCAAACAACAAGCGGGTGGAGTTTGTCATTCCGAAGTGCGAGCCTTGTCCCTCCAATCCGTAAGCACACTTATGCCCCGACGTTGATCCGGCTGAGCTTATAAGTGAAGAGGCTGTCTTCGGGCCTTAACCGGATTGGTGGTCTACCAATGACTTCGGGCTTTGGGTGATGAAGAGGAAGAAGTTGAACCGGCGCCAGCGCCCCCTCTTCCTCCGTCAACCCGGCGAAGAAGCTTAATCCGTCAAGCCGGGTGATGCATCGAAGCTGCTAGTCATAACGCCATGCGAAACACCGGCCTTGGAAGGCTTTGTAATAGAATAGCCAGCACTTTGTTTTTGAACATGCTTTTATGCTCTCGATCAGTAACCTTTCAAGCAGAGGTGCTGATACTTTGGTTTGAAACTTTCAATGCATTTTGCCTGCAATCACAAATTCTTAAACCGCCACGGCGGCTTGTGTCACCAGCCGGCTTGTGATGCCGATATATTTATATAAGAAAATATTGATGTATATGCTCAAACCTTTGTGATACAAAAAAAAAATACCTGCCAGCGTCGGGCATGCAATTGGCTTAGCCAATCTTGAGGCGGAGGGTGTATAAACCATTACCGTCAAAGGAGAAAACAACTCCTGTGTTTATAATGCCGGTTTACCGTGTAAACCGTGTTGGGTCATGACAAGCCCCCTGTTACTCCATAATGGGATGTTAACAGAAAAAATCAAACCGAAACAAATATCTCCGGATTAAAAATAGACCAAATTCCATTAATTGACAGATTAACCGGTTTAAAGAGGTCATCGGTTTAAAAAGGCCAATAAAAATCAAATAACAGTTATGAAATCAATATGAAAGCAAAGGCAATTATAAAACCGTTTGCAAGAAGAGGCTTTACTGAGCCTGATCAGATGGTGTTACCATGGTCGGACAGGACCAAGCTCCCCATAAGGTGTAGCGATGGTTCAAGTCAGCCAGGCCCCCAACTGAAACCGTGGCATTATGCCGATCAAGTGGCATGGCAATGGTTCGGGTTCGACCAAGCCCCCAAGTGATTCTATGGCCTTAGGCCGACCAAGAGGCGTGACTGGTTCAGATGTGACCATGTCCCCAAGTGATCTGGTGGCTTTCGCCCATCAAAAGGTGTTGCATTGGTTCGGACACGACCAAGCCCCCAAGTGACATAAAAACTTCTGAAAAGCAAGATCAAGGGCTAAACCGGAGGCTGCTTTGCGACAACAACTCCATGTACCCAAACCGGACTTTTTACGAGCGGATACCCGCTTTAGCCGAGGCTCCGGTTTATTGCTTTTATTCATAATATATACATTGTCTTAATATGTACATAAGTGGAGCCGATGGCTCGGGTATAATAAGGCGAAGATGAGCTATGTTCCACGGCCTGTTGGTCTCCTCTTCTGACGTGCGTGAGTCTTTTCGCTCTCGAACATCAATCAGATAGTATGACCCGTTGTGCAGATTCTTGCTGACCACAAAGGGCCCTTCCCAAGGTGGGGATAGCTTGTGCATATCATGCGGTCTTGAATGAGCCAAGCACCAAGTCTCCTTCCTAAAGGTTCTTGTTCTAACCGCCGATCGTGATACCGACGAAGATCCTGCGGTAAATCGCCGAACGACCAGCCGCCATATCTCGCTCTTCATCCGGTCGATCCAAAGCGTCTGCCGTGCTGCCTCGCTATCGGCCTCAACATAGGCTGCCACGCGAGGCGAGTCATGACGGATATCGCAGGGAAGGACCGCCTCCGCTCCATAGACCATAAAGAACGGTGTGTATCCAGTGGATCTGTTAGGGGTAGTGTTGATACTCCATATCACAGATGGTAGCTCTTCTACCCAACAACCCGGCGTCCTCTGTAAAGGGACCATAAGCCGGGGTTTGATACCTCTCAAGATCTCCTGATTAGCTCGTTCTGCTTGACCATTGGACTGCGGGTGGGCCATCAAGAAGCGGCAAGCGGATGTGCTCGTTCACAAAACTCCTTCATGGCTCCCTTGGACAAATTGGTGCCATTGTCCGTGATGATCTTGTGTGGAAACCCAAACGGAAGATCACCCTTTTATGAACTGAACCGCCGTGGCGCATCACACTTGCTAATGGCTCGGCCTCGACCCACTTTGTAAACTTGTCAACCGCGACCAGCAAGTGTGTTTTCTTGTCCTTGGACCTTTAAAAGGCCCCACCATGTCCAGCCCCCAAGTTGCAAGCGGCCAAGTAATTGGAATCATCCTCAATTCCTGGGCGGTATGTGAGCACGTCTAGAAAACTTCGGCAACCATCACATCGCTGACCAGTTCCTCCGCATCGGCATGGGCGGTCAACCAATAAAAACCATGGCGGAACGCTTTGGCCCAAGGATTTTGAACCGGCGTGGTGACCACGGTCCCCTTCATGGATCTCACGCAATATCTCACGGCCTTCCTCGGGGACACACAACGCTGAACGCCCTAACACGCTGCAATGATGCAACTTCGCCATTATATATGGTCATAGACTTAGACCGCCGAATTATCTGTCGGGCCAACGTCTCATCTTCTGGTAACTCGCCCCGGTTCATGTATGCCAAATAAGGGAGCGTCCAATCCGGAATGACATGCAAGGCTGCCACCAACTGAGCCTCCGGATCAGGAATAGCCAAATCTACTTCATCGGGAAGCTTAAGCGGCGGATTGTGCGAGACGTCAAGGAAGACATTAGGCGGGACGGTTTACGTTGAGAGCCCGGCGGCTTAGAGCATCCGCCGCCGTTCTTCCGACGATCCACATGGTCCACGATATCCTTTAAAGTGTCTTGCAACAACATCCACCTCCCGTCGGTACGCAGCCATGAGTGGATCTTTGGAATCCCAAGTACCTGATACTTGCTGGGCCACCAAGTCCGAGTCACCAAAGCATTTAACCCGGCTGAGATTCATCTCCTTAGCCATCCGGAGACCGTGGAGCAAAGCTTCATACTCAGCTGCATTGTTAGTACAAGGGAACATTAAGCGGAGAACGTAACAGAACTTGTCACCTCGCGGGGAAGTTAATCGACTCCGCCCCGAGCCCTCAATTGCTGGACCCATCAAAGTGGATGGTCCAATAGGTATGATCCGCTTTTCTTCAGCGCTTGCAACTCCGTCCAATCATTAATGAAATCCACAAGTGCTCGAGATTTTCTTGCCGTCCGAGGCACATACCTTAAACCGCGGCGGCCCAAGTTCTATAGCCCACTTAGCAATCCGCCGATCGCTTCCGGTTACGTATGATATCGCCCAAAGGAGCTGAATCGACCACCGTGATGGGATGCCCCGAAAATATTGCTTGACTTCGCTTGCCATAAAACTCCATATACCAGCTTACGCCAATGCGGATATCTTTGCTTAGACTCAATGAGGACCTCGCTGATGTAATAAACCGCCGTTGAACCGGATACTCTTTCCTGCCTCCTTCCGTTCCACCACAATGGCTCGCTGACCGCTTACGCATTAGCGACAACATATATGAGCGGCTCCTTGTCAATGGGAGCGGCGAGAACAAGCGGGTTGGCCAACTGCCGCTTTAAGTCCTCAATGCTTCATCAGCAATGAACTCGGATAAACTGATCCGTCTTCTTGAAGATCTGGTACAAAGGAATGGCCTTCTCTCCTAGGCGGTGATAAACCGGCTTAGCGGCAATCCGACCCGCCAATCGCTGGACATCATTGATGCACTTTGGCTTAGCCAAGGAGGTGATAGCTGTAATTTTATCCGGATTAGCTTCAATCCCCCTGTTGGACACAAGAAAACCCAATAACTTGCCTGCCGGAACACCGAAGACACACTTAGCCGGGTTGAGCATCATCTTGTACACCCGCAAGTTGTCAAAAGTTTCCTTTAGATCCTCAACCAACGTTTCCTTCCTCCTTGACTTAACCACAATATCATCCACATAAGCATGCACATTACGGCCGATCTGTTCATGCAAGCAATTTCTGACATAGCGTTGATAAGTTGCTTGGCGCTCTTGAGCCCAAAAGGCATAGATACATAGCAGAAGGCTCCAAAAGGTGTGATAAACGCCGTCTTCTCCTGGTCCTTAACCGCCATCTTAATCTGATGATATCCGGAATATGCATCTAAAAAGCTCAACGCTCACAACCCGCCAGAAGCGTCAATAATCTGATCAATGCGGGGAGGCGAAAGGATCTGCTGGACAAGCCTTGTTAAGATCTGTGTAATCCACACATGCGCCAAGTGCCGTTCTTCTTAAGGACCAACGCCGGATTAGCAAGCCACTCGGATGGAAAACTTCAGCGATAAACCCTGCCGCTAAGAGCACAGCAACCTCCTTCCAATGGCCTTGCGCCTTTCCTCGTTAAACCGCGAAGAAAGCGCTTTACCGGTGCTGTACTTGGGATCAACATTAAGAGTGTGCTCGGCGAGTTCCTCGGTACACACGGCATGTCGGAAGGTTTCCATGCAAAATGTCCCGATTCTCACGGATGAACTCGATGAGCGCTTTCCTATTTAGGATCCAAGTTAGCACCGATGGTGAACTGCTTGGACGAATCGCCGGGAACAAAATCAACAAGTTTAGTCTCACCACCGACTTAAACTTCAAATCCGGATCGTGCTCTGTAGTTGGCTTCTTCAACGGGTCATATCCGCCGGATCAACATTGTCTTTATAATACTTTAACTCTTCGTGGCACAAACCGACTCGCATAAGCCGCATCACCTTCCTCGCACTCCAACGCAATCCGCGGCTCCATGAACCGTTATCGTCCCTTTGTGACCCGCATTTTCAGCTGCAAATAAACATAACAAGGCCGTGCCATAAACTTAGCATAAGCCGCCGCCCAAACAGGCGTGGTAAGGGCTTTGGATTTTCACCACCTCAAGCGTCAATGTTTCCGATCCGAGTCATGTTCATCTCCAAAGGCTACCTCGAGCTATCTTACCGACCGGATGCGCTGACTTGCCGGGCACCACACCGTGAAACACGGTCTTTGGACGGCCTGAGATGCTTATCCGTCAACCCCATACGTCGGAAGGTCTCGTAGTACGTGATGTTGATGCTGCTCCCTCCATCCATAAGCACTTTGGTAAACTTGTATCCTCCCACCGAGGTGCCACCACTAGGGCTAGCTGACCGGATTGTAAACCCGGGAGGATGATCCTCTGCTCCATACAATAGGCTGCTCGACCAGCGCAGTAATGCGGTGCGGCCGGTTCAACAACACCGACCGCCCGCTTCGAAGTTTTTGGTCTCGTCTGTCCAAGCTGGTGGTAAAGACATGGTATCATCCACCGTTCAACTGCTTTGGATTACTTTGGTAACCCGATCTTTGTTGTTGATTGTAACCCCTTGGTTACGATTGTTCGATTGTTACGATTGCTCGATTGCCTTGCCCGCCCGGATTACCACGAACCACGGGCCGAATTTCCTCCACCGTAACCGGGCGGACCTCGAACCGCCCGGGCCCTTGATCATACGGAAAGCATTAGAGTTTTTGAACTCCTGCATAATATAACAATCCTTCCGAAGTGGTTATTGGTGCCTCCTTCGTCCCATGCTTCGGACAAGGTTGATTCAATAGGTAGTTCAAACGATCCGGATTGTGACCTTGCGCACCGCCCCGGTTTGATTGCTTACCCTTGCGCCGCTGACCCTTGTCCTACGCGTTGGTGTTGGCTACGAAGCCCATGTTACCGTTTGCCTTACGCTTGTTTCCTCCATTACCTGCCAACTGATGCTGCTACCTTTGTTGTTCTGTTTTCCCTTCCCTACTTCGTCATCCTCCTCGGACTCGGGATCCTTGGTACTATCAGAATCAGCATACTTTACCAAAACACCCATGAGAGTGCCCATGTCATTGCAAAACGCTTCATGCGACCCAGCTTCAACTTCAACGGTTTGAACGGCGGTTGGCTTCGAGGTTAAGATCGCGGAATCGGGGTTGATCCGTCCGACGAATGTAAAACCTCCAAGCGCGGGCGCACCCAATGGGTTGTGGATTTGCCCTCCGCTCGACACAAGCCACCAAATCCACCATGACATGGGCTGTTTACGGTGTCTTTGAAATTTTGAATGAACGGGTCCGAATCGGGTCCATGAACTGACTGAGTTGGGCGGCAAGTTCTTCAACCAAGTACGGGCCGTACCTTCCAACATCATGGTGAAATACTTCGCACACGCAGCTTCATCCACATCCAGCATCTCCATGGCCATCTCATAGCTTTCTATCCACGCTTCTGGAGCCAAATCGGCGGTATAATTGGGCACCTTGCGTGGCCCTTTGAAGTCCTTGGGCAAACGCACATTGCGTAAAGCGGGGACGAGGCAAGGCACCCCCAATGAGCCAGACGTGACCCCCGGTTCGAAGATGGTCGGACGAACCGGCGCGAGCTGATGATCCTCATGTTGCGCTGCTAACTCGGCCTCCCTACGTGCCCTGGCCCGGTCCACCACCACTTGAGCGTCTTCGAAGCCACCGCCGGGTTGTTGCCTTGGCGGACGCGCGCTGCGCATTGCTTGATACGGCGGTTGCGTGGCGCGCCGCTATAACTCTGGCTTGGGCGGGGGTGGAGTGGATCCGATCCCGACCGTATGAATCGCTTCTGTTGAGCAGGCCGTCCCGAGGAGCTCCTTTACCCGGCGTGTCTCTATCGCCTGTGGTGAATCACCTTCAATTGGAATCGCCTCCAACCGCGCCGCAGCCGCAACAAGATTATCCATCGGGTTGGAGTAGTGACCCGGAGGTGTCTGCACAACCTGGGGCGCGCCGGTATGACGGCGAGGCAGATCTATCACACGGGGCTGAACCGGCGCGCCCGTCCCAAGTGCTTCCGGCCGGTTCACCACCGGCGGCGGATTACTGGTCCCTGCCCCCGGGGTATTAAAGAGCTCTCTTCCCTCGAAAACCGAAGGCAAACGGGATCTGTACTTCCTTTTCATGACTTCATGTGACGTGCTCTGATCCAGCATGAGCCTATAAGCCTGTGCATCCAAAGCGGCCCGTTCCGCCGCTATCCTCACGTCCGCGGCTGCCAGATCCGCTTTAGCTTTAGTGATCTGTTCCTTCACCTTTGTAATCTCTGCGTTGTGCAGGTCTTGATCCGCCGGATTAGCCTCTGCCAAGAGCGCAGCCAATGCGTCGAATAGCTCCGATAAAACCTGAGCCGGTGGGCGCACAGGGCCTCCTTCCCCGGCCGCCACCACTGCTGTTGAACCGGCGACCATGGGCGCCTCGGTCGAAGAGTGAAGCGTCGCTTGTGTACCGGCCATGAAGATTCCAACCCGGTTGGGTAGATCAAAGGGGTCCGGAATACTCTCCCGTCGGAACAGCCCCGATCCGCCATCTTGCGGTGATACAGAGACTCGGTTTCTCTGGCTGACGACTCGTCGCCAGAGTAGACAGCGGTTTCACCGCCAGATGCTGATCCGCCCTCATAGTCTCCGTGGGCGACCCCACGAAAAGCACGCTTGCGGCCGGCTTAGCGAGGCAGGACTCTTCTTCGCCCGCTGAGCCGTCTCGGCGAGGTCGGTGCGGATGTCCGGCCCAGCCCTGGCTCGCCGATCTTGCCGATGAACATGTGTATGCCACCAAAGGGACCTGTACCGTACTCAATCGAGCCGCCTCGGGGCCCTGACTGCATCGTCGATGTAGAGCTTGCCGCGACGACTCTTAGTCATCCGGCTCACAAGATAGCCTTGAGTCCTTCGAACTTGCCCTCTAAGATCATCAAACCATCGTGCGATAGCCCCACGGTGGCGCCAAACTGTCGTGGAATTGTCACGGCAGATGTCCTCGTGAAAGGGCTTAGTCGCGGGGCCATCGTCGGGTTAACCTAGAGGGTTAAAGCGGACACAAAGACACGGAGTTATACTAGTTCGCCCCTTCGATGAAGGTAAAGCCTACGTCTAGTTGTGATGGGATTGATGTGATTTGGCGACTAGGGAGCAATAGCCGCCTAAGCCTCGAATTGTCTATCTCTAAACCGCCGACGGGTCGTCCCCTTATATACACGGGTTGGCCTTGGCCGGTCTCAGAGTCCCGATCCGGCTCATACAAGTGTCCGGCTCGGTCTCTTCTCTCTTATCTTACAGCACAAGTTACAAGACTTAAGGCGGTTTACATAAATGGATCCTAATCCGCCTCTGGGCTCTGGGCCTCCTTCGTGGGCCCTGATCATGGACGAGGGTAACCCGGCCCCTTCAGGGCGGTTTACACTCAGTAGTTATATCCCCAACAAGATCCATTCTAGACACCATCTCGGATGGGGTTCACCACCTCCATTGGTGCCTCTCTGATGATGCGTGAGTAGTTCCTTGTAGACCTTCGGGTCCGTAGTTAGCAGCTAGATGGCTTTCTCTCTCTCTCTCTCTCTCTCTCTCTCTCTCTCTCTCTCTCTCTCTCTCTCTCTCTCTCTCTCTCTCTCTCTCTCTCTCTCTCTCTCTCTCTCTCTCTCTCTCTCTCTCTCTCTCTCTCTCTCTCTCTCTCTCTCTCTCTCTCTCTCTCTCTCTCTCTCTCTCTCTCTCTCTCTCTCTCTCTCTCTCTCTCTCTCTCTCTCTCTCTCTCTCTCTCTCTCTCTCTCTCTCTCTCTCTCTCTCTCTCTCTCTCTCTCTCTCTCTCTCTCTCTCTCTCTCGCTGAATTCTCAATACAATGGTCTCTTGAAGATCCATATGATGTAACGCCTTTGCGGTGTGTTTGTTGGGATCTGATGAACTTTGAGTTTATGATCAGTCATATCTTTTTATATCCATGAAAGTTATTTGAGTTTCTTTGATCTCTTATATGCATGATCTCTTATAGCCTCGTATTTCTTCTTCGATATTTGGGTTTTGTTTGGCCAACTTGATCTATTTATCTGGCAATGGGAAGAGGTGCCCGGTAGTGGGTTCGATCTTACGGTGCTCGATCCCAAAGATGATGATGGGGAAGCGACACGTATGTATCATTGCTACTAAGGATAAAAAGATGGGATCTATATCTACCACCATATAGATAAACGGATCTTGTCTACATCATGTCATCGTTCTTATTGCATTACTCCATTTTTCTATGAACTTAATACACTAGATGCATGCTGGATAGCGGTCGATGTGTGGAGTAATAGTAGTAGATGCAGGCAGGAGTCGGTCTACTAATCTTGGATGTGATGCTTGTGTAATGATCATTGCCTGGATATCGTCATAATTATTTGAAGTTCTATCAATTGCCCAGCAGTAATTTGTTTACCCACCGTTTGCTATTTTTTCTCGAGAGAAGCCACTAGTGAAACCTATAGCCCCAGGGTCTTGTTTCTCATATATTTTCCCTGCGATCTACTTTTCCTTTGCATTTTTATTCAGATCTATTAAACCAAAAATACTTTGCTGCACTTTATTTTATTTGTGATCTATTACTTCAAACTATTACAATTTTCTCCTTCATCTCGCCTATTTCTGGCGCCGTTACCCGAAAGGGATTGACAACCCCTTTAACACGTCGGGTTGCGAGGTGTTGTTATTTGTGTGCAGGTGTTGTTTACGTTGTGTTGCTTGGTTCTCCTACTTGTTCGATACCTTGGTTTCATAACTGAGGGAAATACTCTACCGTCGCTATGCTGCATCATCCCTCCCTCTCCGGGGAAATACCAACGTAGTTCCAGCTGCCATCACTGAGATGCCCAACAATCTGATGCACATGCTCATGAAGCCAATGCCTGAAGGAAATGCTCCAAGGACAACCTTCCTAGTGAAGGATCTACTTTATGTACCGAAGACTGTCTATCGCATTTTGGCAAAGACCCTCAATCCAATCAAAGGCCACAATTCCAACACTGAAGAAGTTGTGGGAGTTATGAAGAACCTGTTGTTCCACATCATTCATGGAACTCCCATCAACATTCATGATTTCTTTTTTAGGACTTTGTTCACTGTCGCTCAGTCTCCTTTTCAATTAAATCCATATGCACCATGGATTATGAGATTCATCCGGTCTTCAATCCACTACAAGGTTGATCGTCAGAATCACTTGAGCTTTCTACCTGAAGTTGGAATTCTTCAAAGCACTCTATCCACTGTACCTGGCAAAGGCAAGAATGTCATTGATGAAGGAATTCGTCCCCTTGATGGACAATTCCATCAGCTTATTTCTAGCTCCAATGCTGATGAATCCGCTAGCCAGGATACTACAGCAAAAGCTAAGGCCATCAACTTCTCCCAAAGCACCACGTGTCATGACTGGCCGTGAGCTGCTTATCAGTCTTCATCAGAAAGTTGACAACCATCGCTGGGTTAAGCATCAAATTGCTGCTATACAGGCCAACATGACTGTGACGCATAACGCCGTGCACAAAAACCGCTACTATCTTTCATGAGATATTCGACAGATCATGGGCCATACTCTCGCACCTCAGATCCGATGAAGAACTTGTTGTTGAGGAATTCCAAATGAACTTTGACTAGGCCGAACCGCCAAGGAAGAAGTTCAAGAAAACTCAAGTTCCTCCTCTGATGCCGAGCTCAGAATCTTCATCACGCTCCATTGATGAAAATGAAGATGTTGAAGACACTGTTGTTGGTCCTTCTGCACCGCGCGATCCCGACAATGATGGCGCTCCCTCGACCTCTCCTTGATGTTTTTCTTCAGAGGTGTTAGTCCTCAAATTCCTCGCCTTTTGGTCATTTGATGACAAAGGGGGAGAAGTCTGAGTTAGTCTTCAACCGGGTCGTTATATGGGCTGTTTTTGCTTCAGTTGCAACTCTTGAACTTTTCTAGATGTGCTCTTTAGTGAGTTGTAACTTAATAACTGTTGGTCGTATGACTCTTTTGCTACATTTGACGCGCATGCTCTGATCTTAAATATATCTGCTCATGCATGCACAATTTCGTCGGACACCAACTTTCATCATGCATTCATATTCTTCAAATATCTTATGAGCATGCATGATTGGATTCCAAGATATAGGGGGAGATCTCCACATTTTCAACCTGTCATGTGCATTTGCAATCCAAAGCAAATTCCTTATATATGCACATCTTCAGGGGGAGTTCCTCAATATCTTGTAACCAGTTTCTTCAAACTATGTACTTACACTTCAATTATTTTTACTCCCGTTGAAATCATAACCAATTTGTCATCAATCACCAAAAAAAGGGGAGAAGGTAAGTGCATCAAGTGCCTCTTAGTGGTTTTGGAGTATTGAAGACAAATAGGTTCCCAGAAAATTTGGTTTAACACATGGAAGACGACCCCTAAAAATGGATTTCAAGTGAAGAATTTTGTGATGAAATTGGTACGGCCTTTGAAGAAATTGATGTGAAGACTTTGAAGCTTGAAGACTTCTGTTTTCATAGTTTCTTTTCTTCTTCTTTGAGTCACAAGAAAAACCGTATTGTTAAAGGGGGTCTAGTTGAAACATATTTCACATTTCCAAAGTGATGCTCAAACCTACTCAAACCCATACACAAAAGCCACTTCGAGTGAAGTCTTTGGAAATCTCCAGTACAGCTGACGCATTTGCTAGTGACAGTGACAAAGTTCATCTGGTCGTTGACGAATTTGTTCACACTGAAGAGTTAGGAAATTGAGTGCCGGCAGCAAATTTGAGAGTTCAAATTCCAACCGTTGATGCACCGCATGCCAGCTGTCGAGTGGATTTTTATCCTGACAACGATCGAATCAGAGAAAGGCATTTATGACAATTCATGTCGGCTGCACCCTGGCTATAAATAGCCGCCCCCCACAACCACTTGTTGGTTGGCTGCTCCGAGAAAACTTGACATTTGTCATTTGAGAGCAACCCATCCTCTGACAACTTTGAGAGAATCCTAAGTGAAGAAAAGCCCAGAGCTAAAGTGATTGAGCATCACTGAAGAGATTGATGTGTGTGATCCGACGCATGTTACCTTTGAAGACGTTAGGCGTCAAGTTCTGAGTACACCAAGAGTCATTGTGGTGCACCGGTAAACAAGTCTATGAAGGTTTTGAAAGTCTATCTTAAAAACTTACCACGAGCGATTGAGAGAGGTCTGCAGACCTTAGCTCAAGAGGAATACGATGAGGACTGTGTTCTCTGAACTGCGACTCAGCCGTCTCAACCCTGGAACTGGTTGTCTTCACTGAGCCAACCTGGTTTTTTCCTCACCCTCTCTTACATTATCCCGCTGCTGAAGAATTTGTACTTGTGTCGGCGGGATACTCCTGCCTTCAAAAATATGGGTGGGGGTGAGGGGGAGGGGTTCATACAAGCAAATTAACCCTAGCGCTGGTCTACAAGAGTGATGTCAAGTTTCATGGACTTTTTTACGGTATGTTGCATTGAATTTTCAATACAAAATTGAGGATTGAATCCTATTTTCAGGTGTTCCTGCAAAGGATAACAAAAAGAACCGACATCAAAAGAATTGATCAAAATTTGCAGTAGATGTTTTTCCCTAATCTGTGGTACACAGCAGCTACTCACTCGCTTTGGTCTCTCTTCTAACACTACTGAAGTCACCGGTGATGGCACAAAGCAATTCCCATCTACTGAGATCTCTCAACGACTGAACAAGTATCATCTGCACTACATCTGTTGCCTCAGGCCGAACTACCAGAAATATAGTCCATCTGCGGACCTGTTGTACAATTTCAGTCATTTCAGTTGTAGCCACTGAGGCACGATCGTCAGGGTTTACTGAGGATGCTACATATTTACGCCAGGGAGAGTATTAGCTAGATTAGATCACTCCAAATAGAAGAATCGCCTTCGCCGCATCGAGCATGTACATCCTTGAGCCTCTCGACGGACTTGCATATGCCGCTGCAGCTCCAATCAAAGGATGCCACGCAGATATTGCCAGCTTGCCCTTTCCACTCACAATCTGCAAGAGATGTCAATGCACAATTATAAGAGGTTAGAAAAGTTACATAAGTGTTTTTTACGGTGAGGAGACAGACCTGGTGGAGTTCCACAGCACATGTTCCTTTCATCAATATGATTAACCTCTAACCCAATAAACCATGACCCAAGTGATACATCTTCGTTCGCATACTTGTGTAAGATAGGTCTGACAAAATCAAAAGGCATCATCAGATTGACTTTAATTTTTATCTGGAGGACCATTTTATGACATGACCATCAATGGAACATACTGATTTATTGAGATATAGGTCGCAAGATCTTTTGAGATGGCATATATCTGTCCAGTAGCATGGCGAAAATACTTGTTTCCGTCCTCCCCAAATTTCCAGGCCTCAGGTTCATGGTACTTCAGATTCCTACATGACAAGAGCAGGTTCAAGCGTAGTTTGTACCCCAAAGCTAGAATTTAATTGCAAGACAGTCTAGTTAACATTACTTGTCAGCAAGAACTGGGCCTGACTTCATGCAGCCAATATAAGTTCTTGGTTTCGCTTTATGCCTCGCAAGGGTAGTGGCAAGCATTCCTGTTTTTCCATGTGCAGCGTACCAGTAAGGTGATAAACAGAAGTGGGGTTTTTTTTCTGAAAGAAGGCAATAACATCAAAGAAATATAATGCACCTAAGTTCACATGCACATCATCATCGACCTTGACGAAGAAGTCAGCATCCCAAATGCCCACGGCCGTGGAGAAGAAGATTTTTGTCTTTGCGGAGAGTTCATGATACCCCTCGACATGGTCCTGAATGATAAATGAACAACACCAACAGGTAACATGGTCAGTGCTACTAAAAATTTCTAATAGAAGTATGGTTTGATCGGTGTCATAACATCACTGAAGGATACAGCCTTACCAGTCTAAGAAAGTCATGATGTTGTGCATCTTCTGCATCTATTGCTTTGTCCAATATACTATTGGATGTAGCACTGCACAATCACCAAAACCGTTCACATTTTGCAAGGAACTAGTACCAGATTTTCAAGCGGACAGGAATACCAACATAGAACAACCCTAATATTAACACCTCTGTTCTATAGAACTAGATGATACCCCGCGTGTTGTTGCGGAAATATTGCAACATATTTAAATGTGATTCGTTGTATGAAACATGAATATTTGAAGTAATAATATGAAAGGCCAGAACTGAAAATACATATAATTTATTATGTTTGAGTACTATATAGTTGTAGAATGTGTATTAAATATAAATAACATAATAGAATGAAAATTCTCATGTATATTTGCATGTTGAGATAAGACTTTTTTTCATGCATGTTTCATGATGAAGTGGCATGCTTGCATGTTGAGAGACATATGGTAGTGGAGGTGGGCCTTTTCTCATGCATGTTGTGCGATGATGTGGCATGCTTGCATGTTGAGCGAAATAGTTAGTGGGGGCTAGCTATTTAGATATAAAATATAAGGAAGATGGATTAAATCAGAGTTGTGTCGATGAATCATCCATTGCAACCAAGGGAGGTGAGGTGTCTGATGGCAAATTGACAACTAGCAACTTAGCAAGAGACTTGTGCATGTCTTACCCCAAATTTGGTGAAAATTATTATAGCTTATTCATGGATGCCTGCAACTCCACCTATGTTGTCTCAACGTAGCCGGTCCCAAGCCTGGGAAAGGAGGAGGATTGTGATAGGCTTGGCGAGCCAACGTCAAAACGCAGCCACTCTTACGGAGACGAAACCTAGAAGAACACCGTTGGGGCGTAACCCTCTTAGCGAGACGCCATATCGGAACCCGGGTGTAATGTTAAACGGCAAGGCCCGGGTCGTCACCCCCTTGGTGGTGCGCCGTATCTTGATCTGATACGGTGATAAGTGAGCAAGGATCGCGTCGTCGCATCCTTAGTGGCACGCTATATCGACGCCCGGGTGTAGTGAAAAAATGAGCAAGGGTCTTCGCATTTGGCTCGACAAGTGCGAAGAGCAAGACAGCTAGCCGAGCCTAGTAGGATCCGCATAGATGGCTGGAATGTAGGGAGTGTAAGTTACGGGAATTAGTGGATGCAGCGGTGAGGAGGGATGTTGACATCCTATGTGTCGAAAAAACCAAATGGAAGGGACACAAGGCGAAGGAGGTAGAGGATACCAGCTTCAAGTTGTGGTACACGGGGACAACTACAAACAGAAACGGAGTAGGCATCTTGATCAACAAGAGCCTCAAGTATGGAGTGGTAGCCATCAAGGGGCAAGGGGACCGGATTATCTTGGTCAAGCTGGTCGTTGGGAACTTAGTACGCACTGTTATCAGGGCTTATGCCCCGCAAGTAGGCCACAGTGAGAGCACCAAGAGGGAGTTCTAGGAAGGCTTGGGGGAAACTTAGTTCGCATTGTTATCAGGGCTTATGCCCCGCAAGTAGGCCACAATGAGAGCACCATGAGGGAATCTAGGAAGGCTTGGGGGACGAGTGTACCTATTGGCGAGAAGCTCTTCATAGGAGGAGACCTCAATGACCACGTGGGTACATCTAACATAGGTTTTGAAGGGATGCATGGGGGCTTTGGATATGGCAGCAGGAATCAAAAAAGAGAGGATATTTTAAGCTTCGCCTTAGCCTACGGATAGTAGCTAACACCCTCTTTAGAAAGAGAAAATGAAGGTGGAGTATATTAGTACCAATCTTCAAGAACAAGGGGGGTGTTCAAAGTTGTACTAATTACCGTGGAATTAAGCTAATGAGCCATACAATGAAGCTATGGGAGAGAGTCATTGAGCACCGCTTAAGAAGAATGACAAGCGTGACCAAAAATCAGTTTGGTTCCATGCATGGGAGGTCGACTATGGAAACCATTTTCTTGGTACGACAACTTATGGAGAGATACAAGGAGTAAAACAAGGACCTGCATATGGTGTTCATTGACTTTGAGAAGGCCTACGATAGGATGCCGCGGAATGTCATGTGGTGGGCTTGGAGAAACACAAAGTCCCAACAAAGTACATTGCCCTCATCAAGGACACGTACGATGATGTTGTGACAAGTGTTCGACTAAGTGATGGCGGCACTAATGACTTTCCAATTAAAATAGGACTACACCAGGCGTCAGTTTTGAGCCCTTATCTTTTTTACTTTGGTGATGAATGAGGGCACAAGGGATATACAAGGAGATATCCCATGGTGTATGCTCTTTGCGGATGATGTGGTGCTAGTCAACGATAGTGGGACGGGGGTTAATAGAAAGTTAGAGTTGTGGAGACAAACTTTAGAATCGGAAGGTTTTAGGCTTAGTAGAACAAAACTGAGTACATGAGGTGTGGTGTCAATACTACTAGGCACGAGGAGGAAGTTGGCCTTGGTGGGCAAGCGGTATCTCAGAAGAACACCTTTCAATATTTTGGGTCAATGTTGCAAAAGGATGAAGATGTCAGCCATCGAACCAAAACTGGATGGATGAAGTGGCGCCAAGCTTCTGGCGTTCTGTGTGATAAGAGAGTGCCACAAAAGCTAGAAGGCAGGTTCTATAAAACGGCAAATCAACCTACAATGTTGTATGGCGCTGAATGTTGGCCAACCAAAAGGCGACATGTCCAACAGCTAGGTGTAGCAGAGATGCACATGTTGAGATGGATATGTGGCGACTCAAGAAAGAATCGGATCTGGAATGATGATATACATGATGGAGTTGGGGTGGCCAATTGAAGAGAAGCTTGTCCAACATTGTTTGGGATGGTTTGGGCATATACAACGCAGGCCTCCAGAAGCGCCAGTGCACAGCAGACGGTTAAGGCATGTTGATAATGTCAAGAGAGGTCGGGGTAGACCAAACTTGACATGAGAGTAGTCTGTAAAGTGAGATCTGAAGGACTGGAATATCACCAATGATTTAGCCATGGACAGGGGTGTGTAGAAGTTGGCTATCCATGGAACCATGATTTGGTTTCAATATCTTATGGGTCTCAACTCTAGCCTATCCCAACTTGTTTTGGGCTGAAAGGCTTTGTTGTTGTTGTTGTTGTTTTGTTGTCATAGATGCCTGCAGGAATGCTTTCTAAAACAGACGAGAAAGAATCATCCAAATTACTCCCTCCGTTCCTAAATATAAGTCTTTGTAGAGAGTTCACTATGAATCACATACGGATGTATATAGATGCATTTTAAGTGTAGATTCATTTATTTTGCTCCGTATGTAGTCCACCTAGTGGAATCTCTACAAAGACTTATATTTAGGAACGGAGGGAGTATATGATTGCAGGCTCTAGGCAGAGAATTTTGCAACACCAGAGATGATTAAACAGTAAAAATGACCTGGGGGCAAGAAGAACCACTTGTTTACCTATGGCCTATAGTGAAGCGTATAACTATTCCCTTTTGTTCTTCAAGCTGCAGCAGCTTCTCACCTAAATGAAGAAGAGAACTTTAGTAAAAACTAAATAGTGGACTATGACAACATTTGGAATTCAATAACAATGTAATGAATATCAAGGTGGTTATAAAAGTTATTATTCAATAACAATGTAATAGATGCAGAAGAGAATTTTAGTAAAAACAAAATAGTGGACTATGACAACATTTGGAATTCAATAACAATGTTATAAAGGTTATGGTTGACATAACAAAGAAGAAAAGGAAAAGTATATACAGTATGCACATTTACTTGAATAACTTTTGCTACAAGGAAAAACCATCAATTTAGTGCTTGCTGGCCCGGCTTAGACCTATGTGACGAATCATTGGCCTAAAAAAGATACATGGGAATTATATCCTTAAATGATAATGTTGACACCCAATTTTGACATGGTCAAGAACTTAATTAAGATGGCCTCAAATGGAGAAGTGATCTACATGAAAAAGTTCCGTCTTGTCGACATGGACATCTTTCAAGTTTGGGCCATCACCATCCGATCTCATCTCGAGGGCCGAAACTATGCTCAAATTACTAAGATTTTGTATTCAGAGTATTGTTCGGCCAATTAAGCCTCCAAGACGGCCTCTTATGAGAAAAGTTTCTACACGGATTGTCTTCGTCTCGTTGAAACAAACGATTTTGATATAAAAAACGTCTCAATCGGTGTCCGTATGCAAAAGTTAGAGCCAAAACGGTGTGCTGCAGAAGTCTGCCCCGGAAGTTCCGGGCAAAACATCCGAGGAGGCTCCGGGCTAAACCGAAAGTTTGCACACGGTGCGCCCCGAAAACTGGAGTTTTAACATTATTTGCCCATTTGCGGGTCCGAATTCAACATCAATGTGACCTCAGATGAAAAAGTGATCAACTGAAGAGTTTTTCTCCATTGCAAGATCTACAACTTTGTTTTTGGGACCATCGTGATCCGAAGTGGTATGCGACCTGCAGTTTCAGTGCAAGAGGGCTACTTGATATAATATGAGCCCGGAAGTTCCGGGCCAGACCGGAAGTTCTGGCCCTTGTAGTCCGAGTTAGGGTAACTTTTGTTTGACGATTTGGACGTGATTTGAGTCCTTTTCTTGTACGGGAAGTCCAGCCGCCTCATATATATGTAAAGGGTGACGGCCGATTAAACAACACACAATCGAACAAATCAATCTATCACTTTTTACCTTTACCTTTATCTTCTCCCTTGTTCTTCTTCTTCCTCGTTCTTCGTCCGTTCTTCTAGTTGCAGGGCGGCAATCCACGAGGCCCTAGGGACGATCAAGTCGATCCTAGGGCAGCCCATAGCCACCGCGCGCCCTGACGGGGTCCCTCCCGGGCGTGTGAGGTTTCGGGTCTACAAAAGTGCCCGCCAGATTGCTTGCGAACCGCGCTTCCGGACGGGTCTCCTTCGACGTGAGCTGCGGTGCATCACCCCCGGCGTTGAGGGTACACGGTGACGTATTCGTGTGCGAACAGATAAAAAACAAATGTCACATTTTTACCAAGTTCGAGCGACGTCTTCGTAGCCGTTTGATACTAAGCACAAATCTTGGCGCTCTCCACTTGGCACATCGTCGCCAGGGGTTCCTTCGCTTCAGGGCGGAACTATGCATGGATTTCGAGTCGCTCGACTAGTCGCAGTTCCAGGGCCGACTCAGCCTCTCAACTCGACTCCTGGGATGAGTCGAGCGACTCGCGCGACTAGTCTCGACTAGTCACGACTAGTCGCGGTTTTTGGGTCGAACGACTCGAGGCAGCGCTGGATCTGGAGCACTCTCCCGCCGCCGTGCTGCTGCTGTGCTGCCTCGCTGCTGCTGCTGCTTCTGCGCCCCCGCTGCAGCGCTGGCCGCCGCCGCTGCTGCTGCTGAAGCTGCAGCTGCAAGAGGAGCGGGCTGGGAGGAGGAGCGGTGGCAAGAGAGCTGCTGCGGGGGAGTTGAGAGATCCATCGCTGGGAGGAGTGGTGGACTGGTGGCAAGAGAGTGGCAGCAGAATGTGTGGCGGCTGTGGTGAGGGAGGAGGGAGTGTGGATGGTGGATTAGGTCACGGGAGGAGTATATAGCTACTAGATGGGCTTTTGGGCCACAGGGAAGTGCATAACTAGTGGCCCATCTCTCAGTTGGCCCTGGTTACTGCTGCTGGTGGTGTGCTCCTCCCCTCCTCCCCTGTTTGCTGCTGCTGCTGTGCACTTGTGCTCCTCCCCTGACTGCCTGCTGCTTAACTCACGTCGACTCGTCGCCATGTCGACTCGTCGACTGTGAGTCTAGACTAGTCACGACTAGTCTAGAGTCGCCCCCTCCGAGCGACCCGTCGACTCATCGACTCAAAAACATTGGAACTATGCGAACGAGGCTCCAATCACACCCACCCAGTCGCCGCCACCCATTTCGCCCCCACTTCCCACTGATTCTTCCATCTCCTCGCCTTTTTTTTTGCGGGTGAAATAAAAAGTATCCTTGTGTGCCCGTATTCTGTCCAGTGAGCTCAGTGACCCTTGGTCGTGTTTTGATGATCTGATCTTGCACTGCCAACATGTTTATGTGCTTACGTCATCGTCGTTGGTAACATCTTTTCTAAAAGAGGCCCATGCAGGATGCAGCCCATGAGCGCATTCAGAAGACACTTCATAGCCACTGCGCATACCAAGTGAGTGTCCATTGGTGCAAGAATTGGTACGTTCCTGCAAGATTTGTCAATGGAACAAGACCGAGACTCTTCACCCTGCTGGTCTGCTTCAGCCTCTGATGGTGCCCTCAACGGTCTGGTTGGATATCTCAATGGATTTTATTGAGGCCCTTCCTTGTGTCCATGGCAAGACAGTGATCCTTTCTGTTGTCGATCTCTTCTCTAAATATGCACACTTCATACCATTGGCACATCTGTACACTGCTATCTCGATGGCCAGAGCTTTCTTTGACGGTATTGTTCAGCTCCATGGGCTTCCATAGTCCATTGTATCATTCCTCGCTTTATGACACTCCCTTCAAGGTGGTCTACGGCCATGACCCTCCTGCTCTACCGACTTATAACAAGGGCGAAGCCAAAGTTGAGTCAGTAGGGACCGCTTTGCAAGAACATGATCAGTTTCTTCAGGAGGTTCGTGAGCGTCTGCTTCAGGCCCAAAAAGGCAACAACGCAGCAAGAAGTACTACGATGAGCATCATCGGGATCCTTCCTTTGATGTTGGTGAGTGGGCATGGCAGCGCCTTCACCACAGGCAAGCTGCTTCATTGTCAGGCCATACACGTGGCAAGTTAGCTCAGCGCTTTTATGGACCTTACAAGATTCTGGAGCATGTTGGTTCTATTGCCTACAAGCTGGATCTCCCGGAAGGCTCTCGTCTACATGATGTCTTCCATGTGAGCCTTTTGAAAAAATTCCACGGTGTTGCTCCTTATGTGACAGCCACCATTGTCATTGATTCAGGATGGTCGCGTCATTCCAGAGCCTGCCAAAGTACTAAGCTCAAGCATACGCAGAGTGAAGCATGTGCTTGTTCAATGGGTAGGTTCTTCGGAAATGGATGCCACTTGGGAGCCCCCTGCTGACTTCATCAAGCAATATCCAGATTATCAGCTCGAGGACGAGCTTCTTGTCGATGAAGGGAGAGATGTTATGTGGGTTCCTTATGTTACGCGGAAGGCAGCAGGGGCAGGTTAGGCTGTAGCTAGACAAGGGCAGTTTGATGTCCAGGGTATGCCTCTGTTTTGGTAGTCTTCAGGTTGTTAAGGTAATCTAGTTTGTATCAGATTCCAATTAGAGTCCAGGATATGCCGAAGTCCAGGATATTCCAATTATAATCAATAAAGTCTAGTTTCCCTAATCCATGTTCTCTATCTCTAATCCCCACTGCCTTCTGCTACTGCACGACGGCACCGCCTCGCCGACGAACCGTGGGCCCCCAAGCACCTCCAGGCCACTGGATCGCCCTCAGATCTAGGGGCTGTTCCACAGTGCCATATGCTTAATCGGGTGCATGTGCGGAAACATGGTCTGATAAATGTATTCAATCACGGCATGATAGTGTAAACGATGGTGACTGCAGAAATAAAACAGTCAACAAAAAGAGAGATGTTGCTTCTAACTGCAAACAAATGGTTTTTTGGTGAGCTCTTTTATGGTACCTTGTATTGAATAACAATACGCTAACTAGATTATCAACATCCAAATTCAGTAACCACAAACATGCTATTATTCATCGCAATTAACACCAAAGTATTACCAACCTTGAGGCATCCATGTCTCCCTGACTGAATCACGACGCTTGCGGCTACTGAAAGCGGTGTTAACTCCAACGACAACGAATGCTTTTTTCCTTGATTGACTAGTTTCTGAAGTTACTGGCACACCAGAACGGACCAGTTCCAACGTGCTTCGCTTTGCTGCAAGCTCCATCTGCAGCGTTGAGATTGACTTATCCAACAATCTACCAAAAACAATCCGAAGAAAAAAAAAATCAGATACAAGTAACCACAATACAGTTGAACTCTTAGATTTAACACTGGATGGGGTCAAATGAGCTCACTGTATGGCTTCATGGGTCCTGGTTACCTCTCCCATTATATCCTTGTGCTCCCCATGCTTCTGCAATCCAATTGTAAATTAGACAGTTCAAGGAAAAAGCAGTATAAAACTTGATAAATCATGCAAATTTACTGAATTTGGAAACCCACCCTCTTTGTATTGCAATCCTCTGACACAAGTTGCAACTCCTGGTCTTGTCTCCTGTGTTGGGACATGATGTGGTTATTGGTATTTGGTGCTGTCCAGAAGCTGTAAAAGCACCGGTAAGGATTCGTCAATAAATTCCAAAGAGCAACAACAAACAAGTATTTCATCTTCAAAATGTATAACTTGAATTCCCTTGGAGATTAGGAACCAAAATTATCCTTACTCTTTGTTATTTGTTTCAATTACAGCTCTTTCCAAAGATCAACTGAACAACCTTCAACTTGAATCCCAATAAATTTATATTTAGCTACAATTTCTGTCAAGATAAAATCTCTGAGGGAGAATAACTTTGACAGCGCAAGGACAAACATGTACTTATTCCAAATCCAAGCTTTACTAATAGAAAGTAAATCCACACTTCAAGAGAGAGAGGGGGTGGGGAGAGAGAGAGAGAGTAGGAATCCACCCAAAAGTGTTCGTCACTCCATCTAGTCTTGCACATGTATACTAGCTCAGCAGTACGCGACCTAAATGAACATTCACTTATAAAAAAGGCAAGCTCTTCAGTATAGATCTCACACGGGCGTTTAATTATTAGGCTGGCTGCAAGTAGCAGGACATTCTTCGAACAAAGAAAATGCAGTGGCGAGCTTGTATCTACTATATCTAAATAGGAGCCCCCCACTAGCTGATTTTCATGCGCTCTCACATGTCCACGTCACCATAAATTCTTTCAGCCGTTTGATTGACCACAAGTGACTCAGGTCTGCAGCCCAAGAGTTGATCCCCCCTTGCTCCACGTACCTCCCGTTAGCTCCTCCTTCCTGGGCTCCTCGCCTCCCGAGAACGCAGCATGGATGCTTCAACTCTTTAATTTCCTCTTCAACTCCCCCAATTCATGTGTCGTCCTCTTCTCCTACCATCCCTGCCAAAGTTCCAAATCCTAAATTCATTCCTGCTATATATGCATCCGATCTTAGGAGTGAAGAACAGTACTGATATGTGTATGCATCACACCAATCCGCTTCACGATGATTGAAGCCAATGCAAGCCAGTAAGTAGCCGTAGTCTTGCACATGCTATTTTGGGTTCAGATATATTATATCACTGGAGGCTATATATTGATCACTTCAATTTCTACCTTCAGTTTCGCAGGCTATACTACCCAGCTAAATTACTCTACGTCTATGAACTGTTCTAAAAATCGGCCGACTCATCAGTTAACTGACCAGTTAATCGCTGCTTGGAGGCACACCAATTATACACCCTATTGGGCAAGTTAACTTTTTTTGAGACAAATACGGTGAGTTAACTGGCCAGGGGGATTAACCGGTCTGACAAGCCCATTAATCGGGTGTCAGACCAAGAAATGGGGCATCTCTGATTAACTGACGCTGGTGGGGTCAACAAAGCCGAAAATTTTCTGCCCGTGACTCTCCCAGCAATCCCACGCCTAGGGCTGTGGGATCTGGGCGTGCTCCCCCCCCACCCCCCCGGCAGCATGAGCTTGCCTTCCTGTTGGCCAGAACCATCGCCTGCACCGCTGCAGTCTCCGTCGCCGCCTCAAACCGTCGTGTGACGTGTCCCGTCCGACATGCACTGCTGTTGTGTGCACCGCCTCCCTGACCGCCATGCATCAACTCACCATTGACCTCCGCCACCTCCCCAGCCGCAGTGCATCGCCCCCCTCCCTTCCGACGCTGCTGCGTCCGCTGCCTCCCCAAGCCATTGCCTCCACTGCTGCTCTCGCCATAGCCTCCCCAAGCAGCAAGCTCCTCTGCTTTAGGACTTCTACATGGTGACGGTGCTATGTTGCCGCTGCTGCCCACTTGCTCCTCCTCTGTTTGCTATGTTGTTGCTGCTGCTGATCCTCTCTCCTCTGCTTGCTATTTTGCTGCTGAACCTACCGATAAATTCAGTTAATAGGGCGATGACATTTATCCCTACTCATACACTTGGTGCGGAGGTTGATGGATGTTCAACACTCCGACCAGCCTGACTCTTTCACTGGAAGTTAACTGGAAGCGGAGTGTTTACTGTCTCTATGTATATGAATCTAATTAACTCTGGCCCAATCCCGAGATCGATACATATTTGGATACATATTTGGAAAGTTAAGGTTCCCTTGCGAATCAAAATTTTCATGTGGTTTGTGCACAAGCAAGTAATCCTTACCAAAGATAATCTGCTAAGGCGACAATGGGTAGGTAGTGCACGATGTTGTTTTTGTGACAATACAACACCTCTTCGTAGATTGCACTCTCGCGAAATTACTATGGCGAACCATTCATATAGCCTTTAACATTACTCCTCCAGCTAGCATTGATGCGTTATTTGGGACGTGGCCAAATGGAGTGGAACATATTACTGCGGCACGTATTCGGATTGGAATACGTGTGCTACTTTGGGCTATACTATATGGAACTGCAGGAACGATATGATCTTTAACAGATAAAACACTTTAAACGTCTTGAAGGTTATCTTCAGAGCTACGGCATGGATCCGTACGTGGTCGTTACTCACTCCTTGATTACTGGGTGCAACCAGTGGGAGATGGTAGCACAGGGTATCTTCAACCGGTTTGGATGGCGGTCTCATAATAGGATAGGTGTTTAGATATCTTGTCCTATTTTCCTGCCGATTGTGGCAATGATGTTACTATGTTTTTCTTTCTCTTTTGTTGCTCCGTTTGCGAGCTGTAATGGTTTTCAGACTATGTTACTTGATGGCACTTTTTAATAATATGGCCGCATGCATCTTTCAGATGCAGAGGCCGGGGGTAAGCCTCCTTTTTAAAAAAAAAAAACACCCGACCGGTATGGTACCAGTTTCAGACATCCTGCATATCCTATATACTTAAGAAGTTCATCCTCACTACTAGATTTATCTTCACATGCAGCCTGTCCACGTCATCAACAGCCTATCCAGCTTAAATATTGCGACCTTAAATTTCAACAGTCTCCCGAATGCAACAGATAATAAGCAAAAGAAAAATTATCGCTAAACTCCCATCGCTAGCCATGCCCCATAAACCGCAATTAGTACTGCATGCGGTGAATATAGGATCAAAATACATCCACCGATTCTCTAACAAAATCCCACCGACTCCCTCTCCCTCTCCCTCTCGCGTCCCTGGCCGGTCAGGTCTCCGACGAGCACCACTCCCACGGCAAGTCACCGACCTTGGTCTAGATCATCCAGTTCGCGGCTGGTGTGCTTCCAAGAAAGGTGCCCTCATGGTGGTGCTCACGGACCAGTGCGTGGTCGCCAAGGGATTCTGCAGCGCGCCCTCCGAACCATCAGAGAAAAGAAAACGCCCCCGCGTCGCTCCCGTGCGAGCAACACGGGCGGACTCTGCAGCCCTAGCCACCGCCGCCAGTATCCCGGCCACCCCTCTCCGCCGCCGCCGGAGGACGCCGCAAGGCTTCCCGGCCACCCCTCACCGCCGCCGCCGGAGGACGCCGCAAGGCGAAGCCTCGCGGCCGACGGCGGCGGCGGGGGACCTTGCTCGTGGCGCTAGGGGGCACTCGGCACGGCGGATCGTCTCCCGGTTATCTGCGCGTTGCCATGGTGCTGGTGTCCGGATCCGCCCGATCGATGCATCCGGCTCGCTGCCATGGTCTTCGCCGGTGAGGGCTCGGATCTCGAGGCGGCGGCCTCGCTGGTGCGGACGGCGCTCCTCCCGGCGGGAGTGCTCGTCGGTGAGGTAGGCGGATCCCTCGGCTGCTGTGGCAGCGAGTTTCGATGGCGCTGGTCATGGCGCGGAAGGCCCGGGCTCCCATGTCGGATCGGGCGATCTGGTCCGTTCGTGATGCATGACCTCCGCCGGCTGGATCTCCGGCGTGCACGCATCTGGCGATGTTGTTCTTGGTTCGGAGGTGGCGGCAGGTGCTTGGCGAAACCCTTGGCGCGGTGGCGATCACGGCATCGATGGCGTCCGAAGCCATTCCTCCTTGGTGGCGGCGCCGAGGCTAAACTTCCGACTCCCCTTCCCTGCGCCGGGTGAAAACCCTAGCCCCTGTGGCTAAGCGGCGGCGGCACCACAGCGTCGTCACCTTCTTGAAGGCGCCGATTTGGGCATGGGGATGTTGGGTGTGCATGGCGAGCTTATGCGGTTCTGGTGGCGCCCGTCGATCTACCGCGTCGCAGCTCGGCGGTGTCTCGTGGCTGCGGTGCTTCTTTTCGGCCGTGTCTCCGATGGGGACCTCGTCCTTCCTCACCTTGTACATGCCGTGGTGGAGCGGTACTTCATCTCACTCATTGATGACGGCGAAGATCGGCGGCATGGCGTTGTGGAGGCTCGCCGCCCGATGCGCGGAGATGGACTCGCGCAGGTGGAGGTAGCTGTCTGGCGTCATGGTGACGTTGATGGCGGAGTGGCCTACACAAGGTAGAAGACTCAATATATTACAAGACGGACACATGGAAGATGGCTGCGGCGACACAAGAGTGTGTCTGACCGGATCGTGCCCTGCACCGGTATGTGGCTCGGTGGGGCTTCCGGCTTTTGATGTTAGGTTTAGGTGAGTGGTTTGGGTAGTGGCCCAACTAGCATCCCTTCATCATATGGATAAGAGTAGCGGCATATGTTGCCGAGATGGTGGATTCAGGAATATTGTCTGTAATACTTTGTAAGGTCCTCGAGAATGATTAATAAAGTGGCCGTATGCATCTTCCAGATGCAGAGGCCGGGGGTCATCCTCCTTTTCTAAAAAAAAATGGTGCGGACGCTGGCACGGGTAGACCCATACGCATGGGTGGGTGACGCCGGGCGTGAGTGCCCCTGCCTGGCCTGGGTATTGCTCAATAGTATCTGTACTGATTTTATGATTTACTGAAAGAGGGTCATGTTTTCTGACCTTTTTTCCTATCTGCTCACGTATTTTTATGCAATGGAAAACATATTGATTTTCTTATTCCAGGTACTGCAGTTCTAGATTGGTAACTATACCTTTTTTCTTTTGCAATGAGCTATATATTAACCCTTTTTGTATGATTCATACTGGATTGATTTATTTTCCAGCCATTCGCTGTTGTTTGCCAAACGTTTCTACAGTGGAGCACATTTAGTCATTTGTGCACCTACATCTCTGTAATCCGGATTATATATTTGATATTTTTCTTCAAAACTGCAATCTTCATTTTTGGTGACACCATTGGTTTAATGCCAAAATATGTGTGAACACTTTTATGTGCATTTAGATATTGTGACAGGATTAATAAATTTAATATTGCATGGCTACACCCATGAAGCCTCACTTTGACTGTTTAGTGAACTATGTCTGTGGTCACTGGTTAGTAGAGCAGGAAAAAAATAACAAGTCATGCACGAGCCTAATGTTTGTGATCCTGAATCTACATATTTTTCTAAAATTATTATCCTTTTAGAGATTGCTTTTGCATAAGATTTTCCATGTGCACTATAGTTAATTTCTACAAAGTCCCGCTGCAACGCGCGGGGTTTCCTCTAGTTGTATATGAATTTGATTGCCATGGATCTTCACTCGGACTTGGGGGAGTTAATTTTGCTGTCTCAATTTCATTTGCAATTCTAATTAGTTGTGGTAGACGATAGGTTAAACCACGTGTCGGCTTGTCTCCCTTCCCTGCCACGACAGGCCCCCAAGGGCCCAAGACACCCTGGGGACATCAGAAGATTCGCCACTGCCTCAGGAGGAGGAATACCGCCATGTCACATATCAGAGTAAGGAAGGACTCTACAAATAAGGAAGAAAAGACCCTGCACGTGTCATACACCGACGTAAGGGCCAGACTCCAAGCTCTACACGCCCTATGCACCGACATGGAGGCCTTCAAGTTGTGCTATGTAAGGGCCACCAGGATCATCATAGAGGGGGACCTTCTCTGCACCATTGTAGTCTAGACCACCTAGAAAGGATTCCGGCGCTTATCGTCCGAATCTCCACCATCTCATCTCGACAAGGCACTCCGTCTCATCGAGATCCTCTCTCGACATTGTAATCTTTTGTACTCTCCATATATATAAGAAAAGAGAAAGGCAGGAAGTAGAGCTTTTACCCACATTGGGGGCCAGAACCTGGGTATATTGTATGTTTGTGTGATCCGTGTCCAAAGACCCCCCCTGGTCTCCTGACGTGGCGTCCCCTCGACAACAAAATCCACGTACTCCCCCTTGAACCGCTATTAGGATCGATGAAACAGCCCTCGACAGTTACCACTTCACGTTCAGATGTATTGTTCCCAGTTGGGGTTGATCCTTTTGTGCAAAAAAGTATATTTGATTTATTCCTAATAGATGGATGTTATTTCCCTTGCCTTTCAGCAATATCATTCTGGCCTAGTGGCACGCTCACCAAGTGTTTGTACAATGACAAACCTCCAAGATCAAATGTATTACCGATACATATTTTCCTGCCAGATGTTTATCATTGATACTGCAATAACGGAGTACGAATTCTGTACGGGCTTCTTTTTTATGTCTTTCTTAGTGCTACTGATTATCACCTCATCCTCCATGCCTGGTGCCCTCTTTATAGTAAGTAACTTCTCTATTTTCAGGTCTGTTCCTATGAACCATTGTACTATTTGTCATATCTGTACATGTGCAGTTATATGTTTATATATTCTTTTTTTTTTGTTTCTCTTGGTCCCCATATGTATCGATGTGAAGAATTCAAATTTAATCTAATCTACATGTCCATGTCACGAAACAGCCCTTCCCTTAATTAGATAGTCCATTATTAGGTGCTTTTCTTTGTTGTTTGTTCAATATCAAAGTATCCAACATACGACATGATCAGGTTGCAAGAAACAATTTACCTCCCTGTTCATGCTCATGTGGTCTCAAATTAAATGTATTTTTCACTTTCTTCCAGACCCAAAGTGGTCGGACCCTTTCCCCGGACCCTGCACAAGCGGGAGCATGCACACAGGAATGCCCCTTTTTCCATTAAAAGGTCAAATATATGCGGCAATTTTCTTTTCATGTTCATGTTTTAAACTTCTATGATAAGATCCAATACCGTCAACCCATTTGACCTTTTGTCGTATCTGTTTTATCTTGCATACTACTCCCTCCGTTCCAAATTACTTGTCGTGAACTAAAACCACGACGAGTAATTTGGAACGGAGGGAGTATGTTCCTTTTGCGATTCAATTCTAGGGAACTGCCTATATATGGCGGCAGTTGCAGGTGTTGCTCCTCTCTTCATGTTGTCAACATGTTTTCCTTTCTTAGCTGAGGGCCTACAGGAACAAGCTGGCAATTAATATGCTAGTACCATTTTGACCCACAGGTAGATAAACAAGTTGGCATGCTTCTTGAGATTCGCCTGCTTTAGGCGATTTATGAATTTGACACAGATATTTGCACTTTTCTTCCTAACGGCACCACAAGTACTGGAGTGTTTTGATTTGTTCAAATGTTTGAGAAGCATCTATTTAGTATTCACATAATCTTTAGGAACTTATCAACCAGAAATTCAGCGGCAACCCGCGAGGTATCTTCTACTAGTTCGATGATGAAACATGAGTTCCCAAAACGTAACATGCACCAGTCCACATCAGAACGCGATCTCCGGTGTTCTAAATAAGAAATGCGAGCTTTCCACCAACCCCGGATCCCCATGAGCTCAAGAGGAGAGAACAAAGAGAAAGAGACAGATTAAAATCCAATCTCCCTCCAGAAAACAAATCTCAGCACGCCATTGGCTAGAGGTGGGACAAAACAAACTTGGTCAACCTGGAGCGGTCAAAAACCAAGAGAAAAATCGCGCAAGCTTTTGACAGCCGTCCGAGCCTCGCCGTCATTAGCCCCAGCAATCCCTCCAATAAGAGAGGAGCGCGCGGCGAGATCTAATGGCTCCTGCGGACATAGAGAAGGGCATGGAGGGAGAGAGTGAGAGAGACCCACCGGTTGGTGAAGAGCATGCCGAGCCCGAAGCTGAAGGCGCAGAGCAGCAGCAGCCTCCACCTCGCAGACGACCTCCTGTCGAGCACCCCGCCCTTCCCCTTCATCCGCTCTCGCTCGCGCCCAATCAATCAATCAGTCCCGCCGCTGAATCTCGTCCTCGAGCGAACGAGTAAGCGAACCCGAGCCGACCTTCTTCTTCGACTCAGCGGCAAAGGGGAGATTCGAGACTCCCTGTGGAGCTAGGCCGAACTCGCGCGGAGATTCGTCGGAGAAGGCACACGGCGGTCACCAGCAGGTCGAGGGGGAGGAGGAGGAAAGCTGGGCTGGCCGAGTTTGTTTAGCTGTCTGAAATTCTGAAACGGGGAGCGTGGTGGGCGGCCTGTTTTGTTGGTCTTCTCACGCAACTTTTGAGAAATAACTTGTTTTTTTCCGTCTTTCTTTTTCTTCTCAAAAAAGATAGGCGAGCTGTTCTCTTCTCTACATTTGCATTATGTAGGCCAGCAGCTTTTTTTAGAACTGTCATCTAATCACTTTATTTATTTATAAAAAAACAGGTGGAACAATATCAATCCGATTGCACAGCATGATCAACATACTAAGGCATGATTGCATATACTCCCAAGATTTGTGATTGCATGATCAATTTATTTTTTTATAAAGAAATATATTAATATCAAAAAGATATCACATACACCCGGTCTCTGCAACAACAAAAATGTCTGCGAATCAACCTGTGGTTGAGTTGGTTAGGTGGACGGTAGTATCCCCAACCCACCAGGGTTCAAATCCTGGTGCTCGCATTATTTCTGGATTTATTTCAGAATTTCCGGCTAAGCGCTTTCAGTGGGAGGAGACGTTCCCGTCGATGACGAGTCGCCTACGGTGACTTCGTAAATCTCAAGATGATATGCCGACTCAGTCTCTTGGAGGTGCTCATAGGGGTAGGGTGTGCGTGTGTGCGTTCATAGGGATGAGTGTATGCACGTGTATATGAGCGCTTGTGTCTGTACTGATGCTCAAAAAAATGTCTAAAACTAGTCTAGACATGAAGAAAAGTAGGAAACACACAGCCAAAAAGAAAAAGAAAAAGGAAAGAGAAAATTAAAGAAACCCCGCCGAAGCGATCAGAGTCTCGCAGCAACATGAACAAACCACCATCTTTAACGACACCTATACTACATATAAGGAGGGTTCTCTGAAGCGACGCCTTCAAGAAGGTAACAATGCATAAGTGTTGTCGTCGTCATGTCTAACCGCAAAAGTCAGAACATGGGTTTTCACCCCGGAGAGGTCCGATCACCAGACAATGCCTTCAACAAGGAAACGACTAGAGAGCCATAATTGCCATGTACAACCAATGAAGGCTAGACCTAGGGTTTTCACCCTGGAAACCGAGACGCTGAGCTCAAAGAGCACCACCAAGAATGAAGTCATCCTGTGTCGCTGCCCCCACTTGACGAGCTGCTGCAATTCGCCAGTCGTCTGACTCATAATCATCACGTGCACGATTCCGCAAACTGTATGCACACAATGAGTAGTGGATCATCATCATC